>JAWWEE010000105.1:103420052-103444781 GCA_035221455.1 Xenops minutus
TTCCATTCTAAAATCATGACATACATAACTAAAGACAACTGATGAGAATGTTGTGGATGGTAAACATATATGTAATATTGGGAAAAAAAAACAAAAACAAAAACAAAAACAAAAAAAAACAACAAAAAAAACAAAAAACCCCCAACCAACCAAACAAAAAAACCAAAAACAAACAAACAAAAACAAACAAACAAAAAAAAAAACACAAAACCACTAAAAATTTGGTCAGGAATTTTAAATATAAAATATGGCCTCTGTCTTAGGAAGTCCCTGAATAAAGTGATGGAAAACTTGGAGAAGAAACTAACATCTCATAGTTATCTTTTCTATTAGAATATGTTACCAATCACTGTAGAATATTGAATTATATTAACTGTTAGTCTGGTTTTGTGAGGCAATTGTGATTTTTTTTTTTGTTTGTTTTCTGGTTTCACACAGGCTTGTGCCTTTTCCTCTACATTTCCACGGGGCTGGATGAAACATGCTGGTCTTTGTTGCTGTTTATGGCTTTACTTCACACCCGTTTATTCATATCCTTTTGATTCTTGAGACATACTTTTTGCCTTACATTTGTCTTTTGCCATCAGGGTGCTTAGCTGAAGAATCATACAAATGTATAAGTATTTTTAGAAACATTTCCAAGCTATTTGTTATGAAAATCATGGGAAAAAAAACTACCCTCCATGGCTAGAAAATCACTTCTAACTATTCAGTATTCTACCTGGGTTAAAACAAGCCAGTTTTTCCCTCCACTTAACTGAACTAATAAAATCTAAAAAAAAAAAAAAAAAAATTATCTACACTCTGGTTTTGTTATTTTTTTAAAAAAGTTATCCCTAATACTGTGTCAATAATCTTTAATGTTGTGTTTATTTTCATTCAATTATATTTTCCTTTCTTTTCTCATGAATTTCTAAGTTGTTTAAATGATGCAAAAAATTATGAACAAAACCCAATTATTAGATCAAGTAGTCTGATATCCTCTTATATGTAGTACATATAGTTTAATCCAGTTATTCCTGTGTTGAGACAAGCAGCTTCTTTGGCACTACCACATTTACCAGCAGGACATCAAGCACTGATGCAAAGATTTCAAGGGAATAATCCATCACATTTTCAAGGTTCAGGTGTTTTGACACTCTTTCTTCTCTGAAGATGAACCTTTCTGTCTAATATTTGCTGCCTTTATATTACTTCTTCAAAGGCCTAATCATCTAGTAAATATAATAAATATTAACAAGAATAAATATTTATGCAGGGCAAAATAACATTTGAAAACTGACATGCTTTCTATCCAGAAGTGCCTCCTAAATCAATAGACACAGAAAAACAAATCCAAGAACTCTATCTTTTTCCACTGAAAGACAAACCAGTGATGGAAGCATGTCCAGTATTAGTGCATGCAAAGGAATAACCCCTGCAACATCACACTCATGCCAATTGTGATGTTTGCCAATAGCATGACGTCTGAATCCTTCACCTGGCAAAGACAACACTACTATGAAAGGATGTATTTGGTCTGAATTAGCAAAGAGAAATCACGAATATTTTAGCCTTTTATAAGGTTTTTCTCTGTTTTAAATTCTAACTGAAGAATTTACAAGATTGTGACTTGACTGACCATTCATGACTTCAAGTTTTCCATCAGATAAACTTTATCCCTTAAGTACTGAATCAATGTAACAAGGTGATTATGAACCATTATGACAATTAAGGACAACAGTGTTCTGAACTGCATCAGAAGGCATGTTTCTAGCAGGTAAAGGGAGATGATCCTCTCTCTCTACTCAGCACTTGCAAAGCCACATCTGGACTGCTGGATCCAGATCTGATCTTCCCTATATAAGAAAGATAGGGAACTTCCTAGAGCAGCCCAGGGAAAGGCTAAAAAAATGATTATGGGACTGACACATTTAACTTAGAGCATTGAGAAAGCTTAATCATATTCAAAAGGACAATCAGAGTTCCATTAAGAACCCCCTTGAACATGTCACGAAGCCATAAACGCAGGACAAGCACTTATTGTGTATTATTAATGGGGTTCTCCAGGTTAAAGTAATCATATTCATATACTGTATTACACTATCCAAAGTTCTCAAATTACCCACAAGTAATTTAATATACTTTAATCATATGTCTACAAGCACTGCCAAAATCCATTTGCATTTTTTCCATTGAATAGGAGGTTACACAGGGCAATATGATGGAAATATACTTTAAAATAAAATCTTCCTTTGGAATGTCAAGTAGATATATACCAGAGACAACATATTGCCTCTGTGCTTTAGATGATGGATTAAAGAATATGGTGCCGCAATAGGACTAAAGTACTTAGATCACTGATGAAAAGCTTCATGTCAAAAAGCTTGTACAAACCTTATGAGCACTGACCCACAGTGACAACAGTTATCATCAGCTCTTGCTGTATCTCACAGGATGTAACAGAAGAGACTTTTCCTCTAAGAACAACTTTCTCATAATTTTGCAGCATTTAAAGGGAATATATTAGTCATTATCAGCACTTGGGCATGCAGACCGTGTGTTAGGCAATATTACATCAAGAAGCAGATATCTAATTAGGAAAAAAGGAGTTCATATTAAAAATTTCCTTCAGTTGAAGAACATTTTGATAAGTTAAATATATACTTACATTCTAAATCTTTGTTGCCATTAGATCTACAAAAAAAAAAAAAAAGAAAACTGAAACTCAGAAACAGAATTGTTCATATGGGAAGGGGCTGCTTGAGATCATCTAGTTCAGTACCACAGATCAAGGCATCTATTAATGTGACATCCACAGTAAACTTCTCATCTTTGTCTTTGGTTCTCTGACATAATTTTCTTCATTTTTGTTGTTGTACCTGTCTAGGCCACCAATATTGTCAGCTCATAATTCATTATCTGTTTTTACTTTTCTGTTAACCCAACACAGTCAAGCCATCACTAAAAATGTATAGTAGAAACATGATTTATAATGTATTTTGTTATGATTCCATATAAAGGTATTGCTTTATAGTGTAGATACCTGTAGTATAAGTTTCATAGAGATTCCAGTCCTTTTACCAATAGAAATATAAACTGTGTTAAATGTAGAGATAATCCTTGTCTCTCTTCATTTAAACCCTTCTCAAAGTTCTGTATTTCTGCAATGCTTGCCAGAAAATTATACAGCAAATTTTAGATAGCTGAATAGAGGTCTGACATACACTCTTCTTCTTGCCCCGATTTTAGAAGTTAGAGGTGTAAAGAAATATGCTACAAAGGAGGCTTCCATTGTGTGTTTTTACCTACGCAAACATTTTTTTGTGGACATCCTGCTGGATTGCTATTAGAAAAGAGTATTGATTCCTTAATAAACATGGGATGAACATTCAGTTTCCTTGACAGCTGATCACACAAGGTAGAAGTCCGCAGAAGTACTTGTTTGTAAATATTGCTAAAGAATAAGAAATATAGTGCATTTCCAGCCAGTAAAATATGACAAATAACTTGCTGTACTAAAATGGTAGGTTTCATTTATTCTAAAAAAGCTTTATTAGACATTGGTTCTCTTGATATTGATTTTATGTCCAGTTAGCAAATGGCAGGATGATAAAGAAAATATTAATAATGCTTTTCTTTAGGTTCCTATGTTGTTAAGACAAGTTGAAAAGAAACTTCAAGATTTCCTTGAGGGAGTTGCTCCAGGCCACTGATTATGTCTCAGAACATGACATTTAATCCTCTGCTTTAACAATGCATTTTCACTAAAGGAAAACTTTGTTCTCTATACATTAATAAAAAGGTCTGAGACGAATGACACAGAAGAACAGTAGCATTTTTTATCTGCAATATAGTTTTTCCTAAAGTGGGACTCATGCTAAAGGAAAATACATAAACTCAGGTGACTTTGAATGGAATTCTTCTGACAAAATCTAAATGTCTACATTTTAAATAATCATCTGAGGTTTCAATTATTTTAACATATATCAATAACTCCCTGGACAGAAGCCACACAGCACTAGTTAAGTATTGTTCTGAAGCCAAGCAAAATCTCTGAGGGTTAAAAATTGGCTTAAAACACTAACACTGAGAACTGTCTATGAAAATGTTTACTTAGAGACAGAATTAAGGTCAGTATGTCCCTGAAAATGTAGGGAGGATGCACCGAGAACAGAACAAGAACACACTAGGAGAGATAAGAGAAGAACCAGGGCCCAAGTCCAAGATTCCTTGCAAGGATCAGCAAAAAACAAGGCAAGTTGAAAAGTTCATGATGATGAGGAGTGAAAATATGACCCCCTAAGGATGAAGGCAACAAGATCTCCCACCATGAAACACCCCAAGAGATGACCACGCCCAGACTCCACCTACTCTCCACCTACTATGAATATTATAATCAGATGTTGCAATATTATGAATATGCATGAAAAAAATGTTGTAATCTTTCACAGAATTGTATAAATAATCTTGCTTTTCACTGAGAGCTTTGGAACTCTTTGTATGATGCTAATCAGAGAGTTCCCCAACGTTGTATGGAAATAAATACCTTGCTGTTTATGGACTAAAACTGTCTCTAAACAGTTATTAATCGGCCATTTTTCTGGCATCAGTTCCCAACAGGTATTTTAGACATGTCAACAGTTGTGATAAATAAGCATGTTTAGGCATGTAAGCATCAGCAAAGCTGTGTCAGTTAGACAAACAGCCAAGGAAAAGTCTTAGTCTGCTTCATTTGCTGGTGCACACATTCAGCTGGTTTTAAATAGTTTGTGTAATGCCTGTATCATACAAATACAGCAACTTTGGAGAAGCCTTTCCTTAGTTTTCTTGTTCATTAAGTATATAAGTAAGTCCTATTCTTGTGGGTTTGATGATTGGGGAAGAAAGGGTTAAAAGCAGGTATGTTTGAAAGTATTAAGGAAAAGGGGACAGATCTTAAAGACTGTTTTTACTGTATCAGCTCTCAAGTAATTTTCATATGAGAAAAAGCCCAAGGGATTTGAATGCTCTTTCTGAATAGTCACAAAAGAGAATTATATACAATTTACATGATATTTAACAAACCCAGACTATCAAGCGTATCAGTTTTAAATCTGTTAATCTGGTATTCTGTAAGACTTGTTAGGATTTTATGGATGTTTAAAGATCCCTTATATTCAACATTAAAGTACAACTGCAACATAGTGTGCACTTAGATTCTCCTTTTCTAGAAAACAGAAAGCTTCAGAAGGTCTAGATTTTAGTTTTTTAATCCTAAAGTCAATGATTAACACCACTCTATCCCCTACACTTTCCCCTTTGACAAGTCAGTTCAGGTTCAGGTTCGTTCTGTTGAGGTCACGTTATTGTTCTAGAGAGGACACGCCCCATTCCCCCAAGGTGTCTTCCCACAGGGTTGTCTCACTGATCCCAGAATGTCCACCCGCCTCAGGGCAGTGGCTGCATCCTCAAGGGTAGGCCGGCTCCTCGTGAAGGCAGTGTCCCCGCCAAAAGGCAACATTGTCCTAGTCATGTGAAGCGAGCAAAAAGCCCTAAGATATGAGCCATCTGCCTTTTATCTACGTGGCGAAATGACTTTTACCTGAGTGACACGGCCAGGGCCTTCCAAGCAAAGGTATTTGGCACCGCCCCTCATATTACATAACTGATACAGTTAAGAATTTATTCATGGTATTCTCTTCACGAAAGAATTGTAGTGTAGCTAAGCTTTCAGTTCCTCTGTTGAATGCCTAAAGATACATAGAATCAATTTGGTCTCAAAGGACACAAAAAACAGTAAAAGATACTGGAGAGTCACCTTTTTCCTATATGTTTCAATGCTTCATGAATTTTAAAGTTTCATACTTTTTAATAATGCATAAAAAATACAGTACCCATGCAAATATTTAAATATATAGAATAGCTGAAGTTTAATAAACATGCACTTTTTGTTAGAGAAGCAAGATGTATTTTAGGCTAAATGCCATCAACAGCTCTGCCTCTATGTCATTTTATATTTGAAAATCTTGTTGAAAATAAAGACAATTGCTGTCCTGGACGGGGCTCAGCTGACAGGTTCTTTTGTCTTAACATTTTGACATCATTATCTTAACATAACAAGTTTGTATATGTGTCAGCTGTCATAGTTTAAAGAAATATAAATGCCTACCAAAACAAAGTGGGTACTGGCAGACTATGATGGCAATGATGGGGCAAAGAAAATTGAAATTGGTATGTTTGAATGAACATATACAGTACTTTTTTTTTTTCCCCCAAGTGGTCTTGTAAAGTTAATTAACATTTATATAAACTTTTTGCTCTGTTTTGTTTGAGTTTTGTTTATTTAGTTGGTTGGTTTGGTTTGTGGGTTTTTTTTTAATGAACCTACTTTCATTGAGTGGGATAATTCCTACATAGAAGAGCAAACAAAGAATTTTGTCTCAATAGATCAAGTGCTCTTTCCCTAAATAAAGACATTCAGAATCTGCTTTTTCTGCTTTGTTGTTAGAAGGATGTTTTCTCCACTAAAACCTTAAACACTTCATTCTCACATGCTGCAACCAAGATAAGAGCACTCTGCTATATTTCTGCTTAAGCTTATCCTAGTCTTGTGATTCATTGAAATATATTCTTGACTTACACAATTTAGTTCCATCATGGTGACTGTTAATATTTTAGATCAATAATTTTATATTTCAGAAGAATGGAAATGTATTAAATATTGACTAAAGTAGTAATTAATAATGTTTTTTTTTCTCTATTGAGAAAAAATATTTTATAGCAAAGAATGCAATATATAAATGACCTACTATAGTCTGTAAGAGCTGTGACTATTAAGAGTCAATTTACAGATCGTCTTGAGCAAGTGTAGTGTCCAAGAAGTGTCTGTGTGACAAAGGAGAAGTGGGAGAATTAAGAAGATGTTGATTTTATTTTTCCCCATTGTAGCTATATATCTGTCTTTAAGACATCAAGAGTAAGGCTTCGAGGAAATAAAATGTCCTTTTGTACTCTGCAGAAGACAATAAGCCTGGCATTCCCACTCACTGTTGCCATGGAGGCGTACTGTTTCTGTTTTCCGCTGCTTGGTCATTGCCCCATTTCTCTTTTCTATTTTATATTCTCTGTCTTCTGTTCCTGCTGCTAAGTGTAGAAGACTATAAATAAAGAAAACAGAGCAGGAGAGATATTTCCTTTAACTTCGACTCATTGTTTTAAAACATATACTTTCTTTATGACATTGTCATCAGACATTAATTCTGACATTGTTACTAAGCCAATATGGGCATCTGGAAAGGGTTCACTGAGAGAAAAGGAAAGGTAGTTGAAATTTTTCCCAAAGCTTATCCAATATAAACTGGTAGGTATAGGAAAATGTGCCTGATCAGCAGTCATAATCTATTGCAGTGAATACCAACTTCTTACAGCCTTTTGATCACAGAAAACCTTGTTATTTCCTCCCAGCAGAATATTCTTCACTATTACTGTATTTCATAATAAAAATAGTTTAGTGATCAAAGGGAGCCATTTTCAATTCTGACATGTAGAATTTTTTACCATTTTTGTAGGAAATAGCAGTTATGGTTGCACATTCTTTTTGCTTTCTGAAAGAGAACTTTGAGCAGAAAGGAAGGGGTTTTTTTTGTCAAACATATTTTCTAAGGACAGTACCAACATACCTATCTCTTTCTGCTAGAGACAGGCTGCAAAGATGCAGTCTGCATAACCAAAAATAGCTATGTTCTAAGTACCATGTTTCCTATTAAACTCACCTTGCTTGACACCTTCAGTGCCAGATGGAAAAACTGCTAAATATTTTGGTTTCACATGTTCCTTCTTCATTGCAAATGCTGGGCTTTCAACTCTTCCATTCTAATTTTCTGTTTTGATTTTCTTGATAATTAATACTAGATTACAAACATTCTAGCATTGACATCCACTTTGACCACTTAATGAAAGCTTGTAATATTTTTACAGAAGTCCAACAAAGTTAAACCTATAATTGAAATGGATCACTCAAGACAGGTGAACTGGATGGTTTGCAGTAAGGTTTGATTTAGAAAGGTAAGATGATGATTTAATGCAAAAGAAATGGTGGACTGCATGTTAGGAAATTTATACGTAATCTAGAGCATAAAACTAGAATTTGCTCTCAAGTGAAATGTTTCATGAATCATTGTATGACTAAGTTAAAGTAAATTATGCAAAGCACAGACTGTAGGGAATGATTTTGCAAATGAATTTTTATCTCTAATTTCCCAGGCTAAGAATATCCATGATGCCAGCAAATCCTGTGCAGTGAAAGTGACAATTCCACTATGTTCTTCTAATGGATCATCATTTCTATCATTCTCTGGAGGACACTTAACAGACAAGAGAGTCTATCCTGAAACCATCAAAGGATATTTTTACTGCCTGGAATATATGTCCACAATGGACTTAAAGAAAGAATTAGAAACACCGGAAAGTAGAACTGTCAATTTCTTCAGTCCTGATCGATCCAGACCACTGGACAGAAACCAATTTGCACAAATGTCATGGAAATAACCATTATCCCGTTGCTGTTTCATCTTCAGGCAGTAAGACATACCTAAGACAAGCTCTTTTGCTCCTGTAGGTTACACTACTGTAACATTATGAGATTTTGCTGTTGTCTGGAGAACAGTGCTGCTAAAAAGTGATTGTATGGATATCTCCCATTATCACAAAACATTTGGAAATTTCAGACTGAAGGAGAACTGGAAGCTTTGAAATCTTTAAATTTTGCTCCAGCACAGACTGTTCCAAGGAATTGAGATACCTCCTGGACCTTGTTTATCCCTACCATCTTCATAAACTCAGAATGACATGAACTCTCACAAATTACATTCCCTGGAAGAATAAAGGACTCAGAAAACATAAGCAGCACTTCACACACACAAAATGTATAGATATAAATTAACAGCTGAAATGAACTTGTGCTTATGTGTTTGTGGGTTTTTTAATAGTTAAAATAATATTTTAAAATTTATTTTCTAACATTTTTCTGTATTTTGGATATCTTTTCAACAAAGAACAATCAGACCTTTAGTGTTTACTACTTTTCTGTGTCTATGTTCTGCTACAGCATCCCATGATAATTGTGTAGAAAAGAAATTAAAGGAAAAGCAGATCATGTTTATCAAAATCTAAAATTCAACGTCAGAATTTCCTATCTACACTTGCCTAGTTGCATATTAGATAGGCCATATGTTTTAACATTGTACTTTTTTTATAGAAACCAAACACATTTCCTTTTGACATAGATTTTTCTAAGCTAACCAAACTGAATTTTCTCTTGCAATATCTTTGTTTATTATGATTTTCCTATATTGATGATCTTCTGATCATCTAGTATATGTCGCCTCATTTCTTTAATTCGTGGTATAGGCATAAATGAGTCCCATATATGTTCACTTCTAGGTCAGACCTCATTCAGATTTATCTGACAGAGTGACTCACTAACCACAGATAAGAAAACTTACTAAGCTGTTATGGAAGACATATGCTTTAAAACATCACAGGTACTATCTAACTCTTCATCTAATCAAAAGTTATTTTTGTTCTCTGAAGTTAACTTTAAGCTAACCTGATACTAAGCTTGTGATCAAGTGTAGAAAGATCTTATGTCTACTCTTAATACAGCAGAACAATCAATTATCAAGCTGCAAGGGGAACTAGTCACATTCTTAAAAGTCAAGCTTAATATATTCAAATGTGACTTTTCTGCTTTAACCAGTTGGAGATGTAGCTCTCAAGGATATGTAGATAAATCCTGCTTAGCATGATTAAAAAATAAATATTTTAGCATAAGTCTCTCTTTACTTTTGTTCAAAGGAAACAGTGGATATTCTCTGCAGGAGATAGAAATAACATGGTTCCCTGGCCTCCTAGGACATATTTATATTTTAAGTAAATAGTAAGGGAGATCTGGTTTTGTCACCAAATTAATTTCAATGGTTTTGTTGTTGTTGCTGTTTTATGTTTTGGTTTTGTGTGTTTGTTTGTTTACTGGGGAAAATAATTACAAGTCTTGAGTTTTCTTCACTTAAAACACTTGAAGGAAACAGAAATCATCAGACTTGGAATGATTATCAGCTCCCAAAAGAGAAATATCCACTATCTGTTACTTCCTACTAAGATGCCACAAATCCCAGAGTAACAGTTACTGTATAGTTCTACAAACTCAGATTTCCCACTTACCTCCCAAACATGGCTGCTCCCAGTTCAGTTCAGGCTGCTTGGATATAAGGATTTTTAAGTATACCATAACTCTAAAGTGTTTCTTTGGGGGAGGGGGGTGGGGATTGCTCGTTTTTTTGTTTGCTTGTTTTTAATATTTACTGTGGATTTTCTCTCCTCTTTTCACTCACATTCTTTTTTCTTTCTTGTCAAGGATAGTCAGTGGTAATGGGTTCTATTGCAAAACATCATGTAAACCCTGTGTTATGAATATAACATCATTTTTATATATATAATATCAGCTATCTATGCCATTTGAGAAGCCACACAAGGCTCAGCTGATGTATTTTCAGGACATTTTCATATCCTTGATACCTGCAAGCATCTCAGCTGGAACTAAAACACCTACATGTGGATAAGTGAACTGAATTCCAGACTCTCAGCATACACTATGGAGACCCATTAGATCATCAGTTCCCAGGCTGCATTAACACTTCTCATTAAACAGTTCTCAACTCCCATGGAAGAAGAGACTCCTTGTGTTTTTATGGACTTCCTCAGCCTTCAGCCTGAGCTGAATCCTACCCTCACAGAGACAACAACCCTGTTGGCTAGCTATGGACATTGATGCCACTGAGACATTTTAAGTTATTTTATCTGTCCTTTAGATGCTCCTGAAGTCTTCTAGCATTTGTTTCACAAATTTGAATAAAGTCTTTCATTTGTACTTAATGTTACTAACATTTAGAAAAATATTCAGATGCCTACACATAGATTTGCAAGCCAAGTCAGAAAGCCTTGAATATTGGAAGCATTTGGGATTAGCATGGTATGATGATGTGATGTAGGAATTTTGGGACATCTGTATCCTTCCAGAGCCCGGGAAATTTCAAAGTGCTTAAAGTTCTGCCAAATGCATGTGTGTAGGCAACAGAACACCAAGATGATGGAATCGTAGAATCATTTCAGTTGGAAAAGTCCCTTAAGATGATTGATTTACTTTGTGGTTTTCTTCACAGTAGTTCATATAGTGCTATGTTTTAGATTTGTGAGAAAAACAGTATTGATAGCACACCAATGTTTTAATGTTGCTGAGCACAGTGTGTGCTTGCACACTGTGAAGTGTGTGCTTGCACGCTGTTTCTCACCCCCCACACGCACCTAGTGAACAGGCTGAGTGTACCTAAGAAGCTGGGAGGGGACAGAGGCAGGACAGCTGACCCCAACGGACCAAACAGATATACCATACAATATGCTGTTATGCCCAGCATAGAGAGCTGGGTGAAGAAAGAAGGGGGATATTTGGGGTCTTGATGTTTGTCTTCCCAAGTAAACATTATGCAAGACACAGTCCTGTGTTCCTGGGGATGGCTGAGCACCTGCCTGTTCATGGGAAAAGGTGAATCAATTCCTTATCTTGCTTTGCTTGCATATAGTTTTTGCTTTATCTAATACATTGTCTGTGTCTCAATCCATGAATTTTCTCACTTTTACACTTCTGATACTCTTCCCCACCCTTCAAAGGTGGAGTGAGCAAAGGGCTGTGTGTTCAGCTTCCCACTGGAGTTAATCCACAACACTGCATGAGAAATTTTGAAAGGAAGTCTTCGTTTACCTTTGCCTTCTTTCTCTTTCGTGTTTAGTACCACAACATTGATCCAATCCACCCTAAAAATCCACTTTAACTGTGAAGTACAAAGAACTCAGCTGCCTCAAAATTGCTCTGTAGCACAATTGACCTGAGTTGTCCTAATTGTACGCTTGAACGGTGGGTAAGGTAGATACATAAAACATTCATGTGTTTATGTGTCTTTCAGCTTATGAATTTTTATGACAGGTGATTTGTTGTAGTTGCAGCAGCTTCTATTATATGATAAATGTTGCAACCTGCATAGTGAATACAGAACTGGAATGACTACCTTTTTCTTTCTCTGTCCATCTTCCAAAGAAAAGTCATGTAAAGCTTTTTCATCAGTAAAAAATGAAACCTTGTGAGTTGCAAAAGCTCTTATAACATAAGGCAGTGAAAAATTAAAGGATTGCCTTGAGTCACACAGTAAGCTTTCAATTTCGTAATCTGTTTTTTACAATTTAAACAAAGCTAATTGTACCCTCTGGAATAACTCCAGACCTACAGTGACCCTGAGAACTTGTGGGACTGGGATCCCAAGTTAATAAAAAAACCCTTCACTTTTTTTGGCACTAAGCAGAATTTACGTTTTTATTCTATAGAAAATTTCACTTTCACAACATGGGTGCAAAATGTCCTTGTTTTAAATTAGTGGAACTTTTGTGGAGGTTTATATATCAAAATAATAATAATAGTAATAATAATAATAATTTTTGTTGTTGTTAAAATATTCTTATTATTAACAACAGTAGTAATATGGAGATTCAGACTGCTTGTCTTCCTGCATATTATATATGAATTACATTCAGTTAATGCAAATGATGAATGATAGCAGCCCACACTGAGATCTCAGTTGCCTTCATACACATAGCAATAGCATGTAGAACTATATAATATTCAGAGATTTCACTGTGCATGTGTGTATATTCAGGACTAATGAAATCAGAGCTGTGAAAGACATAGGTAGAAACTGATTCATTATTGGCCAACACAGAATTATCAGTTTCCAACACCATCACATCCCATGGGAGACTAGCACTACTCTACTAGACCTCAAAGAACAGTAAGTACGTGAATAAAGCTTTGTTGTGCAAAGTTTGCAGTTTAAAGAGCATTTGTCTGACTCTTAACAATAGTGTAAGCATTTCAAAGTACGCAATTCAAACATAATTGGCTTTTTATTTTATTATTTACTGGGTAAACAATTCATCAGCGTTTTAAGAGACAGACAATTATATGCATCAGTTTAAAAGAAACGTAATAAATAAAATTATTTATTATTATTTATTAAAATAAATAATATTATTTAATTTCAGATTTTTGTAAAACAATATGATAAGTTTAAAGGAGGAACTATCTACAATACTAATCTTACTGGGAATTTCTAGTGCAGAGCTTAGCTCTGTACTGCTTTTTGGATCACTACTGTTTCCTTTTCTGGCTGCTGTTACAGCTAGAGTACAGGTGCCTTGAACCCACTGCATGATTTACAGAAGGAAACATATCACCTTCCTAGGGGAGACAGATCCCAAAATGACTATGCCATAATTTAAATGGCTTTTTTTCTCCATAAATTCTGTCCTTTGATTTTAACTAGCTTTATGAATTTAGGCAGAATCTATTCCAAAATTTTTTTGAGGTTCCTCCAGACTTCTCATTTTTCCTGCTATTTCCTTCATACTCTACAAATTCATAGTATTATTTTTCAGTTCACACTTTGTTGTAACTTTTGTTTCAGAGTCTATTCAGCCGAGAGATTGATTGAAGTTAATACTGAGGTTCATGTAGGGAATTGACCATTGGGTCTGCTCTTTATTTCTTCTGAGTAAGCTTTTGGTTACTCTGTGTTATTGATTTCGTTTTATTCTTTCTATTTTTGCCCTTGTTTTCTATTATTGTTATAACTTTTTAATGAAAAACTCAAAACACTCACGAGCAAGATCCTTACTCCCAAATCTTATGAAGTGTCCTCAAAAAGCTGAACAGGCCACAAATTGACTTGATCTATTTCACAGTATATGATATCTGGTGTAAATAACTTAAATATTGCCAGTGGTAAGGTCCCAAAAGAATCAGCAATATGCTTGAGGGGGAAAAAATAAAATCAAAAAATCACCATTTCATTAACTTAAAAACTAGGTCTTAGATTGACCATTGGTACAAAACAAAACCAGCAAAAGAAAAGTAACATGACCTTTGAGTATGACTCATAAGCTACCCTTTAAAAAGGAGGTTTGGAAAATTCAGTAAAAAGAGCATCTCAACTTTCACAATGTGCTGTGAACATGTTGCTTGGAAAAATTATACTGAAATAATATGAGTAAGATGAGTTAGATGATAAGATATAAATCCATCTCTTGCTTTCTTTTTCTTACATTTTTAACTCAGTGATTTCCTGTGCAGCATTTGTTTGTTGGTTGTTTTTTGGTTTTTGTTTTTTTAATAAGACTGGACATAGAAAGTCTAGACATTATCTATGATTCTCCTAGGTGCTCTAATAGAAATATTAAAATGACACTACTGCAACACTTTATTTTATTTGCTATGGTTTTATTATGAGAACAGTCTCTATACCCTGAGTCTATGTTATGTAGCCTTGTTCTAAGAAAAACTGGCAATATGATAGAAATTTATTTTCTGTGGTAAAAGAATGCTTAGCATTTATTGACACACCTGACAGCTAATTATCACAAATCACAATCAAACACAGTTGCTTGCTCAATTTAGAGCCAATTTCACAGCTTTTTGGTTATGTTAATATAAAACAGTCACATTAGTTGTCTGATTATTATGAAATAGCTGCATATCAGCTCACTATTTCAGTCAATGCAAATGCAAGTACGATTACTGGAATTAAATCCAAATAAATTGTATCATATTCAGATGTTTTGCATTCCTTATCTGAACTTTAAGGTATTTTCAAAAATAAACACTGACATTAGTATTTGTCTTTGAAAAGTTTATTCAAACTTTTTTTTTTTTTTTTTTTTTTTTTTTAAAAAAATGTATGGTGGAGACGAGAAGTAATATGAAATTTGCAAAAGAATGAGTCATGAGAGCAAAATAATTACTTATCTGGCTGGGAGTTTTTCAGCCGTATTCTACAGTCTATTTGGAACAAGCTCTTTTTTTACTATGATGTGAAAACTGGAAGAAATGTTTTGCACTCTGAAGTTCTAATGATAGGCACTCAAATATGAAAGTGTTGACCTTTACTCTGTGCATGAAATTAGGATACCCAAATTACTGTGACTTCCTCTTAGTGCTATCATAATTGAACAAGTTGAAAAATGGTTCTCCTATGTTTAAAAGTCACATATGAGGATTTTTTCAATTAAATAAAACTGACTCATTATAATAAAATTAAAGAGATCAGAAAGTCAAGAGTAAGCTTTAACAGCCTTAAAGAGGAGAGAGGACAGCAATAATATGGAAAAGCTTCAGGTCTTACCTGAAAACAGCCCTAAACAATCTGTCTCCAACAGCAGAGTTGGAAGTCAGCAGAAGTCTATAAACCTATTCTTTGTGCCAAGCATTCCCAAAGGGAATTGTTCCAGTCAAAAATGACATAATGAAATTACATGATTATGGGCCATAATAACACAGGCATTACAGCAGATATCATCAATAAAAAGGTTAATTTTTTTAAAAGGAGAAAATCTTACAGGCTAACAGTGGCATAAATTCTATGAGCACTTTAAATAATTGGATCCCATTAAAATGTTCCTTTTCATAGTTAATTTCTTCATTTGTAGATCATATGGGGTTACACAGTTCAGGATGATTTACACTAGAGAAAGAGAGCGAGAAACACAAAATTTTCCATTCTAAGTTGTCCTGACTGTAAGCCAGGTACAAAGTATATTCACTGACAGCATTAGTATGTAAGTATACAATTGATCATATGCTAGTATCATACAAGACCAATTACCAGCACAAATAATTTCTCTGTTAACACAGACACTACAGTGTGGCTAACTCAAATGTAAAAGTCTATCATAAATATCTACATTAAGTCATCTGAATTACTGTTCAGTACTCAGTCATCCAGTTAAGGATGCTCAGTATCTGGTAGAATGGGGCCTGTCAACGTCATAGGCTACTTGTAATGGCAGTGGGGATATATTAAAAACAACAACAAACTCCTCTTTGGGGAGTTCTTTATCAGGATTGCAGGTTTTGCTTCATTTGTTTGTTTTAAGTGGACATATTAGGGAATGTAAAGATTATACTTTATTATTCTATGAGGGAAGAAATTAACTGTATTCTATACCTGACTCATTTTTCTCTCATTTGTTCTACATCTACTCTCTCTTTTCTTTCTTTTCCTGTTTTTTCCTCATCAAAATTATCTGTGTTTACTTTCAGCTCTGTGTGTAGGACTCCATACATTTTCTTCTATAAGGAAAAAAAGTTACTACTAACATAATGCCAATAAAAAAATAATTCAAATGGAGGAAAGATACTGCAAACAGTCTGTCTTTATTGCAAGTGTAATAGTATGACTAATAAACAGACAAATCTTTAAATATTATCATATTCAAATATGTTATAGTCAAATTTCCAGTTTTAAGGGAAGATAATCTGTGAAGTTTGTAGAATTATTTGGATTAATGTAGCTTTAAAGTTTCTTCAGTATATCGCAATAATTAAGTGAAAAACAATATGGTCCAAAACCACTAGTAATGCTTTAGTGTTAATAATTTCTCTGCTATCTGTTTGAGGAGCCAAATGATGGGGTCACAGAGATATGCAAGCTGAACGGACCTTCAGAATCCAAATGCTTTGTAGAAAGTAATAATATAAAGTGCAACCTCTATTATATGCCATTTGAAAAAGCAATCACAGATAAAAGAAAACTTTCTTTTAACAGTTATTACTTCTTGCTCAGTCAACATGTCTTAATCTCTGAAAGACGTTTGCTGGGAACAGCCTGCATTCAAACTCTTCAACCCTTATTGATTGCAATTATCCTTAAACATCTTGGTATAAGGACTAGTTTCCTTCTCTAAGCAGAAGTAAAATAATGATGAAGCTTGGCTCAGTGAGTGCAAAACGATTTGGCATAGAAGATTCAGTATTTTGATGTCAATATCTCATTCAACAGATTGTAGGCATACAATTTCAGGTAAGAGAGCATGGACAAAAGATGAAATCTTAACTCCTGTCATTTTCAAAACCTTTCTAAAGAAAGCTGTAAAAGCAAAAATTTAATTATATTTTCTGCTTGAATAAGGGAATTACAGAAAGAAACACAGGACAGAAATGTTCTATAGTCTTCATGTTTCAGAGCATAGAAACCTTAAGAATGAAACTAAAACATAGAAAGCTAAATAATTTATGGTCTTTATGGTCTTACTGATATGGACATCATACAACAGGGAAGAAGTTCCGTAAGGATTTATGTTTCTATTAAAGGGAATTCAGGAATGCTAGAGGAAGAGTGTTCACACAGAAGAAATACCAAATTTAAAATAATTTTTCAGATGTTCAATAAACTATCAATATGTCAGAGATTCTCCTGAAGCCTGGTCTTTGCAATTTGATTTAAACATCAGATGTGGTTCAAATCGTAAGTACAATACTGCATTTGGTAATGGAGGGAATTAATTAGTTACACCTGACTTCAGACACAAATATATATTTCCATGTTTAATACGTCCAATAGTAAGGATGTACACTTCAGGGCCTCCTGGTCTACGGAGATTTGGTGTGTAAAACAGACACAACAACTGATCTTGGGGACACAAAATGAGAGAAGTTAACAGAAAATCCTTATTTGGGAGAATGATTTGATTTCTAACATCTTATGTTGTAAATCTTGCAATAAATTGTTTGTTTTTGTAAAAAAATAAAAGCCATATTACACATGTAGAAAAAACCATTATGATAGTAGAGATCTTGTTCTACAGGTTATTACAACTGCAGCATTGAATTTTTCTTTTAAAAATAAGATGATTTAAAAAGAAAGCATGGCTTCTGTAAATTGTGGTTTTTTTCCAATCCTAAATATTTTTCTTTTCCTTGGTAAAACACTGAGATTTTCTTTTGGCAGAATCTAATCAAGGTGTTTTGGGTCAGTACATCTAGTTGCCTGGAATTCATAATATGGGGTGGCCAAAACCTTTTTTATGCCTACAAACCATGACTTATAAATAGGCAGTGGCTGAGATGAAAGACTGGAGAAGAGTTGAAATAGCAGCAATCAGGTCAACAAGTTCCTTTTATCAAAGCATAGACCATGAAGATACCACTCTAAGAAGGCAATGGATGTAAAAAGTAATTTTATTTAACTCTGAGCCATCTTCGAGTAAAACGTTTGGACAATGTTGAATCAATAATTCAGAGTTTGTCTTTCAGATCAGGAGGCAGGAAAAAGATAGAAGGGATTCAGAAATTTAAAGGCTAAGAAACTTTACAGATTATGTTTTTGATTTTTGATGAACTTCATTTTCTTTCAGGACTAAAATCAGAATCACTCAGAAACTGGAACACAAATCTCTGCTCTTTTAAAATTTCATAAAGACATTATCTGAGTAAACTGGATTTTATCACACTGTTTTGCAAACTTTGAGTTTTTCCATTTCATCTGTTTCTTGTTTTGGCTGTTTTCCATATAGCAAATTCTCTGAATTCAATATAGTTTATATAATATAGTACCCCAGCTGTGCTGGCAAATAGTGATATTGCATAAATATTGATTTCATATTTTAATTTTTTCATTATAGTTTCTTTGGGCAACTTTGCTTGCAGTTTCTAAGATGTTAAATTTTGACCTTCCCATTCATTCTTAAATGAAATATCCCAAGTCATAATTTTAGCACATATAAATATTTATGACATTCTGCTCTTCAAGAGGCTATATGCTTTTGAAGACAAATCAATGGAATTAATTTAAATGGATGTGACCTTCTATTTATAGAAAAGGAATCACAGATTCTGCACAAAAGGCTTTGCCTGTTACAAGGCATACTTTAAAATTACATAGAAAGCTTACACAGGTAGGTTTGTGTTTATGTGCACGTGTGTGTGTGTGTAGGTGTATGCGTGTATGAGTGTACCCAATTTGACAAAACCACGTCATCACCCTCTGCATTTGTTCATCAAGGTAATACAGATTCGCAAAGTTCCTGTGTTAGATGCTTTTGAGAATTTAGTTACTGTTAAAGCTTTGGGATGTCAGGGTAAATTTGTGAGCTCTGACCTCTTTGCCTGGGACCTATTTTGTGCTGCAGATACCTTAGTAGCTGATGAAAGTACTACCCTTCCTGAAATTCCATGTGTAGTCACTTAAACATGCCCTTTCAGACGTTTACACCTGTTGGAAGATTGCTTACCTCTAACAAATTCAATCATTTCAGGCAAGGTCTAGGTTAGATATTAGAGAAAGGTTCTTCACGCAGAAGGTGGTTGGGTACTGGAACAGGGTCCAGAGGGAAGAGATCACAGCACCAAGACTGTCTGAGTTCAAGAAGCTTTTGGACAATGTTCTCAGGCACATTGTGTTACTCTTGGTGATGGTCCTGTGCAGGGATAAGGGTTGGACTTGATTCTTGTGGGCCTCTTCCAACTCAGCATATTCTGTGATTCTGTGAAAACATCGAGAAAGAAAAGAACAGAGGTTTGATAAAAGAATACATTAACCACAATGGGTTTAATATTAAGCCTAGGCAGTTTGTATGGAAAACTGATATATTTTATACGACAAATTTAACAATTAAAAAGTACTTCATCTGTCCCTAAACATCTTCCTTTGTCTGTATTTGCATACCATGGTGAATAGAACAGCACCAGTAGGATGGAGAGCAGTTCTTCACCTCATGGAAGTTGTGTGAATAAGTTTAGAATAAAGTAAGCTCAGAAACATTCCATGTCCCAATATGTACCTGTTATCTTACTTCCATCTGCTCTGTATAGAACAAATAAAAGTAATTCAGAGTGACAGCTACACATAACACAGTCTTAAGACCAGAAGATGATTTTTGAATCCTTTTTCCACTCAGCAGACTGCTAAAAGCACCTACTCTCTTGTGGAAAATGTTGTCAAATACTCCTGTCAAATCCTCTTCCAGTGTTCTTCCCCATTGCACAGTCAAGACATGTTTTTCTTAGACTTCTGTCTTATTCCAGGAAGTATGTCAGATCTCCTTCTTTTTCCAATTTATTTTCAATATTTTTTACTTCTCGGTGTGTGAAAAGCAGCTGAAGGGTTTTCACCTTCAGTTTTCATTGTCTGTGTTTAACTGCTAATGGTCTTTTTGATGTAATGAAGGTAATGAGAAAAAAAGTGAGTTGAGACTTTAATTCAGAACATGCTTACATGTGTCTTGGAGTTCTGGATATTAGAGTAAATTTATTAGAACTTGCTCTCTTCCTAGATAATTACTTTGGAGGTCTGCCAAGGGAGGTGTACATGTTCTCAACGAGTGTAAAGTTAGGTGAAAAACTGGTTAAGAAACAGAAAGGATTTATAAGATCTAGAAATGTTTCAGTATTAAGATGTCATGGACAAAAGGTAATCCATAGACATGCAGATGTGAGAGAAAGCAATTAAATCATTCTCAGTACTTTCTTCCCCCATGTGCTCTTATTAGTCCCATCACAACCTGCAGCTGTGAAAATTGATTGGAATTTAATTTTGTAAGAAGCTGATACTCTTCAAGTTATTTTTATTGATAATTAGAATTTTGAAATGTATCTGAAATTTCTAAAAAAATTCAAACTAGAAACACAAAAACATTCTTTTTATAGAATGGGAAATGATGTATTAAAGAATTTATATTTATATATTCTATTCAGCTAGTATTATCAGTATTATGATACTAATCCTAGATGGATCAATATGTTCAAATATAGCTGCATATCTTTATGTTATCCAAGTAAAATCTCTAAAGAATTTATTTTGACACTTCAGTTACAAATTTTGCTGAAATTTGTGCTTTTCATAGAGATGTTGACATATGGTTTGAAGGTGGTTTTTTTAATGCACTTTTGTCCAATTCTAGAACATTTCAGTAACCTCAAATTATTAGACATACTCTCTGGAAGGCATAATAAGTTTTGTTTTCTAATGTCTCTGTAAACCTTTCTATTGTTTTATCTACTTTTTATGTTTGAATAACAAGCATGCTAATACAAATGGTTCCTCAAAACTCTTTCATCTAAAGATTGGAGAAAATTTAGGTATTTGGAAATGTTTGTTTCCAAGCTAGAGATATGTACCTCAGCATGATTTTCTCACCAGTATCAGGGACAAATTTCATAAATTTTAATAAATTTTAATTCAGTTTTCAGTTTTATTTTTTTATAATGATATTAATCTTCCACCATGAAATGATTATTTTGTACTCTGAGGGACCAAGGTTAGTAGAAGCACAGGCTGATGTAAACAAAACATTTTCTGAGTGTTTAGTTTCCCACTGCACCAAGGCTTTCTTGGATTAATTCAGATCTTTGTGGCTGGTGTTCCAGACAGCTCTGTTTTACGTAAAGGCAAATTTGAGTCAGGCTAAAATCCTTAGACAACTTTCAGACAATTTAACTTTATTGACCTCGTAACCTACTCATGAAGTCTGGAATCTTCACAAGCCTTACTATAAGTTATAACCTTGGGGTTGTGGGGATACAGATGCAACACAAAGAAGGGTATGCAAATAGGGCACAGTAACACTAATTTCTATGATAGGGTGTCTGCAATGAAATTTTTACCACAGATTTGAAGGTTAAGACAACTTTCTAAAAGAAGTTTGAAGGTTGTTTATTCCACAGTAACTTGTGGGATACTTAGAAACTAGTGCAAGGGATGGCACAATTTTGCATCTCTAGCAATTTGGACACTGGCATGGAAATTGTCTGCAAATTTGCACACAATTCCTAAGTGGAGGAGCATCTGATGAGCTGGAGTGCAGAGCTGCCATTCAGAGTCAGTCCATTAAGTCAGTCCACTTCTCCTGGCAGGTTGGAGAAATAGACTAACATAAACAATTAATTCAAAAAAAAGGCATCTGGAAAGTTCAGCCCCTGGGGTGGCCTCACCATGGGCTAGGGGATGAATGGACTTAGAATAGACTAGAGAAGAAGTACTTGGAGTTGCTGGTGGATGAAGACTCCACGTGGAGTTCTGGATTCAGCTCTGAGGTCATCAGTACAAGAGGTGGACGGGTAGGAGTGGATCTAGAGGAGGGCCAGAAACATTGTCAGAGAGCCGGAACACCTCTTCTGTGAGGAAAAGCTGAGAGATTTGACATCATTTATCCTGGAGAAGACTCCAGTGAAACCTAATTACAACCATTCAATACCTACAGCGGGGTTTTCAGAAAGGTAGAGACAAACCTTTTAGCAGTGTCTGTTGCAGTAGGACAAGGCTGTAATGGTTTAAAACTAAAAGAGAATCAATTCAGACTAGATATGAGGAAGAAACTTTTTATGAGAAGTGTGATGAAACACTGTCAGTGGTTGCCCAGAGAGATGGTAGATGCCCTGTCCCTGGAAATATTCAAGTTCAGATTGGATTGGGCTCTGAACAACCTGATCTAGTGGAAGATGTCCCTGCTTATGGCAGAGGGGTTGGACTAGATGACTTTTAGAGAGCCCTTCCCACCCAAGGATTCTATGACTCCTTGTCCACAATATGGCCTTGCAGCAGTAAAGGCCTGTGGTGTTACAGGGCTGCAACAGGAAAAGTAGGCAGCACATCCAGCTCCTTTCAGAACTGCACAGCAAGACAGACCACAGATAAAAGCTGCAATGAGGGAAATTCTCATTAAGTATAAATAAACAACTCTTCACAATGAGAGTGATCACTGGAACAGTTGGCACACGGAAGTCTTGAATGTCTGAGACTGAGAAACCTGTTCCAATTTCAAATTTGATCCTGGTTTAGTAGGAGTAGAATCAGATGACATCCAAAGTTGTCTTCCAATCTAAATTATTCTATGTTTCTGTGAGGAAGATTATTGTTTATTTATGATTATTGAGTGATAATTCTTTAAAGTACAAAAAAAAGTTTGTCAGTAAGCTATAAGGTGCCTGTAGTACTTAAAAGGCAAAGGCCTGTTTATGGGACTAAGAAACCAATCTTGAAGACCTGAATGTGATCTTTCAGTCTATGCTTTTCAAGGGCTAGGCCACCACAGTACAGGGACTTCTAAAGAATTTAATTGGTACCAAGATCCTTTTCCACTGGTCAGTCCTCTCTGCTTTCCAATATTATATTTCACATTCAACTGAAAGTTAAATCATCCACTGAAGATATCTGCAAAGTTTCAAAAACTGTGTGGTACAAATCTGACCTACATAATTTATTTTTGTCTCGTGTATAATTAGTGCTCAAGCATCACATTTACAAATTTTGCTTCAGTGTTAGGGGACTTATGAAAAGGCAATGTTTTGTTGGTATATCACGCTTTGGCTATTGTTTCAGTAAAGTGGTAATCTAAAAAGAAATCTATTCCTTGTTTATAGTGAAGAGGATTGTTTATATATTTTTTTTAATAATTATGGGATCAGCATCACTTATAGCCATATTCAGAATGTAAAATTATTTTCATAGGTCTATGTTCTTTTTGTTGTCAATCTTTCCAAAACATGATAAATAAAGCATGAAACCTTGCAAGAATGAATTATATGAACTTGAAGAAGGGGAAATGAAATAATTATATTTTGCATACTAAGAATACAAATAACATATATATGGAATAGATAGATAAAGAGGTGGATAGACAAAAAGACAGATATCTGAAATCATTATTTTAGATTATATGAATGCTAAATTGGAGTTAGAATTTTGACTATTATAAAATGTGCATGTATTTATACCATATAAAAAAAGGTTCATGTTAATTATATATTTTATAATATTTAATTGTCTCAACAAAAACTGCTGTACTGATCATAAGAGTCACCCTGACTACCATCAGAAAATTTCAGCAGTTTCACTATGACAATTTCTGCGAAGTACATTAGAGAAAGTACCTCTCTCAGTGCTAAAAAAGATTTTTAACACTGGCCTTTCACCTGATACAGACCCCGAAGTCTGGCTGGAGAACTGAGAAAACCTTTCTATTTTCTTTTTCCATGAACAACTGGGCAGCACCACTGGCCATATCATAAACTGTGGAGAGATCGCAGCTCTTATATCTTCTTGAGAAGTTCCTCATAGGTGCTGTTCCCACAATTGCAAGACTTCTAATGAGTGAGTCTCTGGGATAGGGCACAGTGGGCTGAGCAGTAAATTGGAACTGATGGGGAAAAAAAGGCTAAACCCATTGTGGATCCTAATAGAGAGGGTAGGAAAAAACAAATAGACAGCCTGGGAAGGGAGATTCAACTTCAGTCAGAGGAAGGTGGGTTAAGAGAACCTTAGAATAGATTTGCAATTATCAAAATGTTAAAAAGATTTCAAACTAGGAGGCAGGAGGTGATCACTAAAACCACTGGGATAGCTGGCTAAACCGATGTGTGCAAATTGCTTCTGAGGAGGTTGCCTAAACATAAAAAATAACAGAAATACAGACAGCCTGCAAATGGCATACAAAAAACCTTTGTACAACAGAAAAACAGGCTGATGAGGATAAGTCTTCTAAGACATGTATCCTGCCATAATCTTGAAATGACCCTGAGAATTTTTTCTAGGTAGAACTCTTTCTTTATGTCTGGCTTTGAAAGAGACTTCTGATGTGTTCTAGCTACCTTATGTGCTGGTTTATGTAGAGGTTAACAGTCTTATTTTTCAACAAAGGATAGATGCCATTATGACAGAACTCTGATTTTTCAATTTCCTTTTAAAAATAACAACAAAAATATTTACATAATTGTTTCACCAAGTCAGACAACATTCCCACTAAAAACACATGATGAGACAGTGTCCTAGTTCAGCAGGAGGGACCAGTTATCACTGGGTGGGAGTGATAAAAAGCTATGTATTCTACCCCCTCTAT
>JAWWEE010000105.1:103444881-103482237 GCA_035221455.1 Xenops minutus
ACAAATCTTTCAGCTTTTCTTGGTTATTCATAAGAAAAGACTCATTAAATCATTAGGGTTGTAAAAGACCTCTAAGCTCACATAGTCCAACTGTTGACTTGTAAACACCATCATGTTTACCACTAAACCATGCAGAGTGCCATAACCACATTTTCTGAGTACGTCCAGGGATAGTGACTCTACCACTTCCCTGGGCAACCTTTTCCAATGTTTGACAACACGTTCAGTGAAATGTCTAGAAGGAAAAGAGGAGGAAATGCTCCATGTCATAACATGACTTTCCTGCAGTACTAACTTTTCATTCACTATGCAGTCAGTTCTTTAGTTAATTCAAATATTGCTTCAGGATTTGAGAGCACCAAAGGCTAGTGTTGGAGGACAGTGCAGAAAGGAAGCACACAGGTACCCCAAAGCTATTTTACTTTAGTAATAATTAGTAACTATTCTGTGCCATTGGAGAATTCCACTAAGTGGCAAGCTCCTGTTTTGAAAGTCCTGATACTTTATTTCTGCTTACTGCTAACTCCCAAGCAGAATGCTATTGGAAAGCTGGACAACTGATACTTTAATAACCATAATGGTAATCACATGAACTCTTACAAAGCTAACCATTAATTACATTAGGCAATGTAGAAACCTGGTTGCACTCAAAAACATAAGTTTTGGTGGGAATTATTTTTCAGTTTAAAACCCGAGCTTCTAACATTTCAGAAGAATTAAGTATAAGAGATTTTATCATGAAAAAGTATTAAAATCCTTGTGATTTTGAGAAAATTTGGTTTGTATTAATGTAAGAGATAGGGTTAGTAACAGATAGAGGAAGTAAATTATAGGTACAGAATTACACAATTCAGTAATCAAGTAAACGGCTCATCTTATGGAATAATGTGAATAGCAATACCCAGTTAAATGCTTTTCAAAATTTTACTGCTGGGGTAATTTAGTAAGTCAAGATTTGGAATATTAGAAAAGCAAAAATACCAGTGACCTCACAATTGAAGTTTGGGGCATACAATAAAACTGACTGGATAGATGGATGGTAATTTTGAAAACTGTGGCATTCCACAAAGTAGTAATTTGTCTAAGTAGCTAAAAAAACTGTGTGAGGTTTTAATCTTCCTGCTCTCTAGTGTCACATTTTGAGGCAGTTCTTTACTTTTTCCCTCTAGATCATGCTGAAATAAACTGCCAAACATCTCTTACACCTCCATGCCATCTAATTATAGCCTGTAACACTCAAGAATGCTGACAGTGCTGAGCTATTGACTCTTGACACTCTCTAAAGCACTTAATTATCTTTTCTCACAAGACCCTTTGAGACCTGTCAGCTTCTTTGTATTGTTTATAAAAAAGTTGCATATTAAGATTTCAGGATTGTGCACCCGAAGTCAAACTTGCACATACACATCAACTATTAAAAGGAGAACTTAATAAACGACAGAAGAAGAGATGAAAGAATTTGACTTAGTAAGACTTCTTAATTAAGTAAAGGAAGAAAAAATTGGCCCTTTTCAAAGATTCCTGGAATAAAAAGAGTTTGAGGCTTTTGACTTATTTTACCAAAAGCTAAAAGGAAAAAAAAAAAATGCCAGCAAGTAAGCGGTTTGTAATGTTTAATCTTATTCCATGACATTAGGATCCTGACTTGAAAACCGCATTTAAGCATCCGGGGTGGGGGTGTGGTGAGGGGTGGCAGGGAAGCTACATCTATCAAGACATTCCATGTACCTGGCACCCTACCAGGTACAACTAAACTACAAAAAAAGATTTATTAGGTGAATGAAATATTAAATATTTTGGTCAATATAATCCAAATTATATACATGATGTAAGTGCTTTTAAGCATTTTGGAAGTTTTTCTACATAAACATGTTGAAGTTATTCCTTAGATGACATTAGGAAACAAGGTGGCATTTGTAAAGTCTAAATTCAAGTGAAACACTAACTCCCCCCATAAATTGTGGTCACTTGCACAGTATTACAGTCTTCAACTACAACAGCTTAATGACTGGATGCATAGAAGATATATTTCACCACACTTGGGAATAACTATCAAATTTGAAATTTTCAACTCCTTCCTGTGATTTGACACAATTCTTTCTACATGACGGAAAGTGTGTGTTAGCTTTGTACAGTATGTTGCCTTGAAGAAAGTTTACAAGCACGTTGCATTTAGTAAGTCACGGACTCACCAAGTTAATGAGTTAATTAATCTAGAAGTGACAAAATTCTGAGTTTGAACATGAAATATATCCCATTTATTAAATAAATTTGTTGTGTCTTATACTAATTTTGAATAGTCAGTATATTCATAAAAAAGCAACTAGTTCACAAGCATTTTCCAAGTGATAAAATCAAAAATCTTCCTAAACAATCCCATATTTAGATACATGGAATTCTTTTGGAACATAAGGACTAATAATAAACACAAAAAAATAATTTTGAGTTAAAAGAGAAGAATCCCTCTTTTCAAAGGTAAGACATATTAGTATTTTCTTGGTATAAACAAAGAACCAGCCTACTGGAAATAGAACAACTTTGAGAAGCTATGGCCTATCATACCATGCACATATCAGCTTTCTTTCTTTATCACAGGACTTACTAATCATGCTAATTATGTCTTATGACTGAATGTGGAACACTTAAAAGTTGGCATTGTGAAGATTAACAGAAATAGCAGTTGCATACCTCACATGTAGGAGGTGTCAGGGCAGCTAGGTTATCCTGTGGCAGCAAAGTGACTAAACGTGTGTGCAGACAACGAAGGGATCAAGCTCATTAATGTTTTTGATAGATGGCACAAAAATAGTGCATGCAAAACATGAAGACATGAAGGATATTAGCTAAAAGCATTTTGTTTGGGTTTTTTACACTGACTTAAATTCTGTATGTGTCAAGCACTCCCTTCTCTGAACTAAATTTGGAAACCAAGCTACACAAAACCAAATTCAGTTCTTTACATCAAACAGTGATTTTCTGAATGGGGGAAGTCAATAAGCTTGAAACTTCAGTGTAACTATTTCTGAGCCAAATGCTTCTTCATATGTTTCATGCTCTTCAATTTATTTGGACTAAAAAACTGTCAAAAAGACAGATAAAAATATAAGAAACAATTCTGTTCTGATAATAAAATAGAATGAGACATCTACAGAAACAACAGTAAGTATAGTTTCTGCTTTTATAACTATTTCAGTTGTAGTTTGATGTAATGACATAATGGAATCATATGTTCTCCATAAAGTTTGGTCCATCTCTGCTTCTTGCAGCTTCTTAATTCGTGATCATGAGTTGTCACAGAAGATTTCTCTCTTTCCAATCTACTTTACTCTTACATTTTCTTCAATCACTCTTAAATTGTGTTGGTGACTTTGTCTATACTGCCCTAATGATTGCTCTTTTACAGTTTCAGAAATTTACTTTACTGTTCCAGTGTTCTTTTTTTACCCCTTTAGCATCACTATTGTGACTTTACATTTTGCTGTAGCATCAACAATTGCTTGGAACGTGCGCAACAGCACATTACTAACCTATGAGTTTTGTTTTATAACACTAGTCATGAAAAGAGTGAAATTTCGTCAATCAGAGGACCTCAATTTCTCAATGTTCTATGTTAAAAAAAGCAGCAGCATGTACAGGACACGGATATGTATCTTATATGGAATGGACATGCTCATTGCTTTCTTCAAACTTTTATCTCACCCACCTGAACCTTTTTTACCAGCACAAGTAAACATGGAAATTAAGAGAAAGAGAAGGGGTTAGGTAGGCTTCAGCCAGAGTACCAGGAGAGGGTTGTGTTTTTTTGCAAAAATTCCATTGTAATGCAATTACATAGTCCTTAGAGTTTGTTATAATTGAATTATATTATGTTTCCTATTTGTAGTTGTCCTAGTTACAGTGGCTGGGACCAGTTTATCATTGTGTGGGTGTAACCAAAACTGTGTATTCTACACCCGCTATGTCATTTTCATGAACTGTTAATAATGGATCATTTGCAGCAGCTGCCTAGGGCACATCTGATCCCTCAGGCTGTAAGATGGGTGTTTAGGAACTCTGAAATAGGCAAGTTTTCCTGTCTCCACACCAATGACTCCACCATCATAACTCTTCTCTGGGGAGTCATTAGTACCTTCACACCCAGCCTGAGAGGTCATGTCTACTAATGGGCCATCAAGGAGTACCCCATGACTCATAGTGAAGATCACCCATTGTGAAACTCCTCTCCCTGAAGGAGGTACTAGGCACTCCCATCTGAGCCCAAGCATATATAATCTTGGTTTTTGCAGACTTCTGGTACCACTTGTGTGACCCAGAGGAGGACCAGAACCTCAAGAGGACTGCAACCATCATCCTTACCAACAGATTTTTCTTTTCTTTCACTTTGTACTCAGGGGAACCACATGGTGCTCAGCAGAGTGGCTAGTGAACATCCTGTTTGTGCCCCAGGGTGCTCAGTTATATATCTGGTTTTGTGGCTCAAAACCAATTTTTTCTCTGCATCATTGTACTTACTGTAATATTTTTAATGTGGTTTGGTTTTTTGTTTTTGTTTTTTGTTGTTGTTGTTTGGGTTTTTTTTGTTTTGTTTTTTGTTTTGTTTTTTTTTTTTTTTTACTTGAGTTCATTTCTCCTGCTGATTTACCTTCAAACCAAGATGGGGCCGGAGGGAAGAGGTGAGAGGAAAAAGCTAACTATCATTCTCCAGTAATTCACTAGAGTCTTTACATCATAGTTCACTTGTAACTAAGCACCACAGAACTGCATAACACAAACATTTATTTCAAAGAGTTATGCATTCTCCATAAATATTTGCTATGGGTCAGACTTCAAACATTCTATTCAATGACTTTTCTTCAGTAATTGTCACATAAACTTATCTGGAATGTGAGCATTAGGGGGAAAAAGAAGTCACCTCTCTTCCTGTATTTTGAAAATACATTTAAGATATCTTTCTTTCATAAGTAAATTATCCCCTTTCTACTTCTCTGTACTCTGTAAGTCCTCCTAATCCTATTAGTAGAGTAAACTAAAAGAGCAGTTAGTGACAATGTACTTCCTCCTCAAGAAAGAAGGAGATTGCATTTGAGGTTATTCTGTTTTTCTGTAGCTCAAATTAGATGTCTCAATCTTTTGTAAAAGAAGAAAAACCTTCTTTCGACAGCATTTCACATAAAATTTATTTAGTTCTTGTGATGACTTAAAACCAAAAGCTAATAATGTAGTTAAGTGTTCCCCAAGCCTGAAATACTTACTGCGTATTGCAGCTATCTCAATATGAATCTTACTGCACATTTAGTGAAATGAAGGCAGAAGACACAAATTCTCATCACTATTTCTAAAGTTAATTCATAAAGAGAAATCTATTCTCAGGGACATAAATCCTGTCCTGCACTGTGTAGCATAAATGAGACACTAGAGAAAGAATAAGAAATGAAAATTGTCTACACTGTGTAAGTATTACATAAGTTTAAAGACAGAATTATATTAGAACAGCAACAACAAATCATCAGATTTACTTATTTTTCACAAAATTTGAAACATTATTTCTCGCTTCTTTCTAGAAGCAGAGCAGTCTCAACATTATAGCACAAATAAAAAGAATGAGGACATCTTTACCCTTGCATTCAACTGTGATTTAACCAAAACCATCACAAGAAAGCACCTGTCTTTCCTACCATTGTCTACAATAGGCAGTTCTTACTCTCATTTTTCTGCTTTCTCAACCTGTTCTATTTTTACTCTCTCCCATCCTCTGGCAGCCTGTTGAGCTGTTCATACTTTAAAACAAACAAACAGACAAACCAATAAAAAAAAATAAAACCAAAGCCCACAAGTATATTTTGGCAAACTAGAAAGAACTAAAAGAAATACAAGACAGAGATGAACATAGGGATACCCACCTCACAGAAAAGATTAGACAAGTTTAATAAACTTCACTTTAATACAAGCAGAAGTTACAATTCAACTCTAGGTAATTAATGAGAAGAAGAAAAAAGAAAATATAAGTGTTGAAAGCATAGTAGGAAATGGTAACTGAGAGCTGAAACTACTAGTGAGATATTATTTTTATATTGGAGATAATTAAACAGCAGACCTTTTTACAATCTTTGTTAGATGGTAACTTTATATTGTCTTGATGCCTCTTCTAAAAGCCAGGCTCTTGTCTAAAAGGAAAAGAAAAATTTGAAGCAACCACTTTAAAAAATTTGCATTTTATCACTGTCACATCTTCTGGCCTTGAAATATATTACTTGTCATCTACGCCCCTTATCCATATTTTGTTTCTAAGCCTGGGATGGCTGAAAAATACATTTTAGGAAAAGATAACATTAGCAATGTATTACATGAATTACACATAGTTTGATACACAGGGAAAAGGAATTCTCCTGTGGATTTGTGAAAATATTGAGCACATACCTTATAGAGCATAAACAGGATGCCCTTAGGTGTGTAATAGTCCATGTCAGCGTGATTGCACAGTGGATTTTAAGAGTAATGACAGAGTATATATAAAGATGCTTGAGATCTGTATTTAAACCTTCTTGTGCTCTGCATGGTTAAAACACAAATGTGGCCCTTAGAAGTTTCTACAGTTTGTCTATTCTACAAATAGAAAACAAATCTTTAGGTTTCTTAAATTAGGTTTTCTTTGACTACTGACTACGAGGACTTATTTTCACAGAAATCACAAAAAGAAGAATACAAATCCCTTAATATCCTTGCATGAAAATTAACTCTATTTGTTTCTCTGGTATATTTGGTAGCATTTCTCTTCCTTGTACATTCTTATTTTGATTCCTGTAAGCATCCGAAACAGTTCAAGAAAAACAAATGAAGATGAATACTAAAAGAAAGAAGATGAAGACCAGACTCTAAGCATAGTGTTCATTTACAGTTTATTGAATTTATGAAGAGAGTAATTGTCTATGTCATCTAGGGTCTGCTGCTCTTATATTTAAATTAATCACATCTGGAAATATCAGTACTCCAAGACACAATTGTGATTTTCCTAAAGCAAAGCTTAATAGAAACTCAGGTTTTACTAGCACACACATGGATACATTTTTTTTGGTAGCTTTTATTCATTCTTACTCCAAATATTTTCCATAGGAAAGAAACATGCTTCAGTTTTGATCAGACAAAAAAAAAGTCTTCAGGGAAACTATTTGAATGCAGGTTTCAAAAAAAAAAAATGCACTTCACTCATTCAGATACAATATTGAAACATGCAAAAGAGGTACGAAGTCATTCAACATTTTGTTTGCTTAAATAAGTGAATATTATCATTATTTTTTACCTTGTACTGCCTTTTTTTTTTTTTATTGCCAAAGAATGTATTTTTTCTAAACATTTAATTATTACCTACCACATTCATTGATGCAGTTACACCAGGAGAGAAAAAAATTAAAATACTATAATGAAGAAATAAAAACACTATAATGATAAAACCGGTCAAATCATGGACAAGGAAAGCTAGAATTTGTGAGCAAGATCCCTGTCCTGTTTCCAAAAAGAAAAGTTTTCATAAACCCACTTTTTCCTCTATGAACTTGATTTTTCTGCAATAAAAATATCTATAAAATACTTACCATTTTACCTATTCTTACTCTGAAACTGAATTACAGCTTTGCAAAGTATAGAAGTAGATTTCAAACAAATTGATAGTACATTTTTCCAGTAAAAAGTAAATGCAGGTTAACACATACATTGTGTGGTCTATTGAACTTATAGTTTTATGGCTATGATCTTTGAAAATTAAATGGAGGGCAGTATAAATTTTAACAGTATAAATTTTAATCATGCCTTCTGAGTTTAAAAAAAGAGTAATCAAAAATTGTCTGTCCTTTAGTCAATTTCTAATTCTAGAATTGACATGATTGAAGGTGAAATACCTGGACAGTGTCTGTTAATTACTTTTAATGACAGTATGTGTTAATTCACCGAAATGTCTTGCTTCAAATGGTATTTATTAAAGTAGGGAGTGTTAGAATTTTTAGAATACTTTTTTTTTCCTTCTCTTGAAACTGGATATTCTATAAATGTTTCAGAAAAGACTACTCCTGACAAAAATTTCTCTGATGTGCAAGAGACTATCACTAGGGATAATTTAAACTTCAATTAAGCCTTAAAAATACACTGCTTTGTGCAAGCAAGTCAAGTTCTTAAGCATGTGTGTGTTGTGGTTTAGGAATAGTACTCCCCAGTTTAGTGCACCCATTGACACTCTCCAAACCACACTGCCGCTCAGTCACTCTCTCTCACTTTCCCCCTGCTGTGGCAGGATGGAGAGGAGAATTGGAGGCACAAAAGACAGAAGAACACAAGTTGAGATAAGAATAATGAGATAAGAAAATGAACAGTAACAACAACCATATTAATAACAAGTGTACAAAAGAGATAGTGATTCACATACGAAAAACATTGACCACAGAGCTCAAGCCAACTGCTGCCACATTACCCTGACTCTCTGTCTTGGAACCAGCACCCAAATCACACTGTCCACCACATTCAGCCAAAATGAAGCCCTTCTCCTCCAAAGAGACTCCCTTTCCCCCACTCCCAGAAATGACATGAGGTGGTATAGCTCTGGGTCCTAGCTGTGCCCTTCCTGGCTACTGCAAAAATGAACCCTGTACTGGACAGAAATAGGACAGTGTAAACATACATGGCTTTGTAAAGGTGTTTTTTTTTTTGGTTTTGTTTTTCTACAATTAACTGTTTTCAGTCTTTTCATTGGGTAGTGACGCTGCATAGGCATGTCTTCAATTACAATACAAAAGGACCAAAGTAAACTTTTGGTTTAGTATGGACTAAGCAAGAATTCCTACCACAGAGATCTTCGCAAAAAACTAAACTATGGAGTAGTGTTAATTGTAATAGCAGTTTTCAAGGAGATTGAACATACAGTACACTGACAGCAAGCAAGGAAAGACCACTGCTATGTATCTTTTTTGTCGGTATACATATGTTTATGTTACTTCCAATGAAACTCCAGTTAAAACTGATAAAGTGTACTAACTGGAGAGAATATTTTCTATTCTATGATTTACTAGTATATTTTGATATTTTCACTTCTGCTATTTTTTCACAGCAAATAGGTATTCATTATTTGTCTCTTTCCACTCTGCCCCAATTTTGATATTTCAAAAACTTCACATTCAAAATAAGAACTTCAAGGGGTCCAAAACAAACAAGGTAAAACATTCCAAAAATCACACCAGCAATTTTCCAAAAATGAACACCCCAAATTCTAGAATATACTGAAAGTATAGAATATACTGCTCTATTCTTTACCAAATGCTCCTAGAATAGTAAGTGTAATAAACTGGAATATAAGCTGTAATGAATATCATATGTAGTTGCTATTGATAACTACAATTCACACCAGCTTGTTAATACCAGGATGGATCATGGAACCTCTCTATATAAATAATTCTGAAACAATTCACCACAAATACATCAACTTAACACCATCTACTGTTAAAATCATTTTACAATAATTATAAAATATTTATTGCCTTTAAATACTGTATTTAAGTTTAAATAATTCAGAAATATATACCTACAGATTGTAAAGTCATCTTGTATGGTCACTTCCTATAAAAGAATCAAGAGCTGCATAAACAGAAAATTGTTTTACTCATAATGTACATAGTGCAATTACGATGGAATACATGCCATATAAAATGACTTTTTTTTAAAGCAATGTTCATTTAATTACATTCATTGGAGTAGTAGGTGATAATTTACAGCACTCTGGGAATCTGTTTCACACTTTCCTTCTCAGACAATTATACATGCAAGTGCTGTGGAATAAAATTGAAGAACATTACTTAATGGTAAATTTTGTCACGAGTGAAAACTGCTGCAACAAATTGGTATTACCGTTAAGAAAGCCTAATTCATATTTGTGGTATTAGTAATTAATTAGGCTTTCATAATTTCAATTTAAAGCATATGCATACAAAAGCAATGTAAGCAAAACTCTTTAGCAACTTTTGAGTTAAATTGTTGTAACTTTACTGCCCTGAATTAGTTACATAATCTTTAAGATTACTTGTAGAGCTGTCCTATTTCAAAATGTGAAACTGAAATATCTGCACATTTCACCTTGCTGCCTTGCATGCTAAGATGACATAACTTTCCATCTTTTTATTACAGGATGGCAGTCCACAGCTAATGTTAATTTTGACTCGTGCATTTGAAAGTATGTAATTGTTGATAAGTGAGCATTGTATTACAGCTACAGTCAACTAAATCCCAATTTTTTAAAAAATATTTTTCTCATAGCATCATGACTGATTTGCTCAGCTGTGCCTTCGACCTTATTATCTCCCCAAGCCATCTCCTCTCCAATTTATATGACCCTGTTGCATTTAAAGCATAAACAAAAGGGCACAAGATACACTGACACTCCATCTATGTCCAGTACATATATACTGCTACTATGAAAAATTTTCTGCTTTATTTCAAATTACAAGGCATGTAGTATGAAACAAGAAGTCCTTGAAAACTGTGATTCATAAGAGGAACATACAATAGGCTGAATTTTGATACATAATTTATGCTCGCTTATTCCAAGTGACCTCTATAACTTGATTATTCTCCCACTCATGAATTATGGAGTCATTAAAGCTTATGTAAATAAGACATTTTACATGCTGCTGGTATATATGGATTTAAATGGCAACACTGGATTTAAATAGCAAGGTCTGGATTTAAATTTCAACACTTCCATTGACCATTAATTTCTCTGATCATGACTTTTTTACAAGGAAAAGTTAAAAAATTCATAAAACAGTTTCACACCCTGTGCATTAACTCATGATTTTAGAAACTGAAATCTATCAAAATTCATATGCTTAGATGTGTACAGACGTGAACTCATATGAGTATAAATTTACAGTAAGTGTGTATGTAATTTTTGCCTGGTGTCTGTAATTTATGTGTGGCTATATCTGTGATTCTTTTTAATTTTAAATCAAAATTCAGTAAAATGTGTCAGAAAGAAGACAGTACTCCTTAAAAGAGATCTTTAATTGATTTGGACAGGAAAAAAAAAAAAAATCTCTAGAATCACATGTTTTGCTGTCTAAAGTCAGGTATAGTGTCATTTAGAGTGTTTTGCTATATAAAGTGGATAGTCATGCAACTAGAAGGAAAGGGATAAAATAATCCATTTGCAAACTTCCTTGGACTTTCCTGCTGAAGAAGCCTTGGATACATTTAATATGGAGAAAAAAAAATGGAGGGAAACATAGCAAAAAAGAAAAAAATAACAAAAATAACAAAGATGAAAATCTCATGGAAATTAGTGCTCTGGGAAATTGATTTTTTATTTGCTCTTTTTAAGTGAGTACAGGAAAGGAATAGCATCCTTTTTTTTTTCTAGATATTTTCAGAACTGTTTTGCAGCAAGATAAAGTTACTGTCTTGGTTTCCTTTGGCAGGTGAAATGTGGTTTATTGAGCCTGCCAAAAGATCCACTTCTTCTAAGGACTTTAAAACATAAATATATATATATAATACACTTCCTTAAATTTGTATTTGAGTAAATTGTGTTTTAATAATAGTTTGCCTCCAAACATTTAGCCAAATTATGGCAATTCCCAATTAAAAACTGTGAGAGGGAAAAATATTTTCTAGTGCGATTATTTTGCAAAATAGTCATAAAGATGGTGAAATTTCTAGAAGCTTCTCAGACTTAAATATTTACATGTCATATTGAGCAAGACATATGTACTATATTCTTCAAAAAATACAGAGGTGTTCAGGATGACTTCTAGATTGCAATTACTAGAATGTTAACAAGGGAAAACTTCACTGCTATCTGTCTAATTTTATATCCTAAGTACAAGAAAATGTTTTCAGTGGAATGAAGTCTTAAATGGTCTCTAAATTTTTTAAAGCATGTGTCTCTATTTAAAGCATGTAGTCCTACCTGATAAATGGCATAGACTAAGCACAGTACTTAGTTCCTTCATGTATACTTAGAGTCATATTCTTGCAATTCCACTTTTGTTTTTGATAAAAAGAAAATCATATCTGAAAAACCAAAAGCAAAAACCAGCTTCACTTCTAACCTCCTTAAAACTGTAAAGTATTTGACCAGTAGAAAACAAGTGTTCAGTATTGATCAATCATTGCAGCTGAAAAGTATTTTGAGAATGCCACTTGAGAAGTGCATTTGCTGACACCTATTTGCTGTTCATCATAGAAATATGGTACTTATCATTTTTGCAGATATTGCTATGCACGCAGAGGCTTGCTGTGCATGGAAAAAACAATGAGATTAGCTTCAAAAAGGTAAAGTTCCCTGATCAATTCTTTCCTAGTTGAGAGTGGTCTGAGGAATTGTAAGAGCTATCTTAGTAAGAGGAAAGGTGAAATAACAGTGTTTACATAGATGTGCTGTGTAGAAACAGCTTCACATAACATAGACTACATGGAAAGTAGATTTTGTTTCAGAAAGAAAGAAATAAAAATGAGTTAGTTCAAATCACAGAATGCTTTTTTTATTTTATTTTTTTTTTGACAGAACAAAATAGGCAGGTATGTTAATTTTCAGCTCAGCTTAGGTTTGTCATATCTTACTTATTTTTATCAGGATATCACAAGCAACTGCTAAGTTATCATCAAGCACTTTGATTTGAAAAGCCAATTAGAAGTAGCTAACTGGGATTACCATGAAGTGGTCACTCAAGATTGTGTTGTATGAGGAGCAATCAGTTCCTAAGGAACAGTATGAACACTACTTTTACGTGATTATGAAAGAATTTTTGCTAAGTCCAGGGATCTAGGTTGTGATGTCATAAATAAGAGGAAAACAATGATTTTTAAATGTTTATTCAATTAAAATATTGTGGGAATAGACCACAATATCATAAGCGGAACCAGAATCCCTTTTATACCTGAGTTTTTTACTCTATTGTAAACCGGAGTGTTGTATCTCCCCTAGCTTCCGGGAAGGAAACCCCATACCTTTCTAGTTAGTATGCAAGCCTTGCCAGGCCAGGTAAACCCTTCCCTGATTGGTCTATTGTTAGCCCTTCCCCTTGAATCCGATTGGCTGTGAAGTCTATAAAAGACCTGGCCTTGTGAATAAACGTCTCTCTGCTTTCCTGCCCTTGCCGTGTGTGTGTCTCCGCTTCTGGGAGCCACGCGGGCCGAACACGTGGCCCGGGGAGGGGAGCGGGAAAGTGGGGAGCAATCCCAATTCAGCCGTCGCATCTATTTGCCCAAATGGACCCTTATCTACTTAATTAGTAAGTGATGTATTCCTGCTGGAGGACTAAGAATGCACCTTACATGTAACTGATAATAAAATAATAATGCATTTGTGTCTATTTTCTTTTGTGAGCCTGAAACTGTAGGTATCATGTCTTAAAAATTCTCTGTAAAAACAAGAAACTTCCTCTAAAGATATGTGTGGAGACTGTCACATATAGGCAGCAAATATTGTTGGATCATGTAGGAAGAAACGTTAAAGATGATCCAGTTGAGAACTTTAGGAAATATCATTTCCCCTTAAGAGACAAATTTTCTGTTATTCTAAAGTGATGTAGAGCTCTCATATCCACAGATTCAGGGAAAAGTGAGGAATGTCTCATCTACTCAGACACACAGCAGACCAGGTCCTGCATTAGTGTAAGGCACTGACAAATTACAAATCTAATTGTTGACTAATAACTTTTTTTGGTTCTTTTTCGCATGCTAAGACTAAGAACAAACTAAACCACCACAACCAAATGCTTCATAACTTCCTTTTTTGTAAATATTATGTTTTAAACATTTTTTTAGGACTTCATATTTTCACTTCTAATAGCATACAATAATGTACCCTGTTTCTTTTCTACTTATTCTGAGGGTGAATGGTTGAAAGATATCTACCGAGGAGAAAAAATGGTGATGATTGTAGTCAGAAAGTATGTCATCTGAAGAGTTGAGAAAATCCCAAATCATTAGACTTTTCTCATTCAAATGGCCACTAGTGCTGACATCTTAAATATGCTAATGAGCCCCCACAGCAGAATTTCAAGTTCCTTTTCTTTAGAAAGAATGACTTGTGAGCAGAAGCTGAAGAATACTGACCAGTATTTAGTTCCTATCTTTTATTTTATTTTATTTTATTTTTTTAATACAAGGGAGGACTGAAAGTTATGACTGGATTGATTTTTTTTTCATAGTAAAATGGAATAAATCCCCAAATACCCATATTAGTAAATTATTTATGCTGGCAGCAGTCAAAACACAGCTATAGTGTATCAGCTGTACCAAGTACTCAGTAACACTCGACAGGTGTACACTGCTGCTAGTATATATTGCCTAAATTCAAATGTTTGAAAAAAGTCTCTAGCTTTATCCAACTGTTTGTGAATGAGCCATTAGCACCATTGCTGTGTATCCCTCTTCAAAGCAGTCATCTGTCAAACACGTAGCTAGCTCTATGGGAAGATTAAAAAAAACATGAGCAGCAACCACAGCAGCAACGACTTCTAGTTAACCTCCAAAGAGAAATTCCCATTCTAACAGTTTAGGGCAAAACTGGTTCTTTTAGTTCCTGAAGACAACTTTTTGCATAGAGAAAACTATTAATAACTTCTCTGACAATATACACTGACCACATTACATTTGTGCTTTCTATCCTAAGGTACCACTTGCCTCTTACTTGCTTAGAGTTAGGTTTTGATTCTGGAAAAGCAACTTAGAGGACAGAAATTTTGCAGACCTCCATGGAAATGTTTTTGTGCAATCTCTGAAATTACTTTGCACAATTTCAGGAACCAGCAGATAAACATTGCTGAGAAAATGAACTTGGTGATATTTTTTAAAATTGGCATCACTTAATTAAATAAAAGTGTAGTATAAAAATGACCTCATTCAAGTTTGAATCTGCACTGTGAACCTCAGAGTTCAGAACAAGAAAATGTTGGTAATGCAATTAGATAAAAAGAATATATTTGCAAAATCACATTTTAATATCTAGGTTTTCTTCTTTCGTCTGTAACCTTAAGAAACAGAAATTGGCAGACTTATTTTTGTGTGAAAGTCAAAAGAACTTAGGATATATTTTCATATTTTCATCCTGGATATTCTGACTTTAAGAATTTTCTTTAGAAAAAAAAAAAAAAAAGTTGTGAAAGATCACTGCAAGGAGTAAAGGCAAAATCTTCTTATCAGTAGAGAAACCTACTAGCTTCTCTGAAGTTGCTTCTTTACCCTATGACTCCATCTCTTATAAGCCATACCTGGGGGAAAAAAAAATCACCAGCAAACAAACAAAAAAACCCAACTCATAATTACATTTAGTTAGATGGAACAAAGTGGATTTCTGTGCCGTGCAGTGTAAGCACCTTTAACTGAGGAACAACTGCACACAATCTCTCTTTCTAACTAGATCTGAGCTAGTTTTGGAGCAAAGAGTTCTCTGCAGCCACAGTGAAGAACTGTAGAGAAGCTAGCAAGGTCATGACCTGTATAATGGAACATTTCTTCTGACAAGAAAATGAGTTAAGTTCAGTAGCTGAAAGAGTACAAGATGCCATGAAATCCCTTGTATGTAATGCCCTTGGTTAGGCATTCTACTTTGAATTTACCAAGTAGGTATGTAAGGGACAGTCATGTCTGTTAGAAGGATACTTTGTGAGCCTAATGTTTCTTGTCTGTCTCTTGGTCATTTTAGGAAGTGGTATCAGCATGGGGAATTTACTCCAGATGAATATGCATGGTTTTAGCATTCTGGACTTGAATGCTGCCTGTATTCCCTGAATAACAGTAATAACAGTTACACAGCTTTACTGAAGAGACCTTCGCTTTATCCAAAGACTGCCAAAGGCAACGAGAATTTTTGGACACATTTCACTGGACTTGTGCTGGTTCCTGGGAGAAGTTGTTGCCTGTTTGCGCACAGTTGGCTTCTGCCTGCCATTGACTTCTCTTTCTTGACATGCCCTCTGGCTTGGATGTCTCACTTTTCATTTATATCTTTTTATTGATCCTTCACTCTTGGTTAGTGCTTCCTCAATTCATTCCCATGTCTGTGGCTGTCCCACAGCTCCTAAAGAGTTCCCAGTCAGACCTAAATTCCTTTTCCCCTTTCACTAGCTTCTCAAACCTCCAGGCTACTCCACATTTCCACCTACTGCTCACGGGCTTCCTGAAACGTGTGCCTCCTCCTTGGACTTCTGGACGTTATTATGTCAGATGTACTGTCTCTGACTTTTTTCCTCCAGCTTTGCAAAAGAGGCTGTTACCACACAATTATCTTGCTTTACAGCTGATAATTAAATACATGGAATTGTATTACTCAGTATTTTAGCTGGTGGCAAAGGAATATCAACTGCTTGTCTCATAGCCCTAGAGTAAAAGGAGTTTTTGCAAATGTCTTTTCTTTTTTTCCCCTGTGGGTTAATTTTATTTATTTGTATAACTGTGGAAATAACTTCGAAAATATTGCCATTATCCTCTAAAATGTTAGATATATTCTGGATTAAAAGGGAAAAAAAAAAAAAAGCAGATAAAAGCAGCAACCTGGAACTAAACTTTTGATTCCCAGAATAACTTGGCTGTCATGCAAGCACGAAAGGAGCAGAAACATGCCTGAGGCTAGTAGGACAATGTAGCAGTATTATGTTTCTTTGAACTGTGATGTTTTACTTCCCATGGGTCACTCGGTGACATTCAAGAGACTGGTTCCAGAGAGAACAGACCTAGTCAGTCAGTTTAAAGGATATGAAAACTGGCATTTTCTGAAATGCAAAAAGATTTTTTTTTAATTATGAGCTGAATTTTTTTATATATTGCTTTTGAATTGGATTTTCCTGTGGAATTCAGCATATAAATACTTCAATAATAACAACAAAATACATCCAACTGTACCTGACTATTTTGTTAGTAGATAAGCTGTGTCTTGAAAGAATTTCCTTTCATTTTGGAAAAGCATAGTTTAGACTATGCAGCTATACTGTGCTCGGAGCAATGCATCTGAATATTATTACATGTGAATTTTTGCTATGAGGTGTAAAATTTTCCTTGTATACTGTAAAAGAGCTGAATATTGTAGAACACTTTAACTTTCAGCTATATAATAAACACAAAGCTATATTATTTCTTCATCTTGTTTTAATAGAGTTGGGAGGTATAACATGGCAAGCTTTCTAAAAGCTGTCTTACTATGTTTGAACTTAATTATAACCTTTCAGTTTTCATAATTAGAAGACAATGAAAAGCTATGGCAGCTGTCTCGCTGTCAGCTTCTTCAGGGCATGGCAGTGAATCAACCTGCATGCAAAGTTTCTGATCAAGGTCACACAATTTCTTATCCACAAGGTGAGCTCAAACTCTGAGGAAAAGGAACCAGACCTATGCTTGAATGCCAGCAGAAAACATTCGAGGAGCCTTTATTTCCAAAATAAAATGATTTGGAAAATAAACCACAGTTAGGAAGCTGTGCACACTGGTGAACTGCAGATTTCATGTGTGTTGCTGCATTCCTTGAGCAGGCAAACTGCCTTTGAAATCAGCACAGACCCAGAGCAGTACTGGAATTCTGTTTTGCTTTCTGAGCTTTCAACTCCCACTTTTTCTATCTAATCCTCTCTTCAGAGTAAAACAAGAGCACTGAAACAAGCTCCCTAAACATTTAAAATTAATTTCTTCTCAAATATTTCATTGTCTACTCTTCATTCTTAGAAATAGGCTAATGGAAAGATAGAAAATATGAGTTTGTTATCCCACTCTCAGTTTTCAGTAAGACCTTTGCTGAACAAGATGGCATATCTCTTATTGTTTGGTTGTTTATTCACAAAATAATTTGATGTTTGTCAAATTCAGCTAACATTGGCTAGCATTTCTTGGTTCATTAAAGCCACTTTGCTCTTGGCACAGATTTGGAAGCAGCATGAAATTATATAAGTGATTTGTCCTAGGCAGAACAACTCTGTAGAAATCTGGTAGCAGAGCTTTTCTCTGCCTAGATCAGCTGTACTTTATGGATCACAGTCCAATACAGATGTTTCCATATTTTTCCAAGCTAAATCTTTTACTTATAGGACAGTCAAGCCACCTTACACTGTCACAAATATATTTTCTCCTTCTTCCATGATCACTTATGGAATTCTTGTCCTTGTGTCTTTTTCTGTATTAAAATCAACTTATTCTGAATAAGATTATTTTTCCTATTGTAAAAATAAACATGTTAATAAATAAGGACATATATAATATACAGTATAAGTTGATACATTAGGTGGTTTTAATATGTAAAATATCATTTTATAATCAAACACCTTGTATATGGTAATATATATACATTTAAAATGTTATACAGGTCCTGCTAGGAATTTTTTGCTGTTTAAGGAGAGCAAGATAGAGATATTTAACCATATTTATTAAAAGTAATGCATTTAATAAATTCTAAGTTATAGCATACTTCATCTTTTTCTTAACAAGTGTTTTTATTTTACGTTAAAAAGAAAAAACAATACTATGCCACAAGGGTTTTATAAAGATTCTATTGTTGAACATTTCAATTAAAAAAATATTAAAATGAGAGCACTTATAACAATGAGAAGCACTAAAGCATAAGATCAATAAAAATTAAATTAATCTGAAATGAGTTGGCAGTGGCATTTTCATAATAAATAACCTTCAGGTTCTATGTCATAATATCAAGCCTCTTGTTTAGTGGGAAAACAACACAAATGCTAATTATGACTGGAAGAATAATATAGATATTACTCCTCTACTTACCTAGACCACTAAGAGCTTTGCAGATACAGGAGCAGAACAAAATCTTGTGTGCTATTTTGTACGAAAGCAACATGGAAGTAATAACCCTATGGGCTTTTTTCTTTCTTTCTGAGCAGTTCATGTGTTCTCCAGCTCACTTTTGAGCCAAGGGAAACTCATCACTCTGTGAATAAGAATAGATTTGTTCTAGTAAACAAATAGGGGGAAAAATAATTTAAAAATATCTGTCTTATTCATGCTTTCAATCTAGCCAATCTAGAATATCTCCAAAAAAAATAAAGGAGTTATTTTGCCTAATTGGTCTTTCTTTGGTACCTCTCAAATTATTTTGTACATGGGTTGATTAATGGATTGATGTCTGTATTCTCACTAGTCTAATTGTTATCACTAATTTTTTTGCTTATTTTGGTTTGGTTTAGTTTTGTTTCCTCAAAGTAATTTTTTAAGCAAACATGAATAAAAACCATTCTAGAGCTCTTGCTTTTTGTTCTTAGTTACTGCCTTGCAGCAGCTTCCAAAGACACATCAAATGATGCTTCGAAAGACCCTAGAGCAGTGGAAAACTGCAATGGGGTTGCCCAAACTATCTGTGATCTTACTGCAATTTGCATAATTAACTAAACATCCTGAAATATTGTCTGCATTTTTCCAAAGAAAATTTTAACTCAGTGTCTGTTGGGAAATGTATTGACTGTGACTCTCTTCAGTGAGCTCACATTTTGCTCAAGAAATGACTGAACATACAGACACAAATAGCACAAATATTCATTTAAGAACATCTAGAGTGTATGACTAAATCAAGAAGAAATATATCTATGCATGCTCAGGAGAGAAAATATAGGTGGAAATATAACTGAACTAAACTTTAATGCCAATTAATTTTATTTATCTATTTGTGCATTTATCTGTCTGCCAATCACTAGTTTAGGAGGAAATGTGGTCTAATTCTCACTGTAGTATCAGACCCCCAGTACAAACTTCCTTGCAGTCTTAACTGCTTTGAATATTCTGAAACAGTTTTTCAATCCATTATTTTCTTTTTTAAATTAATAATATGAAGGCATTATTTATATTTGGAAAAAACAGCAAACATTTTGTCATTGTCTTCAGTTTCTTTTAAGGTTGTAACTTGGCCAATGATTGCTATTATTACCACTGTTACAATTTACTGTAAAAAATAACAAAAATAAAACAATTTTAAGGAGGAATAGAGAAAAGAGAATTTTCATATTTTAAAAGGACATTTTTGGGAAAAATTAATAAGTGTGTTATTAATGTAATTTTATAATTCCTGTTATTTAGCTGCATATTAAATTGCAATTACCAACTCTACATTTCATAAACTAAAGGGAGTGCTTATGACTCAATTTTTAAAGTTTTTTACAATTTTTCTTAGTCTGTTATAACTTAGGGAAAAGAATTTCTATTCTTAAGTTTGATATGAAAAGAAAAATATTTTGCAGAAGCAGCCACTGTAAATGACAAGTTGTTCTGAATGAAAAATGTGTTATTGGAAATTCTGTCTTTTCACAGATGGAATAGAAATTTGAAGAAAACTTGTTGCTGGTTTAGATCAGATTCATTAAAAAAATGTTTGAGTGTAGATGTATGGTAATCTAAAAAGAAAAAAAAAAACTATTTTAGTGTTTCCTAAGGGGATGTTATCATTGTCATGACAATAACACTCTATTTTCCCTTTTTCTCCACCAGGTAATTCGCTGATGTTTGTAATGCAGAACACATGCAGCAGTAAAGCAAACTGGCACAACCAGGTCTGCTACATGACTGTAAAACAAATTACTGTGACCTCTCGGTTTTCATTTGCCAAAAATACACCAGCTCCTAAAATCTCTTGTAAGACCTCTTCATGCAGTGGATGCCCGAAGGAGGCCGTGACCCCATGGGGAGGCTGTGACCCCATGGGAAGGCTGTGACCCCATGGGGAGGCTGTGACCCCATGGGAAGGCTGTGACCCCATGGGAAGGCTGTGACCCCATGGGAAGGCTGTGCTGGCGCAGGCTCCTGACTGGACCTGTGGACTTGTGGAGAGAAGCCCACGCTGGAACAGATTTGCTGGCAGGACTTGTGACCCTGTGAGGGACCCACACTGGAGCAGTCTGTTCTGAAAGGACTGCATCCATGGAAAATATTCTGTAGTGGATTCAATGCAAAATGAATGCTGAAATCGATAAAAGGGCACACATAGAATGGCAGGGCCAGGAATAGGGGCAGAAAGGGCAAGGTAGAGAAAAAGAATGTTTATCTTCTACCAAGGATCTCTTAAAGTGTCTCAGGCTTTTCATTGAAGTCCTTCCCTGTACACGCCCAAAGGTAGCAGAGATTTGCGCAGTTTTTTTGACATATTATCCTGCAACCATTCTATTTCATATACCAAAATACTCATTTTGTAATTAATTTAAAATCACTATGTACCTTGCAGAATGAGGATCAAAATTCTAATTCATGTTTGGGCAGGGGGTGGAGGAGTGAACACATCCTGTTCTAAATGTATAAAATTGCCTGTTTCTGTTCAGTGGACTTTTCTGGCTACTGAGTAGCAAATATGAGTGTACTGTATTTTCTGTAGTACAGAAATATTGTCCAATCAACACTGATAAGCCAGTGAGTCACAGATCAAATTTATCAGGAACATTTTGCACATCCTGTCAATGATTTCCAGGTGCAATTAATTCCATCCAAAATTATTCCTGTCAGATCAAACAAAAAGACGTGTATAGCAGGCATTTTATGCTTTTAGAGTAATGACTGCACTTGTTGGCTTTATTTTGGATACCACTTCTACCTGAAATTCTTTATAAATCACTTCCAGTTTATTACTAAAACACATAATCATTATATGCTATCAAGTGTGTCTCTCAAGAGTAATGGAAATTTTTGAAATTGTTTAAATTGTTTCAGGAATGATACATGCACTTGAACATTACTCAAACCACCATTTTCTCATGCTAATCTCTTTTGCATGGCAATATGTTATTCTAGTAACTCTATTGCAACCTCTCCCCTCCTTTAATCAGAATAGATTCCTTGAGATTCTGCATCTTTTTCTCATGATAGCTATTTTAACCATTACTGAGTAATTTAGGCCTCTTCAAAAAACAGAAAAAAATGGTTATATATAGCAAGCAAGCTATTGTGCTGACATTAGTGGTTTTCCTTAAAATGGGAGCAAAGGAGGGGAAGAAAGTTTCCAATTTTTAAGTGTTTCTTACAGGATATTGAATATAAAATGCTTTTAACACTTCATAAAATAAATGTGTCATGTTTGAAAACCCGAATGACAAATAGAGTTCAGAAAGAAAGTTATTCTATTTCATCATGTAAATTCTTTCCCATATAATTTTGCAAGTTAAATAATCTGGATATATATCTCAGCATTAGTGAAATACTCTTTTTTCGGAGATGGAGACTTGATCCTTCAGTAGTCCTAAGACAACATCAGAGTTCAGTACATTATCTAAAAAATTAAGAAGTGTAGGATTTTGATCCCTAATTCCAGTTGGCATCCCATCTGTTTCTTGAATAAGCAGTAGAATTCAGCAGACAGAGAAACAGTCAGGAAGAAACATATATATAGGAACTAAGTCCCCAAGTTGATTCTTACACAGTTACTACACAGTTATACAAACTTGGGATAAAGATTCAGTCTTGCTAAATTCATAAATTAAATGTTTTTTTCCATTGAGGTTAAGTAGAATTGTGTCATCTAGTCATCAAGGTTTGATAAAACAATATACAAATATCTCTCCCTGTAATTATCTTTAAATGAAGAGTACATTGGCTATGTTGGAGATGTATAGTTTATATGAAGCGGTTTGAACACATAGGTATTACAAAACCATTATCACAAAGAAGTTCTGGTCCTGCTGTCTTTTCTAGAATAAATCTTTCTATTTTAGAAAGACTTCTTAATTAAATAAAAATCATTAAGGTAACTTCTCTCTGGAATAGGTCATCTCCATCCTTGTAAGTTTTCAAACCTTGTCTGGAGAAAACAGACTGACTTCATCTAATGCTAACAATAATCTCAAGTGAGAACCTGGTCTGAAAAACCTCCAGGATTATTTTATGACTAACATTGTCTGTGTCTCCCTGACAGAACTGCCTGATAGAGATATTCTCAACTGGACATGACTGTTTCAGACTGATGGAGAATACAAACCAAAGTGCTCCATGTATTATTCAGTGGAACTGAAGACATTACTTTCCAGAAGTGTCAGTTTGGATCCTTTGAATAACTTCATTTTAACAATGAAGGTTTTCTGGTAAGAACTGTGAAAGCTTCTGCTTTCTGAGATTTTTAAAGAGGTTTGTATAACAATTATAGGAGAAAAGAGAACTATTGAGAACTTTTCCATATCCAAACTAATCATAGAACATGTTTTAACACTGGGCAAGCAGTTTCTTAGGGAAAAAAAAACAAAACTGACTGATCTGGAAGCACAGAGGATTCAGATAAGGAGGAGACGAGCTGGAAATCTCCAGAAGAATTAGGGCAGCAGTTACCTTGGCACCTCACTACAATGAGATAAACACAGCATGTATGCTGACATGCCAGCTAGCCAACCACTAAAATGACCAGGTCAGCTATTGTGAACATGTTTTTATCACTCATAAATGAAAGACTAGTTGAGCTGCAAATAGCAAACCAGCTGGAATTAAAAAAATAAAAAAATAACAAAACAAATAATATACTGTGGGTATCAAGTTTTCATTGCAATGTCAGGAGTGGGATTTTTGCTATGAGAAAAACATGCTCTTTCCTTTATCAACTCAAAAGAACTCTTTGTCACTCACATTCACTAGGGGATTTTTTTTTTTTTTTGGTGAAATAGATACGTTGTTCAGAAATTGTTCAAAATTAAGAACTGTTATCAGGTGTTCGAACAGGCAGCAAAAATGTAAACAGTGCAGGAAGATGTAGTCATCTAGTAGATGACAGTGCTGCCTCAGACTGTAATAAAACTCTGATTTAGAACATATTTGATTCATTACACTGCTCAAGATACTATTTCTTAGAAAAAACCTAGGGTCAAATGTTGTTGGATATAAGGTAGTGCAGACTGAAGTATCTCATAATCATTTACATTGCCTTGTTAAATCCATGTGTCAGTACAAAGTTATCTAATACAGAATTTAATGCAAAAGACTATTTGAACCAGCAGGAATGGTGGCAATGTTTAACAAAGTCTTCAGATGTCTTCAGGAAAATAATAAATCTTATGCATTTCCAAGATGATTTTCTTTGGCTTAACTAATGAATATTTATTTCTTTTTTTTTTCTTTTTTTCTTTTTTTTTTTTTTTAATGAGTTAAGAAGAGCTTAGAAAGAATGTTTAGTTTATTTGGGCACACTTAGAATTTTCTTCATAATGCCAACAGCACAGAAAAGTATTTCAGTTCATTATAAAAACTGTCATTTTTGTAAATGCAATTACAAAAATTATTCTGTTTCCATTGCCAGAAGAACATGTTAAAATGCAACTTATAAGTGGATTTTATCAAAGGTACAAACTAAGTTCCAAGTTGCTCTGTGAAAATTTACACAAAGGATTTTTTGAGGAGCTTCATCTGTCTTACCCCTTCTAAAGAAGTTAGAAGTAAAAATTCAGCTTGTTTTCAAAAAATTTACTCTTATTTCATCCTTAAATACTACCCTTCGAAATGTTGCCAATTTTTTAATGCTAAATAATTCTTACTAGCGAAACAAAAGAACTTTTTATGCTTTTCTACTTCCTTTTTTTTCTACCATATGTTCCCACCTTCACAATTCCAAACACCTTCAGTGGCTTACCTACATGCCTATTACCTACAGATATTTCTATAATGTTTTGTCTGTAACCATTTCTGATGTACTGTCACTTATAGTTACCCTCCTCTCCATCTTGTTGGTGGGGTTCCTGACCCAGAATCCATATTTAAACCAATTCACAGCATTGTTTTGTTTTCATTAATATTTTAAAATAATTTAAACATCTGTTCTAAATGCATCAGAAAACAGTTTTCTCCAAATGTTACTAGAGTAGTAGTTGCAAACAAAAGAAAAAAGACTACAATGGACATTCCTGATGTAGACAGAAACTGAATTGTCACTTTGATTTATTTTAGAAGATTGGGGTCTTCATCAGTTTCAACACAGAAAAAAAAAAGAAAACAAACAAAAAAACCCTCATAAATGTCAATGTGCCTTACAGTCTTTCTTTAAGTGATAGAGTAATTCTCTCCCTTCAGATTCCCACCAGTTTTAACTTTCAGCCCATACACGCATCTTAAGACATTGGTCATCCAACTGCAGACATTATACAGAGCTTACTTTGTAATTTCTTATTGATTTTATGAAGCTGAGTTCAGAGTAATAATGCAGAAGTTGTAACAGGAATTCACAGTTTGACTTTAGGAGAAACTAAGAATAAGGTATAGAATTTACATTTGTTCTTGCTTTAAAAACAAACAAACAAACAAACAAACGGAAAAAACACTAAACTACAGAAAGTTTCAGAGTAATAGTACTTAAATCAGTGTTCTTACATAATGCAAATAGTCTGTTTTATATACTCATAATTACATAATTTCTATTTTTTCAACATCAGTGAAGGCACAATGATCTCACAAATGTTTCATTAGAGTAATTTTAAGTTGTGATGTTTGTTTAACTATCTTTTCAAAACTCTTGTTGAATAGTGAATCTTCTTTATTCTCTCTGTGCAGACAGGTCCAAGCTGTCAAAAGGCTAAGCATGCAGAGCACATATGCACAGACAATGCTTATGAACACATTCTAGTCCCCACTTTGGCTGGTCCTTTTGTGAGGGAAAAAAAAACCAAAACCAAACCAAACAAAACCCCCACAATGTAATAGATGTAAATATTACATATTACATAAAAGATCTGGACTTAGACACTTCTCCCAGCAGCTGGCCCTTGGATCCCAGTCTTTCTGGTTGCTGAGACATGCACGTATGAGCTCTGAGGCTGCAGTCCTGCTCTAATTGCTGGTATAGACTGTCTTGCTCACGAAGCACGCATGCACACACATACACAGGCACACATACATAGGCACACACACACACACAAACACACACACACACATACACAAAGCTAGCTGTGTCACTAGTCACCAGCCCTAATCACTTTGACCTCTCCAGCTCCTCCCATGGTTTCACAAACATCTGGATCCCAGGCCATGTCACCTACTCACCAGCTACTCTGGTTTAAGCTTCATGCTTAGTTAGTCCTATCAATAATACATTGTTTAACTCAATGTTGGATGCTGGTGCATCTTGTAAAGTGCAACTGTTACTAAATGCTATTGTATTAAACAAAAAATCTGACGGTATTTGAAGGAATGCCAATTAGGAACAATTTTCTTCACACAGTTAGCTGAAATTTTAGAGTAATTTAAAGTTATGTCCCTGTTTGTATTGTGAAATCAATGTTCTGCCATCCATGAAATCACATGTGGCTCAGGGGTACTTCTGGTTGTGCAAAAAAAAAAGGAGAAGCAGATCTTTTTAAGAAGGCAGGATACCTGTAAAGCATAATGGAATCTATGCACAACATAAAATTACATACTTTTTTTCCACTGGGGCAAAAAAAGCAATCATCTTGGAAAAATGTGGAATCTGATCTGAACTAACCTGAAATTGGTATAATTTATATTTAACTGTCTTGTGACTATATTCATTACTGAGCCACAATAGTCCAGGCAGTCCATATTAAATGTGATGGAATAACATCTGTTTCTATTGAGGCTAAAATTATAAATATATGAATGGTTCCAGTCACATCAAAGAAGGTCCTTAATATTGGGATTATAGAATTCCCTTTAAAGAAACTTTTCCGAGTCCAGAACACTATTTACCTTTATTTAACATAAGTAAGCTTAATTTGCTTTTGTCCTAGAAAAACATTTTGGTTTGTGAAGAGAAAAATAGGATCTTGTATTTATGTATTTATTTGTTTGTTTGTTTATTTATTTGTTTTCCATTGGGTCTGTCATATAACTGTGTTATTATGAGATAATTGATCTAAAAAATCAGAGTGCTCTTGGATATTTGAAAAGCTGCTTGACTTTCAGCAATTATCATCCTTGACATGGGCAAACAAGAAGATAAATGAAAACTTTATTTTCCCCAGTTTGCAGGAAAGACAGGAAAGATGCCCAGGACAAAAAACAATAGACCTGTTTCTTCCTATCAGTATCACTACTGATCACAAATGCTTGTCCTGAAGTTGGCATCACAGATCATGCCTGAGTGGGGAAAGGCACAGGACATGGACAGGGGAGGAGGATGCCAGCCAAACAGATAGCACTGCCCACTATTATGAAAGCTATATATCTCTCTAAGGCCTTATCAGGAGCAACCTGTTCATCCTCACAGGCCTCCAGGTGCATTTGTGTTGCTTTGTGTGTTTCAGAATTGTTTATTCTTAAGCTTAAAGTAGGTCATCCTTTAAAATTAGCCAGCTCTCCTGGACTCAGTTCCAGGATAAGATGTCATGGGCCTCTTTCAAATAGATCTCTGAACAGATCCAAGTTTAGTCTCCTGAAAATCAGCATTGTCATCCTGCCTTTTCCCAGGGTCCTCAATACCCCATCTCATGCTGTAAGCAACTGGATGAGATTCAGGTAGGGGAGTGCTCTAAAGTATCAAGTTATCATTTCTGCCTTATGGGTGAACATTTGAGGTGCCGTAAGAGACAAAAATCCCTGGATTTTCCCATCCAGAAAAATCTGGACTGCTGTCACAGTACCTTTGGGGTTGTTTATGATGATACCTAGTTCCATATTGAGGAGAGTTAGACGAGAGTAGAACTCGGACTGTATGTGTGCATAGTCTAGGTGCTGCCACAGCTGCTAACAAAAATATTATCTGGAATGCATTGTAATGTTTACGCTTGAGGAAGACCATTTGAGGAGTTTCACTTTTACCACCTCATGACATCTTGTTTTCTTTTTCTGTCCATTTTCTTCCTTTGCTCCACAATCCCTTTTACAGTCTTCTTTTACACCTGTTACATTCAGTAATTCCTACATGGTTGAATGTAGTAATTTGTGTGTGATATTATAGTCTGTGTTTTATGGAACAGAAAATGAAATTATTATGATAATCTTTTTTGGCCTTAACTTCTTTGAATGTCTACTTTTACTCAAAATCTAAATTTTGTATTTTCACTCAGGAATATTCTGTTTTCCCAGAATACAGCAAAGTTGACCCAAAGCTCATTAAAATCACTGCAAAGATGTCTACTGCCTTCAGGCCCCTTCTGAACACTGAAATATTCTAGCCTATAAAGCTCCCAAAAATGTGTAAAATAAAGATTTAGGGTATAAGTATTGAAATGTTCATTCAGAAATACTACTGTTGAGTATACAAAAATTCAACTAGTCTTAAAATATGCTCGCTAGTAGCTGTTCATAACTCAATCTAAGCAAAATAATATAAAAATAGTATTTATATATCAAATGAGGCCTGCAGAGTTGAAGTAATAGACATATATTAGTCATATTTTTAGCAGCCTTTGTATAACATTGTCCAAAAATCATTCAAAGCCTGATACCAGAAATCCAAGGGGAGTTTTAACATTGATCTATATGGGAAACACAGGTAACACAAAGTGTAAGGTAGAAAAGAATTCAGGTCAGATTGATGTCTTTGCAAAAAGGGCTAAAAGGTCTATAAAATCACCATTTTTTAGAAAGAATAGGATTTCACTAACCTTATATATGGAAATGGAGTGAAGGTCCCACCCAACAAGTAAACTAATTCTGAAAGAACTGAACAGAACACATTAAGTATTATTTATGGTCCATCTGAAATGCTTGGAGGTGAATTATCCCTTTCTCTCTCTTTTTTATATTTATAGAATCCTAATATTACACACGGATTGGAGAGTATTTTCTTAATATTATTTTTGCAGACTAGTGAAAATATGTAACTACCCATGACTAAACACATTAAAACACCTCTTTTAATGAGATTTTTCACATTGCAAACCATGCAAAGATTTCCTTTTTATCAATTACCACTCTGGGACCCTTGTTGAAATTTCACATTGAAAGCTTCTGGCATACAAGTATTTTCATAGGAACTGGAGCATAGCAGTTTTTTAAGAGTGTGGTGAGTAGACCCTGGCGAGACACCAGGTGCCCACCTAATGCTGCCCTATCACTGACCTCAGCTGGGCAGGGAATAGCAAATACAATCAAAGGCTTGTGGGTCAAGGTAAGGGCAGGGAGAGATCCCTCACCAGTGACTGTCATGGGCAAAACAGACTCCACTTGAGGAAAAAGTAATTTGATGTTTTATCAATGAAATCAGAATAGGGTGGAAAAACAAAAAGTAAATCTTCTTACCCCGTACATCTTCCTGTGTTCAGCTTTACTCCTGATTTTATTATCTCTCCCACACAACAGTGCAGAAGGACAGGGAATAGAGACTGCAGTCAGTTCCTCACATTGTCTGCTGATCCTTCCTCCTCAGGGGGAAGACTCCTCACACTCTTTTCTTGCTCCAGCATGGAGTCCCTCGCACCAGAGACAGTCTGCCACACACTGCTCCAACATGAGTCCTTCCCACAGGTTACAGTTCTTCACAAACTGCTCCAGCATGTGTCTATTCCATGGGGTGCAGTCCTTCAGGAATGGGCTGCTCCAGTGTGGGTCCCCCATGGGTTAACAACCAAACCTGCTCCACTCTCCATGTGTCTACTTCTCTTTCCATGAGTCCACACATCCTGCCTGAAACTTGCTCCAGCATGGACTTCCCATGGGGTCACATCCTCCTTTGGGAATACACATGCTCTAATTAGGGATCCTCCAGGTGGATCTCTGCCCCACTGTGAACCTCCATGTACTGCAGGGACACAGCTGCCTCGCTGTGATCTGCACCACAGACTGCAGGGGAATCTTTGCTCTGGCACCTGAAGTACTTTCACCCCCTTTTTCTTTACTGACCTTGGTGTCTGGGGAGTTGTTCCTCTCATATCTCCTCTGCTCCTTTCTTCTCTGGACAGAACGAGTTCTGTGCAATACTTTTTTTACCCTTTTAAAATACATTATCCCAGAGGCACTCCCACTGTTGCTGATGGGCTCAGCCATGGCTAGCAGCTGTCTGTCCTGGAGCTGGCTGGCACTGTAGGACTTGGGGAAGGCTCCAGCAGCTTCTCACAGAAGCCACCCCTGTAGCCCCACCACTACCAACACATTGCAGTGCAAACCCAACACAGAGCTTAAACTGATTAATGCTGCAGTTCTCTGTCCTTTGATCTTCCAGTGCTTTCCATTGTATAGGATGTTAGAGTATGAATTTAAAACAGCCTAAGCCACCTTTCTTTTTTTGAAGGGGAAAATCTGACCCCATTTGGCAGTAAATTGGGGGTATTCGGCTGCTGTTTCTTCTTTAGAAATGATACTTCTCTGGTGTATGTGGACACTGATTGTGTAAAACAATTTATATGGAATCTTGTTCTATGCAATGTTAACAGCAATGAATTCTACTCATGTTTGTTATAACAAATATGCTGGCTTAGTCAATCATAATCATTACTGTATATCATTCTGATTTTACCAAAATAATTAAGACAATAATTGATTTGTAGTAATAAACCCACATTTTCTAGCAAGAATGTGGACTTTTTAATATATATATATTGCCTTAAAAATTGCTTTACTTGATAAAATTATCAACTTTTCTGAAGCAGTCAGTCCTTATCTAAGTGGAACAGTATTATTTCATTTTAATATATACAGTAAAAAGTATTTCTAAAAGTTGTAAGATTTTGGGTGCTTTGGTGCCATGCCCATTAGACAAATGCTAGTAATGGATTTACACATATGCAGCACAAAATATATTCACATAATTTTTAAAATTTTGTTTATTGATATTTTCACATGATCAGTTTAAGTATTTCTAAAGGGACGAAGTTGCAAGCTGACACTGTGGCTTTCTATGGTGATATTGACTGCACCTGTACTCCAAGAGAAAGTTTCAAATGTTGATTTTATAATCTGATTTTTTTTTTGTTTTTTAATAAAGAGCTACTGACTTGCCTAAGTTTAATAGAAATGATATGAAACATAAAGGTCAGCAGTGACCTTATCTTCACAGCATTGTATTGATTTGAGCTTATAAAGAGAAGCTATAATGTTATTTATTAAAGATTTAATAAAACACAAGCTATCAATGGACCTATGAATACCTAGAAGGAAAAAAAGAAAAACTTCCTTTTAAGAGTCAGAAAATACTGAATTTGGTTTTCTAAAGAAGGAAATAAGTAAGCCAATAGAGAAAGGGAACCCCTTCTAAATTATGCACTGAAATATCCTATGAGAAATATTTGAATTTCATGTCAACAATGACTTTCATGCAATGTATTTAATCCTTAGAATGAAATATTAGAAACATATTAGGCATTGATGGCTCTTCGTTTTTTTATGGTACTGGAACTAAGGGTCAGATCTTTCAAAAAGGTTTTCTAGTATTTTCCAAGGGTTTAAGGGACACCTTGTCCTACACAGATTTGCTTCTTTTTTTGTATAGTTACTCCCACTGGCATTGCAAGTATTAAGTATGTTTACAATGGAAGGCTTTCAACTGTATCATTAGTTGTATGATTATGCTATGTAATCAAAATTTCCAATCTTATTAAAAGACAAAAACTCTAGCATTTGTATCTAAAGTTCCATCCTGAAAGAAAAGGTAGCTTCTCAGAACTTTTTTTCTGTTGAACAAATTGTAAGGTCTTTCTCAATTAGTTCAACAAACAAGTGAATAAAATTGTACTAGATTTTTAAGATTATGGCATAAAAGTTTTTGAGTACTCAGTATGATTGACCACTCACAGTGAGATTATCCAGTAGAGACTTTCAGAATGCAACTCAAAAGAAACACACATCCACACATGGTTCTGTAATAAAAGCACTAAGCAATTTTAGAATGCATTAATAAATCTTAAATATGTAAGATCTCATAAGTTTTTCTTGCATTTAACTATTTAAGGCCACATTTAAGAGAATTTGAAGCTTCAAATATTGAGGATTCCTTTTTATTTTCCCAGCAAAGAAATTTAACTTAGTTAAATATCACTTAGCAAGCATAGTAAAAGGAATATTATAATTTCATAAACTACATTTTTAGAGGGTAAAAGTGAAAATGACTGTAAAAGCAGCTGTTATTTGGCAATTTCTGCTTGCAGAAGGCAACATTTTTGAAAATGTGGGTTTCATGGTTTTTCAGTACTTCTGGTTTTGCCCTATCATGTTCTGCAGCTGTAAGTATCAAAAGTTTTCTGAATTCTGACCTCAGAAGGGAAAACTCCATATTCAAATTAAATTTAATTGAAAAATAAAATTAAGAAAGTCTTCTTCTCATCTGTAACTCACTAGAATAATTTATTTTTGACAATCTTTGATTTTCAATGAAAATTCTGGTCATTATGATGACAAAGTTGTGAATAACTTATTAAAGCCAGGGGTTTGATTTGTGTTCTATTATGTAGGGATGGGTGCAAACAGAAAGTTTACATTGCAAAGCTTAAAATTGTGCATTTTTTAATTTTTGAGATATAGTATTGGTAAATCATTGCTGAAATCACTATTAAGATATCAAAGAAATCTAATGTATATATGTTTGTGTTTGCATGCACAGCTTAATTTTCACATAAATTATATAGTAATGGGAAGTGCTATAAGGATCGAATGTCCTCAGAAGAACTCTTGAGTCAAGAAATCATTTAGGTGAGAAGAGATCTCAGGGTGTGTGCAGTTCAGCCACCAGCTCAAAACTGAATTGAGACCAATTGCTCAAGGTTTTGTCCAGCTGGAATTTGAAGATCTCCAAGGACCAATGCTAAATAACCTGTAAACACAACTCATTCTAATGTTGGATTATTCTCCTAGTGAATCCTCTTGCATTCCAATTTATGACCAGTTTCTAACTTTGTTACTGGACACTTCAGTGAAGAACTTTGCTCTGTCTTCTTGGCAACCTACTCAGAAGTTTTAAAATGTTGTTGTTAGACTCCCTTCATGACTTCCCTTTTCCAGACTAAACAATCATGGTTTCTTCTCTCTCTTATCTGTGCCATTAAAGAAAAAAAAATCATGCATGTGACCAAAGTGCAACTGAGCTTTCCTCAAATTATCCATGATAAGCTCAGAAAAATTTTGTACAGCTTCAAAAGGTTTCATAAATTAGTGTTCTCCACCGTTGCCCCGTAAAGACCTGACCTATGGTTTGGAGTAGTCAGTAGAACACCACTTATTGATTTCAGGAGTTTTACATCCAGTTAAAGCTAAAGGATTTTTTTTTTTTTTGACTTCTTGATCTTTGGCTAGGAATTAAATATTGTGGTTTTTCAAAACCCAAACACAAGACACTTGGGAGAACTTAGAGTGGAAAGGTGTATATAAATAGATACATAAGTAAATAGAAATAAACCAGCTTCCTTTCTTTTTTTTTTTTTTTTTTTTTTTTTTTAATAAAAGCAGGGCAAGAAAGATAGAAAAAAAAAAAAGGGTAATGCATAATATATATAAGCTTCTGACCAAATTTGATGATCTTTATACTTAGAAAATATTCTTTCCCAATCTATCAGAGTTATCAAATGAAAAGTTTGGGCACAGAAAATTTTAAGCTGCTGTATGTCACAACATGGTGAACAAGATAATAAGAAATTTTTATTTTTTTTTTTATTTGAACAAAAGGGATTTTAAAAGTCTTTTTTTATAGGATAATTTCAAGACAATGTTATGTAAATTCCACTATTAGTGATTGATGAGCCAATAAACAAAGGTGCTCTGCTGGACCTCACACTCATTAAAAAGGGAGGACTCACTGGGGAGCTAAAGTTTGAAGGCACCATTGACTTCAGTGAAAATGAGATGGCCAAGTTCAGGATCCTGAGAGAAGAGGACAGAGCAAACAGCAAGATCATAACTTTGGACTTCAAGAGAGCAGATTTTTGCTTCTTAAGGGATCTGCTTGAAAGAATCCCATGGTATAAGGCCCTGTCATGGAAAGGGGCCGAAGAAAGTTGGTTGATATCAATCCCCTTCTCCAAGCTTAAAGGGGGTCCGCATCAATAAGCAGGAAGTAAGGCAAAAATACCAAGAGGTAGGAAAACTTAAACACAAAACAAAAGCCTAAGAAACTTGGATCTTCAGCAACAGTAAACAAAGCAGGTGGAGGCAGGTGATCCTTCCCCTGTTCTCAGTAGTGGTGAGGCAACACTTGAAGCATGGAGTACAATACTGGGCTCCTCAGTGCAAAAGTTGGACATCCCAAAGTGAGTCCAGCAAAAGATCACAAAGATGGTTAAGAGGCTGGAGCGATCCTCCTGAGAGGAAAAGTTAAGAGAACGGGGACTCTTTAATCTGAATAGAAGGCCAAGCAGTGTTCTTAAAAATGTGTAAAATATTTAAATGGAAATAGTAAAGAATACCAAGGCAAACTCTTCTCAGTACCCAGTGACAAGGGAAGAGGCAACAGGCACAAACTGAAACACAAGCGGTACCATCAGAAAACACTTTTTTTTTTACTGTGAGGGTGACTGAGCACTGGCACAGATTGCCCAGAGAGCTGGTGGAGTCTCCCACCTTGGGGATACTCAAAGGTCATCTGGACACAGTCCTGGACAACTGGGTTGAGCACACAGATCAGACTGGAAGAGCTCTGAAGGTCCCTTCCTCCAGAGGCTGATATCAACAATTCTCTTATTCAGTATTTCTCTGGCTCTGTGATTACTTGATCATATGCTTACCTATAAATAAGGAAGATTAGGTATAGGAGTTTTATAAGGAATACGTAATTCATCTTCAGCACAACTACCATATAATTTTAATTCATCTTTTAAACAAAAATGAGGGCTGAGAATAAACAGACTTGCAGTAAATTGCATATATTCTCCTACAGTAATTTCTACAATAGTTGGGGTTTTTTTAATTGAAATTTTCCTCCATGGCCAGCATTTCATTCTGGGTAAGTACTTGAAAGAAAATAATATATCATATTTTGAAGAAATTTTTGCAAGCATGACTTCTTTTAACCTCTGTTGATCTTTCATGTTTAAAGGAGCACTTTGCCTCACCTATCCATTCACTATCTACTGACTTTTGCATGACAGGAAGGTGAATGAACCTTTTTTTTGTTTAACTCACCCTTTCAATTTCTTTCTCCAAATATAGTGCTTATGATTATGTGATGAGGTGGAATTTCAGTTAGTTCCATATGCTTTCAATAAGGATTCCAAACTTCATTTTTTTTGTTATATACCATTAAATAATCTATATGGTACTACAGATGGGAGTGGTAAACCCTTGCCAGGCCCTCATATAAAAATATTATAAAAATAGTGTAGTTTGGTTTCTTGTCTTTTGTACACATGACATTTCCCTTTTCTACTGAATATAGCATAATTATAAAAAAATATGCCATTTCAGAACTAACTGAATATAAAACCACTTCTAAAATTAAGCAATATTTAATATATTATTTCTATATACACTCCTGAAGCTTATCAGTTCTTCTTTCTTCAGGCAGAAAATGGCTAATGATATAACATCTAAAATATTGTGTACATCTAAATGTTACTTTTGTCCCAAGCAGAAATAAAAAAGGCTTGTGTGACCTTCTTACTATTCGGCATTGTACATTGTTCACATAATTTTATTAATCTTTATTTCTCAATATATGAAATATATTTATTCAGACCCCATAAAAATGCTTTTTGGATCAATATTTGGCTATAACATAATTTTTCATGTTTCAACTGGAAAGCAAATTGCAGCTTGCAAAGAACAAGTTAGAAGATATTTTCCATTTTGTGTCTGTCATGACATTTTAAAATTCAAAGCAGGAGTTTCCTACTGGCCTAATGTGGTTTAAATAGACTTCTGGAATTCAGATCTGTAGAATGGCATATCTGTCTCTTTTCCTTTCTTATTTCTTAATATCAGGGCTCTGCACTGTTGGCATCCATTATTCCTTTAACTTAGTAAATTAACTTTGACACAGTTCAAGCCACTGTTCTTATAAGACTGCTTAAATTTACATCATTTCAGACATTTCTCAGTTAGTTGAACTACTTAATCCTAACATAGGCTAAATGGTTCTCTATTACCCAAACTGTGATCATTTGTGGCTGATAGGAAACAAACATGTTGATTTCCAGGATTTTGAAATATCATTTGCAATTTACATGATGAGTCCTGGTTGTTTTGATTAATGTGTTGGATTTGTCTGCATTTAATTTATTTCTACAAATGAGTTTTGCATATGAATTTGATAAAACCATTATTACAAGCAGACTGTGATAGGTTCTCAAACTATACCTTTTACTTTGCTTAAAGGATGAGGCGTTCCCTTGGCATGTAAAGAGGTAAGTAATGGGATTGACAGTCACTTGACAATGAGCAGAGAGTTTGTGACAGCTGTCAGAATTCCCTTAGTAGAGATGGCTGTGCTACACATCTGTTGTACTCAGTTCTGCAGCTGTAGAACATTTAGGTCTGCAGTAAATTTTTGTCAGATTAATTCATTTTACACTAGGGAGTGTCAATTCTACACCTCTAAGAAGGGATTAATTATCATTAGATTTTCTCTCACAAGAGAAATGATCTTTTTAAAAAGACTTAATCTCATTATTAATTTATGGGGTCCCTTTCTGAACCCTTTACCCCTAAAGAAGTTCTTCACATCAAAGTAAAACTTATCTTTACCCTTCCTACCACCCACATTTCTGCTACATGCTGAGCTAATCCTATAACCAATGTTCAACAAGTGATCTGAAAAAATATTAAAGCATTAAAGTACTAAGGAAAATAGATACTGTCAGCATTCTAGTTTTGAAAAGACAACATCACATGCCCAGATAGAGAAATAGATAGATGACAAAAATGAGGCCTTTTAGCATACCTGTGAAACTACACTGCAGTATGTACTACATACCACACATATGTTAGATGAACCCTGGAATGTGAAGGTTGGGGAGGAAATGTGAATCCTAGTGTTCTTTTCCCCAAAGTAGCAAATCAAGTGTGAAATGATATTTTCCACACTGCTGATCTAAAGTATAATTTACAAGGAAAGTGGACTGTGTATGCCTGTGCCTCCTATACCCTCTCAACTATATACCAAATTGCTCTCATAATATCTCTGCTAATTAAGTAATTAGAGAGTTATCTGTGTTTATTGTTTTTGACAAGACTCAAGATGACAGATTGATACATGTTCTGGAATATTCTGGTATCTCAAAATATACCCGACATATTTAGGAAAGTCTGCACTGGGCATAGTAAGAGTAATATGAATAAAACATATAACATCAAGCAACATGTACTGTGTTCCACTTCAACAGGTATATAGAGTGGGTATTCAAACTGGAAAGTTTAGGAGATACTGAGTAGAGTGCAAAATTAATGAAATGATATATTAACAGCAAAAATGACACAGACCTGAAGGGGATAACAGGAAGGACCACTCCACACAGAACGCGGGATAAGGTGAAATGGCCGTTTATTAAACAGGGTAGAAGGGTTTTATAGGGGCTAGCTAGAAGGAGCTAGAAACTAGGCGTGGTTCAGGGAGGAGAT
>JAWWEE010000105.1:103489616-103505325 GCA_035221455.1 Xenops minutus
GAAGGGTTAACAATAGACCAATCAGGGAAGGGTTTACCTGGCCTGGCAAGGCTTGCATACTAATTAGGAAGGTGAGGTTTTTCCTTCCTGGGAGCTAGGGAAGATACAACACTCCAGTTTACAATACAGTAAAAAAACCCTCAGGTTTAAAAGGCACTCTGATTAATTTCTTCATTCTCACCAGAGACCCATCTCTGGCGTGATCTGTTCCATTTATGATATTGAGTCTATTCCCAAAATTTATCTGTTCCTGCTATAAAGCATAATAAAGGAAAACCTAAAGAAGGCATCAAGCCATCAGTAAGTCTAAGGGCGCACAATGAAGTGCAATATTCTTTCCTTACCTTTGAGGAAAACAGCCTCATGCAGTGAAAAATGAAATTTGGTCACGGTCAACTGTCAGAACTGTGCTGTTCTAAAATCTTGCCCTCTCCAAGGCCCTGCATCAGATAGTCAGAAGGAAAGAGTGTGCAAGAACAGAGAATCATATGGTTCCATTTCCCCTGTTAAGCTGAATTACTGCAAGTTTTGATGAACCCACAGCTTTCAATAGTTAGCTCTGGCGGTATTGTTAACTTGCCGATACTGTAATCATCTTATTCCCTCACTATAGAATATCATTCTCACAAATATACATGCACAAGCTTTTGAAGTTACTATTTTTTCACAAAACAAAGTGACTCTGAGGCTAAAACGGTTTTATTTAAAGACCAAGTTGGTCAAAACTTCCAGTCATTGGATTTCACTGTGTATTTACCAGCAAGTCTGAAAATCCTCTGCTATCAGGTATTTTTCTTAATTATCTATTCCTGATGAACAAGTCATATATAGACATTTGTAAATAAAGACTTATACTGTTGTGCTTGTTTTCCAGCAATGGTTGATGTAGATTTTATTTGAAATCTTAAAAACAGCAGATCACAAGCATTTGTCTAAATTGTTATAAGGAAGTTGAGTGGGAGCAACTAAGCTTCTATTGAGATTTCCACAGTACTCATAAGCACTGTGGCTGCACTTCAGGTGATGTTCCTATCATTTTACAGTCTTCCTTGTTGCCTTGAATTAGATATAGAATTACAGGTATTCTCCTTACTATCTACATTGAAAAGATTCTTCCTCTCTGGCACTATTACTCCACTGAATCCTTTTGTGTCCATAATCAGAGGTTACATTTTTCACTTACACGTATTAATTTATACATGTGTATTTCCCACTCCCCTTTCCCACATATGTAATATTTACATTTGTTCTTTTGCAATAGGAGCTTCTGTTCACAGTTTTATGTGATCCTGGCTATTTGCATTTAAGCATGCATATTATTGGTTCACCAAGGCATGGGTATCTAATGTCATTTTAGAGACAAGGTATTTGGAGCAGCTATATATTACAGGTGAAATATAGTACCTATGGTAAAATTATGAGCTTCTACAATATCAGCTGGAAGCCACAGGCACTAGATATTTAATTTAAGCAACTTAATTACACTCTCAGTAATTAATCTTGAACAACTGCAATTTTCTCCTAACTTTGCAAGTGTAAATTGAAGTTCATAATATTTCTCGTATTTTATTAAAGTTTTAACAAGTATGATCAGCTGTTCATTCCAAATCCATCTGAACAAAGAAAATCTATTCTGTATGAACTGCAATTTCATTCTTCATTTTGTTTGAGTAAATTCTGGTGCATATATTAATATATTTCATGTAATAGCTTCATTTTTATGTGGTGTTTTCCTTTTCCCCCACAGTTCTCAAACATTCTTCTGGATTTAGCCTACTTGTATCTGTGTTTGATAAGATCTCAGATAAACTGACTCGCAAGGGCAAAGCAGGTTAAAAGAAATCTGAGCTCTTCCCTAAGCTTTTTGAGTGTAAAGATCATTCACTGCTCTGAAGAGCTACAAGTTAGCTCGTGAAAGCTGTGGAAGAAATAGAGACAGCTTGCCAGATTTTCTTTTATAAAAAGATCTATCAGTAGCCAGTTGGTTGAATCTGTCTGTAGCTGTAGTTGTACAACGTTGGAACAAGGAAGTTACCTGGATATACCTGTTACATCCCAGTCCCAAAGGCCTAACCTTTACCAGCTGTTACACTTTTAGGCTTCAAGAGATTTCTCTCACACAAACTCTTTGTAAAGCCATTGGTTCTTTGGTACCTTGAGTGAATGTCCAGAGAAAGACTACACACTTTTTCCCAGCCAGGACCCAAAGGTTCACTGACCACTCACAAAGTGAGGGTTGCAAATCACCATCTCCCAACCTGTCAGTCTTAAAGTTGCAAAGAAGATGAAACTCAGGATGTGGGGAGAGAGTTTACAAACCCAGCCTGTCCACTGCAGCAGCTGGAACACTTCCTTCACTTCCATCCATGGACAGCATATGTCTTCGGTGAGGTGCAGCACTCAAAAGGTCTTTTCTTAATAACAACACACTAAGTATTAACTCAAACCAAACACCCATATCCCAGACCACTGCCCCACCACCCTCATCCCTCCCACCAAGCATGTTTCAGGGGGAAACTCAAGGTGTCTTATGGGAAAGAGGTATTCAGTAACATACACTAATCGGTTGTCACAGGGGAAACCATTCCTACCAACTCCATTTAACTTACCAAAAAACTTCAGTGGTTATTAACCCCAAAATCTTCACTTGTTTGCAGCTGGAGAAAACTTTTCTCCTGCTACCAACAGTGTGTTATTCTTTTCTCCCTCCCTCTAGGGACTACCACTCTGAGCAGGTAGGAAGGGATACACAAATACCTTAGTTATTCAAGGCTATTACACTTACTGTAGCTACTAGAAAAGAAACACAACATTACAGCAAAACAAAACTTTAAGGCAAAAAATTGTTACAGTCCTATGCTAGAAACTGCTTTTTGTAAACATGAAAAGGTGACACGTTCACTTTACAGTCTTTGATTCTGTCGCAGCTATCCTCTTTTTCTGGAGTTGACTTTAGTATTTTTGTAGATCTTTCAAGTACAGGTACACACAGGAATTGGAAACAGGTCTTGTCTACTTTACATGAGTCAAGTAGACCACCTCTCATCCAGGTATACATCCAGTATCCTAGCTCATGGAGAAAAACTCAAAACTTTCTAGGTTATTAGCCACGCAAGGATGTAAAATGATTTGTAATTCCATTTCTGATTACCAAGAGCAGGCAGCAGGACACAACACTGACTAACTCCAGAAGTGTAGGGGTGGTTTGCAAACAACAAAGGAGGCTCAGTTTCCTTTACCCAGATTTTACTGAGCAAACGACTTGGAGCAAAGAACTTACTACCTCCCTTTTAGACAGCCCATGAGCTCTGCTCTACCCCTTGAAGGGTTTAAGGCTGCAAGCAACACTCTGCTTAGGGCAGGACCTCTTTTCTCTCACAACACAAGCAGACAGAGTTTAGCATGAGCTGAGGAGCCCGGCTTTACAGTGCAAACTCCTCCACTCCAGTCTCCTGTAAGGCGGGCAAAGCCAGAGAGAGAGGTTTGGCTTTAGTTAGCAGGCTGCTTAACTTAAAGGAACTTAACTTAACTTAAAGGAACTTAACTTAAAGGAAGGTCCTTTTTCCCTTCTCTAGAGTTCTGGGCTTTGCTTCTCTACTTCCCCTCCACGGGATTCTCTACAAGCAGCCACAGTTATCTTGAAGCAAAGGACTTCCCACCCCCACAAAGAGAACGAGCAGCAATCTTGCTTATCAAGTAAGCTTTCTTGCTTACTTGAAAAGTAAGCAAGAACAGCAGTAAATAAGCCAAGTTGAGAAGGAGTGAAGGGGTCTGGCCCTATTGTGGCAGACTCCTCCCACTCAGAGGTAGAAACCTGTACTACACCTCCTCCACCTATAAGACAGAGACAGAAGACCAAAGAAATTACCTTTCCCAGGTGCCAGAAACAGGTTTTTCAAGTTTTGCTGAGCTATGGTAATTAATCTCCTGAGCTAAAACAATGAACTCTGCCTACAACAATTAGGTTCTCCACAGAGTTCTTTTGTGTGAACTTAACAACCATCTCTCCCCTTGCAAAGACAGACCAAGATTGTTGTTTGTTTGTTTTTTTTCTTTTTGCCTGGGAGAGTTTTTTTAGCAGGTTTTGTTTGTTTGTTTGTTTGTTTGTTTGTTTCACCAAACTCCATTTTCCCACTGAAAAATTCCAAATAACAAGAAAATCTCTTTGTTTAGCAAGGGAACCCTGCTTGCAGCTGCAAGCAGGTTGGGCCTTCGGGACCAGGGTGTAACAATACCATATAGCTGGACATACCACTTACCTAAATATGAAGCTTGATATCACTACTGCTGTCTGTATAAGCAATGGCACTGCTGTGGTAATGGCAACTAGAAGTGATTATTATTTTATCAGTATTTCAATGTAGCTCAAGAAAATTTTGGCAATGATGGAGTTAATAGAATACAAATATTTTTCAACAAAAAACATATTGTTAACGAGCATGATTTTGAATACATTTGGTAGTTGTCAGTTCACCTCTGCTTCTTAAAATTTGAGGAAGGACACCGTGGAGAATAGATAAGCTACTTTAGAGAAGAAAGCTCACTCTGGAAAGCTTATGAATTACAATTTTGGCCCTGAAGAACAATACATGTAGGAATACTACTGTAATCCCCAAGAGTAGGCAATTTATAATGAAATGTTGACAAACAGTTCTAAGTGTACTGTTATTACATGAAAGTTATAATATTCATACCAGTTCATAATCCTTCACTGACTTTGACATATTTATCATATTCAGCAGTTCTGTTGTTCACCCTGTAAAATATCTGATGGATTGCAATAAGAAATGAAGCTCATACATCAAGATCTAATTGAATACAAGGTTTGATATTACAGGAACATAATAACTTGAAGCATACAAAACAAACCTTCATGATACTTGCACCATTTCTTGAAAAGAAATGCATCTTCTTTATATGAAACTGAATCAAGACCTGTGTTTTTTAATAATTCCACACATGTAGACATGAAGTAGACATATCAATAAAAACCAAAAAAAACTACCACTTAATGCTGGCCTTCCACAGAAAAGAATCAGAATAAAACTTGAGTGATTAAGAAGGGACACCTTCTTTTCTTTAACTCACCACTTTAAAGTGAATTTGTCTCACAGTAAATTTTATTGACTGAAATACAGTCCTACAAACTAAATTGACATTGAATTTGCTGGAAGAAATACACAGATAGTGTTCATATAATAATTTTCAGCAGAGGTTATCAAATATGCTTTCAGTATTTAACCCTATGATTAAAATTTTGTGAGTCAAATTCTTTGGCTGGAGAGAAACTTAATCTTATTACAGAAGCAACAATTGCCTTAGATTAAAGACAAGAGTCACCATTAATCATTTTTCAGTTTTCACAAGCACATAGTTTCTGTTAGTACAAGGTGATAATTTCATTAACATTACCAAAAAATAACTAAAACTGAACAGAGAAAACAATATATATCACATAGGGAACTCCTTCTTTTTCATTGTAAACCTGAGCAATAAATGTTCTTTTTCTTGATTAGATGGTCTTTAGGCCTAATAATTCTTCTTCCTAATATGTATATTCTTCCTGTCTAATACTGTAAAAGTCTTACTGTTCCCAAGCCCATAGTTACAATTTGCTCAAGTGCATATTTCTCTATTTTCATGGAGCAGATTCTCTATATTCTTACAATTTGTTTTGTTCTTCTATGAAATTTTTCTAGCTTATTTAACTTTATGGTTGTTAGGTCCTTGCTTTAAACTACCCATAGCTAGACATTATATAAAGCTGCATAAGATAGCTACATGAGCCTTGTTTAAAACTGTGGGCAGAGAGACACAGCCAGAGCACAAATAAATGGACTAGAAAAATTAATTTCCCTTGAATGTGCCTGTGTCTCTGCATGGCTAGGAGTTACCTAGAACACTTAGCTCTTTGATGTTGTTTTCATCTGATGTGAAGGGAACAAAAAAAGTTTGGCAATAGCAAGAGGAGGTCATTAAGCAATTTTTCACTCAATTTTAAAGGAATAACTATCACTCTTAATATGTTTGTCTGTGAGGAAAAATACAAACCTTATTTAAAGAATGATGATAATAATTTCCTAGTACACTGAAAAATACATATATACATACATACATACATAGAAGAAGGAATACAACAGGTTTTGTAATGAAGGTAGAGTAAATATCAGCAAAAAAGCCCCCAAAACAAACATAAAAACATGAGGAAAATACTGCCAACTGCTTGTGCACCCCCAGCTTCCTTTCTGGTGGGGTGGAGTAAGAAGCAGAACTAAACCGTCAGTGTTTGCCAATATTATTCTCATCCCAAATACAAAATACAGCACTATATCAGCTACTATGAAGCAAATTAAATCTAACCTAGACAAAACCAAAATAATCTGCCATAATATAGAAAATATGCTCTCTTACAAGACAAGCTATGACTATGATGGTGTGTATTCAGATGTCCACATTGTTTGTCATCAGATGAAGATACTGGCTTTTTTATGCTACACAGTTTAAAGGCAAATCAGAATGTCCTGTTTTCTGCCTTGCTTAAAAAGTCATGGATTAGTCTATGTAATCTCTGTATTTTTATTTTTTTGCTTTCATCATTTCAGCTCTTTTCTCCCTTTAATACAACTGTGTGTTTTGGCATGGTTTACAGCAGAACCTCATGGAATTCTAGAGTCTAAGTGAATTCATCATAAAAGTAAGTATAATTTATTGCAGATCATATTGACATTGTTTAGGGTGCAATTCATCCCTTTGTAAAGGGCAATGCTGCCAAAATCAAGAACTCAAATAGCTTGGCAGCTTTCCCTCCCTTTTCCCCTGAAAAGAAAAAAGAGACTGATATAAGTCACAGAATCAAAAAAATGAACCTTTTAACTTTTGAGCCTTCAGAAAGCAATCACCTCTTCATGATTATTTCAGGTTTGTCTCCAAGTTTGTCTCCAAGTTACTGCAAACACAAAAAAGTGGACATCTAACTGTTCAGAAGGGGCAAGTGCCTTCTGTTTATCGCTTATTTCTATCCCTATGTTTTCACAATCCTTTATGCCTTTCATATTTTAGTTGTTCTGACAATTTGATCTCAGCTTCCTCTCAGTTTTTTGTAAATTCCATATGTTTTCCTGTTTTTCACATACCACTCCCATCTTCTGCATCACTTCAATATCTCAAATTGATCTTTTGGTTTTGTACTATCTGTACCCTTCTATTTTCTTAAAATTTGTCTAATTCAGAAAATGAGGGAACGAAACAGTCTCTACTGTCTGCCCCTCTAGGGGGAAAAAAACAACAAACCACCAACCAAAAAAAAAAACCAAAAAAAACCCCAACCAACAACCATACAATAAAACACAAACAAACCTGCAAGAAGAGTCTTTCCAAATAAGAATATACCTTTTAAATGCAAATCAAGATATCTGGACAGAGATCAGCTGTGAGATGCAACAGCTTCAATATTCATTTAAAGAAAAGTGAAACTTAAAACCTTAATGGAAATTGAGACTTTAGGGAAAAATGAGGTCATGAGCCTGGCAGTTGTGTAAAAGCTATCTCAACCTTAAAATCACCATCTCTCGTAACTCTCAAGTTATGATTTTTTTTTCCCTCTGGTTTTATTGATTTTTTTTTTTCTTTTTGGTATCTAGTAAAGCTTTTCTTCACATCCATGTAAACTGAAAACTACTAAAATAAAAAGTGTCATAACTAAAGCTAGTGTCATCTCAGGCCTTAAACAAATTCCTGCACATTGTATAATATTCATAACATAATCACTCTGTGAACACACATTATGCTCTTCATTGAACTGTTTCACAGCCACAAGAATAAAATGCAATCTTTGAAACCATTCACAATCACTTTATAGGTTTTATTTAAGAGGCAAATAGTGTTTTTTATAAATTTTAAAATACACTTTCAAAAATACTTGTACTAGTTGGTTGTGTTCTCTTTCCTAAAATATATTATTATTTAACAGGGGCATCAGACAGGTCATGACTCACACACCAATGACAAGAAATTTTCTCTTTATTGGACAAAAAGTAGGGAAGAAAGTACTGTCACCTATGGGTTTTGTAAACAAAACATTTCTGTGATACTTCCTGTGAGCAGATATTTAGTTTGTGTTTGAACAAAGTAAGCTACCATTACCAAAGGGATTGCAGTGACATCAAAACTTACAGCCCAAATCAATGATACTGGAAGAGAATAAAACTGTAGAGTTTATAAAAGGAGATACTAACAGTAAAAAGTTTAAAATAGAAATATGTATCACCAAAAAAAACCTCAAACAAACAAAGCAAAACAACAAAGCACAGGGGGGAAAAATAAAAATTAATTACAATGTTTGTTCTAGGCTATGAAAGCAATTTCAAAGCGACCTTCTTTAACCTTCCTCCAAATCTAAGCATTCAAACCTGCCATCTTTTAAAATGTGTGTAATCAACAGTAATATGACAAGACAGAATAGATGAGGGCAAAAGTCAGGATTTAAACAGCATTTATTTGTCTGTCTATTTTGTTTGAATTCACAGAATTATAAAACTATATAATATGCTGAATTAGAAGGGACCCATCAGTATGATGAAGTCCAACTCCTGGCGCTACTCAGGACAACCCAAGAATCACGCCATGTGCCTAAGAGTATCATCCAAATGCTTCTAGAGAACTGCCAGGCTTGGTGCTGTGACCACTTCCCTGGGGAACCTGTTCCAGTGCTCAGCCACCCTCTGGGTGAAGAACCTTTTCCTGATAGCCAACATAAACCTTCCTGACTCAGCTTCATGTCATTGCCTCGAGTGCTGGCATTGGTTGTGAGAGGGAAGAGATCTGTGCTTGACCTTCCACTTCCCCTGGTGAGGATGTGGAAGACCACAATGAGGTCTCCCCTCAGTCTTCTCTTCTCCAGGCTGAACAAACCAAGTGACCTCAGCCGCTCCTCACACAGCTTCCCACACAGACCCTTCTCCATCATCATGGCACTACTTTGGATGCTCTTTAGTCGCTTAATGTCACTGACTGAAACACCTCTCATATTCTTTCAAATCCTGGACATTACTTCTCCTTTATGCTATTCACTAATGATTCCCCTTTTCTTCAACCCTTTCCTATATATATATATCTGCATGTATACATACGCACACACGCGTATGTATATATATACATACACACATAATTATATGCTCTTTTAGAATCTTAATTTTAACTTTGCAAAGTTGTTTATGCATATGGTAAATTGACAAATTTAGATGAGAGATGAATAAAAGTTGAGAGAAAACCTGTATTACTCATGTCTAATATTAGGAGCTAAAAAATCACCAGGAAATAATGACGTATTCTGAGCATCAGAGAGGCTGAAGAACTGAAGCAGAATGTACATCCTTAGTTTAGCAGTTGCAATTACTTACTGCCTACAGTTTTTTTATTTTAAAAATCACACTTTTAAACTCATCCAAAACTATTCTTGAGGTAGACAACCTTCAGAATAGTTCACACAAGATAAATATCTACTACCTCTGAAATCTAAAAGACATTTTCTGCTTATGTGAACACTAAATACAGAAACTTACATGGATAATTCAGACTTGTAGCCTAGAGCCAGATATGGTAATATTCATGTTTCTAATTTAAAATCAAAGCATATAGAGAATCATAGAACCATCTAGTTTGAGAAAAACCTCTACGATCGTTGAGTCCAACTGTAACCCTGACACTTCCAAGTCTGCCACTAAACTATGTCCCGAAGTGCCACGTCTTTTCATATCTCCAGGGATGGCAACCCAACCATTTCCCTGGACAGCCTGTTTGAGTGTTTATTCTTTCTATGGAGAGACTTTTCCTAATATCCAATCTAAACCTCCTGGTGTGCAAGTTGAAGTCACTTCCTCTTGTTCTGTAGTTTGTTACCTGGGAGAAGAGACTAATCCCCATCTGTTTACTGCTCCTTTCAGATAGCTGTAGAGTGATAAGGTCTCTCTTCAGTGTCCTTTTCTGCAGCCTGAATAACCCCAGTTCTGTCAGCCACCCCTTATGAGACCTGTGCTTCAGACCTTTCAACAGTTTCATTGCTCTTCTCTGGACACCCTCCAGCACCTCAGTGTCCTTGTCATGAGGGGCCCAAAACTGAATTTGAGGTGCAGCGTCACCAGTGCTGAGTACAGGGGGAAAATCACTGCCCTGGTCCTGCTGGCCATACTATTCTTGCTACAAACCAGGATGCCATTGGCCTTCTTCCTTCTTGGCCCCCTGGGCACACTGCTGGCTTACATTCAGCCCTGGGCATCTTTCCAGCCATTCTTCCTCCAGCTTGTAGCACTGGAGGGCATTGTTGTGACCCAAGTACAGGACCTGAAACTTCTCTTTGTTGGACCTCATAGAACTGATCTTGGCTCATCAATCCTGCCTGTCCAGGTCCCTCTGTGGGGAACCAGTTTGGTGTCCTTAGCAAACTGAGGATGCACTTGATCTCACATCCGGATTGACAATAAAGTTATGAAACAGGACCGACCACCTCTTTACCCAGCAAAGGGTACACCCATCCAAGCCAAGAGCAGCCACTTTCTTCAGGAGAATGCTGTGGGAAGTGATGTTAAAGGCTTTAGTAAAGTCCAGGTAGAAAACATCCACAGCCTTTCCCTCATTTACCAATTGGGTCACCTTGTCCTAGAAGGAAATCAGGTTTGTCAAGCAGGACATGCCTCTCACAAACCAACCTGGCTGGGCCTGATATTAGAAACTTTTAGAACATTTTCTCATATTTTGGGACAAAGGTTTTATCCAATAAATAGAAGAGATTGAATTACACTTTCCACAGTTATTTTAAGCATATGAAAATTTTTGAGGGGGAATGTTTATGAATCCACTAATTGGAATGCTTTCATTTTTTTTGTTGTTTTTTTTTTTTTTTAATCTTTAATATTCTTTCTTGCATTACACCAGAACAATAAGTTATTGTTTGTTTTGTATCCCGTATATGGACCTGTATCACTGATGTGTAGGCAGCAATAAACATGCTCTCATTTTTCTGGGGGCAATTACAGTATGTTCTACAAAACACAGGATATATTTTGGACATGGATGGTATAGATCAAAGTGTCAGCAAAAGGTCTATTTTTGTGTACATTGATAGAAGGAAATGCAGAGTAACGTATTATTGAACAAATTAAAATTTTGGCTGTACTTGAACCTGATGGATCCTGAACTTTTTTTGAAAGCTCAGTTGTGAGTGAGCAAGACAGAGTCTTCAGTTCTCATAAATGTTGCTACTTTGATGAGAAAAATTGTATTTGCTGTTTATGATAAGGCAGCTGACAGGCCTGCAAACAAAACACAGTTCAGAAGTAAAATATATAGAACATGATAACCTTAACTTACATGAGATGAGACAAGATCTCTGTTGCACTTTGTTTCTTATATAAAAATATGCTTCACTCTCAGGGAAGCTGATTGTTTTGGAACACTGAAGAGATAAAAAAAAAGAAAAATCCATTGAATATTCCTTTAAGCATCTGTAATCTGTTTTTTACTCCTGTTGCTTCCTTGTACTTACTGCCTGCATATGTTTGTTAGGAATTTTTCTTTGGCATTTTTAAATTCTCAAGACTCGAATGCTTGGAAAACCTAAGAAAACACCCATGTCTACTGACATAAAGGGCTTAATTTTCACTTAGACTTTTATGTAAATGAATAAGTGAGAATTAAAGTAAAACATCCTGAAACCAGTCGATTTTCAGATTTTTGAGAAGATCATAGCACAGTAACCTAGTTTACTATTTTGTTTTGAAGGGGGCTTATGTCTTTCTTCTGAACATTGTTTTTTTAACTTAACCTCTGGTAATCAATCAAAAAGTGTTCAATGATAGACCTCCAGTCTCCATTGACTGGGACAGTCTAAATGTCTAGCCAAAACTGTAAATAAGAGGATGTCACTCACAGCAAATGTAATGTTGAATTAAACAAGTGGTTCAGCAGATTGAAAGGAGGCCACTGAAGAAGAAATGCAACAAATTTCCAAAGCAGAGAGTAAAGTAGAAACTTTTACAGCTTTACATAAGGGAAGCATGATAGAATTCTTTTCATAAGATTTTCTCCTTCAGAGACAGAAAATTTAAGTATCTAAACTTGAAAGAAATAGAAGATAATTGGGAAATGAATGTCTGGAAACTGGTCTGCTAGAGGAAAGTTTCAGCACTTTACTGATTTAATAATTTAGATTGACTTTATCCTGATTCCATTTTAAGACACTGATGGACAGATTTATGGGTTTCTTTGGATGTATTTTCATATTCTTCGTGAGCTGTTAATAAGCCCAAGAAAAAGAAGGGAGATTTGACTATAAATATATTTTCCTTTTTTAAGTTTTAAGACATTGATAAATGATATGTGTCAATAGGCTCATGCTCAAGAATGAAGAAGCGGCCTTCTAAAAGTACCATCTCACACTTCGTTTAATGAATTGGTGATATGTTATATAGGTCCAGATGTTATGTAAGTCCAGAAAGAGAAAAAGTTACTAATGAGTTATCATATACTCTCACACAGGAGTCTCCTCAACTCTGTATTTATTATGACTTCTTAAACATACTAAGGGAAGACAGAAATGACTGTTCTCTGCCAGTTACCTGAAATGTATAAAAGCCTTGAGTTTCAACAACTATAGCTGAAGGCTAGAGGTTTCACAAGTCTGAATTCCAACCTCTTAATAAAAATCACTAGTTAAAGAAGACATTCTCTCTCCTGATGAAAGAAGGCTGCAAAATGGACTCGATAGTTATGTTTTCTTTTTGATCTGCTGGCTGTCCAGAAACACATATAGAACAGTTTGAAGATTGGTAGAGCATGTGCTGACTCTCTAACACAGTGCTGAGTACATCAGAGAACTGGGTTTCAGGGTGAAATTATGATATCAGTGCAAACTAGAGAATGATTAGGGGAAAGACAGAAAGAAAAAGGAAACAAGCTTGGTTTATTAAAAAGAAAGTCTGGAAAATATTTTTTTAAGAAACAAGTTCTTATGTCTATTGCTCACACAACAATTCATTGATTTTTAATTTGTGTAATCTCTGGAAGTTATTTTCCAGAACTATCATGTCAAGTGATTCAGTGGGCTTGAGTACGGAGAGTGACTGTGTCAAACTCCACATTTTTGGTGATTCTATCCCATTGCAGTGATTTATAAAACCCTAAAAATTTCCTGAGCTCTCATGAGCTGAGAATCAAGGATTACATGCTGGAAGGCAGATTTTCATCTTGGTTGCAGCAAAGTGTAACTTCTGTAGAAATATTCTTGATTTATAGTGGCTTAATCAAGATAAGACTGGTCTGGTACAGCCTAGAAGTAACCATATGGTTTTGATGATCTAATAGATATGCCAGACTGAGACAGGGTTGGGAGGAAAGGAATTGTTGCCACACCTCAGCTCAGCCACTATCATGAAGATAATTCTACAACTGTAATTTTGTTCATAAGCAGTGAGTTCTAGTCAGAGACTTAAAATACTTTATGTCTTGGCAGCCTCTGATTGAAAAATACCAAGAACTCCTTGAGGTAAGCTTTAGCTGAGGAGCACATTGCACTTTCATTTTCATCTATTATGACCTTGTCAGTATCGTGGCTGTCACTGGGAAAGAAAAAAGTACTCATGATGGCCAGGCAGTTTGGAACACTCAGAAGGTGAAGTAAGTTCTTAAACTAGGTGTTAAGACAACCTTTTTTTTTTTAATGCTTCAGGTCTCTCTCACCCCCACTTCCCTTACTCCCTTCCCAAGCGTTTTTTGAAAAACAGTCTTTTGATTTAGTTTTGCAGGCAGCTTTGATGAAAGCCACACAATGCTATTACAGATATTCTATCTAGTACATGTCTAAATGAAATAGACCACTTTAACACAGCAACTCAGGAATGCTGTTGTATCTACCCACCAATCCAATGAAAAGAAAGCAATCAATAATGACTATTTCATAGGAACTTCAGTATGTGAGAAGAAAAAACTGTGTGAGTAATGCAGTGTGGGAGTAATGCAGCATGGGAGTAGTACATACATCACAGAAGGAAAAATAAAAATGTATAAGGATTAGTTTGCTTACCAATAACATCTGACAGAAATACAGTTATGATAATAGAATCATGAAAGCACTTCTCTATATGCCTGCATTAGCTTTCTTTCTTTTGTGCTACAATATGAACTAGGTGAAGGACAAGTGAATAAAATTATCATAAAATTAGCCTTTATTTTTAGTAGCATTTGTGTTTTACTCATGCAAATGTGCTTTGCACTGATTCAGGTTATCTGATGAAGTCTAATTATTATGTATATTTATTTTCTTCTTTTCCTCCATCTCTAGATCAATCTTGCACATTTTAACTTTCTCAGAAGCACAACAATAGAGCTTAAGTACCCTTTTTCTTTTGCACAGTCTGATTACCTCCCTTTTTGCATTTTGCCTTCCTAGAATCTTTCACACACTGATGTCTGTCACTCTTGACTTTCTTTTTTAGCAGATATTCAAGCTTCAAATTTTGTACATTAAAATTACAGGATTTTTCATCTTCCAAATTTTCTCCTAGTATGCAGAGGATTTTGAAGTATGGAATAAATTTAGTAAATGAATTCAAGTATCATAAGGTTGTCATTTTTAAATCACCTACATAATTGTAGAAAAGCTAAAAGACACTGTTATCTTCACAGCTCTGAGTATCTTTCCAAATGAGATTTTAGGATTTCGTGATTCTGTAATTCCTGAGTAAAATATGAGAATTTTCATGGAAAGGAAACCATTTCCAGAGGATGGTCTTCATGCAGCTTCTTTCCTTTGGAGGACAAGAACGGTAGGTATTATATGCAGGCCTTTCTATGCCATTTGACAAGGTGCAAGCAAGACCCTAGGCACTTTTACCATATATAAATATCATTTAGATATGCTAAATGATAGCATTCAGCATGTCATACCTACACTCACTCCTTTTCTGACTCAAAGCATATTGAAATATTTCTAGGAAAAAGGAAGAGCTCCGACATGTGTAATTGGACAGCCTGCTTCAGAGGACTGCAGTTCTGACACCTAGGCAGGAAGTTGGTAATGTGAATTTCACAGCTGTGAAAACATGGAATTTGGTCCTTTAGTTTTCAGTGAGTTAACTGACCTGTTGGGAGAAACAAAGGGACAGTATATGTTTTCAAGTACTGACTTCCAGTACTGACTTCCCGTATCTGGACAAGGTTTTTCACCCAAAGGGTGGCTGGGCACTGGAGACTCCCCAGAGGAGTGTCCACAGCACCAACCCTGTCTGGGTTCAAGAAGTGCTTGGGCAATGCTCCCAGGTACACGTTTTGTCTTGTGTAGGCCCAGGAGTTGGACTCAACTGATGCCTAAAATCCTGGAAAATAGGCACTCAGAGAAACGTTAATGGAGAAAGATAAAAAATACCTTTATTGTGAGTTTGGAGGCTTTGGAGCCTCTGCTGGGCCTACAAGGATCTCTGCGTCCAAAAATCCCCAAAGAGCCGTGCCCTCAGTAAGGTTACAGTTTTTATACTCTTCCAAACAATTAACATATTAGATATCTATAACCAATCATCGTTTCTAATTCCCTCGCTGGCCCACCCATCACGGTCCTAGGCTATGCCCCCTGGACCACCTCCAACGGTTTCTGGGCTCTTCTATTGTTTTGACTTCAAGTTATCTTGCAGGTGTCTCTGAAAAACATCATGACCTTCAGAAA
>JAWWEE010000105.1:103506829-103535234 GCA_035221455.1 Xenops minutus
TAATATGTGAGCAAGAAAACCTATACTTCTAAAACTCTAAAAATCTACAAAATACACACCAAACCTTTAGGCATCACAATGATCCTGATATGTTCCTTCCAACTCAGCATATTCTATGATTCCTGATTGTTTAAAGGGATATTGTGCACTTCCAACATCAGAAGTTAATTTGTTTAAGATGAAAAATACTACTCAGTAGTAGATATCCTCTTAACTGTATGATCTCACCTACGAGATCTTGTGAGGACCAAAACTGTAGCATTTTTCTGACACTGCAAAGGAAATACCTAATGCAGCTTCCTTATTATCGTATTGTTGGGAATATCCCATTTTGAAGTAGTCACTGGGCAATGTGATTCAACTTTCTAATCATCATTTTGAAGTGCTCACTGGGCACTGTACTTCTTAGATGCATTACTTGAATATAATGAGATTCAGAAGTTGGCAGGTTATTTTAGAGGGAAAATACAAACACTTCTATAAAGACAAAACAAAGCAAAACCAACCACCCAAAAACCAAAAACAAGCAAAAAAAAAAAACCTCCAAAGAAAATCCTAGCAGTCTCAGAACATTCCTTTCAATTCTTAATTCTCCCTTATGTATCTAGGTAAGCATAATTTTATAAATATCAACTAGGAAAAAGTCTGACAAGGTGAAAGTTCAGTCTGACTTTATGTAACTCCTGGTTCTTCACCTCACTGCACCAGTTTTTATTTGCTTTGCTTTGTTGACAAGAGTTCAGCCACACTGGCATGGAACTAGTTTAATGTTGTAGGTGATTAACAAGATTCTTAAAATAGTAACTCTTTAGGAAGTAAATTAAACGCTTTTAGTTAAGAATTATAGAATTTACATTACACAGGCAGCATCACCCAGTACTTTTGATGGTGTTTTATGATAGTCTGTCATTTCCTGAACCCCATAGGAGCCATGATAACTTCAGTGTAATGATTAAGTAGCAACCGAGAAGTGAGACTTGTACATCATTTTTCTACATCTTTTCAAGGCTCTCCCACTGCATTTACTGATATTCATTGAAATGCTGTACAATATATATAGGTAATTATTTTACTTCCTGGAATTCCAAACTGTAGTAGATCTGCCGTGTCAGTTATGGATACCTTTTCTGATGTAGGACAACATTTTAGAAATAAGGACAAGTCTGAAACAATAGTTTTGTCTGTGGTCTTGGTTGTGCAGCACATCTTAGGTCTGTTGGCATCCAGCCATATGATAATGTGGGATGTTGCCTTCACAAGGTACTCACTCTCCCATTTATATCAGTCATAGCTGTGAATGCTTACCATGATGCATATTAAGCTTTGGGGATGTGTAAGAAGCCAAAAATGAGAGTTAAATCATTACCAAGAGACCAGAGGCCTGTCATGTAACTTCATCAGAACGTCATAGAAAATTTGTAGCTGAGGCAGGAATTGGAGTTTTTGTTGGTGACCTTTTTGGGGTTGCTTTTTTGTGAGAGGTTTTGGGGGTTTTTTGTTTGTTTTTTGTTTGTTTGTTTGTTTGGAGTGAGTTTTTTGTTTGGTTTTTTTTGGCGGGTGTGGTTGGTGGCGTCCAATGAAATCATGAGATTTAAACTTTTGCTTCTGCAGTTCTGCTTTATTACCTATGTAACTCTCAATACCTAGAGAAAATGAAGTATTCTTTCTCCCATTAACACCATATATGGTGTTTCTTTACTTTTTTACCCAAAGCCAGTTCTTCAGCATAATAAATTATGAGCACTTTGGCTTAAAGACAGCATAAATGTCATGTATTACAATGCTTATGTGCAAGGGAGCTGTATCAAATCTTGGCATTTCCCTACTGTTGTTTGAACCCAAGTTGGTATCTTAGCTCCACACAGCCACTTGTTCACTCTCCTAGTGGAATCTGGGAGAGAATCAGAAGGTTAAAAGCTAAAAAGCTCATGAGTTGAGGTAAAGACAGTTTAACAGGGAAAACAAAAGCTATGAACTGCAGCAAAGTAAAACAAGGAATAAATTCACAACTTCCCATGTGCAGGCAGGTGTTCAGCCATCCCCAGAGAGCAGGGCCCCATCACGCTTAAAGATGACTTGGGAAAATAAATGCCTTAGAGGCCCAGAGAAGCTGACTTTAGTTGCAGGGTAGATTGCGGTGGTATATCCCACCCCTCACTATGCTGGTGCACCCCTCACCAGCTGCACTATGACCTGAGAAATGCTCGTTAGGCCTCAGCCTTGATGAACAGCACCTGGACTAAGTCCCTCTTGAGCTTCTCAGAAACACTGTCTGTTCCCAACAACTAGTGCTGTCTAATAAACACCTGCTTTTTAACAAACAGCCTAGGAAACTTATTTTTCTTACCTGAAGAACAACCCAAGTGGAATAATATTTTTGTTGTTAAACCTTCAAAAGAAGTTACAGACCTCAAATGTGGCCAGGACAGAAAATTCATATCACTAAAACCCACTGTCTTGCAACCCTATAAACAGCAGTACAAAATGAGACTCTTGTGAGCTCTCTATACCCAGAAGGTAATGGGGTTAATGTGCGTGTCTCAAAGACTGATAATCAGATGGCTGTGGAGCCATCCAAGGACTTTCAGTAATAACAGACAAGAATTGTTCATAATATTTAAGGACTATTGGTGTTAATATGCCATGAGAAAGAGCAAGATTTGGTTGGAGAAGGGGGGCCAGGAAAAGATAGGCCAGCAATTTTCTGTGAGAAAGAACCACAACACAATACAGCGTAAGTGCAGAAATGAATGGCAGGAAGTGGACATGGACTACAGGGGAGAATTAAGACTGCCAAAGACCCCCAAAGCCCTCCAGCCCATTTCCAGAAAGACCTGAAAGAAGGGACTGTGCATGGTAACTAATTTTACATAGAAAGAGAGTTACCTATCTTCAAAGTGGAGCAACCTGTCCATAAAAAATGTTTCTTCCAAGCCTGGGTGCCATACTCAAGTTCCTGAGGGTCTCATCAGCCAGGCCGATGCAGCTGGATGGATGCTTATGAGCTCGGTCGACAGTGAAATCAGGACTGACATCCCATCAGTTGGATCAGCGCTGTAGCCAGGACTGATGATCTATATCTCTCCCTCTTGTGCTTTCGTATCTCCTTTCTTCCATTCTTTAATCCTCCCTTTTTCTCTCTCTTTTCCTCTTGCTTTTCCCTTTTTTCTCTTTTTTCTTTCTTTAATTCATCTCTACCTCTTTGATTTCTTTCTTTCCTTCCACCCTACCCCTCTATGCAAAGCCCACTTCTGTGTGCTTATACAAGTATTTCAGGGACTAATATACCAATTTCCGTGTCAGCTGTGTAATTTACTAATAAGACTTTCTGATTGTTTGCAGATCCTCTGACTTTTGTCATTCCTTTTGACCAATGAGCATTTTCTAATCATAGGTATTTCCTTCTTCTTAAGGATGGATCTTCAAAAGTCCATCACCCCAAACATCCCCTCCTTCCTTCCCTCAGCTCTATAGACTGAACATGACATTGTATGGTATGGAATATATATGGTCTGGGATATCCCTTGTGTCAGCTGTCCCAACTGTGTCCCCTCCCCTTGTGCACCTTCAGCCCCTCCTTGCTGGTGGGGTGAGATGAGGAGCAGAAAATACCTTGACTCAGTGCGAACACTGCTCAGCAACAACTGAAACTTCAATGTGTTAACATTTTTCTCATCCTAAATCAAAAATACAGCACTATACCAGCTACTAGGAAGAAAATTAACTCTATTCCAGATGAAAGTGGGAAACCTGCTTTCAGCCATTACAGTCTATATGGATTTTTGTAATTAAAGAAATAAAAAATTATTTTTGCTTGTTATAGCAAGCTGAGAGGAAAGCAGTAGATACAAACTGGTTTATAGAGCTTTGGTGTAATCCTTCTTTTAATAAATGGTTCTTCCCTTTTTTCCTTTGGGATCTTGGATCTCAGATACATGACCTCACCTGCGGACTACAGAAAATCTCTCATACTCTCTCTGGTGACTGTTAAAATTGTATCTGTTTATGCAAATATATTTATAATTTCCTTTTATTTTTCATCTGTAAAAAATCCCCAAACCAAGAATATTAAATGAATCTTTTGTTAAACAATTATTTAAAAATAGTATTGTGTTGTTCTAATCTATGTTATTCTGTACAGTAAATCCTACTTTTTTTTTTTTCATTTTTCTGTATTTATTATTTGCCCACAAGAAAGACACAGGTTTGAACTGTCATACCTTTTATTTCCTCTGCCGTAGCAACCCAACCAAAGAATTCCATATTTGATGGGAGTACAGGTGCTATAAATGCTCCATAACTCACAGCTCCCACTAATAGAGGAAAGAAACACATTCTAAAGAATAAAAAGGTTCTTTAAAGAGGTTACTTACTATTCAAACTAGCTGAATAATCTGTGAACACTCTGCATAAATTTCTCATCTTGAAAATGTATTTTTTAATTATAAATATTCAACAAATTGCTTTGAATAAGGTTATTTGAATCAGTTGACTGATCACAGAGAAGTTGCTTCTACTTACCAAAATCTACTCTTTGTGTGCTTTGCCAAGTAAACCATACCCATGAATTTTCTTTTCCTTTTTTTGATGAAGAGTCTATATAGAAATTGCATGCTACATATCTGTCATAGTCTATGTGTTTAGAAAATTATTTGGAAGCTGTGCACATAAACTGCATCTTATACAATGATATGCAAATGTTTCCTGGAGTCTGAATACTAAACAAATAAATTTCAATTCACAACATCATTTTTTAGGGTTCTTTATTTTTTGCAGATTTTCCAGTTATTTAAATCTATTCATGTTCAGATAAATTTTGCATAAAAGCCTGGTGAAATAACCATCTAAACCTTGGGCATGATAACATATCTGTTAGCACATAAAATATTTATTTATTTTAATAGCCTAATCTCAAGAAACAGATTTTTATAAGATTAATATATTTAAATCATTTAAGCATTGGAATTTATATCAACTTAGAAAAAGACACGATCCTAAAATCTTACCCGGAAATCTTTAGGTCAACTTGTAATAAGTTCTGTTTCAAATCTGCACAGATTTTCAAGGTATTTTGAGCAAAATGTGCATTATAATTGTTCTCTGATTTACTTGCTTTACTGATGTCAGAAGAAACCAGTTATACAGAGTGTAGTACAGGCAGAATTTGGACTGAAATATTTTTCTGCTCCAGTTCCTCATCTATAAAACATAGCCAAGCAACCAAAAACACTGCCATGAGACTGTCCTGATGGAAAGATCTTCTAAGAATAAGGTGGTTGTGGCCACCTTATACTGTTTGTAGTTGGCAAGTGTGGTTCTGTGTTTTCACGTACAAAATAACAAAAACATTGGTTTTGTGTTATAACTTTAACAAAATACCTTTTAGTGTGCAAATTTCTCTTCTAGGTCACCTCCCAGAGACAAAAATATGCAAGGTCTAGGAATTTATTGCATATCCTTGTGTGAAGCATATGTCTAGTTTATTAATCTCAAATCAGTATTAGGAAATAAATAATGAATATAGAGTGCTGCTTCTGAATCAAAGTAGAGCACAATTGCAGTTAATCATTCTCCACTTTAAAAACCTCTTGTTTTTTCCTGCTTTGATTTATGGCTGGGAAATGGTTATTGTCCTTTCTCTTCTGCTTGATTGTTTTGACTCTTGTTGAAGTTGTGGTTCTGAAGGACCTTGACTTCTGACAAATAAAAACCAATACTTTCTTGAGATCAATTCCAAGGGAACTAAGAATGTTTGCGTCTGGACTCTGAAAAAATATTAAAAAAATTAGCATTAAATACAGGGGTTTGCTGTTCTCACAGTTTGATGGGGGGTTTTAGCATCACAACAACAGTTCCTGACTTATACTGCCCCTCACACTGAGGTATACAATTTCCACAGGCACGCTGTCTAGAAACAGAAATAGTTTCATAGGTTAATATTCCCAAAAGCTGTGCACCATCTTTTTTCAGCTTTTTTATGCTTAACATAAGCAGACTTTTTCCTGAACCAGTAGCGTAAGTCTAGGTGCTTGTATTTCTATCTGCTGATATTCAAAGAGACAGAACACTCTCCAATTTTCTTCTAACAGAATAAGGATTAAACTCTGGTACTAGCTGGTCCCGGGAGATTATTATCTCACTGTATTCAGTGTAGGTGCAGCCTCACCATGAATAGTTTATGCACTTCTTGGATCCACAATTTAAGGATATGAAAGTCCTTGAATGTGTTCTGAGAAGGGCAACAGAGTGGGTGAAAGGGATGGATCTTGTGACGGGGGCTAAGGAGAGATGATCTCACTTCTCCCTGTGGCTTCCTGAGAAGCAAAAATTGTAGAGGGAGGTGCCAATCACTTCTCCCTTGTATCCAGTGATAGGACACCTGGGAATGTTCAAAGCTGCACCAGGGAAGATTTAGACTGGATATTAGGAAGCGTTCCTTTACTGAGAGGGTGGTCAAACACTGAAACAGACTTCCTAGAGAGGTCTTCCTCACACCAAGCAGTGGGTAAGCAGTTGGTTCATGGGTTAAGTACAGAGGGCAATAGTGAATGGGGTAACATCAGACTGGTGACCTGTCACCTGTGGGGTTCCATGGGATTCCATCTTGGGTCTTGTGCTCTTCAACATCTTCATAAATGACTTGGATGCAGGACTTGAAAGGCTACTAAGCAAGTTTGCAGATGACACAATACTAGGGAAGCTGCTGACTCCCTCGAAGGCAGGGAGGCCCTGCAGAGAGACCTTGACAAATTAGAGAGACAATAAGGGGAAGTACCAGATTCTCCACCTAGATGTGGTAACCCCAAATGTACAGACAGATTGGGGAATGGGAGGCTGAAAAGTGGTGTAGGAAAATGACCTGGGGGTCCTGGTCTAGGGCAAGTTGAATACAAATCAGCAGTGCCCTGGCAGCCAGTAGGGCCAACCCTGTCCTGGCGGAACATCAGGCAAAGCATCACCAGCCGAGCAAGGGATGGGATTGTCCTGCTCTGCTCTGCACTGGGGCAGGCTCACCCTGAATATTGTGTGCAGTTTGGGGCACTGCAATGTAAGGAAGATGTTAAGCTGTTGGAGAGTGTCCAAAGGAGGGCTATGAAGATGATGAAGGGCCTTGAGTGGAAGCCGTATGAGGAGTGGCTGAGGGCACTTGGTCTGTTCAGCCTGGAGGAGACTGAGGGGAGCCCTCATTGCAGTTACAGCTTCCTTGTGAGGGGAAGAGGAGGGGCAGGCACTAATCTCTTCTCTGTGGTGACCAGTGACAGGACCTGAGGGAATGATGTGAAGCTGTGACAGGGAAGGTTTAGTTTGGATATTAGAAAAAGATTCTTCACCCAGAGGGTGGTTGGGCACTGGAACAGGCTCCCCAGGGAAGTGATCACAGCACCAAGCCTGGCAAAGCTCAAGATACATTTGGATGATTCTCTGAGGCACATGGTGTGACTCTTGGGGATGGTCCTGTGCAGGGCTAAGGGCTGGACTTGGTGATCCTGATGTGTCCCCTCCAACTTGGCAGATTCTGTAATTCTGTGAAGAGGCATTTGAGCAATTCCCTTAAAAACATGCTTTAGCTTTTGGTCATTCTCAAAGAGGTTAGGCAGTTCGACTAGATGATCACTGTTGGTTCCTTCCAACTGAAATGTTTTATTCTATTCCAACTGGAATTCTTCTATTTTCCCCCATTTTCTGTGTTTTGATAAAAAAACTGCTTTCCTCCTGTCAAAAAGGATGTTTTATTTTTATTTAATATACTTTACTGGGAAAAATGTAAGTTCTTCTGCCACTACAACATTTGAGATGGTCTTTTAGGGAAGTGAGATATCTATGGATTATAAAATTTTGGTTTCCTATGTTTTTGCACAAAATTCTGACTATCATTAAAAATGGTATCTTTTTTCCCCTGATAATATTGGACAGAATGTGCTTGAGATTTCAGTGTCTTGCTTCTATTTTTTGAGTAAGTTCATGTTGATGTTATTGTTTTTTCTTGGAGGATTCATTGTGACAAACATATCATACTCTAAATTACAACCACCATGTAATTCCAATACAATTCTATTGCATCTGAGAGTGTCAAATAAACCTACCATAACTCACTGTATAGTAAGCTGAGTAAAACTTCTCAAATGGAAAAAAATTTTAAAAATTTCATTTGCTTTAATTCTACATGAGACATTCATGTGTCTGTGAAACCTGTAGAATGATGGATGATAAAATTTCCCGCAAAGGCCACTTATGAAATTTTAAAGCTCAATGTGGAAAAATCTGATGTAGTTCTACATACCTCTTACCAAAAGTGATTGTGTTATTTAAGCAACAAGAGATGACAGACTATGCGGCAGTACTGATTAATGGACACCTTGAGTGTGTAGTGAGGCATGAAGTGAAGCTGATGCAAATAAGAAATACATTAATCACAAGAAATTCAGAATCCTGAAGTAACTTATTGTCACTATGTAATGAATAGTTTTACATGTATAAATATATATTGTTGATGCTTATTTTTAGTGCTGTCATGTGCACTAAAGTTTTATGGCCTTTTTTTTCTCTTTTAAAATGTGAATTATACAAGTAATTTAGAAACTGGGAAATAGTTGTGAGAATAGCCACTTTAAATAGGGAGAGGCTAAAGTCTTCAAGGGCCTTTAAAAATGTAGTTTCACATATATACATATCAGTTTTACAATAAAGACTGCATTTGCATACATTTAAAAAAATAAAATGTCCTCTACTTGTGAGATCTTGCTTGAAGAAAAGTATAAAGTTGGCTAAAAAAGCAGCAGCAGGAACCTTCCTTTCTTTCATCACCTTAAATGTTCTTTCTTTCTATTTGCCTATACCTTGGTATCTTACTGGCAAGTTATGTCATGTTTGATTGTCAGGCCTCTGCTTAATGAAAATCATTATATATATCTTACCAACAGGAGAGGAACACATATGGTTTCTTAATCAGCCAATTTTAATATTTCAATCTTTTACTCACCCTTCAGGGAGATCATTACACTTTAGGGCATACAGTACTTTTTAAAAAAAATATTTATTTATTAAACTCTCCAAATAAGAGTTTCCTATGCACCTTCTCATACTCAGGTCATGTAAATGTGCATACCATTATATTCACTGTAGGGATGACAGTGTCTACCTCTAAAAAGTAACTACTGATAGAAAGGGTAAAGGGTCTATAAATTAAATGTCTGCTTCCTGAATGATTCAGGAAATACTGAAAAATCAGCTTTCCCAAGCAGCTGAGTATCCAAAGGCCAAAGTCTATGCAATGGCTCATGACAGTGTCATTCTAAAAAGTGCTTCATGACTTTGCAGATGTAATGCTCAAAAATGCAGCTGATGATATGCAAAGCATGTTTTATGTAATAATGTTCCCTTACATGCAGCTCATGACATTTTCTGATGTTTTCTTTCCTATAACTGAGACACTTAGGTGTCATACAAAATATATTTAATTTATTCCTGTTCCTTAGCAATGAACTATGGGATTTGAAAAGTTCCAGAAGAAGCCTGTGGTTCTAACTTATAGCACATCTGTGTCATTTATATGTTCCTGTGTGTATCAGCAAGGTTATAAGTCAAAACGGAGTTCTCATAAGAAACTGCAGTAGATCTTGCTAAGGTCACAAAAATCACCACTATGGCAAGACATTAATGACATATTAGGAGATTTTATCATGATTCTTTCATTGCAGTGCTGATAGTTTTGGTTTGATCCACCTTGCCCTTTGGCTGTACAAATCTTTTTATTATAAGTATTTCTTTTCCATCCTCCTTCCACTTAATGTCAGTGTTTATTATTTTATTTTTTTTTTTATGTTGCCTGCCTTAAAGATGAATGTTCCAAGGGAACTTAGAAATTCTCTACAAGTACTTCAGCAAAGAGTAATTTTTCTGTCAGTGCACAGCTCAGCTAACACTTTTGTCTAGGAATCCATTTTATAAAATGCAGTTAAATAATTTATTTAATTATAGGTGGGGTAGAAGAAGGTAACCCAGGAAAAATATTACATAAATTTTAAGCATATTGTCTATTGTCTTTTATAAGTGCTCTTGATCCGATGCATGCAGTCATTAAAGTTTTGAACCCCACTTGCCCTAACCCAGCTAACTACACAGTGACTTAAATTTATTTAACTTTATTACATTATTAAAATTTAAAGATATTTTCCTGCTTATAGTTCCTCTAATTATTTTCTTATCCTATTCTTTTTCATTGTACCATGAAGTCTGGAAGTTTGAAGAGAACTGAAGATACTCTCGCAAGAAGTCAGCTTGCATTTAGAGTTGTGATGCTTTCTGAAATTCTAGTGAACCCAGAAATTGGCAAGAGCAAAAAAATCTTTTACAAAGTCACAATAAAATCATTTAGTGATATTTTGTCTTGTCCTATCTCACACAGTCTGCAATAAGATGATCCCTGTCGTTCATCTGAGGGTTCATGGGCTCCTGTAGAGTAGATATGTATTGTCTCCATTGAAGAAATATATATATATATATATGTAAAGCATATATAAAGTATATATATGTATGCATATCTCATTGCTTTTAATTCAGCTGTGTTTTGGGCCTGTATTATGGTTTATATAAAGCATACTGCTTAGGGATAGAAGGCCTTTTTGAAGGATCTATAATATTCAGGCACAATGACATGTGAAAAGCTGGTAACATTTTTACTACATCCTAAAACACATCAAGGTGTGGATTATGCAAGTGTATCCTAAATGAAAATGTCTTTAAATAGACATGCTTTTATTTCCAGGCTAATATTTTTATTCCAACACTAATAAACACCAATGGTGTTGGTGCACGTACACTTAGGAAATATGTAAAAGTAGCTGTGTGAAAAATATAGAGGGAGAAAGGAGGTAGAGAATATGATATAATAAAGCTTTCACTTTCATCTATTCGGGATCTTCACCTGCTTCTTTTCATCCGTCCCAACAAGAGCAACGACAGCTGACCTTCCTCATCTCTTTTCATTTACTTATGCAAAGCTGTAAAGGGAAGCAGGGGACGAGACTTCTGTGCTGTACTCTTGTGTTGGAGGAAGCATGATGAGTTTCTGCAAAGGTAAAACTTTGTATATATGCTTGTTCTCTAATTAGCTCCTAGAAATTGGTAATATTCAATTATTCTTTTTTTGACCACTTCCAAGCACTTCAACAGTGTTTTGATGAAACTGCTTTATGTCTAGTATCCCTTTTTTCTAACTACTCTGGGAGTTTTACCTTGTATTCAAAGATAGATTTTTTTTATTCATGTACATCATTGGCATTTGTTAGAACTGAATTTAATTTAATTTTATCTTTACAAATGTGAGTTGGATAGTTAGTTTGGCAAATATTGTTATGACTTTGCATTTATTATGACTTTATTAGTATTTTCAAGAACAAAAGCTGTAGAACAGGTCCCTGTAGATCTCCACTGGTGACCTCCATACACTGTGAGAGCTGCCTAGTTTTTCTTACCCATGATTTTCTATCTTCTAACCAGTAATTAACTTACAAGACTAATGTTTTTTCCTCCTTTATACTTTTTTAATTTTTTGAACCTTTAATTGAAGAATGCTGTCAAGTACTCTTGAGAAAGCCAATTGAACCTTTTTGACTGTATCCCTCTGGTCCCCATGTTTTTTAACTCCATTAAAAATTATTTATGTTCAAACTTTCTTTTCCAAGAACCATGGTGATTTTTCCATAATACTGCTGTTATCCGTAGGACCATAAATCTCATTCTTTCATTTTTTTATTACTTTGATTTGTCTTTCCGCTTAGTATTTCATTACGGTCTCCTTAAAGTACTTGAAAAAAAAAAAAAATCACCCTTTTTGTCTCCTTCAAAGAAACTAGAAAAAATACATATGTTACCTTTCATTCTATGGTATTAGGGCAGTTATAAATGAAAAGTTATTCCTATACTCCGTTTTGACTGTTTAGCTATTTCATACGCAACTTCCTTTACAACTCTTGGGGGAATACCAACTAGTTATATCAACTTGTTACTGTTTGTTTCGTTTAGTTGTGCTGAAACCTCTTCTGTTCACATTTCAACAAGACACGTTTTCTGATGAGATTTCTGTGAGGAAAGGTTCCAGTGTGAGAATGCCTAAGATCTCCAGCAATAGACACAGATGTGAAAAAATAAGCTACTTTTACTTCTAAATTTTTAGGCACTTCCTTTGTTCTTGGTTTATTTACCCTACAGATTCCCTGTCAGGCATCTTTCTAGTTGGATTATTTCTCTTTAACGAGATGTTTTTGTTTTGGTTTTTTTTTTTTTGGAAGAGGGGGAATTTGTGGAAAAATACTGAGAGACAAAGCTCAGCAAGGGGAAGTGTTCATGACAATGTTAAATTTGGCAATAGTTCAACAGAAACAAACTCTGCACACCTTAGAAGTAGGTACAGTGAGGGAAATTGATGTAGTGCCCTAAGACAGTCATGAAACAATGGATGGAGGTGATGCAGTCCTCTCTTTTTAAAACAGTGCTGCTAATGGGAGCTAAATCAAAGGAATGGCACAGTGACAAAGAGTTGAAAATCAAAAATATATATCATGAAATCAAAAATGTATATTATTTTTCATGTCCCTGCATAGGCTAACAAGTTAAAATCTGCATTCCTTACATGCGTGATTTAACTAATTGAAACTCCACCTAACCACACAACAACATCAACTAAAACCTTATTTTGTATTCTTAAACTTTGCTGTGGTTTTTTGAAGTCTTTTCACAGCTGTCCCTTATATTTCTGGGCATATAAAAATCTATATATATGTAAACATTTTGTCTTTTTTTCAAGCTTAGCAGTTCCTTGACTGAAAAAAAGGTCTTTTCTATGTGGAAAAGTTTAGGAGAATGGTGGGTCCGATTCGTTTTTGTGATGCCCTTTTTTCTTTTGACAGGAGTCAATAAGCTTAGGAAATTGTTTTAAACTGAATACATAACTTTTAGATGAACTGCACAAAATAAAGAACTGAATTACTGCTTTTGATCCTTAAAATTTTACTTTCTTTTACTGTAATACTCTGATTTAGGATACATGTTGCTAATAATCAGTGCTAGTGCTCAAACAGCTGTCACTCTATTCCAGAAACATGCTTCAAGTACAGATCTACACATTTTACAAAAAAAACCCCAACAAAACAAACAAACCAAACCAAAACAAAAAACCCTCCCCAAAACAACAACAACAACAAAGAAACAAACCTAAAACTCACCCAAGAATTTAAACATATTGTAGTAGTTTAAATTAAAATCTTCCATCATGTTCCTTGTCAGATTGTCATTCCTATAGAAAAACAAGAATCCCTGCATATTATAGATGAAACATTATAATTATAGGACAAATGGTTGTTCAAACAAAGGTTCACATGTGCCTCACAGAGAATGAAAGCTACAGGCCAGAGTCAGAGAGCTGAGAGATTAGGCACCACCTGTGGTCTAAGTAAAACAGTTCTACTTAATCTGTAAAATTATGCATTGGATATGCTTACAAATCCCCACATAAAATGCAACTACAATCAAACCATCTTTTTTTGTGGGCAACATGGATATGCTTGACTGGAAAGTCAGGCTCCACATTGATTCTACTGCAAAAAATATCTCATCCCTGTCTATCTCTACAATAATACTGCAATATCACAGAAAAAAATCATCTAGTCCCAACCCCTCTTACCATGGGCAGGGATACCTCCCACTAGACCAGGTTGCTCAAGACCTTATCCAACCTTGCTTTGAACACTGCCATGTTGGGGCATCCATAGCCTCCCTGGGGGGCAACCTGTTCCAGTGTCTCACCACTCTCCCAGTAAAGAATGTCTTTCTAATATATAACCTAAATTTCCTCTCTTTCAGTTTGTACCCATTTTTCCTCATCCTATCACTACAGTTTCTGATGAAGGGTCCCTCTCCAGGTACCCTATAGTCCCTCTTCAGATCCTGGAAGGTGCTGTGAGGTCTCCACATAACCTTCTCTTCCCCAGGCTGAATAGCCCCAACTTTCTCAGTCTTTCTTCATAGGCGTGGTGCTCCAGGCCCCTTATCAACTTCAAGGCCCTCCTCTGGACTTGCTTCAGCAGTTCCATGTCCTTCTTATGTTGGGGGCACCAGAACTCAAGGTACTCCAGTACTCCAGGTGGGGAAAGGAAAAGGTTATTCAGAATATGTGCATGTGGCAGGTTGGAAGGAGTGAGGGAGGAGAGGGAGGAAAGCAGGCATCTCTAAAATGCTGCAATGAGATTGAAAGCATTAAGGGCAGGAGTTGAATCCAACATGTGGTGGACCAACATTAATAACATTCATTTATACCTTAGCAATTAATCAAGGTGAGTATAGATCGGCCCTTTCCTGGGTCAGTCTTGCCTTTTAGTGAATTGGAGAAGTGAGAATTTAATGACATTTCTACTTCACTTCTGCAGCTTTGCAGTTGTTGATATGAATTCTATAATTTCTATAACAGCAACTGTACCTATTTGCGTGCTAAAAACTATGGAGTGTGATGATGATGATGAAAGCTGTTGCAGATATAAAAAGACTGCCTTCATGTTAAATAACAGAAATATTTTTTTTATTGAATGAGTCCTAATATAGCTTATGCTCCATTCAGAAAGGTTCAATAGGAGATAAAAAGCTGGTCAAAAATAACCTCCAGTCATATATATAAGTACTATATATATATGTATAAGTTCCTTACAATTATTTAAACCAAGGCAAGCAAAAGCTACTCAATCACAAATTTGACCTTTAAAAATCACCCTCTATCATCCTGCCTAGCCTTAAACTAGCTTTAAACAGTCATTCTATGTTACCAGATGTTACTGTATTACCAAATGTTACCAGTTGTCATCTTCTGCTTATGAGAGTTTTTCAGGTGCTTTTTATGAAGTATTTTCTTCATGAATCCTTGAGTCATTATTACCATCTCAATATCTCTCTTTACTAACTTTTCTCATCTTGTATGGCTCCAGGTTAAATACTCACACTTCTCAACAGCATTTTTCCTATAAGAATGAATGAGGGTAACACAGTGAGGATGCATAAAATCAAACTGTAGGTCACAAATAGGTGGTTTACTGTAGAGCCATTCCATAAACAAGGAATATTCATGGCCAGCCTCAACAGTGTGGGATAGAGTCAGCCATCCCACAGTGGCAGTGAGTGCACACTTGGGCTTTTTCCTGTGCTGTGCTGTGGAATTCAGGCATATGTATTTTCTTGTAAAGATTTTGTACTCAAAACCCTAAGGTTTTGAATATGTAATGCAAAAATAAACCTGAGCCTTTACAGTGAATAGTGTATTTTGCCAATAATATCAGTCTTCATTAATTCCTAGTTTATAATTTGGAAATAGCTATTTTTATCTAATTTACTTTGATCTTTTGAAAATATTTTCTTTGGTATGTCTGAAGAGCTTCACTTTCATGATGCTCAAGTTTGTAGAAGAATCTGGTTAGATTTCAGTTTTATCATGAGTCAATTAATATCATGAATGGTGGGGAAAGTCATAACCTTTATTTTAACAGTACAGAAATAGCTGTACTCCTTTTTTATTGGTCATGACACTGTACTTAAACCTATGGAAATATATTGCAGTTATACTGTGAGACAAAAGATGTGCCAACTCCAGATGTGATCTGTTGCTTTCAAGTCATAGAAGTGTAGTTACTTTCTTTAACAGTTCCATGGTTGGTGTAAACATTTTGACAGAAAATATTTGGTGGTGAATGCAGTGTAAAACTATCTGAGAATAAATGTACTGTGACTTGGAACACAATTTTCTTTGCATAGAGGAAAAATGAAGTGATGACAGATCACAAAACCTATTCTCCTCCTAAAATTGCAATTTGACCTTGCTTTTCAAGAGTAGTCCTTCAAAAAGTTAAACTTGACAGTGCAAGAAATTTCACAGACTTTTGTCCGTAAACTATTAATTGCAATACAATGCCCAAATTCTTCTTTAGTGTTCTGTACATCAGAATGCTAAAAAGAGACTCCTGGGTCACCATGCCATAATGCTCATTTGCAACATAAAATTGTACATTTTAAGTTCGTGGCTATCAGAATCCAGATGTCTTGTTTTATACACTAAGTATTGTACTGAAAGACCATAAGTCTCCCTTTTGGGGCTATGGAAGTTCTCACTAATGTAAATGAAACATTTTCCCCAGGAGAGTGATACGGCAAAACTATGATGGTTTGGATATTTCCCTGGGAAAGTATAGAGTCTCCTTGCACAAATCAAATAAGTAAATTCACTTTCCTCTGGATATGGATTTTTCTCAAATCCTGAAAGACTGCCGAAATCCTTCAGAGGACAGGTGTATAAAAGTTGCTGTCACCTCTACCCATTATCTAAGATAACAAAATCCTGTTAGAGGTTCCAAATATTTTTAAAAACAGGATTTAATACTTTTTCTTGGAGGAGACAGAACGCTTTGAGTGCTGAATAAAGAGAGTGAGACATTTCAGTAAAGGAAAGAAACAAGATTTAAGGTATCTCTTTTTATACTGTCTTATATACTGTCTGTCTCACACAGCTTCTTGTCAAAAATGTAAATCCATTATGAAGAGTTTAATGTGTTTCATATATTATACAGGATGTCTAGCTATATATTTCAGGGCAGGTTCCTTTCTTGAGTTACAAGTAGATCTTTATTTTATCTGGTCTCAGGAGCTGATGAAAAATTTGGTTTTAATTATCAGGCCTTCCATAAATTGCGTGTTCTGGCAGCTGTAATGGTATCACCTTTTTTGGTGGTGGAGGGCCTCTGTGATGCATTGTCACAGCTCTGAGTCATTCCTTATAGGAAAGTCCTTTCACAAGCAAATTCCTCATTGGGAAGCTCCTCCTCTTTCCTCCACCTATAATGCTACACCACAGCCTAATTCCGAGTCACCCAGACCAATTGATTCACATTTTGAAGGATGTTTCAAGAAGTTGCCTTTTGCATACTTTTGTCTATGTAGAAAGAAGACTGATGCACAAGAGCAGTCCTCAGCACAGGACATCTGCAGATCAGACCTCACTGCATCAGCATGACAAGTTTGAATGTCAGCTGGAGCTTTTGAAAATACATCCATGTTAGCCAAACTCTATCCACACAGAAAATTATGCTAAAACTTCTTACACTGATTTAAATGGTTAAAGAGGCAAGTCCTTGCTATTCACTTTTCAGAACGTCTTCCTAACCTATTAAGCCTTCTGTTCGCATGGCTCAGGTGGAGTTAATTTTATGCATAGTACCTGTGCTTTGGGTTTGTGCTATAAACAGTGTTAGTAACACAGGAATGCCTTCATTACCACTGAGCTGTGCTTGCACAGAGTCAAGACCTTTCAGCTCCTGCCTCATTCCAACAGCAAGGAGTCTGAGAGTGCACAAGGAGTTGAGAGGGAAAACAGCCAGGACAGCTGACACCAACTGAACAAAGAGATATCCCAGACTATATGGCTTAGCATATAGACCATATTATGCTCAGGATATAGATCTGGGAGGAGAAGGAGGAAGAGGGGGGGACATTAGGAACAATGGCATTGGTCTTCACAATTCATCACTAGGTGTGATGGAGCCCTGTTTTCTTGAGAATGGCTGACCACCTGCCTGCCCATGAGAAGTGGTGAAAAAATTCCTTGGTTTGCTTTTCTTGCCTTATCTTTACTTATTAAACTGTCTTTATCTCAACCCACAAGTTTTTCTCATTTATACTTTTCCAATTCACTCCCCCATCCCACTGTGAGTGGAGTAAGTGAATGGCTGTTCAGGGCTCAGTTGCTGGCTGGGGTTAAACAACAACCGCTTAGTGTCAGGGAACTCCCATTGTTCATGTGAGTCCCTTGTAAAATGAACTGCAAATAAATGTGGACCTAGGATATTACAAGTATGTTTAACCTCTGTAGTGCAACAGAATATCAAAGCAATATAAATAAAAGGCTATGTTTCCATACATTTCTCAGAGCTGCTCATGCCATTTAGTTTGTATTCATACAGAGCAAGAACTTAGCATTGTAAATGAAATCACTGAAATATTGCATATTAATACACTTACATCTCTCAGCAAGGTCATTGCAAATACCCTGTAGCAGCCTCAGGATATAATGAGTCGGCTGAATAGTTTGCATTACAGAACTGAACTGTGCTTAAATTAAATTATGAAATTCAGGCTCTGGAATCAAATAGAATACTACCAACAAAAGGTAAAACATCTGAAGCATGGACATATGTCTACCTTCACCTCAGAGCACGAAACATGTTATGTAAAACATATGGATGCAAATTCTCACTTGATGTTAATTGGTGCGATTGCTAGAACTGTCCAGTCAACTACATCCACACGTATAAAATAAATTCACTTCCTATAAGGAGAGCATTGACATACTTGGATCTCATAAAACATAAGAGAAAAAAAGGACAAGGAAAATACTCTCAAGGAAATTTGCAAGCCGTGGCAAAAGAAGCAAAAGTGGAAATAAAAGTTTAACACAAAAGGTGAAAACACAAAAAAACTAAACCAAAACCAAACAAACAAAAAAAGAGAGAGGTTTAAATTATCTATTTCAATATTCCAAAAGGTTAAGAGAGGGAAGGCAAGTATTGTACTCAGGCTAGTAGATTTTAAAGTGTTAATTAAGGATCTGCAAAAGGTCACGTGGGGGTGACAGCCTGCCAATGGCATATTTAATTAGTTGAGTCTGGTGTGTAGTGTGGATATGAGGAATTCTAAAGCCACAGAAAAATGGCACAAAAAGTCTTATAATTTCAAAATAAGGCAAATTGGACAGAAGCTATTGCACTACTCAAGCAAACCTAGGGGAGACTCTGTAATTTTAAGACCTTGTTTAATTTCCTGAAATAATTTAGAAGAAGACAACAAAATAAAAGATGTTGCTTTGCAACAAAACAAAAGGTACTATCAACTAAAAACAAAATCCACATAAAACCCCAAAAGCTGGTAATCAAAGCTCTCTGAAAATGTTTCCTCCAGCATCCTAAGGTAGCATAGTTCATCCCAATGTTCCCCAGTGCACTGATTCAGTAAGTGATATATTTTCGAACAGGTTGGTCCTGGCTATATTTTAAGACCACATCTGTGACTATTTCTACTTCCATCCCAAATATTGATTCTCCATGTCCAAAACTGATCTTCTGAATTGCTCAATGACTGCTGTTTTTCACAGGTTATAATACTATAGGAGAGGGAGATGAAGGCAGTTTAATTTATAGTTAATAAGCAAAGTTATATTTTTGACATGTTATGGTGCTATTGATTTTTAAAGAACATCATGTATCAATGAGTGAGGATAATAACTGGATGTGCCACTGACATTACCACTGTAGTTCTCCCTACAGATCTATCCTCCATAGCTTCATGTTAGGACTCTTTAAAATGTGTGAAAAAGTCTTTTGATTTTATTTCTATTGTCCATTCAGTCTTTTGCATGTATCAATATTTAAACTGGGTAACTATAACAGGTAGGTATTAGCTGTCCCTACAGCAGCCTCCTTTGGAAGGCACTGAAATGTCATCCAGTCTGCAGCCACCCAGGCAGATTCTGAAATCAACAAAGTTTTACGCAGAGATGAATTGTTCCCACATTTTTGGCCCAGATGTTGCTTGACTTTTGTGGTTGATTTGCAAATGAGATAAGTGATGCCATCAATGTTCTTTTTGGGGTTGAATTTTTTTTTATATTTTTATTTTCTGATTTTAAAAAATTAAAAACCACCAAAGAGATGTTTTAGAAAGATGGGGCAAGGTAGGCTTTGCATGTTTGTTGTTTTGATTTGTTCTTTGATATAATCTGGGTTGGAACCCTACATGCCAAGATTTACCTTGGAGCAATATTTTTTTAAACGGTTGAGTTATAAACTCCTACAGAAAGGATTATAATAGAAACACTTACAGGCATTTAACTATAACACTAGTAGCGGGGTTATTATAATAATTGGATTTGGGGTGGAATGCAAAGCTAAATTTACAGATTCTTTCTGCCTTGGGGGAGCCATTCATTTTTGTCTGAAACAGCCAAGGCAAAACTTAACATCAGCATAGGAAAAAGACACTAGAAAAAATTAATCATTCTGTCTCTATTAGCTCCAAGAAAACAATCGTTACTTGATAGATTTAGTGATGCATGAAATATCAGAGCCTACATCTGGGAATCATCACAAAAAGAATTAATTGATTTATATTGACTGCCTTAAATTGTTGCTTTAAGTTAAAATGTGGAAGTTCATATTTGACGCAGGGTTTTTTTTTCACTGGATAGTTCACTGGAGTGTTAAATTAAACAAAAACACCCAAACAAAACTGAAGAAATAAAGGTGGAAACAAGAGTTTATCCTGCAGGTCTTTCTTCTGAGGGTCATATGTTTTAATTCAATTTACAAAAAAATGCAAATTCTCTTTTTTTTTTTTTTTTGTGTATTGCCAAAATACAAAAGCTCTTGATAACATCTTAATGTTTATGTAAGTGAATGAAATGGCTTCCTTCTGTCAGATAAATAAATGAGATAAAGTCATCAACAAATTACACCCAGTAGCAGTAACACAGAAACCTTGTAGAAGGGCCTTCTTGTCTTAGGACATGCTTTAGCATTCTACCCTCATCAAGCCTCTAGTACTTGTACATATCCTAGTATCCTTTAAAAACACCCACTACTCTGCCTCGTTAATAACTCCTCTTTAACTGATGAAGTTCAATTTGTATTTGAAGTAGAAAGATATGCCAAGTCATATCTGGAATTCAAGTCAGAGGACTTAATTGCTCCAGATATGTAAGCAGCTCTCACTATGACTTCTATCAAAAAACATTTTTTGATCAGTTGATGGGGGAGAATTTTATTTTTTCAGAAATTCATACTTAGCATGAGCTAGTTTAGGATGTTCAGTTATCAGCTGGACCCAACCACAGCACTTCTTTTAAGGTACAATCAAGCATCTTTAAAACAGCTTAAGCAGCAGAATTTTTTCAGATAAAAAACAAAGTAGAATTTATATTAAAAAATGTCTGCATCAGGAATTGTTTGTAATGACTGCATTTTTAAGGTATATTTGCACAGAAGGTTGTAATAGTGTTCAGTGACTTAAATGAGATCCACTCTCTCCTTGAACTGTGGTGACATCTTGCATTCTTTTCAGTAGATCACCAAGTAAAATGGAAGTCCTGGTAGGCAGAATAAACCTTTTTATACTATTCAGAAAAATGCTTTCAATAATATTTGAAAATAGCTGATGTGATCACATATGGGTCTATTTCAGCTCTACTCCAAGCTTCCAAGAGCAGAGCACTGAACAGGTACTGGATTACAGTTTTTGATTTCTTAGACAAGAGGAGAAACTCTTGACTCTGTCCGGTTATTTTGGTATCCTACATGTGCTGACTGCCTACAGTGCTGCTGCCCATTATACACTCAAACCAGATGTGAGGCTTAGCAAGGGGCTTCCTCCCACTCTTGGGCAAGGAGGAAAGGCAGAAAGGAATCTTCTCTGAGATTGGTCTCACTAATCTGTCACAGGAATCTGCGTATTTTCTATAAGTAACTTAATACAAGTATACCAAGTGGAATTGTTGTGAGCTGAAATTTTACACCTGATAAATCATGAAGGCATAATCTGCCCTGTTCAAGACTTTAACGAGTAAATTAAAAGTTTTAGCTTTGGGATTATTTTTAAACTCAGCTACAAAGGTGCCAGTTAGAGCAGTGTAATCTGCCCTTGTATCGGTTCTGTAAAACCTTGTTTTCTAAAGTAGTCTCTGTGTTTGAAAGGTTTTGAGTTTTTTAACTTGCATCCTAAGGATATATTCAGTATAATGACAGTGTAGTTATCTGTTAGCATCCCCACAGTGCTCTTTATAAGTGAGTACTGCTTTCCATCTTGGGACTGAATCACTGCAGCCGAGCACAATAATTCATTAGACAAATGTTGCTACAGGAAACACAACTAAAGAATTTGTTATATAGCACTTTCCAGTACTAAACTGCTAACATACTTGGTTAGCCACAAACATACCTGAAGTTTTATAACCTACATAGATACTGAATACAAGCAAAAAAAAAGTCATAAAAAAAATAAAATTGCCAAGAGTTGAATGGTTTGACTGTTCATTTAATAAAGTAATGGAAATGGATTTAAAAATCTTTCTGATAATTTATTAATTTTTCCATGCACTTTTTATTGTTATCTGCTTTTCTAGGGTAAGTAGTCTACAATGTCATAAAGTTTTCTGTTAGGAAGTTTTCCACTAACAAAAGTGAGTTATGTTTGTGTGTTTAATTTCTTTCATTTTCCTAACATTGTCAGCATTTATCAAGACTCTCTCTTGTCTCATCTACATAAAAACATCTTTATTTCTGATGTTTCTGTGATTTTCATGCTTGGTTTGCATTTATCCACAGGGTTAACTCTTAACTCCTGTTACAGCTGCTTTAATTATTCTTAGAAACTATAACAGGAATAAGGACCTGTATGCACTTTTTATTATATTCTTTTATTTATTTGGGTTTTTTTTATTTTTTCTTTTGCTCTTGCAAAATAGTAATACTCAACTCTTCATCTATAGCGCTGTTTATGTTTATGGGTTTCTTGGCATCCTGCAGCAAGAACATTTTTATAAGATGAATGTATTAGTATACAAGAAAAAAACTGATCACTTTTCTACAATTGTTTATCTTCCATCATTGGACTTGTCAAAAATAGTTCTATTTCAGAGCAATTTCACAGTGGTTGCTTGCCTTTTTGAATTGCACCTTTCAGTTTATTTCAGAATTAAATTATCTGTAGATGAACAGAACATGGAATAATAATTGTAAAATACTTGTTCCAAAATATTACGTAAATTTCCTTCATGTTCATCAGTTTCTTGGCAAGCTTTAGCTAAATGCAAATTGCACTGAGTATACAAATTTGAAGGAAAGAAGGGGGAAGTTTTAGAGAGACGGGGTATTTATTCATTATTAGTTTTCATCCCATTTTGTTCATTTGTTTGTTTGATGGAGTGACAAGCTTTGCCATACAGTTTAATGACATACTTAATAGGAAGTGACAGTGTCTCAAACCTTCTCATTGGCTAATTTGATTAATTTGCTTAATCAGCCCATATAGCAGGTTTTCCATCTATAAAAGAAACAGTACTGTAATTGGATATCTTTTTGCTTACAGTATTCTGTGCTGATAGCAAAAGTTCTCACAGATATTTAAAGAGCCATAAAAATATGCCTTTTTTTCATTATTAGAAATTTTTAACTAATGTCATATAATGATGGTTGTTTATACTGGGTCTCAAGGTTTTTAATATCAGCTTCTCTTTCAGTCTTTGAGAATCTCTTGGTTCTGAAGACGCATTGTCGCTTATAAACTATTTTTTCCATTGTGCCTTTGTTAAGGTGCTTCAATATTCCTTTCCTTATTACTAAATTGTGTAGGTTCTGATTGTATTCTATTCACAATTTTCCTTCAAGTCCAAATCAAAATGTCTTGATTTTTGATGCTGTGACACACTGACTTCCTAAAACATATTTGCTGGCAAGCAAACCTCAAATCCCTCAGGTTTGCTGAAATTTTTTTGTAAGTTTCACATGCAGTATTCCCCTATTTGAAATATACACTTTCATGATGAGAAACTAGTCACTATGTATATAAAAACACAAACAATTGTGTAAGTTAATTAGAAGGTCTTTCAAGACCAGTAATTAAGAGAGAATGTGAATAAGAATAAAGATGGACTCTCTGCTAAATATTCACAGAGTAAGTTCTGTGGAAGAGGTTACTCTCTTTAGAGAGTAACCCTTAGAGGTAAGAGAGGAGGGGCTCATTCCTGAGCATATCCTTGGGTGTGCAGGTAGTACTCATGCTGGGCACTTAACTTTGACACCTGCACTTGTTCTATAATAATGGAGGAAGCAAGTCCTCTTCAGAGAGGGATTTTCTCTAGACCAGTCATGAAGAGCACTTCAGGGATGATGGGATGCCTTCTAATGATGCTATTCTTAAATTAGGCACCTCAGGTAAGTGCTTGAAACGCAGCGGAATAGATAGCTCTCTCCCTGGGCAATTAGATAATCATCCTTGTAAAGGTCTACGGTGCTCATGGCTAGCCAAGAGCCCAAGGTTCTGAAAATTCAATTTCCTCTGTACTTTATTTCTAAAGGGAAAGGGAGAGTAAATCTCCTGCAGAATAAGAAGCTGAAATTCTCAGAGCAGAGTCCCTGCAGATTGAGTTTACCTGTCCATTGAGTTCACATGCTGGAGTGGCTCTAGAAGAAACTATTTGGTATGGTCAGCTTCTCGCAGGAAAAACAGCTCATTTAAGATGGGAAGGAATCCAGGATGAGAGGAAAAACAATTGGAAGAATTGTGAATCTGAGCATGCTAAATGTTTGGGTTGCCTGAATTAGAATTTATACTTTTGATTAATCCGCACAATACCAGAATAAAGATGATCCAAGCTCTTTTAAACACTCTGAGTCATTTTTTATTGTTCTCACCATATAATCTTTTTATACAGTACTATTTTCTGTCATCTTTAGCATGACATTTAATGATTCAGTATACAAAGGTAAACTTAGGAAGCCGGTTTGTCTCCTGAGTCTGGGCATGTGGATCTGATTTGAACAAAGATAAATGGTCTCATTTTATTACAGGAACTTGTCATTACTAACACCAGGTATTTCAGGTGCATTATAACAGGTTCATTTCATTTGGTCCTTTGTACATTATATGAAGCAATGGTAATGAAAGTTGTGAGTTGCCATGTAGCTTTGTGTAAAAGAGAACAATACTTCAGATTATTTATAAAACTCTATTAAAATGTTAGATAAACAAATGAGATATTTTTGCAAGAAGTTACAAATCCCATTGAAGAACTGAGAAGAAACTTTTTAAAACTGTGTAGCACTACATATAATAGTAGAACTTCTGCAAGTTATTCACACTAAAAATTTTATTGCTTTACAATAAAGACATTCATTGCAATTATCAGGAGGTATGTAGTAGTAATATTAATAATTTGGATTTTGCAAACCTCCTAGGTAAGATTATACATTTTGCTTTAGAGTGTTTTTATATTTTCTCTTCATATGAAAGCAAATTTCTTAATTTGTAGCTGCTCTAAGATTTAAACATTATGAGTTTTGGTATTTTTTTTATAGCTAAGTTCTCATCTTCAGTAAAATGGAACATAAAGAACTTAAGTCATACTACTAGCAGGAGTAATTGTAGGAAAACTAGTCTTTCAGCTTCCCCATTCTTTGAAAACTGGCACTGTAATTTGTTCTTGTAACATTAGACTAAGCCACCAATTGGTTTGCATTCATAAATAATGTACAAGGAGTGAAAGAATCAGGGAAAGAATATCTTTAACATAAATTTAGGTGGAAGATGTCTAGTTTTTTACATAGTTGTCCATATGACTGAAGGATGGTACTGGAAATTGTACTACAGCATTTATCTATAGGATAAGAAACGTAATACCAGTCTATCCATCATGTCTGCTATAATGATTTGCTATTTAATATCTGTACATTTCTGTTAAAAGTGTTAAATATTAGTGAATAATATTCTGGCTTATGAAAAAACTCAACAGCTCATTCTATAAAAGAAGTGTGATAAGGTATTGTCATGGCAATGGCTGCAACATCACAGATTGTGGATTAATTGTGCTTCAACTGCCACTTCAACCAAATGAGAATAATTGACTGGCAGAATATAAAATCTTTGCTTAAATCTCAACAGCAAGAAGAAACTATTAGCAAAATGTAGAAATGGAAATACATACATGGAATAAAGTAACTGTATTTCAGTTAAATTATGATGTGTGGATTTGGAAAGTTTTCTCAGTCAGAAAATCTCCACTCAAATAGGCTGAAGAGCAGCAGTAAGGGTTTGCAGAAATATCTCTAATGGGAACTGATATTTGAAAGCAAGGGCTAGTGGGACTGATTACTTTTCTCATTAGGCAGCATCTCTAACAAAATAAATCAGATATTGCCATATAATGTTTCACAGAATCTGTCAAACTGAAGAATATAAAATGGAAACATACCATGAAATTAGCATAGATCCATGCAGAATTGGAAGCAACAAGCATTTTCATCTCATACTAATTGACAAAAAGCAGTGCCACTGCAGCATACAATTTCATGAGCAATTATTATTAGAGGGACAAGTGAAAACATTCTGAACTACAATTTTCCCCTCATGTTTTGATGTCAAGTGCTACCCAAACCAATGTCTCCAGTAAGGAGAATTTTCTCTTTTTAATACTGTGCAGTATATCCTTTAGCAGCATCTTCCCTTTTTCAAAGCAAATGGTTAAATGAGATTCTTTCCACGCACAGCTCTGGGCAGCTGTGCTTATAGGGAGTGCAAATGTTTCTCAGGAGGGAGTGTGGAATGAGCTCAGTGTGCTGGCATAGACTCCAGCCTGCTGGGTTTAGTGCCACAGAGCGAGGTAGTGACAGAGGACACATGCCCTGAGGCCAAAGCGGTTGGTCCAGGCTCTCTCTGCTGGTAGTGGGGAAAGACATCCTCTTCTAGAGGTGGCTGAGGGTTCCTGATCAGGGGCTGCTCTGAAGATGTTCTGCTCTTAACAAGTAACAGAAGACTCAAAGGCAGTGGGAGGCAGAGAGAGAGAGAAAGCAGGGCTGTGCATGGGGCTGCTTGTGGCCAAAATGAACATTCAGTTTTGTCAAGCAAACCATCATTGCTTTAACTGGCAATATGAAGAGACTCCCCATGATAAGTTATTTTTTAGCACTCCTGGCACTTTTTGGTAAGATGACCAGAGTTAAATCACTTTTTTTAACTGAAGAAAGGGAGGAAATTGTACTATCTCTTTTATATTCTATGTGAATACTCCACAAAGTGTGTTTATGCATGTAACAGCATCAACATGACCATCTGGGAATTTATGTAGCTGCCTCACTGGCACCAGCTCTTTTTGTTCTCAGCAAGGTACTGAACATTCAGAAACTCTGGACAAATGAACAAATACCTCTTTGTTATATGCCATTTTTGATGTACTTCCCAAATAGAGAAATAGTATAGACCTGGAAAACAAAAATATAGCAGGCCTTCTTCAATGCCTTCTTGAGTCCCTTCAGCCTCACCTCTCCTTAAATGCCTCCAGGTTTGGTGCAAGACACTGACAATTGAATCCAGGGCTAATAATCAGGTTATTGCTGATGGGTGATATTTGACATATTTTTGACAGTTAACATTTATCAGGTGAGCACAGTTTGTGCAGATGTACCTTCAGCAAAACTCCTAGCTCTAGCTCAGCTGAGTCTTGTGCAAGCTTTCTGGGAGAGCTACCTTTTTTGTTTGGTTGGTTGGGATTTTTTTTATATTTTATTCCCTTTGTTACATGAAGCATACCTTTCTTGCTAAATTAACAGTAAACAGACAATACACTCCATTATCAGGTTGTCCAATGAAGCATGACATTCAGTTTCCTTGCAATTTCTATTTTAGCGTAATTCATAATGAATAGTCACCAGTGTTTAAACATTTATAACATTATCCAGCTTTCCCCTATTTCTATTAATTTATCCAACTTCTCTAGCAGAGAATGGTAACATTTAACATGTACTACCCAAGGAACCACTTCTTGTAGTTTCCTATGAAATCGAATTTTTTGGTTTTGTTGCTGATTAATGTCCTTGTTGAAAAAAAATGAGAAAGTGCTAAGACAAAACATCCTCCTCAATAACAACCCAAAACATGTGTGGGGTGCCTTTATAGAAGCTGTCCCATAAATGACAGCATCAATGGGCAAGGGAAGGGCTACAGATGTCATTTATCTTCTGTAAAGCCTCTGACACATTCTTCCACAACATCCCTCTCTCTAAATTGGAGACAGATGGATTCAATGGGTGGATTGATAGGTGGATTAGAAATTGGCTGGTGTCAACTGAATCTAGAGGGTAGTGGCCAAAAGCTCAGATTCCCAATGGAAACCAGTGACAAAGTTGTGTCCCTCAGGGGCCCATACTGGGACCAGTGTTATTTAATATCTTCATTAATGGCATAGAGGGAGGGACTGAGTGAACCCTTGGCAATTTTGCAGATGACACCAAGCTTAGCAGTGCAATTGGCACACCTGAAGGACGGGATGCCATCCAGAAGCACCTGGACAAGCTTGAGAAGTGGGCCCAAGGGAAACTCATGAGGCACAACAAGGCCAAGTGCAATGTGCTGCACCTGAGTTTGGGAAATCCTCAATATCAACACAGGATGAGCAGACTGAGGACAGCCCTGTCAAGAAGGACTTTGAGGTGCTGGTGGGTGAGAGGCTGGACATAAGTTGGCAATGTGCACTGATGCTATAGGGTTTTCATGAATTTGTAGATTTTTATACTTCTAGGTAGTTTCTTGCATTCAGAGCAGCTAGCAACCTCTAACC
>JAWWEE010000105.1:103546430-103557050 GCA_035221455.1 Xenops minutus
TCCTCACTCTGCCAAGAGCTGAGCTCCTGACCTGCACAGAAAGCACAGAAACCCCGACCCCTTTCCCCACCCGAGCCCGTCTTCCCTCCCCCTCCCAGCCTGGGGAGAGATCAGAACAAAAGGCTCTGGCTAAAGCAGTTAACATCAGGACATACACATCCATTGTGCCTTTGTTAACCATCTTTACCGACACTAAGGCGATGGCTCCAAGCTTTTTGGAAGGAATTCCAACTGAGGTTTGAAACTAAAACATAAATATAACTTGCTAAAAAGAAACATTAACATCAGGAATTTTACTAGGACAAGATTTTGGAAGATTTTGATCTTGGCATGTTTTTAAAAGATGTCTTAGATAAGTTTCTGATGTATATCCAAAATGAATAGGTATTCAAGGTTTGCAAGAGACTAATAAGAAAAACTTTTACTCTTAAAAGGTCTGATAATACTAAAAACTAATGTCACATTTTATAAGTAAAAATATTATGGCAAAGGTCCTTTGAGATCATTAGAGAAAACAACATTATTCTTCACTCATCAGCAAAGGAACACTTAATTTGTACAGAACTAGCAGAGATATTTCAGATGGTCTAAATTGAATAGCCTAAATTGAAGATGTGTATTTAAAACTGCTCAGGTTTCTTTAAACACTTTTTTTCCCAGATAACTTAACATCACAGGAAATGAAGCTCAGGTCAACAAGCTATCTACTTGCCTTCTTTGAATGTTAATACTCTTCCAACTTCTTTGATTTTTTCAGTGTTTCAAGATTTAATAAAAATGAGCATTAGATGGACTTAAACCCCCACATTTAGCTCATTTAGTAATACTGTTTGCAATTTAGCAAAACCTGCTAGTTTTAAAAATGTTTATACCTAGTAGATGTTTAATATCTTCCACAGTTACTAACAGTTTGAAAAGTGCTTCATCATGCTTGTGTGCTGTAATCAATCATCCTGTTATTTCTTAAATACTGCAAAAAGGATATTTGTTGAACACTTGTGGCTTTTCTGCTTTACATTTAACAATCTATATTCATCTACTAATGGACTCAAACTATTCTTATTTTTTTTTTAAATTTAGTAAACAAATAAAACCAATTCCTCATATTGTCATTACCTGTATTAGCCATGGATTTCTTTCTTTGTTTACTTATCTTCCCATATCGAAATATTAAAATCCTTAATTTTGAATTTATGTACATTGTTGAACACATCTCCTTCTCTTCCATTAATAAAATACTGTGATTTCTTATTTTTGCTTTTACTTAATGAAATTTTATCTAATGTCATCCTCTCAAGTATGGAATTTTAGCTGTGAAGACATGCAACGAACTCTTCTTAAAAAACATCAATTTCATAATTTTTCTATCTTCTTCTTGTTTAAATTCTTAACCTTTAGGAAGTTTTCCATTTACAAGCTGTAGACACATACTTACAGATTATTAGGACATTTCTTTGTTTGCCCATTTTAGACATAAGTAGGTTAAGATCATTTGTTCCTAGACAATATTGAACTGTCAAACCATTAACATACCTTCACCTCTCATAACGGGATGCTCAGGAGAGATCTGGTGGCAGAACTAGCTAACTTAGGTATATATCAGTTCCCAATGCATATGGGGGGTGGGGGGGGGCGGGGGGAAGTGCAGTATTAAATAAAACCTGCAGCTAACCTACTTTTGTCTGTACATCTGCACACTTCCTGGGCAGAAAGAAAGTAATGCGTTTCAACAGAGAAGTAAATTCTTTGTAATTTTGCCTTTTTTTTTCTTTCTTTTTTTTTTGTCCCTTCAAGAAAAGTGAATCATATTCTGTAATGTGTGGTTATGTTTTTTTGTTATTAATAATTACACATAAAACCCCACAAACATAACTGCAAAAAGGGTGTTCTCATTATAAGTTATAAAACTTGCATCTTGAGGTAACTTCCTCATGGATTGCCTGATAACTCTTGGCAGACTATTGAGGCTACTAAAATGTATTTGGATTAAAATGTGTTATGGATTACATCATGGTACATCAAATGGATATTATATATTTATATATATATATATATATTTATATATACATGTATGTATGAAAATACTGTAGGTTGGTTCAGTGCATAACATCTCAAAAACCTCCTTAGATCAAGTTATACAATCTCTCTGTGCTTCATTTCCTCCACTGCAGCGATTTTCTTTTCCACTTTGAGTTGCTTGTGTAAATGGGAAACTCTTCATGGCAGAGGCTTTCTGTGTTCTTGTACTCCCATGTATAATGGACCTTGATTTTCTCTACCTCTAGGCTCTGTGATAATACTAATAATTAACTGATTCACTTCATTTAAAACAGGAGTGGTTTTGAGCTACATAACATGGTTTCCATTTTAATTAGTTTCTTGTACTGAAATAATCATCAGAACAGCTTACTTCTTTCCTATGTGCCAAAGTTTTGGATGGTTAGATGTCAAGTTTTCAGCAAAACTAAGATCTGATTGTTACAATAGACTAATTGCAGAGACACAATATATTAGAAATGTTCTAAGCAAAGTCTTGTTTATTTTACAAATAATCTCACAGAATTTGTTAAATCTTTTTAAGAGGAGCTATTATACTTTCCTTATATTAGTCATTGCCAAGTATTTGTTTAAAAATGTTCATTTTGAAATTCTACTTAATAACTAGAATGCCTTTTCAATATAGTGTAAACTCGAAGTCCAAAAGATTATTGTTATTTTCCAGTTAATTAGTCATTGTTTCCCTTCATCTAAGATATGCAAAGTAATGGCTTTTCAGAAAAAGAGCTGGACCCTTGACTTAAGAATGATCCTTGCAAATCTATGAACAATTTTCAGATAAAGTGCTACCTTTTAACGGTGTAATAATGTATTCCCTTGGCTTGGCACATGTCTTCTTGCATGAGCTCTGAAGCTTAATGGAGTCCTACTCTGTTACTCTGTTGGGCATATTTTCCCCTAGGCATAATAAAGAACTTAAACTGTGAATAAAGCTTCAAATATGAAAAATTTTCTCTTGCTGATAGTTACTCAAGCATATGAATATACATGTCAACAGCAACAGAACTGTTCCCAGAGTAAGGATGGATCAGCATATGTAATTGTTCCACTCTTGGGTCAGAACTGTGCTGCAAGTTGGTGAGATTGTTCAACTGCAAATGACTAAAAACATATTTTTACAGAACATTTGACTATATCATTTTGTCCAACTGTAAAGTTCCAGGAAAGATTTTTGGTCAGATTGTGGCATTAACAGACTATGAATTCTGACAAACTTTACTGCAAGGTCTGTTTATAGATAACAAAGAAATGTAGCAACAGTTCCAGACACCTGATTGACAGAGCCCTTTATTGTGCTGCTGATTTCAGGGTGTGAAAAGAAAGATGCTACACAAATGATATTGGCTGTCTCTGTTTTTTCCTAGTGAATATTATTAAAGGTAGCATAAATATTTCTTTTAATATTACTTTCCCAGCTAAGTAATTGTTGTAATTTCCTTTAGACAGCGATAAGAACAAGACAGAGTAAATGGGTTCAGGGAACAATCTCCCTTTTAAAATATGACCCTCCCCACTGATGATCTACCTTTATACTATAGATGGAGAAATATACAGTTGTAAAGTGTGAAGTACTTTACCAGTCATGCAGAAGGCTTACTTTCAAAGGGGTTTGCACAATTTCAAGGATATTATTACAGCTAGTCAACTCATTTCAAACTTAATTACTTCAACAGAAATCATCTCTTTTTTATCCTTTCCAAGAGGTATACAGCTCCTGCAACATCTGCACACAATAATGTATTAGAAAGTGCTCACACATTTTGAGCAAGGCTTGATTAAAGCTGCTGGAATAATAGATGCCTCTGTACAAAAGTTCAGTCTAAATCCCAGCTTATAAAGTCCTTCTGTGGCAATGTAATAGCTACCAGTATGGAGAATGCCACAGCTGAAGGAGAATCAGCAGCAGCCTGCAGCATGCATATGGGCCTAACAATCACTCATAGAGACAAGACAAAATGCAGCAAAAAACCAACCCAAAATGTTTTAAGGGGAGATAATGCAACATCCATACTTTACAAATGAGGTCTTGCTTAAGGATATGGAGGAATGATATATAGCATCTTGACAGAAATCCTCCAGGTGATGCAGTATGCTCCCTGCACATGACTGAGAACAAGAACTGCTTTAATAAATCTCTGTTCTAAAAATCTGAATTTTTAGACCTGAACCTATGTGGAAGTTTGGAAAGGGTGAAAAAGCAACATTAATTGTTCTGTGCAGGAAATGTTACTCTTCTAAGCAGATGGAAAAAGACTCTACATAAAATGTGACAAGAATGTGTCACACCCAGTGAATCCACCAAACCTCAAACAGTATGTGTGAAATTAGTGTGAGAATGTATATTTCTTGATACTGTCTGCCTCGAAGTCATTTATGAAAAGAGCAATGTCCCAGAACAACAGCAGCAACCAAAATGCTCTCCTCCTCTCTCTTCTGGTGGCTGTGTTCTCTGACTATTCCAAGCACTCTGCATCGCCAAATCCTGGGCTTTGTCGGAAGCCAAATTTGCTTATTAAAATGTTTAACATTGACCATTTCTGGACACACACTATAAATGTAAATGATATCTGGTCCTTACACTTGACACATTTTCCTACTTTCTCCCTTTCTTTCTGACTGTGGTTGTAGGTAGAGCCCTGCTCTCTTTCCGTCTGTGTACTGCATAGTTTAATTTTTTCTACCAAGTTCGTAATTAACATCTAAGTCTGTTCTGAAATGATTGATGCATTTATATTAGCTATGTTTTTTTCAGAGTTTTATAATAGAAGAATAGTTTAAAAAAAAAAAAAAAGGAAAAAGAAACAGAGTAAGTGCTCTTAAGAGCCAAATTCAAACACGGTCTTTTTCAGGTCAATTTTATTCTCTATATCCCCTCTCCCTGTTTTAGTCTTTTGCACCTTTTGCATCCTTTGCAGTCTTTACACCCTCACTGACCAAATGATCCTATTCTAGACTACAACCAGCTGCAGGGATTTCAATAAGCAATTTTCTCTAAGTGCTTTCTCCTGTGGTTCCTGCACCTTTCCTATATAGCTTGCAATCTTTCATATTGAAACACTAAGTTTGCAGTTGTTTTGGCTAACAAAAGCACAAATGACAAATCAGACCACATTTTGCCAGTGTTCTTGCTGCGGGAGACTTGTGTATTCAGAGAAAGCTCTGCACAAGTACTTGCTTTATCCTTATTTGGAAATACCTCCCTGTATAAATTCAAAACTGAACTAGGGCATGTGTGTATTCCAAAAAAATCTCTGTAGTAGAGGACTTTGCAAGTAAAACATCTCTGTCCAGTGTAAATCTGCTCATCATTTACAGTTTTATTTTAAACATTCCTTCAAATATGGGTTTTGCTTAATGTGAAATTTTAATGATTACAATTGTTAATTTTTTTTAAATGTTGTATATTTGGAAATCAATCCATAAGGTGTGGATTCCGCACTTTCCTTGTTAGAATTATTCCACTAAATTTCCTCTTTCTGTGTTGATCTTTCTGTAGTCACCTGCGGTATTGAAAAGGAGCCTAAGGCAATTCATGTGAATCATAGAATGGGTAAGACTGGAAGGACCACAGTGGTTCAATCTGGTCCAGCCTCAAGCAGGGTCATCCTAGAGCACATGGCACAGGATTATGTCCAGACACTTCTTGAATACCTCCAGTGAGGGAGACTCCACACCCTCTCTGGGCAATCTGTTCCAGTGCTTAGTCACCTGCACAGTAAAGAAATTCTTCCCCATATTCAGGTGACACTTCTTGTGCATCAGTTTCTGCCCGTTGTCTTCCCACTGCTCAGCACCACTGAGAAGATCCCAAGTCCAACCTCCGACACCTTCCCTTCAAATACAGATAGCATCGATGAGGTCCCTCCTAGTCATCACTTCCTGAGGCTAAACAGGGGCTGGTCTCTCAGTCTTTCCTCATAAGAGAGATGGTCCAGCCTCTTAATCATTTTCACAGAGTACCAATGGACCCACTCCAGGAGCTCCATGTCTCTCATACTGAGGAGCTCAGAACTGGACACAGCATTCCAGGCACAGCCTCACTAGGCTGAGTAGAGCATCAGGATCACCTCCTGGCATTGCTCTTCCTAATACATCCCAGGATGCCACTGACCTTCTTGGCCACCAGGGCACAATGCTGGCTTGTGAACAGCTTATTGTCCAACAGGATCCCCAAGTCCTTTTCTGCAGAGCTGCTTTCTAGCTGGTCATTCTCCATGTACAGGTACATGGGATTATTCCTCCCCAAGTGCAGAACCCTGCATTTGTCTTTGTTAAATTTCAGATGGTTCATCTCTACCCATGTCTCCAACCTGTCAAGGTCCTTCTAAAGGACTACACAGCCCTCTAGGGTATCAGCCACTCCTCCCAGCTTTGTGCCATCAGTGAGCTTGCTGAGGAGGCATCTGCCCCTTCATCCAAGCCACTGATGAATAAGTTAAATAGTACTGGGCCCAGTACTGAACCCTGGGGGACACGACTAGTGACAGGCCTCCAAGTAGACCCTGTGCCACTTATTACAACACTGTGTTCCGTTGTTCAGCCAGTTCTCAATCCACTTCACTAACCGCTCATCCAGTCCACATTTTCTGAGTTTGCCTATGAGGATGTGGTGAGAGACAATGTCAAAAGTCTTGCTGAAGATGACGTTGGCAATATTCACTTCTCTCTCCTCATCCACCCAGGAAGTTATTTAATTGTAGATGGTAATCAGGTTGGTCAAGCATGACTTACCTTTAGTGAATCCATGCTAACTACTCCTGATCACCTTCTTGTAATCCATGTGGATAGAAGTGGACTCCAGATTTATCACATTCTTTACTGATATTAAGAATCTGGATACTTCTTCAAATACTGGATATAAACTGAGAGGCATAAATAACTAACTGATGGGAAAGACACTATGATCATTTTTCAAACATAGTATATTGTTCTATTTTATTTTGTGCAAATGTAAGGCTACAACGCTGGTGAAAAGCAGAAGATTAGAACCCAAAATAACTTTCTCATTTTACACTTAATATTCTGATCCTTCCCAAAAGGTCTTTCTCCCCTCAGAAATAGACACCATATATAACAATAGTTGGCTTCTCTAATAGTTTTCAAATTACTTTGAAACTAAGGGTTTTTTTCTTGGAATTAATATTTTCTTGGAACCTCAAAGTATTTAAGTACATAATTCTGCAGATGCAGATTTACTGGAGGCAGGGGAGGAAGAGGTGCCTGGAACAGGAGCCTTGACCTCCCCTACCAAGCCCAGCTGATCCAAGCTCTGCTGCCATGTCACCAGGTGTTGCATTCCCATCCCTTCTATTGTGAAGGTCATTAGAAGCTGGCCAATAGGCAGGCGCACAAATCCAAGGAGTTCATGCTATTACACACTTCACATGATTTGCTGAATTGGGAACTTCAGCGACAAACGAAGCAAAACAAGATGTGGGAATGTGGGAAGCCAGAAATCAATGAACCTTGTGTATGGGTCATAAATATTTTTGTAGTTAATATAATAGTGCCTTGCAATAAAGCACTAAGCTGTGGTATTTTTTATTCTACCATCATATGCTGTCACCTGCCAGATGTTGCCACCTTTATCCTAGCCAGCTGTACGTTTCTGAAGCTGGTGAACATAGACCTGCTTTTCAAGTCAAGCGCTGCTTTCTTTTTCAGGTGCACTGAAAAAACTGAGAAATGTCAGAGGATGCAGATAAAGGATTTTTTCAGGTTACTGCTCTTTGAGTAGGAACAACACAGGTTGTTTCCTCAAGTGTGTTTAAAAGGCCAGCATCAAGTCAAAACCAGACAGATTCTTTGAGTATAGCTGTACTATTTTTATAAAATGAGGCATTTGCAGTCTTAATTTCATATACCTCTTCTTTGAATCTAGGAAGGCAGAGTTTTTAAGGTGGAAAATTGTGTTTCTGGGGATCAGTTTTCATCTTATTGTAATTTTTCTTCCTTTCATTCTTCATCAGCAAAAGATGAACAAAAAAATTTAGTGACCAAACAGAGAAAGGGGCAGTAGATTTCAGATACATACAACCCAGTATTTCCAGACACTGATTTGCCTTCTAAAAAACCTTCATGACAGCTATGAAGCAAAAATTGCTGTCGCTATTCCCTTTTTCATACCCTCCCTGCCTTGTGTTCTATAGGAAGAAGGAAGAGAAATGGGAAGTCTTGTGCAAGTTTCTTTAATGTGTTGAATTCTGATGAGCTGGCAATTACAGCCATTCTTAGGAGCTTTCCTAAAGTGCTGTTTTCAACACTAAACCACTGGTCAATTTTTGTTCACTTGTGGGCTGAAATCTTGAAATATCCAGTAACATCCTTGTCTGCATCATCTTACTTGAAATAGATAAGGATCTTTTTATTCCAGGATTTTGAAATGTCTAAAACTATATAAAACTATACTATAAAATAATTACAAACTATGAATAGTGTCAGTGGGGGTATATGCTTAGATAATTTGTAATGAAAAAAGACATTTGTATCCAGTGTATGGTATTCAAATAACTGGTGATTTTCCCTTCTGTGTCTTAAATTATCCAATCAGAAATATTTGCCTATTTTTATTTATATATAGCGAAAGTTTAATGCAGTGTTTAAGGCTCATACTGTCTGGATAAAACATCTTTTGCTAAGAGTGTCCTAAGTTAGAAACTTGTAGTTTCAGCCTAGGTGATTTCGCTGAGCCACTGCAGTTCACTAGGACAGAAAAAAGATGGCATTATCTGTCATTTGCAGTTTAGGTCATTGGAGGACTTCAGGCCCAGTCCTAGATGCCAGGATTAGTTTTGTATTTTGTCAATAAATTAGTTAAGGTGAAAACCAGAGACAATGTGAGATCTAGGAGCTGCAGTACGGCTTACTGCTTCTAGAGCCACTTTTTGGGCCAGCATAGATAGCTATCTGTATTCTGATACTTTCTGCGTACTCATTTTTCTTTTTAAAATTTCCCTGTCAAGATGAGAGTACCTTGATTTTGTTCTATGTGTTGATTTTGTCTGGATAGAGTTAATTTTCTTTGTAATATTTTGTATGGGGCTACGCTTTGGATTTGTGCTGAAAGGAGTTTTGATAAACAGGGATGCTTTTGTTGCTGCTCAGCAGTGCTCATACAGTATTAATGCCTTTTCTGCTCCTGACCTCACCAGTGAGGAGGCTGGGGGTGCGCAAGGAGTTAGGAGGGGACACAGCTGCAGTAGCTGACCCCAGCTGACCTGAGGAATATCCCATACAACAGGGCATCATGCTCAACATATAAAGCCAGGGGAAGAAGAAGGAACTGGAGGATGTTCAGAGGGACAGTGTTTGTCTTCCCAAGTCACCATGCTTATGATGGATCCCTGGAGATGGCTGAACACCTGCCTGGCCAAGGAAAGTAGGGAATTAATACCTTGTATTGCATTGTTTGCCAGGTGCACCTTTTGTTTCACCGATAAACTTTCTTTGTCTCAAACCACGAGTGTTTTAATTTTCAGTTTTCCTATTCTCTCCCCCATCCCACCAAGGGAGAGTGAGCGAGTGACTCTGTGGTGCTTGGTTGACGGCTGGGGTTAAACCATGACTTTCCTCTTTAGCACCAACATGTGGCTCAAAGGTCTTAAGATAGTGACAGATTTGATTGGAATGTTCCCGTTTGAGTTTATGTCTTTTTGTACTTCTTAGCTAGTAATCATCAAGCTCCTGTGCTTGCCATGGGGTGTGCTTGCCCCACTGTTTGTTGAGTCTAGTGCTGCTTGTGACTGCTTTTTGCTTTCACTGTTCACTGTAGTGCTGTGGATCACCTGACTGTGCTGTGCCCAGGAACTTTTTGATAACAACTATGGCGATGCACCTGACAAACGTCCAGGACATCACTGCTGTTTCTGTCCTGCTGTACTGGACAGGCTGGAATTCCAGGATGAACTTGAGTTGAAGGGACTCTGACCTGTTGCTGAGTACCTGTGGGAGCAGAGCACCAAGGAGCGTTGGTGGCAGTGGATAAACCCATGGTAGAGCAGATACATCTCTAAGCATCTGTGATTATGGTTATGTCTATACTACCTAGCAGGTATACCTTGAAAGGGACCTAAGGATAAATCCACTCTGGAGAAGGTATTCCTTGAAATACCAAGAAGTTCATACTGCAGCAGGTACACCTGGAAGCATCGGTGTCTGTGCGCAAGGTCATGCTGGAGCACATCCCTCCCTGCTGGAGGGACAGAAGCCAGGGGTGAGGCCATGTTGGAGATGAAGGGATCTAAAGGGACTGTGCCTGTGGGTAAGGCCACTTTGAACACATTTACCTCTGAAGGCACTGTGGCCCATGGAGAAGGCCCCACTGAACAGGTGCACCCCAGAGTGACTGTAGATGTGGAAAAGAATAGCCCGAGGCAGGTATAACCCTGCAGAGACTGTGGCTCGTAGATAAAGATCCACTTGGAGCAGGTACAACCATAAGGAACCTAAGGGCCAGAGTAGGGGCAAAGGGAGGAGTTCATTGCAATGTTAAACCTGACAGTCTGGTCCAAGGTGGAGATTTTCATGGACATACCTTTATATTTTTGTAATCTCTGATTTGAG
>JAWWEE010000105.1:103557150-103567678 GCA_035221455.1 Xenops minutus
TTGTAATCTCTGATTTGAGTTTGATGCTACAGGAATTAGTATAGCAGGAACCACCCAATCTAACAAGTCTTACAAGAAGCAGTGCAAGTGCAGCAGAAATGCAACTTAAGATGGCTTTGGTAAAACATTAAATATTTATTTCTCTTCAGGTATAGAAATAAACATAAAGATGTCTACACGATATCTCTCAGGTGTGCAGATATTACACATGGGCTTAGTGATTCCCAGACCAGAGTTCTCAGTATGTTTTCCTTTGATCTGCCACAGTCTCAATGAACGGTTTGATGTGCCCAGTGACTTTCAGAAAAACAACATTTTTTTGTGGTTTTGCATACTGGACAAAAACACAACCTTATTGAACTGAATTTTCAACAGTATGTGCTTTCTTGTTTTGGTTGGCATTGAACAGGGGTTATGATTTTAAAGGCAGAATTTACCACTAAAACTACTCAATATTCTCCCACTTACCTGAACTTCACTGATGACAGAAAATCCTTGTCTCACCTCCTAGAACTATGCTCTGGCACTTCTAATACAGTCATTGTAATCTCTGCCACTCACTCATATCTGAACTTGACAAACTCACAACAGGCCAATTCAGAGTAGCAGGATGAGTTGAAGTCTCTGTTGTTTATCCCTGAAGCTACTGAGATTCTGGGAGAATTTGCTGACATCTGTGAGACCAGAGGGAGCCTTTTCCAAACTCAGCTGACCCAGCACCCTGCAGCACATAATAGCCCTCCGTAGTATCCATACTGAAGCATGCCTTTTAGGGAGAAAATTACCATTGCAAAATTGCTGGCAATTTAGAGGCCTTTAAGTAGAACACCAATTCACAGAAGGCTGAATATCAGTCTTCGGAGCATTACTATCTTCCAGGTTGCACAGAGCACTATTGGATTCCTTGCTCAGTGCCATTTATTGGAATAGTGTCTCTTCCTTGGGGAAGCTCATTTGTTACTTCAGCTGAACCTGCTTTATTGTTATAAAATTGTATTTACTTAATGTGAACCAGAAAAGAGAACCACAGCTTAGATGATATTAAATAGTAGGAATTAGAACCCAAGGGATTAATTCTAGCAAAATTCTGTACTGGGAGATAAAACTTTCCTCTTGGGGACCATACATGACCTATTCATTACAGAGAGCAAACCATGGAATGATATATTTTCCTCATACTTGTAACAAAAAAGTAAAGTTTTCTGAAGTTCCTCTGAAAGTTGGAAAAGATTTTATATATCTTTAAGAAAGGTAAACATTGAAGCATTAAGAAAATATTATCTCTTCAACTGCGACTAAATGACTACTTCCATTTGCAGTCAAGTTCTTTAGAAGTCATGAGTCAGGCCTACCCATCTGGTTTGTATTGCTCTTCTGACATAAAACATCTGCAAATCTGACTAAATTGATACTATTTCATGAATTATTGTTGATTAATTCAACCAGTGCTACCAACAATATCAGTTGGCTGTTGTCAGAACTATTTTCCCCTCACTGATTAGTAAAAGAAATATGTTCTTTGCTTAGTCCTTCACAACCACAAAAACCTTCTTGTGTTTTATAACCTGAATTTACCTCATTCCACAGACACTTCTAAAAAAAGAGATAGTGTGAATTTTTGATGAATTCTGGTACAAAGCTGCATTCATGGTGTCTTAATCAGTAAAACAAAACTATCATTATATGTGATTGCTAATTATTTTCTTCTCTTATATTTAAGCCTATTCTCCTCTCTTCTTTGCATATGATTAAAAGAGGAATGTCTTTTATTATTTTTCATTTTCTCTTTAAAGACTTCCATGAGAAGAATGCCAATATTATCACAGTTAAAATGAAATGCTGAAGCAGAGCTGCTGCTTTCCACATCTCTCAGAGAAGCTGTGTAAAGATAGTTGCTTCAACTGAACTAATTAATTCAGCCTTCAGTACACTATGCAGATATTCTATTACTTTAGCTGCTATATTAAAGGTTTTGTTATCAAAAATCACATTAAATTGGGAAATTTATTTTTCTGCATATTCTGCAATGAGTACATTGATTTCTACAATTAAGTGTCTGACTTTATATTATGCTTTATACTATTTACAGGAGCATGCACAAAGTGTTGAAAATCAAGGATTTCTAGTCTTTAGCTAGAGAAAGCAAAGCTTTCTTGAAGGTAAAACAATCTATTTATTCTTTGCACTGAATTTTACTGTGAGTTTTGTTATCTTTCCATACTCCTTACTGGTGTTGCACTAAACACCACTTTGCGGGTAAGGTTAACAGAATGGCCAAGGGCTGAGGGCAGATTCAGCTGCTATCAAAGCTGACATGATTTGCACTGTGGCTGAGATGATTGGAGTTTGATATAACTCATTTTTTAGTCAGCACTACCCTTAAGGTGCAATTCAACTACACACTGAATTCCATCAAAAGACAGACATTGTCTTCACCTGGGTTGGACTGGGCCCCCAAGGGCACACTAAGAATGTTTACACCATGGGCAGAGCAGCCAGATATTTTTTTTTTCTTTGAAGAAATAGAGGACTTCAACTTTCAGAAGAGGCAGCTAAGACTGATATTCAATATTACCATATTAAAAAATAAAAATGTGAAATATTGTTCTCTGAATGAAGCTGGAATCTACTTGTACTGGCTTGGGGTTTTTTGGGGTTTTTTTTTGTTTGTTTGTTTTGTTTTGTTTTTCAGAGAAGCTTTTTATATATAGTTATAAATGGAGATGTTTCATTTGGTCCATTAGTTGAAGGAAAGAAATGGCAAAAATCGTGCAAAACATGAAACATGCAAGTTTGTGAGTACTGTTTTTTTTTATGTAGGTAGTAAACACCCATTAATTCAGAGGAAGGTGAATTCATTATAGTGTAATGTATCTAGATGACACAATGATACACAGGGATTTTATTCTATTTTACATTGTTTTGCATTATTTGCTATTCTGTGCTGCCTAGGGGCTACAAATAATGTAAAAATTGCATTTTCCAGGAACAGTACAACAAACACTGGAAACTGCAAGGCAACAGAAAATCCTTGAATTAAGGAGAATCCAGTTGACATGAAAAGAAACTTTTTTTTCTGATTTATGGAGTGCACAATTACTACTGTGATGTATGGGAATTAACTACACCAAAATTACTGTAATTCACAGTCTTAAAATAGAATCATGTCTTGTTGCATTTCTTTACCACTGTGTATAAGTATATCCCTCCCCCACAGAGCTACCCAATTGTCTTCATGTATTAAGAGAGATGAATGCCTCAGGTATGGAGTTAGGTATCTGAAGAAGGTATTCTAAACTTGGTCTTTAACACCAGTGACATATAAACCAATTTTAATTTCCATGTGCTTCACTTGAACACTTTTCTTAAAATAAAAAAGGTCTTTAATAGTGTAAAAGGAAAAAAACAAAACATCAGAACTGTTAAAACTCGAAGTATTTAACATTTTTGAAGGGAAATTAAAAATTAAATTATTAATCCGGTCTTATTATAATATTTATTCCTGATATTAAAGTTCCTGAACTATTTTTCTTCAATCTGATTGAATATAATTATAATTTCTTATTCTGTGATATGTGGACTTATGTTTAACTGCTTTTCTTAAAACAGTTATACATTTTGTTCTATCCCTCCTATTTGCCCACAGAACTTTTTCTGTCTTTTTCACATAAAACTGTGAATTTATTTCCTAAAGAGCTTGTAAAATGATCAGAGTATTATCCTCCCTATACGATGTAAGGTTTGTTGCCCTTGATTGATTAAATTCAAGAGTTTCTAGAAATTCTCAGTGTCCAGTATAAAAAATGCAGGATCTGGTTTTGCAGAGTGTTTATATTGCATTTTATACATTCAAAGCACAATCTCTACTGACTGCATTTGCACTTCTATAAATCAGACCCTGCAGTCTCAAGTTAGACACCTAGAAAATGAGAAATGTGTAGTTGGTACTCGTCTCTGAGTTTCACTGACTTAACTACAATCAGAGAATTATATTCCCATGCCAGTACTCTGCTGTCTGGGTCACCAAGTAACTGCTTTACTAGAAGACTGTTCTTTCTTTTTATGCAGTCTTTCAAAGGTGGAAAATTTAGGTCCACTCTGTGGATCATATAAACTAATACAAAACAACTAGTGGCCCCTGTGAGTTATCATCCATTGTGAAAATTAGGATGCTAGATGGATATGACAGATACACCCTCACTTAATGGATTTCACAGGTATTTGCTTATAGGGAAAGGCAATCTCTATGCTAAAAATGGTCAAAACTTTTTAGGAATTATGCAGAAATCTAAGGACATTTCTGTGCATACTGAATAATTTTAAAATTTTAGCAGATTTTCATGGGGAATTAGAGAGATTTCATCACTTCAATTTCTCAATCAAAACAGGCTTTGTTTAAGAAGAAAAAGAAAGGTGTTAGTAGAATTATGTAATTGCTTCATGGCTTTAGTCTTTGGAATAGCTGTATTGCTTAGGCTGCCTATTTAGAGAGGAGGGGTGTTTTAGGAGGTTGGTTTTAGTAGACTGAGATAACATGCATTGCAAATGTTGATTGGATTATTTTTTTATTAAACTATAACCAACTACGAATGTCTAGATATCTAAATTTTTTTTGTTGTACCCTATGACAAGTTATGCCTCTGCCACATTGGATGACTCTCTGCATTAAATTAGGAGAGATGATTGGCAGTGCACAGCTTTCAGGCACCACAGTAGGCAGTTTCCAGCTCATTCTTGAAGTTATGAGGAACAGCTTGATTACAGCTCCAAGCAGCAGCTTATAAAGTTTCTGTTTCTGTCATTTCTAGTGTTATCCTGAGTCATGCGTATGGAGTGGAGAACTAAATTTCGGGGGCAATGTAGTTCTTTCCTAAAAGTTACAAGACTCTGCAAAAGAAAGCCTAGGACAGTGGAATGAGTACATATATGTGATGATTTTATTCTAGTTTATGTCTTCTTACCAGTATAGAGATCCAATCAAAGGAATCAAATCTCAGTATGGAAGCATTCATTGTTGAGTTTCAGGGAAAAAATATTTTTGACAGAGCTCCTATTCATATTTTAATTAATAATAGAAGGTGACAGCTCATATGAGAGATTTTCAATATACAAGTAAAAAATGATGGAAATTCAGCCACTGAAAACATCTGGGGAAATAATTTGCTGCAAACTTTAAGTGTCAGGTGGTTCCCAGCTTTTGTTTAGATGAAGCAACATCAGAAAAAATAAATAACATTATCATTTTATCTTATCTTATCTCTTCCACTTTATTGAATTTTATGCACTGAAAACATAAGTGTTCTTCATTTCAAATGCATTTTGTCAGAATGCAATGGTGAACTAGAGTCTAATAAGACTATACTACTCTAGGAGGGAAAATAAATACGATGTTACTGTTAGTTTCTATCTGTTGCCATTTTATTATTGGACTAGGCAGATACTTGGAGTAGAGCTCTGATAACAGTCAATATCAAACTTTTTGGTCTAGAAAAAGCTTTTTTATGTAGTGCCTTAAAATGTTAGGATCTTTAGCTTGATTTCAACATTGTGGTGTTATGTGGTATAAATATTTCCTCATAATAGCCACTACCTACTGAAACTAAGTGTAGTGCAATACTTTTCTTGTGTCTTCTGGGAAGAAACAGAAGTGGGTCTTCAGGCCTGAAAAACAGAATAAATAAAAACATTGCAGGCAAGATGTAGTAAAAATATTGTAAGGCTCTTTAATGAAAAAGATGTCATTACTTGCCAAAGTCTTCACAATTATACACAGTCAATATTAAAAGATATCTCCTTTTCAATATTCTGGAATAAGTTAAGATCATAATTTCTGCTACATTTCTTTAATTGGATATAGAACAAAAATCTTTGTCAATCCTGTTGACACCTCTACTAAATTCTTTTCTGACTTTGAATGTGCTTTCAGATATTATTCAGAATATTAATGATGATTTTTGTAGCATTGCATGGTCTGAGATTTGAATTTGTAAGAGCTTATTGTCATTTTCCTTGTTATTAGTTACTAAGCTGGAAGGTTTGGACTAATATGCATTTAAATAATTGTGTAGTTTTAATATGTTGCTAATTCTAGAATTAGCTTTTATTAATTATCTGTCTAGTACAGTCCCATATATATCTATATATATGTACACTATATCTATGCCATTCAAACAAAAGGAACAACAAAGAGGACATGCAAAGAAAGTAATGCTGGAAATAAACCTAACAAAAAACAGATTTTGATAGAGCTCCTTTCACTTGGGAGGGCAATATAAATTGTCGGTTTAAGAGCTGTTATCCTGCTATAAGCTCTCCCCATTTAGAGACCCTGTTGGTACAGTCACACTGTCAACCCATTCCTTACCTAAACAGGCTTTCTTAGTTCTGGAATCTGACAACCTGGGTAGATTATGTGTTAATAAGGAAGTGCAACTCTATTCAAATGAAGAGATTCATTTACCCACACCTTGGCTCCCAATATTCAGTGGTAAGGGCTTGACTTACAAGAGAGAGCCTTGCAACCTAAAGATTTATTTGCATCATGAGACTCTGAGTGTTGCACTACAGCTCAGGTGTTCAGTGTTTGTTTTTTTTTTATTATTTTTTTCTATAGTCCCACTACTCCTCTGTAATAAAATAAAAATATTGTTTAATAGTAACTTTATGTTCCTGTATTTATCAGCCCTATCTTCATATATTCTACCTGCTTTTCTATGTATTACCTGTACTCATTATGATGAATGTATTATGTATATCAGGAATTTCTAATCTCACTACTTCACCTTGAAAGAGCAAAAACAGACTTCAGAATTCTCATAATTAGTAATTTCAAACCTTATAAATAGGTACATTTCTATTTTTACAGAAAACGTACTTAGCTTTATGGAATTTACTCACCCAGAGTATGTAGCTGAATATGTCCATCCAGTCAGCTACTGACTTTTGCATAGCTGACCTAAATACCCACAGTGATTTTAATACATCTTTGTATTAAAGGTTGTGGGAAAATTCTCATTTTCACTCTTTTCATTACTATGAATCAAGAAAAGGTTTTCCACACTAAACATTATTCCATGCTATCCCAATGCAGTTTGTTGAACTTTCTGTTCTACATCTGCCATGAATCCACCACTAATAAGACACCACAGTAGCAAGGCTATGATAATACTGGTGTATGCTGATCCCAAAATACTGGCAGAGCTGTAGCAGTGAGCACACAGCTGCCCTGGATGTGAGCATAGACTCTGTGCACAGTAGAGGAGGAGGTTTTGTGCATGGGCTTAGAGATCAAAATAGTGTGGGAGCTGGAAGGAGCTTCTGTTAATAAAGATGAGGCTACCAATGGAAGCAGGAATGGACGCCATGGGGGTGGTTGAGCTGGAAGGACACAGAAGCTGAAGCTCAGGACAATGGTGGTACAGGAAAAAGATGGTTTCCATAGAAAGCATAGTCCATGTAAAAAAGCAGGAAAGAGCAGTACCAGCCACTCTGTTGAAAAAATCAAGAGGAAAAATGAAACAGAAAATTTCTATTCTTCTAATTTTTTTAATTATCTTAACCTTAATGTAGTGTAAGTCCATATGAAGTAACTGCCCTTCCCAAACTCTTCTGAGAAGAGTCAGAACTGGTCTAATAAGATCCTAGAAACCTTTCTTAGGATAATCCAACAGCTACATATGGTATGATTTTGTTTTTTCAAATTTGCATCAGTGCATTTCTAGAATTAACAGCCTCCTTAGCAGAAGGTAGTCTGCAGCTAGATATAACTATATTCCTATGTATTACAGAGCTGCTTGAGCAAGCAAGCACCCCATTAATGGAGCACACACACATTGCTGTCAGAAGTCAAATGGAGTGTGCTTTACTTGAGACAGAAGTTTGGGTGATGCTGGCTGACCTACATTTTTGCATAGAAAACAGTAAAAACCTACTAATTTTTCTAAGGGCTAGAGAAACCTAATTAGAAATGTTCAGTCCCACAAGGGCACAAAACTGCAGCTGGGAGCAGCTATTTAAATATTCATTCCTACCCTTAAGAAAGGGAAGAAAGATACCATCTAATTTTGTCAAATCTTTCACATCTATGCAAAAAAAAAGTGAACACAAAATTATTAATTACTGGTCTGTGATTGCTTCATCATATTCTGCAAAGTTAAATTCATCCTCACAGTAGCATTGAATTCATATGCAATGAATGTGAGTGCAATGAGTGAAACAATGAATGTGCTTTACTGTGAGGCTGAGTTTTACTTTGTGAATTACATGTAACATTAACAATACTTAACATAGGAAGGAAATATATTGTCATTTTAATTATTATAGGTGTTGGTTTTCTTTCTGCATAATGGCAACTTTGAACTGTAATAAAGGCTCTCCATAAATGACTTAATCTTGTTTTCATTTAAATTACTTCTTACAGGTGTTAAAATAATCGTGCTTAATTTTCCCATTTCTTGTTTTTCAATTTCTCTTTTGTAATGCAGACTGAACTGAGAATCTGGAGACAAAGTACCTTTCTAATCCTTTTCTGTTATTTGCCAACAGCAAGCTTTTTTTCTACTGATATTAAAAAAAAAAAATACTGAAAATCATGTTATTTGATACTGAATGCTGCCAGGTAAAATTGAGTAGCAGCTGCCAGATTTATGTCTTGTATTAGTTAGCAATCATACAGTGTAATTCAACCACTAGAGTTAAAAACGCAGGTAGCAGTAATCCTGGTTTTGGTTTAACAGTTCAATGATTGCATTCTCAGCATTTAATAAAACTCACTATTAAATGATGCACTGTCATCAGCCTATTTTCTCCCTTCTTTCGGCTCCTTCCATGGTATTTACTCTTTCTGTAATGACAAGAGTAAAAGGTAAGATGTCTCTCCATTTCTCTTTCTGGAAAGAGAAGGCAGTTTGAATCATGTTTTAGTTCAGGAGGTTTGTCTCTGAATTTCAGTTCAAATTTGACCTCAGGCTTAATGGAGCTCACAGGACTGTGGGAACACTGACCATAGGAGGTGAACACTGACCATAGGAGGTAAACACTTTTTAATGATATTGTTTGCAGTGCTGGTACCATTAGGGTCACCATCCTTAGATTTCACTTATGCAAGTGGTTTTGCTAAATGACATCCATATGAGGAGAGAAAGGAATTTTCTTGGTCAATATTTTGCTGTTACATGCCAAAACCTAGAAGTCACTCAGATCTGTTGTTTGGGGTCTTTTAATGCATTGTAGTTATTTCACCTTGGTGCTGGCATTTTATCCACAACATCCCAGAGGTACAGAAAACATAATGAAGTTTTCTTTTATTTTCTTTTTCATCATCATCATCACTTATGGTTTCTAGATATCTCTTTTGTAAAAATCAGTGTCCTTAAAGTGGTCTTCCTATCATTACATGTATTGCTCTTTGTTTGGATTGACTGGATTTAGAAAGGCTTAGACATGCTTCCAGTTTGTGCATAATAGCAAAGTCTCAAAATTTGTTGTAATCACTTATTGACATTTTCCTTTGTGTTTCTGATCCAGTTGCTAGCTGAACTAAAAGTGCAGTATTACACACACTTACCTTAGAGCACACTTGAAATTACTGTGTGTATTTTGAGACTTTTTTTGTGTAAGCTGCTTTCTTCCAAGTAGATTCTTTCCTTTCATGGACACCTTTAAATTTTGTTTTCAGAGGTAGCCTTAAGAAGAAGCAGTCTAACTGGTAGCCTGAGCAATTCCAGGACACCGGTGCAAGTCTGGGAAATGGACTGTCTGTGGGTGTTGACTATGATTTTGGCTTAAGCCAGACAGCACTTTAATTAATAATTCTATGCCAAGGTCAGGAGTTCAGACAGGTCAGATAATTTAAATGCCGGCACTTTCTTCCAGAGATGAAATACCTTTTCAATAAGCCACAAGTCCAAGCATCCTTCAGTTTACCATTAAAACTATAACCCTTTTTTTTTATCAGAAACACAAAAGTAATTTAAAGTTTTTTTCCTACCTTTTCAGGCAGGGAAACTGATTACTGATTTACTTGCAATTTGGTAATATCAACAGTATGTTATACAATATGCTCTAAAATGGCCCCAGTCTACCAACTATCCTCTGAAAACATAGTTATCTATTTTCTGCTCCTATACCCATGTGGTTTAAGGAAACCTGAGTTGTTCTCAAACACCCTGGCTAAGCCTAAATTACCTATTCTCTTGAGTACCTCTGCTCAAGACCAAAGGGCAGCTACTTTTTTGGGTATTGCAAATTGCAGCATGAACCAGAACACATCCTCCAGTTCCTGGCTCTTATTAGAGCAGCAAAGAACCTTGGCATGATCACAGGAAAGAGTTTTAACTGGAAGAATATTATGGATAATTAAGACAATTAAGACAGGTGTGCATGGGTATACTGAAATCTTGGTCTCTTAATAAATGAACCCAAAAGGTTTATACAACAGAAAAATTGCTAGATTCCTTTCTTTTCTTTTCTTTTCTTTTCTTTTCTTTTCTTTTCTTTTCTTTTCTTTTCTTTTCTTTTCTTTTCTTTT
>JAWWEE010000105.1:103575699-103636784 GCA_035221455.1 Xenops minutus
AATATGGGAAAATAGGGGGTGGCTAGCCCCTATATGGTATTAGCCAATAGGAAAATAGGAGCAGGGCTACCAATGGGAAAACGGTATCTAGGGATAAAGCAGCCAATGAGAACAGTTAAATAACGTAATAATTATCTATCTAATACATTAAATATCTATCTATTAAAATATTTTAAAATATGGGAAACACTCCAATATTCCAAGTAACAGTCCACAGATCTGCCAGGTGTCCTTCTCATTTTGCTGACAGCTCGATCCACTCGTGAAAATCCTGGTGTTCACTGGACTCCCCTCCTACATATTTCCTTGATTTTGGGATAACAAACTTCCTACAGAATTTGCCTTGGGGAAGAAATTCCCAGTAGTACATGAGATATGGAGACAGGACCCTGGACACAGTACGCTACAGAGCATATTCCCTACTGTGAGAAGCCTTTTTGTCTAAAATCCAGGCAACAGACTGAGACCCTGCAAGTCCTGCTTTTATGCTTGGCTTTCAGAAGTGAGCTTGTATTGCTTCTGGTTCTGCTGCTCATCTTCCAGATCTCCATTTACATGAAAAACCCTCTGCCTTTAAAACAGTTTTTCTTGTTTTCTTTTTCAAAAGGGTTTCCTTTAAAACATTCATTATTGTTATTTATTTCTCAGATCATGTTTTGAAAACTTTGTAGTCCAAATAGAGAAATAATTTTATAAGCTTTATTTGCTACTCTCCAGCCAGTTCCCATGGCTTTTGGCTTTGAGTTTTCTTTTTTTCATCATCCTATAGTTCCTTTTGTTTCTCTTCCCAGCACAAAATTGAACCATTACTTGTTATTAGTTCATTGAATTCACAGCTGTACCTGTAAATAAAAGAGTGTTCCCTGGCAGAGAGGTGACTGTTCCATGCCATTAAAATATTTTATCTCCAGAACAGGGTGGCCATACCAAGGTTCTTTATTAAAAGTGATTGTTGACCATGGAGACAGGGAGAGTGGTACTCAAGACCAGGTCAAAATGAGGTAAAGACCTCCATGAAGAATCAATTTCTGGGGCCCAGGCCTGGACACTGTTCATATTAGAGCCTCCTGTTTGTGTCAGAATGGTGGTAAGATTTGGGTTTTGGGGCTAGCATTGTTTTTTGGATTTGGATTTTTATGGTTAGTGAGTTTGGGTGGTTGGCATTTTTTTTTTTTTTTTATCTTGTTTTTTTGGTTGTTTGGGGGGGGGGGACTGGGGGTGTTTTGGGGGAGGGGATTTATTGGTTTGTGTATATGTGTGTGTGTGCATATGTTTGTTTGTGTGTGTCTAAATGGTAATTTGTTTCCTTTCTTCTGTGAATGTTTTCAGGAAAAGTGGAAGGCTAGAGCTTCCCAGTGAGTCTCCCAAGTATTTTCACAATTTCTGTCTCTCTTCAGCCAATCAATTTCACATCCTTTCTTTTGCATTTGCTGCAACTGTCAAGGTGTTCTAGCTTGTTTATCTAACTAAAACACTAAACAAAACAAAACAAACAAAAAAAAATTGCTAGAGCCATTACAGGATTGATCAAGAATTAAGGCCGGATAAGAGCAGGAGCCTGCCCTTCCTGGGAAAAAGATGGTGCTGCTACCTCTGCTGATTCAAGGATCATAGTTAAAGAAGAAGGAAAGCACAGATCAAAATAAAGCTTATAAATTCCTTAAATTGGGATGGTACTTGTGTTCAGGCATAGGATTCACTCACAGATTTTCTGTAATGAGTTGTCTAATACCTGGGCAATATCCTTGTGTGTATGTAGGATTTTGCATGGCCTACAGACTTGAAAACATGTAGATGCAGGCACACGTGCTAAGTTTAGGGATGGCCAACCACAGCACATCTCAATCTTCAGACAACACAGCAGACACTGATTTCAAGATCACATACCCTGACTTTTAAAGACTATACCAGTCATAGAATCATAGATTGGTTGGGGTTGGAAGGGACCTTCGAGGGACCTTCATCTCTTTCTAACCCCACTGCCACATGCAAAGACACTTTCTGCTACACCAGGTTGCTCCATGCCCTATCCAGCCTGGCCTTGAACACTGACAGGGATAGGGCATCCGCGACTGCTCTACAACTTCTCTGGGCAATCTGAGTTGCCCAGTCTGAGCTGACAATGCTACTGTTTCTCCCTAACCGGAGCTAGTCCTGATTACATGAGGGTCAGAAGAACTCAGATTTGTCTTCATTTGTTTGTGTTGTCATTTACCTTTCAGCAGTTAGCCCCAGGATTCTCCCAGCCAGTAGCTCATTCCAAGATGTCTGACTTAATGGCACGTGCACACAAAACAATGCTTGGAAGTGCCTTGGATTAAAAACATGCAAAATTCTGATACTTAGTAGTGGCCGTGAAGAATGTGCTGAAATGTTAAATAAAAGCCATGGCTGAACTAAATCACACTTTGAGGGACACTGAATATTTGAGTACATCTGACTCATACAGGTATGTGCTGGATGTTTGAAGTTTTCCTTCTGGTAGATGCCTATTCCTTTTAAGTTTGGGATGCGCTTTTTTGTTGTTGTTGTTGCTGTTGCTTTTTGTTGTTGTTTGCTTGTTTGTTTTGGTTTCTGTTTGGTTTTTGTTTGTTGTTTGTTTGTTTGTTTTAGTTTAAGAATATTTTTTGTGCCTATTTGTCTGTACAGCGTTTCCATAGTTGCACATGGTGATTTGATGACCATGAAACAGTGGTTTACCAAAGAGTATGGGGTAGGCATTTGTAGATAAAATGAACAAAAAACCCCAAACTTGATTTTAAAGACTACAGGCAGTTGATTCTGCTGAAAATGCAACAAGAAGCAGATTTTGTGACTCATAGAGGAAAATGACATGGTAAAAAATATCAGTATGATCATTCAGGTATTTTCTTCAAAAATATTTGGATGAGGAATGAGCGATAATGTAACCAAAAAGCCTAATAAAGAATATTTTGTTGCAAAGACCAGAGAGTGAAGGTGTAGTTAGTGCCTATGTTTTCCTGTGACACTGTGTTCATTACAGGTAACATAACCCTTTGGTACGTTATGCATATAACATACATTCAACACATAGAGAGCACTTTCTCTTTTATAGCATATAGCATGAGGCAAATACAAATTAGGGTAAATCAAAAAACAGAAATGCATGCCAGATTTGGGTGAAAACCTTTCTCCACAAGAAGATGCTCAGGCAATGAAAAGTTTTTCCATTTGTCTTTTTGTTGTGCAGTTGTGCAGTTCCCATTGTTGAGTTTTCAAGACCTAATGGATTAAGCCCAGAGCAATCTGGTCTAACCACATTCATCACGCTTTGAGCAAAAGCAGAGGCTAAAGACCCCTCGAGGTACTTTGCAACCTAAATTCTCCTGTGATTGTGTATAGCTGAATGTCCTTTAAAATACTGATTTAAAATACACAGGACCATTTGCTAGTCACTGCCTTATATGTAAGTGTTCAACTTTTTTGGTTTCATCATTCAAACTCTGTTTTCCTTCTTTTTTTTTTTTTTTCTTTTTTATTAAGTCCTAACATGGGAGCCTTGACAAACTGTGTAAAGGAGGACTTCACAACTGGTACCACTGCTTTGTAACACCTTCATTTCATGCATCTAAATTGAACCTGAAAAAGAATTAAATCCAAACACAGAAACTAATGGTATAACACTAGAGTATATATTGTATAGAGCACTTTTACTCTATCCCAGGGATCTAAATGTTCTTTGTTCAAATTCTCCAGACATAATCTGTTTAAAATTATGTATCTGTGTTTCTTGAAGACATGTCAGTTCTATTGTGCTACATAAGGTAGAAAGACTGAGTGTTTTGGGAACTTCAGTGACAGCTAGACAGAGTAAATGAATCTGGTATATATTTCCACATAAGATTATATTTTCAAAGTAGTTTATTGAGAAACTATGTTACTTGAGATGACATAAGAGCCTAAAGAACACTTTCATGCAAATTTTCTGAACTTTAGAAAGCATTCCAAAACACATACAGCATTTGAGCATGATTTTCTGTAATCAGATGTTTGGAAGAGGCAACTAATTCATGAAGTATCTGACTGTTCAAAGAAATTTATAAACAGAGATTTCTTTCCCTGAAGAACAATGTTTTAATATGAGAGACCTGCTTTCCTGCTTCAGGCAATGTATGCTTGTGCCATTCTGGGTTCTTACTGTGAACTCCAAGTCAACAATATTTACTCAAGCTGCAAGGCACACATTGTAATTTATTGCTTAAGTGATTTAGCAATGTGTTTATATCCTGTCTTCATCTAGTTTAGTAGGTACAAGAACATTTAGTAATTATTGCTATTTAAAGATTAGTAGCTGATGGATGATGATGGTATTTCAGTAAATTGTTTCTTTCTAGTAGAGTGATGGTGTTGGTTTTTTCATTCCTTGGCAATGCAGGGTTTCTTTACCTTGGAAACATGGACTGTATTAACTGTTCTGGAAAGACTGTGTAGCTGTGCCAATGTGGGTATGGATGCAGTTATATTTATCAGATGATGATTAATGCAGGCGTAGCTATTTCCATAAGGGATGCACTACTTATAAGTCACTTCTGTATCAGTAGAACTGCACCCATCGTACATTTGCCACCAAGTTGTTCTTGTTAATGCTGGGATCTTGGATCATAAGATAATTCAGGTCGGAAGGGACCTCAGGAGGCTTCTGGCTTAACCTCATGCTCGAAGAAGAGCCAGCTCTAAGGCTGGTTAAGACTTAGTCTAGTTGGATCTTGAAATTTTCCAAGGATGGAGACAGCACGTAATTCTCTGGGCAACATGTTCCACTGTGTGTCTTATCAGCTACTTATGCAAATAGTTCCTTCCTTCCTTTCTGCCTTCCTGCCTGCCTTCCTTCTGAATTCCTTCCTTCTGAATTCCTTCCAAATTCCTTCCAAATTCCTTACGAATTCCTTCCTTCTGAATTCCTTCCTTCCTCTGCTTATCACCTCTTTTCATGGTACTGATTCCCTCTTCCTCTGTTTTTTTACAAGTTTCTTGTAATTACTTTCTCCTGATAACCTGTCACTGTGACATCCTCATCAATGTTTTCTTGTATATAATGATAACAACACAGTCATGCTTCTTCTGTCTATTAGACATACTATCTATTTTGACTTTCAAATTATTGCACTCATTAAAAAATCTGTCACTTCTGTGGAAATTTGAAGACACAATTGTGAACACTTCTCAACACTGAAATTATTTTTTGCTTTATTTCCTACTCTACTGCATGGAGTTTTGAGATTTTAATCTCCATGGCAAATCTTGTCATAAGAAGTACCTGAAATAATGCTGCAAACTTTTCCTAACCATGTATGGGCTGCACTCAACTGGCATTCCCATTTAAAAAGGTTTCAATAAGGAAAACAGCTCCACTTATAGACAAGTCAGAGTCCTGTGATAGTCACAATGAGGTTCATGTATTTATTATGAACACATAATATTCTAGTGGCATGTCTGACCCATGAAAGTGGAATAAATTAAATATATAATTAGATTATTCTTTCTACAGTGTTCTCTTTTTCAGATTTTTTTACTACTAATTTTTTGTATTTTCTTTGCAGAGATTTTTCAAGTGAAATAGCAGGATAAACATTGCTCAGTTGAGGAGGAGTTTGGGTTTCACTGCAACAGGATAAATGTTTCTGAAATATGACAGGCTGTTTCAAACAGCAATGTGAGCATTAAATTCAGTTTAACACTATCAGAGCCCAAGCACCGTGATTTTGTCATCTCTTACAAGTGGCTTTGGCACATTTCTGGCGTAGGTCAACAACCATGTTTCCAGGGAATACATGGGCATGTTTTTGGAGATATTACAAGCAAGTGCAGATTTGGTTTTCATGGCAAGGTTTTGGTATTGAGGGACTAAAGGAGTGGCTTCTGTGAAAAGGTTCCAGAACATTTCCCCATGTCTGATGGAGGCAATGCCAGTCAGCTCCAAGACAGACTTGTCACTGGCCAAGGCTAAGCCCAGCAGTGAGGGTGGTAGCACCTCTGGGATAACATAGTAAAGAAGGGGGAAAATCTGCTGCAGAACAGCAGCCAGAGAGAGGAGTGAGAATACGTTAGAGCAACAACCTTAAAGACTCCAAGGTCAGTGAAGAAGGAGAACAAGGAGGAGGAGGTGCTCCAGGCTCTGGAGCAGAGATTTGTTCCCCTGCAGCTTTTGGTGAAGACCACAGTGAGACAGACTGCCTCTCTGCAGCCCACGCAGCCCCCACTGCCCATTCCCCTGCATCACTGGGGGGCACGGAGCAGGTAGAGAAAATGAGGATTGGAGAAGGAGAGTCAGGGGAAAGTGTATTAAGACTTGTTCTAGTTTCTTTTTATCCTACCTACTCTGACTTTTAATTGCCAAGAAATTAAATTAATTTCCTTGAGTCCATTTTGCCTGTGACAGTAATTGGTGAGTGATCTCTCCTTGCTTTTATCTCAACCCATAAACATTCCATCATATTTTCTCTTCCCTGCTTAGTTGAGGTGCAAGTCATAAGAGGCTTTGGTGGCCACATACATCCAGACAAGGTCAACCACCACACAGGTGATTCATTTTTCAACTGATATTTTGAAAGCTGCCATCTTATTTTAGGGGGTAAGAGCATCTTTCTAGTCTTATGGACATAACCAGACCTCGCCTACTGTCTTCAGACTCAAAGTGTCCCAGAAACACCTTAATTGTTAATACTGACATGACTAAGAACCTTGGGTTATCACAAAATAGAGTCGTGTGCATTTTTCCCACCTTCACTGTATTATGGAAGACCCATGAGGAATTATTTTTCTGCCTGATGATGTTTCCTTGTGTTCTTTCAGCTGTGGTGCATATGCCGTTCACATTGTTGGATGTATGCATGAAATGAGTATGTCTTAGTTTCTGATTTTTATTTTAATCTCTTGCTCAACACCTTTTTGCCTCTTTTTTTCACAAAATAATATTTCTGGAAGCTTGTCTTGATTTAAAATCCCTAATCTATCAAACATAAGCTTAATTGCAAGATTAATTTTTTTAAATTTTGAATAGTACTGAAAGCTCTGTTCTAGTTTTACTAGGACTTTCACTTGTTTCCAAAGCAGTTCTTCAAAGAAGGTCTTCCTTTTCCTTAGTGCAAATATTTGCTAATTCGCTTAAACATATTTCTGTCATTCCCTCCAGAGTAGAAAGACTTCTAAAAATACAGTGTTGGGTTCAAAACAATGTTTAAATTCTTATCATTTCTTTGTCTATGAAGACCTAGTCATATTATTATGCAAATGGGATAAAATGTCTTTAAAATCATATGATGAAATTAAATAAAACAAACCAAGACTTCTGTAGATATAGTTTCATTTCATAACTACAAATGCATGTGTATATATTGTGCATGTGCACACATGCCCACCTGCATACATGTGTGCATATACAGTGCATGGAGAGAGGTCAGAATTTTTGCTAAACTGATCAGGTCTGCCTAGGGACCCTACAGTTCTGTGGAAGCCTCTTGTTTATAAAACACTAATAAACCAAATTTTCTGCTGGTTGAATATGAAAACCACACCTAATTATAATGACACTAGGAAGGCTACCACAGTGTAAACCAGCAGAGACTGCGGCTCAAATTCACATTTCAAGGTAATTTCTACTTGACATTTCTAATGTGCCAGGTAATATTTCAGGTCCAACTAGTTTAATCAGGTCTTTCATAGCAGCTGCCAATACATTATGTCACCCTAGACATGTTTTATATTAAAAAGCAATATGCTTTTCTTATTTTAATGCAGCACGTAGGCACCCTTCTCCTACACGCATGAATGAGTAACTCCTGCTACATTCAATAGAAGTTACTTAACTCCTGGAAGTGAAGAACAGGATTCTCGCTGTTTCAGCCCTCATAATTGAGTTCAGAGTTATTATTGGTAGCAAAGGTCAATAGAGAGTGTGTCAGAGGACAAAGGACTTGTACTTTCCTAGTTGGGAACATAGAAATTACTACAAATATAGAATTCATTAGTGCCACCTATTTGTGAGATTATAAAACTGCAGATAACCCCTGCAAAACTGCATCCAGTTAATAGGAAAATATGTTATATCTACCTCTGCCAACTCAAGTGAAAGAGGAACACATATAGGACAGATCTCAAAGACTTGAAGGAATTTCTTACAATTCTATGCTGTTCAAAATACAATGCATATTTATATGTACAATATACACAAATGAAAGTGCAAATTACATTTATTTGTGCAATTTGAATAGTGTATATTTATATAAGTATATAACATCTCCACTTACAGCTTTAGATACATTTCTTCATTTACAGAAACCCCTCTGCAAGCAAGCCAAAGACAGGACAAAGGCACTGACATTATGGGAATGTATTCATATATAAAAGTAAGGGATATACTAGAGAATAAATTGGAAAAGTGTTTTCAGAAAGAAATATTTTTTCTTCTTCTTTACCAGTTATCCGATACTGTACTAGATGAGGAAGGATTAGGCAAAATGTGATGGATAAAACAAATCCAAGAAAAATCCTTGTAATATTACTAATGTCTTTGTCTCACCCCACTGTGGATATTGCTGATATCGATGGGTATTTTTGCTGGTTACAGTTTAACTGTCTGAAGAGATTTTTTGGTTAAGTTATCCTCATTTCATTCTGAAATTAGACACCATATTCTTAAGATTCCTAAAGAAAGATAGAGTTTGAGTGACAGGAGTGAGGTTTATCATTAATACAGGGTAAATTCTTGTTGACATACGGCTTTAAACTTCAGAGGAACGTCTTTAGTCTGAGGTATAAGAGCTGGAAGCGTACTTGTAATATTACTGTTTGTATGTATGAAGATTTTCTAAATATGTTTGGCTGACTGCAAACAGACACAGATTTTTCAGAAAACAGATAAATGAAGGATAAGTTATCAAAATATTGTTCATTATCAGTTAATTCCTTTGTTGTCATTGACTTCCTTATGAGAATGGCAGTTTAATTTGAAAACATGTACAGGCATGTGTTACAGAAGTCCTCTGGCTGACAATATGTGTGTGTTGGCACAAGAAGTATATAAATAAATGACTATGCAAAAGGGATGAGGCTTCTTGGAGGGAAAAAAAAAAAAGATAATTAAAAAATTATCTGTAATTTTAAGCAGCTTTCCTCTCAGTCAAATGATTCCTGTAGCACAGCTTGAACAGAGCAGTATAGATTTCTAATCCATATGAAAATTGTTCACAACTCACATGTTGTTTCCAAGACAATGAAAATGCCATGTACAGGGAAACTGAAACAGATAATTTTTTTAAAAATAGTGAGAACTTTGAAACTCTTCTGACAGAAGTTCTTCTAACTTTGCATGAAATTACACAATTAATAAAAACAAAATAAATAAAAAAGGTAACAGTATTAAAAAAAAAAATTGAGATTCAGACATGTAAACAAAGCCAAATTAATTTCCTTTGAGATATATGAGTTTGTTTTGATTTTTCCGCCATAAGTACTGTGCTTACTATAAGGCTTCAAGGCCAGGGTGGATGGGACTCTGAGCAATCTGGCCTAGTGGAAGGTGTCCCTGCCCATGAAAGGGGCTTTGGAATTAGATGGTATTTGAGGTCCCTCCCAGTCCAAACCATTCTATGATTCAATTTTCTATTGTTCTATAAAATTGCATAACCAGTCCTCAATAGAGACATTAAAGATTGCTCATGCACTTTTTCTTTGTGTATCTGTAGATGCATTGAGTTTCTCAAATATATCTTTTTATTCAGTCATTTTACTGTCTTTACAAATTTATTTGACTCAGTGGCTTATTATTTCAAGTATAAGTTATATTCTTTAGTTTAGTTGGCTGCAATTATGTTATTTTAGATGCATGACTGATTAAATATGATATGTAATCTAAGGCTCAAAGTCCTGACTGAAAAACAGGGTATGGCTTTTTGATAGTCTGGGAATAACCTTGTAGCTAAACTCAATCAGATGAGTGTCTGAGGAAAGCAAATAGAAAATGGTGGTAAATATACCAGAACAAATTAATTTAAAAAACCTTATAATGATCCAGGAAGTATTACTCAATAGTCATCAGTTCAGCATACAATGAGAAAGTAAACACTGATAGTCCCACGAGGCTCTGTAGAAGTAGAATGTTGCAGGTGGTTCTATATGCTAACACTAATGCCAAGGTATTTGATAGGAGAAATTTAAAACACAGTATTATATCCTAAAAATTATCTAGGATGTGTCTTACTAGGGATAAAAATTCTAAGTCAGAAATTAGACAAAAATGGAATTTTTTTCAGCTTCTTTTATGTCTACTTGAGGTTTAATGATATAATCAAAATGTGATTTTATTTCTCAAGACCCCTGACTCATTCAATGCGTAGGTTTGATGATGATCATTTGGTAACAGCTGTTCAAGATTTTGTTTCTTTTCATTGTTAGCTATGTGGTTCTATGTTTTATCATTACATACTAATCAAGCCCTCATTTGAAGACAAGATACATACTCATGCCTTCAAAATACTAGTCTAGTTCTCAAAGCTGTTTTACACCTCCAAATCTCATCAGACATAATTCTAAATATTCATGTCCACTATTTTTAAATGCCCTTCAAATACTAACTAATTATTCACATCTTTTGATATGTATTTGGATATTTATGGGTCTTAGTATGAATTCAACCCCTAATGAGGAAAACATCAGGAGGAATGTTAGATTTTTTTTTGTTATTCTGTTTTCTGAGCTTTAGTTGATTTGCTATGTGAGAAAAAAAAAGTATTGACAGATCTTTTTTTTTTTAGAAAATGAATTTTATATTTTGCTTTTTTTCAGACAGAAGGTAAACACAATGAAGATGCTGAAAAGCTTTTGTCCATAAGACACTTTAGGGAACACATTGGCACCTCTGAAAAAATTGACTTGTTAATACATTATTTTAGCATTATTTTAATGATTAAACATGTATTTTTAGTTGTAAAGAAATAATAGCAATGCAGTGACACAGAGGAATCATATTAGTTAAGAATACCATGCCTAGTATGGGATAAGAATTTATCTGTTCCAACACAGAAGGAAGAGTGCTTATGTATAAGATCCTTTTGAATTCTCTCATAATTATCTTTCTGCTCCTTAGAATCTCTTTCACTCTTACAATGTATCTATTAGAAATTTCATAGATCATTAAAATTATCTCACTATATTTTATTGGTATTATTTACACTCTAATGAAGAAAGACTCTGTTGCATAAATTTTTTCACCGTGTGCTGTGATCCACTGAGATACCTCAATTCAAGTACTTGAATTGCATTACTTGAATTGCCTCTGAAGATCAAAATGTACAGTGTGGCTGTGGTAATTCATCAGTGGCACAACTCCACATGAATTATTCTAATCCAGCCCTCCAGCCTGTAAGAACAATTGCAGATGCATTTTCCAATGAGTTGTATGTGTCCACCATTTATAGATGTATTTTTTACAAAAAATGAAATGCTGCATAAACCTGATGTTCCAATGATGCTCCCATATCCAATGTAGATGTAGAAAAATATTATTTTTTTTAATTTTTGAAACTTGAAATGCACTGACATAATCCTATTTCTTTATTTATTTGCTTACTTATGTGCATTTACATAAAGCTGCAATCTGACAATCCACTGGTTTTGCTTGCAGTTCTTTTTGAACCTGCCAGTTGTGTAATGAAAATATTTTGTTTGAGAAGCTGCTCAGCTTCAGAGCAGAATGCAGTTTGCTTTCGTAGTTTCTTCCTAAATTGATTGAACAGTTGTCAGAGTTCTGGTCTGCTCTGAGAACCTCTAAGAAAAAAATTGTCATATAACTGTCAGTTATTATTTGTTTCAAATTAATTGATATGGTATTTGTCTTGTATTTAAAATTCAATATTTGGGGTTTATTACTTTACCCTAGGGAACAAAGCATAGCATGGACCAATAGCAATATAATAAAGTTCATTGCATGTATTATTTTAAGACTTAGAAGTGCTATAATCAAATTGCAGATATAAAGATGAAGTTACAAGAGGGGTCATTCCATTATACTGTTATATTTTGTGCTAGGACTATTACAGAGCAGTTCAAGATTTTCTGAAATAAACTGGATACACTTTTATTTTGCAAGGGTAAAGCTCTTCCACATAGTCAAGCTCACACTTCTTTCCAGTATGGTATGTTCAACAGAAACCAGAAATCCTCTGCAAATAAAAGAGATCTTTCTTCCATATTGTTTGTCTTTTTATTGGTATGTTTTACTAAATGTATAGTCAAAGTTCCAGACTGAATACTAAGAATAGTAAGGTACAGTAGGATGATACCACAGTGCCTGTGAACTCTGTGATTTATCTTTTGCATGAACACACCACTATAATCTTTAACTTCAGGCGAGTCTGTAGGAAGGTGATAGCAGAACATATATTGTTATTTTGTAAGCAGATTTCTGTGATTCATTACAGTCTGGTATGTTCTGCCAAGCCTTTTCTCAGTAAATAGTTGGTCACTACATAAGCTGTTTAGGTGATACATGATATAAAAATCAACCTATCAGACTCTTACCTGTTAGACATTCATGAATTAATCACCTACTCATGCAAACTTCAAAGAAAGGAGCTGTCTAATCTGTGATTTAATCTGCTGCCAATCTTGCAGAAAAAAATCTTTGCAATGTCAGAAACTAAAGCAGAAACTTCAAAGACATGCTGATTGCCAAGAACTGCAACAGAGACTTTTTCTTCCTATGGTTTGAGTTTTAGAAATAAAAGTCAAGGTTTTTTTGCTTTTTTTTCTTCAGATACGGTCAACATTTTGGTACCTAAACACAAAATTTCTGTACTCCTCTGTCGGAAGAGTCCATGTAGAGAAGCCAGCACCCAAGTGTGGCTCATCACATGGGGAAGTCTGCTAAATTTTTCTAAGAGGGGACCGGATAAAAAGTAGGACAAAGGGACAAAGTGATAGCTTTGGCATCAAAGCAGTCTGGGGTGTTGGAAAGAAGAGAACCAACTCAGCAACATTTTTGTACTAGGAAGGCTTAGTTAGAGCAGTTGCAATCTGGTTTGTTCAACTGTAGCGTTTAGGACCACCTTGATAAGCTAGAATTACACAAACTGTGTAAGCACTGGAGCCACAGTGCTTCCCTAGAACAACTGAGCATAGCCACAGCACAAAAGAAAGACCTGTGTAGATTTGCCACAAAGATTTCATTTGGCTGCTAGCTGTCTATAGGAAAAGTCATCCATATGGTGGTGCTACAGGCTGCCTTCAGTCACAGTACAGCAGAGGTCAAAAAACTTTTGACTTTGCTATTTATTAGTCATAAACATAATCTGGGAGATTCAGCTAGATTTAAAAGATATTAAGTAGCAAATACAAATATGCCTGATTCTGTTAGGATCCATTTTTTCCAATTTGGAAATCAAATGACAAGCACTAACCAAAAGGTAATCTCTTGTTTCACAGTGACCATCAAAGAAAACATATTAGATTGAAGGATGGTACAGGTTTTGCTGCTTGCAAGATATTTGAAACAGATGAGCCTTTTTGTCAATTATGAACTCATGCAAGATATAATCAACAAGATTATACCATAGAATACTTGAGGAGTCTGAAATACAGAAATTGTACAACAGTTAGGTATAAAGTTTCTGTTGTGCCCAGGAACAAACATGATTTGAGTTGCTGCTTGAGCAAGACTTGGAGAGAGTGTGCAGCAGCAGCAAAAGAACACCTAAAACATTAAAAGGCAAGTCTTTATTCAGTGAGAGGTTTGCACAGGCAATAATTGCCAGGTCAGTTTCTTTGAGACAGTGAGCCTAAATATAAGCTTCTTTTGGCCTACATATAGGAAAGCATAGAACATTTTTAGAATTAAGTACAGTAAGGAATGTGCTTGTAATAAGTATAGGAAAACTTGATATTCTGTTCAGGTAACTGAAGAGACTAGTTTGTGTCTTTTAGTATCAGTTGAAGTTGAAACCTGAATCTCAGAATAAGTTTATTTGATGTCCCAAGTGAAATGCCCTGCAGAATAATCATATATAGCATGATGTTCACTGAAATGACGAAGGAAATTCATCCCTACATTAGAGTTCAGATTCTACCAGTGATTCTTTTTTGTTTGTTTTTCATTTGTTTTTATTTCCAGTAAAAAATCAGTCTGCTAATTTTTTTTTTATGATTGTAGAAGCACCTCAGGTTGGAAGGATTCTACTGAAACTAGAAAAAAAAAATGGAAGTCTTTCTGTGAGTAGCTGTAAAAATATCTGAAAATATGTTCATGATTTTGCTTCTTGTTTCCAGAGCAGAAGAAAATATATTTAGGAAGAAGAAACCAAATAAAACAGTTATACCCTGAACTTCATTTTGTGAATCCATGCCGAAATACCTGTGACATTAACCATACAAAAAAATATGTATTATTCCATAATAGCTTCTCTGTTAACACTCAGCTTGCTTCTGTTGCATGACTTCAATTTGATATCTTATTGTAAAACTGAATGAAAAGAATTGTCAATGAAAGAAAAAAGGAATAAAGCTTCTTATATGTGAAATTTATCAAAACTTGTTTTGAATTTGAGACCTTTTTTCTGACATCCTTGAGGCCAAAACTGCATCTCATTTTACAAGCAAATATTTTCAAAGTTTAGGCTTTGCTCTATAGATATCTTGCATAAGAGTTTTAGAATTTGGAGCTAAATGTGAACTTACTGGACATTCTCTTTGGAAAGTTGATGATATTTATGCAAAAAAAAAAGGAAGCTTTGCATGACATTCAAAAGTTGTTTCAACAAAGTAGTAAAATTTCAGAAAAAAAAAGAGAAAAATTAAATACATGTTCCCTTTAACAATGCACATCAAATCTGCAGAAACCAAGCTAGATCCTTTTAGGGGACTTATCAGTTATTCTTTGGTTTTTTAGCATGTAAACATTAAGACTAGTACTCTAAGCAACAAAATATTTGTTTCTCACTGATTAAGACTTCATATGTGTGTAGGTAATTATTTTTTTTAATGGGCATTATTTTTTGTGTAGATAATGGAATATGTATTTGAAATGCAAACAGATTTACTCTGAAGATCTTCATGCATTTGCAATATGAAAATAGTGAGTACAGAGGGCTGTGTATTTGAAGAGTGTAATTGCAGTCAGAGCAGCCTGCATGGCCCTCATTGGTATTCCTGTCCATCCCTGCATCTCTGATGCATCCTGTGCATATTGCATATATGCAGGCTGACTTGTGTAGGCTGCCCATTCCCCTCCGAGTATCTTCAAGGCATCTTTAATCTTTGACCTCAGAGACAGACAGTTGGTCAAAACAAGATCTTGGCTAAATTTTTATTTTATGAAACAGAGTAAAATATGTCAGCCTGCAGCACAGGCCAGTAGCACCTTGGGGCTAGGACAAGCAGGGACTCCCCTGGGATGTCAGGGCAGGTGTTGGCAGCTAGGACTCATCCCACCATGCCAGCCAGCTCCAGGACAGATGTGAGGGCAGCTAGGGGCATCTCCAGCCTTGGGCATCAAGCATCTCCCTGGGGTCAGGGACAGACTGAGGTCAGGAAGGATGTCAGCCCTGGGGCTGAGCCTGGGTTGCTGGTAGAAAATACACTATGATATCATCACAGGTATCTAGCAAATATCTTTAGAAAGGAAAAAAGCAGAGCCAAGAGCTGACAGCTCATCTTGAGTACCTTTTCTCAGAGTGGTTTAGACAGAGCCACTGTGCTCACTGATGCTGCTAAAATCTGGATGTGCCCTCAATGGCATTAGTCATTCAAAATCTTTCCATCAAATTACATTGGCTTAATGTGAATGATTATGTGGGCAAAGAGAAGAGGGGGAAATCAGAATATTTTAAAGTTGCACATAAGCAAATTGAGGGGGGAAAAAAAATCCCTCCAAAACTGCTGAACTGAAACTTGTAGGTTAAAAGCAAAATGTCTCATAACCATGTCTGCCCTACTAAAGAATGCATTCCTCATGGTTGTCATGTCAGTGGTGCACAGGAAACTGTTAGAGGGTTTCCAGCTTCACATTTGTAACCTGGATCAAATTCCCAGAGGGTTATCCAGGAACTTTTACAAATTTGAAATATATGAAATGCAAATGCTAGCACATGTTCCATGGATCCTGGTCAGCATCATCTTAAAAGAAACATATATGGCAATCATCAAAGTTCTGAGCTGACAGTAGCTTCCATGGAATTAAAGTACTTTGTCAATTGCTGATTAAGTGCAATGAGCAGCAGCACATTTAAGTACATGAAATATTCTTTTGCACAAGATTTTGTATTCTCTTTGAGAGCCTCATTATCAGTGTTGATCAACACTAATTTAACTGGAATAAAGGTTATTAATTTTAATGCAAAATTGTGCGGATTTTCCATTAGTGTTTTAATGACAAGTGACACAAATCACAGAATGTAGGGATTCTCAGGCAGAGGCCCTGGGTTTATTTCTGTCCTCTGGAAGAAAAGAAACTAAAACCATAAGAGTGATTGGGTCACTCTTATGGTTTATCTAGGTTAATCTAGGTTAATCTCAGAGATTAATTTATGGTGGGTAAATTTAGACTGTATTTCACAGATTTGGACTAACTAAAAACCAATTAATAATAGAGGACAGCTTCCTCTTGTTTCCCTCAAAGAATAAATGAAACATATTTACCAGTCAAAGTCAATAGCTGAGATCATCGTACATAACTAAGTTTATAGCCAAAGGCAAAGCTTACACCATTAAAACTGCCTGGCAGAAATTAAACTGCCTATTTTCCTCACATCAAAGTTATAATCTTTACTCATATTACTCTTCTTAGCTTGTTTCCTATGACCTAGAGCTTTTCTCTTTGATTTACAGCTGGCTTTTTGCCTTAAGTTTTAATTATCACTATTAAAAATAAAAAAACCTCATGAAATACTTGTGCATAACATTTTCATATTTTCTTTCCATATATTTTCTGGATTTATCTCTGCTGTATAATTCTTGGGGGTTTTTCCAGAACTTGTGTCATAAGCTGAAATCAGAAATTTCCTTTCAGATCTGATTGTATAGTATTTTCCAGATTTAGTATCAAAATATGCCAAAAGTCTCACCCTTTCCTCTCCCAAAACAGTGAAGGAATTGTTAAATATTGTGACAGAGTTCGAATTATAGTTCCTTTCATACCATATTTGATCCTTTTTTTTCTTTGCTATGAGGTTTTAGTCTGTTTAGTATAATTATGTATCACTGATAAACTTACCATGAAATGAAATGCAAATGTATTGTACAAATATATTCATAAACAGTTTCCTGGTTGTGAAACACTTTTTCAAATTAGATATCTCAAAGAGCTTTAACCTTCTAAAACATTTATATTTAATTACATAAATAAAAGAGGATGACATTAAAACTTCAAAGCATCAAAGATGATACATTTCCAATCATGCTATCACAATGATCTACAAAGAGCATACTAGTACCCAGAGAACTGCTTTTTCATTTACTGAAGTTCAAGCATGGCATCATCTCAAATAATATCTCATTCTACTGGTAGTTCAAATCCACCAAAGGCCAGTAAAGTGCCATGACAAATATACGTGGTATTTTGGTAGATTGGTCTCTTAACACAAGAGAGTTAAAACTGGAGTTTTACTCTTAGTCTCATTATGCTGATCTGAATTTATAAGACTAGGATGTTAATATTGTTGGTCATCTGATATGACTGTACCTGTATCAAAAAGACTGTGCATACAACAGAATGCTAAATGTAATTTAATTGATTCAGGTCAAGATTCTAAGTAAAAACTCCTCTCTGTCTTGTAATTAGTTGATGGTCTGGGTTGTTTGGAACTACTTCACCTGATTTCAGTGAAACTTTCAATCAGCTTCATCTCACAAAGGTATTTCAAAGTATGTTGTCTAAGGCCAAGATAGGTGGTATGAGATCACCATGGGTTTAGTCTATGTAGAGAAACAGGTACTTTCAGACATCAATTCATATTCCCTTAAGATGGTGCTGTAGAATAATTGAATTGATTCCCACAGGTGCCATGACATGCTCATTGCTAGTTAAAAAGCCAAAAGTATATAATTTGAAATTAGATGTCCAATTTACAGAAGTCTGAAATTACAAGAGATGAAAACCACTTTTAAAAGCAGAAAAACATATGAGAACATTATTAAAAATATTGTGATTCTTGTATATCTTTAAAATAGGAGTGCCATGTAAACTCTTCAAGAAGCTCCATTTTTATTCCTAACCTGCCTTTTGCTGGGCTGAACTTCAACCCATCTATTTCTTGTCCATAAACTGATCTCTGTACAGCATTTTACCACAGTACCTCTGTGGTCCTCAAGTGCCAAAACTGACAAAATAATCACTCTGAATCTTGTATTACTATCATAAGTATTGAGCGTGAACACAGTGGAAGGGGTTGATAGCATAAATTGGTCAGAATATCCACAGGACTGGGCACAAGATCCGACAATACTGAAGACAATTTCATATAAAATTACATATATTTTTCACCTAATGGCTTTGTTATTCTGTGATGTTCCTCAAAATCTATAAAATACATGTGACAGGCTGAAATAGCACACTTCTGAAACACAGAAATTCCATATTACACTGTATGAGCAAAGGGTATTTTGTAGGTAATCCTCTGTTATTCAGCACTGCATTAACCTCTGTTTAGTTTTGGCTTTTTGTGTTAATAAAGCTTGGGATTAATAAAATAGACTCCAGAAGAAAGATTAGAGATCTGGCAAACATGAACACTGAGGAAGACCAAAATTTTTCTATTTCTATTTTCAGTTAAAAGAGAATTCAGAGGGGACGTCCTGTAAAATGTGGTGGGCATGTGAGAAGTAAAAGTCCTCAAACACACATTAGAAGCGTTTAAAAATTTATTCTCAGACCCTTTTGTTCTTGACAGTTTGGACAAGAAGAAACTGAATTAAACTGATATATGGAAGCATAATTCATATAGAGGGAAAACAGTTACTGTAAGACTAGTGGCAGGTCACCTTAGGGCATTATGGGAACCTCAGAAAATGAGCATCTGAAAGAAAGTCTAATTGGACGTCTGTTAATAATAACATAGATAAAGTATATGATACCTAGGCCTAAAGGTAATATGCTACAGGTCTTTCTTCATCCTATGATTCAGTGATTCTATATGCAATTTCAGTATTGCAGCGTTATATAGGCAAGTTATATTTAAATATGTAACATAACCTACTAAGCATATTCTAATTCCATTCTGGGCTTTGTAGGTCAAATAAAATTGTTTCTAGCAAAGAACCTACAGAAAACCTTGCTCTGATAAAAGACTTTTGTCATTATGGACTGATATTGGTCATTTTAATAAAACAGAGAACACAAAGGTGCAAAGAAATCCTATGGATTTGCTCACAGAATAAGGTCCTGCTCAGTGTAAGGATAATGGAACTAGGCCCACTGAGAGCTTTTCCACTGTGTTACCAGCTTTAGAAGGCTTTCATTTACAGCTGAAGGAACTATTCATCTCTGTTCAAATATTGTCTTATATGATTACAAATATTTTTAAGAGTAGTTATGCAATTTTGAAGGAGTCAGCAGAAAAAAAACATCTGTTTTAAAAGAGTCTTCATTCTGAAGATGTTTGGAAAAAAATGAATAAAAATATCTAAGAATTAGGAAATACTTAATAGAAAATGATCCCTTTTCTATTTAATTTCAAATGCAGAAGCAATGTATGTCCCTTAAAAAAGCCTTAAGGAATCATTAGTGGACATGCATGAAGGTCATCGAGAGGGTATATTCTTCCCAGAGAAGTGTAAGTAATGTGGTATGTGTAAGGGATAAAAGACTGGTCAGCTTGGAGTCAAATTGTTTCTGATGAGGAAATCTGATGAAGCAGTTGCCTTTTCCTATAGCACTATTTGCAGTGTAGTCTCATTATATGCGATCTGATCATGGACTATTTTCGGTATTATTTTGCAGCACTATTTCTTCCAGTTTTGTCTTCTGTAAATTTCAGGAAGTACATACATTGTTTTATCTAATCTGACCATCACCTGACTAGATTTCATGACTCTAACCTTTTCATGAATGCTAACTATTGTTCTGCAAGGAATCCAAAGAAAAGTTATGTAACACTCTTCACAGAATAGTCATGGACATAGAAAACACTACAGTGCAGATCCTGAGACAGAAGCACTTGAGCATACACCAAAAATGTATACAGATAAGAGCTGATCACAGAGAAGTATTTTTGTCACAGAAGGAAAACTTTCAGTGCATTTCAACACCCTGCCCTACCACCTGGGTCATCCATCAGATTCTGTTTATGCACACACTATAAAATCAGTCTCCCACTTGTTAACAAAAGACCTCTCAGGCAGTTTACAATGTGAGGAATGAAACAGAATCATACATAGAGTCAGTCAGATAATTACCTGGGAAGTGCAGGCATACACAAAGAGCAAAGTGAGTAGCTTTTGTTGATGAAATTTCTTCATTCATGACAGCAGCCACACTCACTGCACCCAGCATGAAATCTGTTCTCAGACAATGACCAAAATGAATGCCTAGAGTTAAGCATAAAAAGAAGGCAAGGACACTTCTACCAAGGACTACACTAGCTTTGAATAATGTGCAGCATAGGAATTTCCTCTTCCAGAAGTGGCTTGTCAGTATTTAATAAGCTACAGTAGATTTCCATTCCATTAATTTTTCCAATCTCCCTATGAAATGTGTAAGCTCTTAGCAACCACAGCACCCAGAGACAATGATTTCCATAGTTCAGCTGTACATTATATTAGAAACTACAAATACATCCAATGCCATGCAAAACTTCCACTAAAGCATAAGAAGGTTCGGTACTTAGCATGTTTGGAAAACTCGGTCTTACAGTAGTTTGGCTGTTATCCAAACCAGTTTTCTACTATAAATCTTAGGACTAGAATCATATCAATGAAATTACTGGCTGTGCTCTGAAATTATGACAGTTTATGAGAATAGTTTAGAATGCAAAATAGGACAATGTTTCAAATTAAATAGCTGTCACAAGGAAAACAGTCCATTTAAACCATGTAAATTTTCACTTGTGTCTTGATAGTGTACCTTTGTGCTTTATTGTTCTGTAGTGGGCATTTATAGAAACATGCCATTTGGCAGCCATGTGGAATTTAATAAATCACTATCTTTATTCTTGATCTGCACTAATTACAGTTAAATTGTAAAAAAAAAAGCCTCCTTCACTTGTGGCATATCTGACATGAGACATCTTGTTGTAAGCATAACATATCAAATATAATGAGTAACTGATCTACTTGCTGTTCTAAATATCTTCATTTGACACTTCTAAAATATTACATTAAAGTCAGTTCATAAACCTTTGTGGTCAGCTAGCATAGACCCCTACAGAAAAATCAGGATTTCCCATTTTAATCCTGTCTCTGATAATTTCTAAGACAGAGCCCTTAAAATACACCTTTGATGCAAGTGAATTTCACGTATTAACTGCTTCCTTGGTTTGCTGAGACTGTTGCCTGAAGGGCCCTATCTTAGTTTTTTATTCAAGTCACTTTTTAGATCACCAAAGATATTAATGGTGCAAGATGAAGCATTAAAAGCTTTACTCTTTAAAGTTATTTCCAAAAATATTACCTAAATATGCCTGTGTGGTGTATTCAATTTCTAGATTTTTTTCTGATTTTTTTTTCTGCTCAATTTATATTTCTATGACTTAATAGTCTATGCTGATGGTAGAAGAGACACTACAGTAAATAAAGTTATAATAACGCCTGTAACTCTCATGCGTTACCTCTGAAGTATTTGTAAGCAGTCATATCACTCTTTATAGTCTTTCCTTCAAGCAGTAACATGATATATTAAATTGTCTTAATGTCCTCTCATATTTCACAGCCTCTAATTCTTCTCTCTGGATTTTTTTCTAACTTTATAAAGGGTTCTTTCCATATTGTTCATATTCGCAGAAGATTCAAAGTGCAGTAGCAGCAACAGGCTACAGCTTACTAGGACCTATAAAGGTTCATATGTTCATTCTCATTTAAATGCACTGAAGAATGACAGTTACATTTTGTTGAAGCAACACACTGGAAAATCAAGTCTTATCTGCCAGCCACAGTGTCCGTGACTCCTTTCTGCTCTTCCTGTACAGAGAGTTCTCTGATAGGGCAGAGCGACAAAATCAGGTAATCTTTCTCCCCGGCATACATCCATTGCATTTTTACATAAGATTCATCTAAATCCATTATTTTGCAGGAGACTTTTGTTTCTCTCGAAAACAGTTATCCTTGCCCCTAAAAAGCATAAAGAACACTTGCAAATGGGATCTACATATCTCAGACTTTTTTCCCCTTTTCCATTCTGTTGAATACTCTTGAGAATCCAAAACTTGTTTTCTGGCACATAACTGTCCAAAGATAATTACAGTAACAAAAACAACATGATTATCCCTACAAACTCCTTTTTGCTTACTGTGTTATTCTGAGGCTGGATGGGGTAGTTTAGAATTTGGCTGATATCAAAAGCAATATTGTGGGAATAGACCCACAGTGTCAGAAGTGGAACAGATCACGCAAGAGATGGGTCTCTGGTGAAGATGAAGAAGTCAACCAAAGTGCCTTTTAAACCTGAGGGTTTTTTTACCGTACTGTAAACTAGTTTTGTGTCTTCCCCAGACCCCTGGAAGTAAAGCCCTTACCTTCCTAATTAGTATGCAAGCCTTGGCCAGGCCAGGTAAATCCTTCCCTGATTGGTCTATTTTTAACCCTTCCCCTTGAATCCGATTGGCTGTGAAGCCTATAAAAGACCTGGCCAGGAAACTAAAGGTCTCTCTGCTTTCCTGCCCTCGGTGTGTTTGTGTCTCTGGGACGTCTGGGGGCCACGCGGGCTGAACACGTGGCCCGGGAGGGGACCGGGAAAGGGGGAGCAAACCCCTCAATCACTGCACAATATTCCATGTGAAAAGAACTGATGCAAATAATCTCTAGAGATAGTGAGAAAATAGTTTGAAAATATTTTTAGCAAAAAAAAAAGAAATCACATGCAGTCCTCAGTGAGGCAACTCCCAGGCAATTGCAAGGTTGTTTAACCTGTGTGATCTGCTGAGATCACTCCTCAAAATACTACAGCTGCAGGTTAAGGGCTAAACTACAGAGTGCTTTGTCGTCCTACCAGATATGAAATTTGCCAGCACGTGCTTGCATCAGTGCTCCATAACTTCTGATGCATCCATCAGAAGGATGCAGGGCAGTACTGAGTCCTAACACTTTCTCTATAAACAAACTGACTTCACATGCCTAGACAATAAAATTTCAACTTGTCTGTAGATTTTTCAGCACAACGAAATAGAAAAGTTTACAGGACTGTGATGGTGGCACTTTCTAGAAGTCATATACCAACTAAGAAAATGAATCTTACTTTAGAAGAACAGCTAGAAATTTGACTATTTTAACAGAAAATTTCAATGCAGTCAATACCAGAATTGGACCATGACCCTGTAAACATCTGTTAAGATAAATTGCATTTGCTAATGACAGCTTCTTATTGTACCCATTTTATAGTCCTTTTCTTGAATAATTCCTGGTTTTAGTCACCTGAATTTCCTGAGTAGCAATAGGAATAAGAAATGAAATTTTTCTTCCTTAAAAATTAACTTTAAACTTAGTTGATGCCATTATTTATGATAGTGTATGTGTTTGATTGTGTGGAACTTGCAAAGAAAGCTTTACAGATGTTCAAGCCAAAAAACTAGTGAAATGAAAACTTTATTCTGAACAAACTTGTTTCCATTTTTCATGTCTAGTTCATAAACAGAAAATACTATATTTAATTTTCCTCCTAGAACTCACTCAAAAGTGCTACTACTTTTACTGCACTATTCTATCATCTTCTCACTTCAGAGTTAATGTCAGTAGTTCAAAATTGGGGCCCCACTTTTATTACTTGGTTTTACCACATTCATTTAACCATGTCTACTATTATTTCCGTCAGTCCTGATCTAAATATATTTTCAACTCCATTACTCACTGGTTTTAGCAGCTTAATGTCAACAGTGCATTAAGTCAGTATGAAACCCTATGGTTTTCCTAATGCTCTTGTTTGCTTCCTGCATTACCACATGCTTTGACTGATGCCTTCATGGTCTATTAGGATGTCTTTTCCTTTTCCTATTCTTTTCTATACATGAGGTATATGCTTCACTGTCATGTTTCAATTCTTTAATTAACCCTCTCTCTAGTTCTCACACATCCGTTCTCTGTTGTTTATTCTTAGTGGATTTCTTTACTTTTTGTCTTTGTTGTGAGTTTGTTCATTCTGAATTTAACTATTTCTTTCTTACTATCTCTGCTAGTGGGATTTGGGTAATTTTTAAACTCTAACATAATGCAAGTGTATGCACAATTAAGTGAAAGTATTGTAAATATCACATTAACTATGGTGACAGTCTAATATTTACTTCATAATGCTTTATGGATTTGAGCTCACTGTCTCCCATCCTACACATTCTCTGTGCAGCCACAAAAGGTTCTGCATTTCTAATTATTTGTCTAAAAGATTTTGAAGAGAGAGGAATAATCAGATTACTCCTGTCCTGCTCCTATCCTCCCTTGTACAGTCAGTTGTGACTGTGAAGCCTACCTGGATTTGTATTTTTCATCTGATCAGAATTTGCTTTGCAGATATAGAAGCAGGTACACATAGTTTTTATAGATATAAAGTCTACTTATGTTTGAATTAAAAATAGATAACATAAAAATGAATGTGGAAACATAAGACATAAAATTAATGAATACATACTTCTTACAAATTATTGAAAACAATTATTTAATTACAAGTATTTTAAAAACCCTGTTTTCTCTCCAGTACTATTGGCTCCTCTTCTACAGAAATGGCAAACAAGGTAATTGCCAAGAATGATCTGTGTATAAACATGAATGTTTATGGTTAAGGCAACATTTTAATTTAACTTAATGAGAAACCTGAGCAATATGCTAGTGGTCTGTCCAGCCAAGAAGAAGCATCTTGCATCCCCAGGTAAAACATGGTGTGTATCACACCACGTTCACTGCATACACAAGAACAGTTGAAGCTGAATTAGATATCTTTTGTTGTTGCCAATACAGGAGGAATTCCACAGTGATGCTCTTCAGATTTTTCCTGGGTCTTGGATAAAGTCCAGGTGCTCAACTCAATTGAAGTCCTTCAAAGAAAACGTCTGAGATAATTTCTATCCTTTCCTTCTAACACTTATTTAGATTGAAGGATGGAGACAAAGGAAAGACTTCTTACTGGAGAAGTATTTTTTCAAAGATAGGAATTTAAAAAAATAAGCTGGTCAACAGGGATAAAAAAGAAAAAAAATACAAACAAAACAAACAAACAAAAAGATTTCTTTTAAATATAATTTTAAGGATTGTCTTTGAGGAGGATCTATTTTAAGGGACTATTGATCTTTACAGGCTTGTGTTTGTGTGGCAATTCTTGTTGTCTCTTCCAGGCTGTGTAAGTAATTTCAGTTAATCCTAATTATCAAGTAAGCTTAGATCTCTAAAGGATTGTATATTTAGTTTCATTCACAATAAGCTCAAAGTCAACACCATTTCTATGATGAGCTAAAATAGATAAGTAGACATCTACTGAGATACTGAAAGTGTTCCTGTTCAGATAACATCCAGGTAGTTAATCCAGGATTCTAGATAAGCTTTGAAAATTGATTGAAGTAAATATGAGCCCTGAAAGACCACGTTCTGATATGATACATGATCCAAAATTCATCCAGAGTGCAGATCTTCACTACTTGCAAAAAGACATGGCTCTGGGAGCTTATCAGAAAGATACATAAACAAAATGAAAACTCTGTCAAATTCTTAAAATAAAAACTTTGAATACCTTAGGCATCAGAAAAAAACCATAAGCCACAACTTTCTGTGATTTTCTTAACGCTATAGTGTAGTATAAAGCCTATTTTTAAACCATTTGAATTAAGAATTCTAGATTAATGGAATATACTTTAGCTTTTTATTTTTCAGCAAGGACGAGCAAACAGCTGGAGAATCTACATATGTGTACTCTGCTGTCACTTTTATAAATTGCTTTTGAAATATTTTATAGCTTGTAGATATTGCTGCAGAAGTTCTCATTAAATTGCCTTAGGGTCAAACTGTTACATTAATTTTATCTTGTTGGGGGTTTTTTTTGGTGAGAATATCCATACTTTTAAAGCTGAAATGTCATGAGGAGAAATACTCATCTGAGATGCAGTGTATATAGCAATATCAAGACTTTTCCTCAGCATCCAGGAAAAGACTGGAAGATCTACCCAGGTATATATTTATTCATAACCTTTGTAAGTTCACATATATACAAATGACATATGAATATATACCTACAGTGTTTAATAAGATTTTTTTTTTGTCTGATAGCTAAAATACAGGCTGAATAACAATGCTTTTTGATCCAAAGCTATTCAGTCTAGGAAATCAAAACAGAATCATTGTATAGAGCATCAATAAACAATTTGGGATGGATAACATTATTTATTTTTATGACTCAGTGAGAATATTTTACAACTACTACAACCCATTTGATTACAAAAATTGATAGGAAAGAATGTTTTATATATCAACACTGATATCAATATATATCTCTCACATATATATGTGTGTGCATATATATATAATTTTCATTTATATAAAGTACTCAGACTCTTGAAACATGCAAGTATCTCATGAGTTCAGTTATATTTAGAAAAAAAAATTTATGTCTTGGAAAGAAATGTCATTCAGCATAGTACAGAAAGCATATTTATATGTGTTACTTTTACAGATATGAATGTACATAAGATGATAAGAACACAAATCCTTGATCAGAAAAATTTATAGTCTGGACTATTTTTACAGAGGCCAGTGTCAGAAGAATAGTGCAAGTATGGGGTGATACACCCAAAGTACCCAATTTCTGACAAATTGCAGTTTAGGTAGAGAATAACATTTTTTCTTTTTCAAAGTTTTAATAACCCTTGAGAACTTTGGCACCATAAATTGGCTTAATCACTTTTTAGAATTCAATTACAGTTTTGGCATCTACAGCATTCCAACAATTACTTTAATTATAAAAAGATTAATCATGTAAAAAGATATTTTATTTTGTCTTGTTATCCCTATATAAGCGGCTAATCTCTACGTGGGTTACTCAGGGCACAATATAGGAACTGGAGACTGATGCAGGTACTTCAGCATATTTTATTTGATAGCTAAGTGCAGGTACAGTGTCATGGAATTAAAGTCAACTGAAGCTGTATGTGTCAGTATCTTCACAAATGCATTGAACTCATCCTGCCTCTTCCTTGCATTCACCAAATGAGATAACAATGCTTGTTTTCTACACCACTTGGAAGTAAAGTAGGAAACAGTCCTTAACTTTATAGCAAGAAAATAATGAATAGCTCAGTAATAAGAAAAACTAGAAATCATACAAAGAGCTGCAGGATCTAGAAAAGAAACGTGTGGAATCTTTTCACTGAGGTCCACGGGAAAAATGCTGGAGAAAGAGTTGAGGCATTTTTGGCACACGTATGCTAGAGAACAGAGATTTCCTCAGTCACTCCATAGGGTCCCTTTCAACTCCATAAAATTGTTTCTTAATGTTTCTTGCTAAGCTCAAGTTGTTCTTTTTCATGCTTTTCAAAAAACCAGTAGTAAAGGAGTTTTGATAGCGTACTTTGATATTCCAGAAACCCACTGAGGTGCCTACAGAAAGGGATTAAGTTAATAGGGATTATCTATAAAATTTTTCACAACTGCATAATTAAAAAACTGATGTGTGTTCGCTCAGCATGGAATAAAAAAACCCCAAACTGATCCCAAATACCTCAGCACAAGATTAGAATTAGTATTTAGTATAAAATTAAATGGAGGAGAATATAAATTGTTGTTGATACTTTACTATTATAAAATTGGAGTGTCCTTGCATGTTTCCACTGAGTCATATCTTTGAAGGTGAAGATTAATCAGAAAGTGTTGCTCTGTTGGATTGCAAGAGGTAAACATGACGTCTGGGTGTCAGGGAGATGCATAAATGAAAAGTATTAGATTGAATGAAAGTAAAGACTAGTAAAACTTCATGTTTACCTCTTGTTGCTATAATCAGTGTTCCTTCTATTTAAATGGAATAAAGGGTGACATTCCTGGTTTATTAAAGCAGCTCTACACGTGCTTTGCCTTAAATTCACACCCAGACTTTTTTTGTTTTACACACAGTTTTTGGCAGTGTGACTACATAGTCCATAGGTATTTACATGCTCTGCAACCTCCAAGTATTTCTGGTTTTAAAAAAATATGAATTGGCCCTTGACAGTTTCTATACCAAGAAAATGAAAACTTTACTCAATATATTTCACTATTATATATCCACAAGTATCAATATGTAAAAAAGAAGCAGCCTGAAATAAACCAGTCCTCTTAATTGATATTTCACAGTTCTGATCCTTCGAAAAGAAATTTAAAACTGAATTAGTATTTAATGCTCAGTCTATACCTTATTATAATAGGCTAGTAGCTTTTTTTTAAAGAAACCTCAGTGATAAAAGCAAACAGTTAATATTAGAAGATAAATTGTCCAACTTTTATCTTCACCCCATTCAGGTAAAAGTGAGCAACAGCCTTCTGGGCAAGTTAATTCTGCAGGCATCCAGAGGAGAGGTGACAAAGACTATCAATCAGGTGCATTTTATACAGACTATATTTTGAGTAGTTCAGATACTTTTAAACACTTAGGCGAGCCAAACTATTATTATGGCCCCAGAGACTGATAGTTTTATGCAATCACCTAAAAATACTTTGCAGATGAAGTCCTCACGACTGTAGTCAGAAACTTGCATTGCTATTGCTGGACCAAAATTTTTATCTGCTGTTAATTTGGCTAGAATTATATTAAACTTTCAAGCAAAAACTAAGCTTTAGTTACAAGTGAAAATGCCCAATTGCCTCCAAGCTATGATCATGCATGTCAAAAAATTAGTATTTTGAAAGTTGAATGGCAATTGTTAAATCTGCATAGTAGTAATCACATTAACATTTAAACAATTTATTAAAAGCACATATCTTAATATCTTAATTTGCAGGGTGGATAATTAAGGAGCAGATATATGTTGTGACAGACAAATGTAACAATCCAAGTAAGCTGGGGGGATGGTGAAACTCATTTTTCTGTGTGATAATTAAGTTCAAAATAAGTTTATTGAGTTATTTCTGGAATTATAGATGCTAAGATCAGTTCACAGATGAGGCCTAAGTACTGCTGGTAAACCCACATGGTTTCCATCCTAACTCTGATATTAGACTGTTATTGACACCCTAAATGGCACACAAGATGGGATGAAAACTGGCACTTTTTTCTCCTGCCTCCACACTTGTTTACTTTTAAAATGGATTTCAGGTACAGAGTGGGTTTAAAATCCCTTGAGTCAGAAAGTTCAGAAAAGAAATTGAGTTTTATTTTAAGCCACAAGGAAAAGACTTAAACAAGAATAATAAAGAAAAGAAAATTCAGGATGAATTTTCAACTTGTCTGATGATTTAAGTTTAAGCATATGCACTTAAGGTTCAGCCTCGTGAACTACAGCTGTACTCACAAATCCCCAATAAATACCACCTTATATGTCTAACAGAATAATAGAATGACTGAAAGCAGTGAAGGTGAATCTTTTTTCTTTTTCTTTTTTTCCTTTTTTACTTCCTGTCACGAAGGACAGGACCTATTAAATTATATAAACTGAGAATTCCTAAAAATAAATCCCACCTCACATCAGATGATTTTAGGCTCCTATTGTACTCTACCAACCATAACCACTTTGTGCCTCTGACTGTTCTTGTGGGACACTGGGGATTTCTTTGGTCCCAATGGCTTAGTGTTTCACGTTGACTGGAGCTGCTTTTGGGTGAAGATCCTGCAGTGAAAATGTCTGCTAGAGTGGAACATGCCTCTTTTCCTTTTAAAACAGTTTTGCAAGTCAGTGCAATAGATGAGGTGATTGTGCTGGTGGAGTACTAGAAGGGCTAAAACAATTGAGAAGAGAAACATACATTAGGGGGCAACAAGCATCCAAAATGGCCTTAGGGATGGTCAATACAGTAAAATATGTGCAGTAAAAGTGGAAGAACTGATGGCTTTGGCTTCTTAGTCAAATACCTATTTTTCTCTTTTCAAACGAATCAATTTCATGGCATTTTTTTTCTTTTATTTCTTCTCCTCTTTTCTGCCATTATCAGCTTCATGGAAGCAATGAGTCCACTGACATTGCAGATGCAAAGGCCATACATAAAAAAATAATCCAAATATCTTATATCTTCTGATGTAAGTGTTCCACTGATTTCAGAAGATTAATGGGGGAATTAGTCCGATCTCTTCCTATTCTCATTGTGTAGGAACCAAACCCTCACTGACATCAATGGAATGACTCTCAGATTCTGAATACGTGTATTGAATGCATGATTTTGCTAAAGCATCTACCAAATTTCTGAAACACTACATCAGAGACAGAAGGGAAAAATTAGTTGTTAATGATCATTTTTCAGCCTTACTTAAGGCATATGTTTTTCTCTGGTACCCCTTTCTCCAATCTGTCTGCTAGCCTGATTTGCCTAGACACAAAATTTTTTTTTTCTTTCTTTACTTTATGCTAATGTAATGCATATACTTCTTAATGACAAATTCAGCTAGATTTCAATAGCACATGAAGTGAAGAAGAAAAAAGCCAAACCATTAAGAGGATGTTAAACTCAGATACAGACTGAATGATACAACTAAGCACTGAATCTAAAGACAACAAACAAAAAACATTTCTTCTGTATTCACTTTGTGCAAGCTTTGTCCTTGTCTGCAGTGTAGAAAATTATCCCATGCAAATAATATTATCCAGGTATATTTGCAAGCAAAAGTCAAGGCTGAAAAGAAATGCTACTCTTAACATTGAAATAATGTGGTGTTACAGAAAAACTAAGTATTTCAAGTCTTGACCATGAACTATCAAGACTATAGAACTTTTATTAAACTATGAATTTTGAATTTATAAAATATTTACTTTAACCTTCATAGTTTAACTACAAAACAGAGGTCTTTTAATTTTTTTAACTGCATTTGTAGAGCTTAGCATAGTAAGATATTAGCCATGAGATTTAAACTTTTAAAAGTAATTAAAATGCTGTAAAGTACTCATTTGTATGTTCTGTCAACATTTCCTGGCATGTCATGACAAGACAGAGCTTTGCAGCTAAAAAAGACATATTTAAAATTTCTCTTTTCCATTGGAGGAGAATATGTAACTAGGTAACATTCTGGATTCCCCCACCATTATCTTGACAGAATACATCTGTCTCCAGCAACCTTATTTCAATGTAAGCATGTAGACGTATTTGTATACTTATTTGCCTCTTCTGTCTAGATCTAGTTTGTTAGATTTCTTGTAAGTAGGAAGGCTAGGAAGTAAATATTTAGCATTCCGCACAATATTTTCCCCCGGGTTTCACAGAAATTCAGGAACAATTGCCTTTTTGAAATGTCTCTTATATCCCATTTATCAAAATTAGTCCACTTAAGGAGCTTTCAGGAAAGATGGTGGCCACCAAAAGTGTGAAAAAATGGGGACTATTTAGTCCTACTAAAATTGAGAGGTGCTTACTTTTCTCCAAAATGGTCACCTAAAGGGTCACTTTTGGCTTTTGTTCCATAAAAGTTTAGAGAAGTGTAACAGTCAAGAAAAAAGAAATTATTACATTTTGTATCATAATGTTGTTCTTCGATACAAAAAAGAAAAAAAAAAGGCATCTGAAGAACAACAGTGTCCTGGGTTACACAAAATTCTCGTATCCACATCTTTTTTTTTTTCTCCAAATATGCCCTTTGGGGGGGGGGGGTTGTGTTTTTTGCCTTCTTTAATGAGACTGAACTATTGGTGCTGATAGCTCAATCAGCAATGTGCTTTGCTAACAATGTGCAGTGGCCACCCAGGTGTAAAGGGTCACCTCAGGCTACAAGCTGGGTGTTGAGCAAGATAAGGAGAGAGGCAAATCCTGCTAGGCAAGGTAGTGTTTCCTTGTCTTTACACAAATTACTCAGCTGTGACAACTCCCCTTCAAGGAAACCTTGGGACAATTCACACACAGCCTGAGGATATTCATCTCTGCTGAAGGGTCACAAGGGATCCACCTGTGCTGATGTAACAGGCAGCTGTAGCATCTTAGAAGGCATCAAAGACTCCCGAAATGTTCTGTGATGCAGTACTACATCATCCAGTGCAGAACTACCCACCCCAGGGGAGGTACAGGAGGTGTTCCCACTCAGCCTAAGCCAAATAAAAGACCACACTCAGACTTCACTCAGCACTTGGCTTTCTTTTCTTACCACATGGACTTTCCTTATCACCCAGGGCTCCCACCAGTACCTTGATGGCTCTAGACTGTGACCACCACTTCAACCAATGAGCATGGAAATTCCACCAACCAAGTCTTGTCTCTTGATCCTATGAATGTCTTGCAGGTCATACCAGTTGCCTGGGGTTCCACAGCCCTGCTCTGACTGCCTGTACCAGCATCACCGCCTCACTCCAGCACTGGCTTTCCAATTGTTCCTGCCAGGTTATCTGGGCACAGGGGACATGGGGTGGCCTGTCTTGTCTTTGTCCTGAGGCCATGTGTGTTTTTTTCTGGGTGGGGGAGGCTGGTCCTGATTTGGTCCAGTGGGCAGGGCTTGGGAAGTTTCTTCTCATCAGTTGGTTTAACCCAGTTTTATCAGTATTTTGTTAGCATTCTTCTTGCTAAAGAGTTATTTTTACACTCGCATCTGATTGCATTTGGTCTCTCTCTCTGTATTGGAGAAACCAGGGGTATTAGATATGAGGGAGGAGACTTCTGTCCAAGGTCTTCACCTCTCCAAATTGTCTCAAACCAAGAAAAACACTAACTCCAAAATATTCTAGTGTGGCCCAGAACTATTTAAGCAGTATTTAGTTCTACAACTGTTATTTTATCAATAATATAACTAGAACTGTAGAGTTTTAACAAGCTTCCCTTTATTTCTAAATCAAATAGTGTAATAGGTAGCACAGATCTTGTAACCTAGTCTTAGTGACTGCTACAGCCTGAAGTATGGCAACCTCTCATAGTACCTGAAGTATAAATTTTATGCACTGGACTTACAGGTTATCAGTATGTTCATCAGTGTCAGACTGTAAAAAAGTTTAGAAAAATGAAATTTTTCAAAGAATTCTTTAGTATGGTTTTTGGCCTGGGCCAGTTGCTTCCTAAAAAAATTTCTAGACATGGTTCAGAGGTTAGCAAAAATACACTGGATGCAGGCTAAGATAATTTCATAGTGTGGATGTACTCAAATTCTGCCAGCTGGACTCGGAACTGGAGAAAAACTCTGGCATTGCTAGAAATATAGCTATGAATAAATATTAATAACTTTCTTTGCTTTTCAAAAAAGAGAAGAAAATAGTTAAATTTTACTCTTGGTACAGTGATACCTTGATTGTACCGGTCTTGAGCAATGTCTAAAATTGCTGAGAACTGCATTAGTATGAATTGTAGGCAATCAGAAATGACCCTTCTTCACAAATATACCTGGTATGATATGAGATGATAGGAGGGAATATTTTCTGAAGATATTTTCATTTAAATATTACCCCATGTCATGCTTTTGTATCTTCGTAATAGGGGTTCTTGGGACCATTATTTTGTGGTACTGCATTGAAAAATGTAATGGTGTCTTTTCCAGTTTTCATAACACCTTGAGATGTCTAAAATTCTAAACCCATCTTCCTCATGCATGTTTATTTAAGCAACACATTTTTATAAGTAGGCAGAACTTAGTATCAGACATGAGGGAATACATTTGTGGTTTGGCTTTTTTATGTTGGGGTTTTCTTTCCCCCAAATGTTTTTTACTAGGTGTACAGCAGCATAATAATGTAGCCTCCACTGGGCAAAAAACACATTTACAGTGATTGCTAGATTGACCTGACATTTTCTATCTCATAGTACTTTATTTTTGTAAAGATATCATGTTCAGTGCATAGCCAAAGCCACAAGTCTGGTCTGACCCTTCATTGAGGTTACTCAGATACTCTGAGATAAAGAGGACTGGAAATAACTGAAACCCTATGATAGAATATGGCAAAGATATCCTTGCTGTCTTTATTTTGAATCTGAGGCATGGAGTGAAGGACATGTCGGGTTCTGTAAAGTGTAATGACCAAAACACTTGATGTGCAAATCAACATCTTGGACTACTTAAAATTGCTGGTTTATGGGGATTTTTTTTTCAGGTATGCTACCTGCAGTACACAGGGAAACCCTCAGAATGACTCTGTGGGACTGCTGATCCCTTAGGCTTGTAGTAAAATATGCACATTGGTTTCACAGGAGCACAACTACCCATCCTGGGAAGCAGAGAACTGCTGTCTGGCTCTGCAGACTGACATTATTTATAGGTTCTCTTGAGTACAAATAAAAATCACAGTAAAATGCTCACACAGAAATCCTTTTGCTGCACTTGATTCTTCTGTAAGGGGAAGATTTCACAGCATGTTTTGAAATGGAGAAGGTTAGAGATGGGCACATAACAAAGTTCTTTTTTTCTCCACAGTCTTTAATCATAACAACAGACAGATTAGTGACATTTAACCTTGAGTGTGTTATTTTCTTAATGCTGAACTGGATTTTTATTTTTTTTCTGTTACCATGTCCTATTAAACTGTTACTATATAAAGCAATGATTTCAAAAGAAAAAAAAGTAATGACTTTGAAAGACATCCTTCAAAATGGTTTCAACTCCCACTGAATTCAGAAAGCATTTTCCTCCCAGAAGATCTCCACAGTGCTGTAGGCTGATGAAATTTGTTTTAAAGTTACTGAGTATCCAAAACAGTTCCTTGAAGAAGGAAGAGATTTACCCTTCCCTCTCTCTTTGTGCTGTACATACAATAGAGCCCTTTTCTCTTCACCTTTGATCCAACCTTTTGGGAGACTTATTTTTTTTTCCTCACTTCTTTTCTGCTGTGTGATTTATCTGACGCCTCCCTCTGTGCCTTCCTCACACCACATACAAATCCAATACTGACAAGCCAGCACAGTTTAAATTATTCACACTCCAGAGTACGTGAGCTGCAGTGTAACAATCAGCCGAGCAATCATTCCATTCATTGCTCTCTTCTGAACTTATTGACAAAAAATTGCAAGTAGAGAAAAACTAGAGTCCTGTGTTGCTAATGAAAGCCTTAGTCTGAGTAAAATAGTTACCATATATGCAAACAAACAAAAAAACTTAGCAAGAATTATAATCAATGTATAAATACATAAACAAACTAGAAAATAAACATTAAAAGACAGTGTAACAATTCTTTAGAGCTATTTTGTCTATCTGATACAATAGCATAGTCACATGAAAACATTCAAAATCTCTTTTGCTTTCTAACAAGTTGCGAGAGCATCAAAACAAGATCATTTAATTGACTTCTGGTTTACAAGTCAGAGGGAAAAACAAGCTAATAGGGACTGTAAAGGAGGTCAGGAAACACTTCTTTGTCTTCTGCTGTTTCATAGCAAAACAGAAACTTTATCTCTTTTCTCTCTTCTATTTCTCCCCAGTTTTATAATTTTTTTTCAAGACAGTCATTGGCAAGGAAAACTTTCTTAATGGCTTCTGAGTTACAGCTTGAAGTTCAAGGTATTGCAGCTAATCGTAAACAAGTATAGGGGCCTAACTTCCCCAGTAATTTTAAAAGCTGAGCTTTAGTCCTTTACAAGAGATGTACAGTCTTGGTTGCTTCTCTCTGTGTTTCAGGATTACAAGTTGCTGATTGCCCTACCTACCTCTTCAAAGAGTAAAATGCCACACTGAGCACCTGGTAGGGCTCTTCAATCTCATCTCTTACAGAGTGCTCAGCCCAGCCAGACAGCAAAGGATATTGTACTGCTAACAATTCATTTCTCCCCTTTCTAACTCTGTGTTAGATCACTGTCACGTCTCCTTGACAGCCTTTTAGAAGTAGAAGAGATTAAACTCACACAAATGTATACAAAGTATTTTAAAGTAACAAGCTATTCAAAAATTATCATGCAATGTTTTCAGAAAATAGGGATTCAGTTGGTGTGAGATTATACTGCTTTCAAGAACTTTCATTCACTTCTGAGTTATTTCTGGAATCAGTAGGGAAGGATGGGTGACAAGGAGGTTATTTTCAAGCAGTTTGACCTGGTGTCTTTAAGAAAACAAACGTGTTGACTATATGACTGGCTTTCATGTGAACAAAGGAAGATTTGAAAATGCTCCTATTCAGGTTTATATTTGATGCTAAATTCCATCTTAGGTGGAATGCCAGAAGTCTAATCTGAATACTGCCCAAATTTTCCCTGAAGACCAGATATCAAGCACCAGACACAGGCCTGAATAGTCTTTTATGTATGGACACAGGGAAGCATGAATCACATTTTCTGGAGTCTGAGAGCACAAGCTAAGCTGCTATAGTGACACAGCCAAAGGGTTTTATATTTTCCCAATAGATCTGAGCACTTCTGACTGTGGCACTTTTTGGCAACAGAAAGAAATACTTCAGATCCATATGTTTGTAGTTAACAAATATGTCACTGGATTCTCTCGCTTGGCCAGAGATCAGTTGTCCCAGGAATCCCCCTCATGAGAATAGAAAGCTTGCTTCAAAAGAACCAGGTCATATGCTAGAAGCAGTCTGGCCTTGGCAACATGGAGCTTCTCTTAACTTGGAAAAACAGCTTCTCTGCTGCAAAGAGCATAGTTCATTTAAACTTAGCTCTATAGTGCTGCCTAGAAAGCATAAGTTATTTCCAGCTGTGCTAGATGCCAACAGTAGGCATTCTAAGTTGGTTCTGATATATTTCCCTGGGCCTAACTCTTTCCATTTCAGAGGAACTAGGTGTTCTAAACCAACTGGTCAGAGTCTGATAATGATGGATTAAATTCTTCTCTTAGGCACCCACAAATTATTGTACAATTATCATTAAGTATTTCTCAGTTATATTACAATCCACATTGTTCCAGCCTCTTTCCAAGCTGATCCTACCTGAAGGGCATTGTTGCTTTATAAGCAAAACAGAGATAGTGAGGTCAATGGTGTTGCAGTCAGGATGTATCTGACCTATTTCTTGCTGTGACTATTACCATCATAAGTCCCTTTCACTTCTTCTAAACAGATAGTAGAAAACATATTTTCTAAAACCACACAGGAAAGCATAAGAAATCATCCTTCTATCTTGATTGTCTGAGAGATTTCAGTCAGTAGCACGAGACTCATTTAGAAGACGCAATATCCCTGGAAACTGGAGTATATTGCACATGGGAAATAAGTGCAAGATAAGAATATTTAACACTGTTAAATATTAATATTTTTATAATGATTGTTAATAATAATAATAATAATCTGGTCACAATTTCTTTACATTGCTATCTATGGAGAAGTAGCTCTGCAAACAGTTGCATAGATGCTTAAATAAGTCTCTGATAAACACATCATACATATATATAATCTCAGGATATTTTGCAAAAGAAACTGAGACAGGTAGGATGACTGTGTTGAGACTAAACAAATAAGACACCTAAAAATTGTTTCCAATCTAGTCTGGTAAACTCTGTGTTTCTTATTTTTGCATAACAAGAATTTAGGAGATTACTGAGACCATATTAAACTGAGGCAGGTCCAGATATCATCTTCCCCTACTCATCTTAGACAACATCTTAGCTCTCCTCCTGTCTGTTTTAAAATTGTCTTAACTATTTTCAGAGATAATTATGCTAGGAGATGCTCTTTCCCATAGCGGGAAAAAGAGACAAGGCTTGAGACTTCCCACCTGTTAGATACTTGAAATTCATAATGTTCTCTATCCCCCATACACATACCTCAAAGGTATGCAAAGAGTCAGCATTTTCCTACATATTTTTCTGAAAATTTTCTGATTTATCTGATGCAATTTATATTTTTATTTACAGGTGAAGTGAACAAAACCTAAGAGCCTGTATTAGATCTATCTGAGATGGAATTAATTTCCCCATAGCAGCGCTCATAGTGCTGTGCTTTGCATTGGTAGCTACAAAGGTGTTGATAACACACCAGTGTTTTGGCTACTGCTCGGCAGGGCTGGCACAGCATCAATGCTGTCTCTTGACATTTACCCCATCAAGGGGCTGGAGGTGGGTAAGATCCTGTGAGGGGACACAACCAGGCCAGCTGACCCAAAATAACCAAAGGGGTATTCCATACCATATGATGTCACCTCAGTTAAAAAAAGCTAAGAAAAGGAGGAAGAAAGGGGGGGCATTTGTTATTTACAATGTTTGACTTCCAGAGCAACCACGACATGTGCTGAAGCCCTGCTTCCCAAGAAGTGGCTGGATGTCACTGATGGGAAGTAGAGAAAAAACCTTTTTTTTCTCTTTGTTCCTGTGTGCACAAAGTTCCACTTTTTCCTTAATAAACTATCTTATATCAATGTATGAGTTATTTTTCATCTTATTTTCTCTTCCCTGTGGTCCTGGAATGGGGAATGATAAGCTTGGTGGACACCTAGCACCCAGCCAAGGTTAACCCACAGCAGTCTCCTCCTTAAAGGGAAAAAAATTTCTTGTAAATATAAAGTTCCTTATGGCAATTTTATTTCTATAGGTGCTTATAAAATGGTCCATATTAACATGTGATTCATGATAGCAAAAGCAATGTAAACAATGCAAACAGGTTTTTTTTATAACTATAAATACGCAAGATCTGCTGGTATAATACTGAGGTACTCCCCTAACAGATGAGTGAACATTGCTGTATGCCATCTGCACTAGCAGATGTAGAGTGGATCCTGTCTGAATCAAGCTTCTTTTGACTTCACCCAGACTTGTTGTTGGGAAAACCTGGTTCTTTTATGCCTGATGTGCACCTAAAAATCTGCTAAGGAGGGTGATTATCAACAAAAATGAAGGAAAAAAGAAGGGACTAAGCTGACAATGTACAGACTTCCTATGCCTGAAATCATTCTAAAGAGTAGTCAAAAACCTCCGTGCAGAAATGCCAGTCATTGTCATTGAAAAAAAAAAAAAATTATAGAAAAAAATAAAATATCAGCTTATCTTCTGAAAGTGATGGAAGTGAAAAGGTGCAACTTAGTAAATATCAAACACACCCCACAGAAAAAGTGCTCTATGCTAAAGCCCTGTTGCCTGAAACAGTGGGTGCTGTGGGATTTAGAGGAACAAACTGTTTTAGTACAAACACAATTGAGCAGGTGGGTCAAGTTACTGTAGTGGGAAGCTGAAGTACTATAGGGCTGTAACAGAAAACAATCTAATCTTAACTCCAGGAGAACAAGCATACTAATATGCTGGTTCAGTCAGCAGTGCTTTGGACATGTGTTTGAATGGTAAGTTAAAACACATTGGATAAATTGAGCCAATTGTGTTGGTACAAAATTTTGCCAATATTTTAAAATTTAAAAAAAAAAACCCCTAAATTATATATGAAACACCTTTTTTCTTATTGGAAATGTTATCTTTTTTCTTATTTGTATATCCTAGACACTAGACATATTTTCAAGTTCTTCTAGCAACCTATTAATTTATTAATGAAAACTGAGATTCTTATGTAGAACCCAGGCTTCAGAAAAACACTGAATGGTGAACAGCTCTACATTCAGTCTTGTAATTTACAACTGGGGCATTGGTGGAACTCCTCTGGACATCAACAGAACCATACTGGTACACATCCACAGTTTGACATTGCATATGTAAGTACAGAGATACCACTGGACTAATTATATAAGAGAACAGGGAAAGTAAAGAATTTTGACTATATCTTTAATACTAAAGAAAAATAATGCTAGGACCTCCTCTTTGATCCCCAAACCAACTGTCGTGACTTGATTCTGTCCATTCTGTGAAACTATTTTAACCCCCTCCCTAGCAATCTGGATGCATTTAAACTGTGTACTTAGACAGTGCTAAACCCCTATATTACACCTGGGAAATAATTTTGAGAGTGTTTGTCTGCCAAAGTGAAAAGCAGAGGAAGGATTATTGCAACAATCAAATAAGGAGCATAAGCAACTGAGTTCCAGTGCCTACATAAGAGGAATATTACTGCAGTTCTACCCTGGATAAGATCTGCATATAATGCTATTGTAGCCCATATGGCTAATGATGCTGTAATAATCTATGGAGCAAAACAAAGAGAAGAAACCAAACTATGATGTAGAGATGATGAAGAGGGGAGAAAGAATGGAAGCTGCCTCCTACAGAAAGGGAAAATGATGATTCTGCTGAGCCATTAATGCCATTATTTGCTTCTGCTCTCCCAGCTGGCTGTAAGGGAAGAACAGAACAGCTGAGTCTGCAGGTGAACAGTATTCAGTGATAGCTGAAGTCAAGGTTAAAAGGTTGTAGTGAGAGGCCAATGGTTCCTTGGGGGACCTGAAACTGAGGAGCATCTTTGGGAACAGAATCAAAACAGGAGTTGATAAGATGGGAGAGATCCTGAAAATCTAAGGGAACAATAAAGATGGGACAGACTTTAGGATGAGGAGCTAAGATTTATATTTGAGCAGTAATTATTTGAGATTTGGAGGGCTAAAGGAGCATTGAGACAGGGTCAGAAGGCTGTTTAGGGAAAAAAGAGGAAAACTGAGAGTTCAGAGTAGAGAGGAAAGATGCTAGTGTGCCTAAGAGTTCTTCAAATAAATCATTATATAAAAAGAACACTCCCACTGATCGTAATTTGTTCTTGTTGGAAGCCCAGATTTGTGCAGTAAATAGAGGATCTCCAAATTCTTTGCTACCAGTATTATGCTACAGAGATGGAATGAGCAGTCTGGTAATCTCCATGCTTTAAACAGAGATGACAGAAGGTTCAGCCAGGGGTCTGGATGATATTTTGAGGACAGTTAAGGAGAAAACTGTGTTTTCATTACTCTGATCCTCCTCTACTGGTTTGTTGGGTTTTTTCTTGGGGGGAGCAATTTGGGAGATTTTTGAAATGGAGCTAAACAAACACATATCTCATGTCCAGAAGAAAAAGAAGTGTAGTCAAAAACAATAAAAAGGATTATTTTCATTGCTTGCAAATGTTAGTGTATAAAAACAGGGGAATAGTGAAACAGCCAAATCAATTTGAAATGCTTGGCTGCAAAAGTTATTTTCAAGCCGGATATACAAGAACCCAATCCCTAATCTCCTGACAAGCTCCAACTCCTGACATGGGCAAGAATATGCTTTCATCAATATAGAAAGTTTCTACTTAAACACTTGAAAGAAAGATCTGGATCCAATCAGTAAAGGAAAATTGTAATGTGTACATTGAATGCAGACTTAAATGGGCTCCCACAAGTCCTCACGTGTATTCAAATAAAAGCTGGATATTTTTATATCTGTCTGTATGCCCAAATGAAGCTGCCTTTACACCTAGTTCACTGCCCAGATGGGATCAAATTATACAGATTTTTCAATACAACTAACTCTATCTCCAACCCAAACCAGGATAGTTCAAACCAGTTCTGCTCCCAGAGCAAATGTGTTAGAAGTGCAGGAGTATGCTTACAGGCTAGTAAGCCACCTGAGGGACAGAATGCATTAACACTCTGCAGTCATGTCATGTCAGTGCATGAGGATTTATCTAAATGGTATCAGCGCCAGTGTTGTCATATGCCCCAGTGTTTTGGGACACAGGGGAACTGACCTATGACTATCAGCACTTAGCAGCCTAAACAAACCACATAGGATTCTTCTTATCTAATTTGGGTGCCTAAAATTTATTTTGGTCAGTGGAAAGAAATAGGTAATTCCCAAGGATGATTCAACACATATATAGCAGTCTAAGGTAATTATTTTGAACTGTAACAACTAATGCTTAGCTACCTAAATTAGATTAAACTCTGTATGTAACTGCAAATATCTTTTGAATATAAAACAGCTTCTTGCCCTTATAATGGCTACGCTTGCATCTGAAAAGTCAGAGCTTTCTCCTTCCAAAGGAATAATCACTCAATATGTATTGTGATGAATTCTTAAAAGGGATGAATAAATTGGGAGGGAAAAAAAGGAGAGATTTAGAAGTATCCCATAGTACATAATACTATTTTCTGGAGTCATACTCTTCAGGATGAGAATGTGACTCAGGTCAGACAGTGCTTGGCTTCTTTAAGGAAGATTGCCAATATGCCATGATGTCAATTATTTTTTCTGAGCGTACTCTTTGGAGTACTGCACCTCATTTGCTCAAAACTGAAGTCAGGCTGGAAAATCATTTTATTTCTCCATCAGATTGAAAGAACCATCTGTTAGGAATGGCCAAAGCTCTCTTGAAATTGCTGACCTACCAGTAAAATTGTAGTGAAAAGTCCTTGTGCAAACCAAAGAGCATGAAATTTTAACTACAGGTTTTGAAAATTAAGAACTCTGTGAGGAATAGGTGTAAATCTGTTGATCCCTAACAGCCTGAAAGAAGGAATATCTGGCTTCTATAAGCCTGCCTGTCTGCTTTCCAGGTGTCCTCAAAATGCAGTTCATATTGTTGAAATCAACTACAACAGGGTTCCACAGGGTAAAATAAGGACAGGCATTACTGAAAATACACATTAACCTATACTGATTGATCCCATCTGTTTAAGAGAAAAATGTGCTTCTGGTTCTTCATCCTTCTCAGGAAAACATTGGCTTTGATTCCCCATCTACTCTTGTATAAATAGTACATTCATGCAATAGTTTCAAATGTAACTATTTATAATGATGACATGAATTAGGTAGAGAAATGTCAATGGCTGTTGCTTGTAACATAAAAAGTAAAATTGCACATCAACTCACTGTGACAAGCAAAATCACAAATGGCATCTCTGGAAAAAAAAATATACTAAAGTAACTTTTAGGGCTGTGCATGGTAGATTAGTTCCCCTTAACATTAACAGAAATTACATGCTTAAGCTACCATTAATGCTGTTGAGATTCCTTTCTGCGTTATAAAACAAAAGCCATTGATTTCCATCAGCAAACAGTTTCACAATCAAAGGGGTAGATGCAGAACACATTCCTATGTTGTCAACAGTCACAGATTGTGAGAACCAAAAGAGTCAGAGCTTAAGAGAAAAGGAAAAACTATTTTTTTCAAGCATGGCTACAGCACCTTTTACTCACAGTTTACTATCATTTACAATTTAGTTAATGCCATAACTAAATTTCCAGCCTTCAAAAAACATTTAAGTCCTTATCAGGCCTTTTCAGTTCTTAAGATATAGATACGGAACTAAATAGCAGAAACTAATAGTATGACAGTGTTAAATTGTGAAGGCTTCTTTATGAATAATCAGCCTCTCAAATGAAGCTTGGTGTTTGAAAGCAACCTAAAAAGTGCAGTACAACTAGAAATCACTTATCAAGGCAGTGGTGTATAAGATGTATAATCTTACATTTCCCTTTTTGAATGGATTTTGTAATGGTTTTCATGGCAGAGATATCCAAGGGTGTAACAAAATTATCTGTGCACTTAATTTTCTAAAAACTCCTGACTTCAACACTGTTATCCACATTTTTTAATGAAGGAAATTTAAAAAAATCTGCTTTCTCTGGGGAATATAAGAAGTCTGTCAGAGATACCAAGGAGCATGGATCAAGGTCTGCCACTTTAGCATTTAGACTCACAGTCATTTTCCTTTCTTCCCTGGCAGTTTCCCGTGTGTGTGGACAGTTTGGTGATGCAGCTTTGGCTCCTGAAGATTAACCGCACTGCTGTGACTGACAGCTTCATTGATAACCTCGTAATCTAAAGGGAGAGAATGATGGGTGCTGCACACTGGCATGATATGCTCTCAGAAGTGTGTATTGATAGTTCTGCTAAAAAAGTGTACAGCTATATTTTTGAGTGTGCTTGTTCGTGGTGTCATTGCTTAGTTGTTAGCTATTCTTTTGTTCTGTAAACCAACTACAGCAAGTACACTATAGAAAGTACAAAACTGAAACACCTAATCAGGTTCATAACATTAATAAAGGAGTCTTATGAGTTGTTTTAATACATTTCTGGATTTATAAACAAAACTGTAAAGGAGTTAAGATTGCTCAGTATATGCCTCTGAAATGAGCAAACCAAAGTCATGATTCCTCTGAATATGATCCTTCCATTGAACAGCATGACAACAGCAACAACAAACAAAAAAAACTAAGAAGGCAGAGAAAGTTATTTAACAGTAATTAATGAGAGTGGTGAGGCTCTGGAATAGGTTGCCCAGAGAAGTTATGAGTGCTCCATCCTTGGAAGTGTTCAAGGCCAGGCTGGATGGGACCCTGAGCTTCCTGGTCTAGTGGAAGGTGTTCTGGCTCATGGCAGGGTGGTGGGAACAAGGTGATCTTTAAGGTCCCTTTCAACCCAAACCATTCTATGATTCCATGATTAATTAAAGATATATTTTTTTAATTTCATAATTTTTGTATTTTTCTAATAGTTCAGGTATGAGTCTCTTCTCAGCTGGAAATGTATCTGCACAAAATACAATCTCAAAACACAGTAAGTATAGTAAATTTTCCACAAATGATAGTGTTCTCCTGTTTCAGTGATGATATATGCTAGCAATCACTTTTTAAATCAACACTTTCCATTCATATATGATATCATCCAGTCTTGCTGCTTATAAGTTAATACTGTCATAACATGACAGAGTAAAGCTGAGCAACAGGAATAAATTTATCTTCCTAACTGTCCTGGCAATATTCTGTAACCCTGTCCCCTTTGTTCTGTGCAGGCATGGCACCTGAGAAAGAAATCCATGGGTTACTTAGGAAATTAGACATTCCATTTTATCTTCACTCCTAGTAAAATTCCCATTACACGGGTCTAAGCCACTTCTTGGTCATGCCTTGTCTAGTTCAGTTCAATTAAATCATAATTTTGCACATTTTTCAAATCTGGGTTAAAGATCCAGTAACTCCATCATGATAAATTACCACTGTTTACATAGCATAACCTCAGCAACTCAGTTCTAGTCACACAGTGTCTAAGAATAAAGCCCTAGACTTCCCATAACTCAAAAATTTGCCAATTTCACACTTGATTTTCCACCTGCTCTTCTCTGCAGTTTTCATGCATCTTGTTCATCTTTATCCTTTTTGCAGAATTATTGTGGGTCAAACCATTAATAATCACAGTATTTAAAAAGTTTCTTGATGTAAACAGTATAACTATTAAGTCAGATTCTAATGCTTTTGAATTTATCTTCCTTTGGATCAGTTGTTTCCAGCTATTTTCACGTTACTGTGTAAAGAATTTTGAAATCCTCCTCTGTTAAAGAACTTTGGTTCTGACACCACCCTATACCAGGAAACATAAATCATGCCTGAAAATACAAGTTTCAGGTATTCTTTTTATGTTGACACATTCAGGGAACTGACCTAGGCATCCTTGTACTTTCCACTCTGCCATCCTCTGACAGTAATCTTGGCAGAGAAAATTTGAAATAACAAAGTGATAAGGAGTCCAGTTTTTAATCTAAAAGTACATTTACACTGTCAATTAACTTAGTTCCCTGGTTTCTTCTCAGAAACCCTTTCACTTAATTGTCTACTCAGTCTCAGAGTCTCTTCTGGAGTAAAGCAACTAGTGCTTCCTATGAAGATGAAACTTAGGTGCACTTCAGAGGATAATTCACCTCAGGGCCATTCCCCACTGGCAATTTGATTACTTCTCTTACTGTTTCAGTGACCTTTGCACCTTCAAACAGTCATGTATGCCTTTGTGCCTCCCCAGAGATTGCATCAGCTGATCTCAGTTTCAAACTATAAAAAAAAAAAAAATCCCTCAGAGGATTTCAGACATTTTGAAATAAATAATATACATAAGCTAATAATTGTTTCTCATACACCGAGAGATACAAGATATGGTGGAAAGGAGACCTTTGCCTTCTGTGTTGATTGCCTCCATCCATGAAAGGAGCATAACGGATGTTGTTTACTTTGATTTCAGAGATGCTTTGGACAGTCAGAGTATCCATGATCATACTTTTGACCATAGAATCCTTGTACACAAACTGAAGAGAGCTGGAATGGATGGGTAATCTATAAGGTGGGTTGAACACTGACTGAACACAGGGCTGAAAGCGTTGTGATAATCAGGAAAAAGTCTAACTGCAGCTGATTAGTGATAGGAATCCCTAAGGGCAGTGTCTGGGGACAATACTGTTTGATAACTTCATTAATGACCCAGCTTGCAAAGGACACAAAACTGATGTGGAAAGTGATCAATACACTGGTGGGCAGATTGTTGTACAGACACGTTGGCAGTCTGCAGTGTCAGTACCCTCATGGAGCTCAGCAAAGGCAAATGCAGAATCCTGCACCTGTGATGAAATAAACCCATGGAACAGTAGTGGCTGTTGGTCAACTGGTCAGAAAGATGATCAGTTCTGCAGAAAAGGAACTGGGAGTCTTGCCAAAGAAGATGAACAAGAATCAATTGTTCCCTTGCAGTGAAGAAACCAAACTACATAGCTTTTAGCAGATATGAAGCCAGCAGGTTGAGGCTGATTCTTCCCTTCTATTCACACTTCTGGGATGACATTTGAATATTGTGACTAGTTATATCCCAATACAATAAAGAAAAAACATAGAAGTTGGCCCAGTGCAGGGCTATCAAGATTGTCAGGGGACTTGAGCACACAACATACAAAGACAAGACAGAATCATAGAATTTCTTGGATTGGAAGGGACCTTAAAGATTATCTAGTTCCAAACTCTCCATGCCATGGGCAGGGATACCTTTCAAGACACCAGGTTGCTCAAAGTCTGATCCAGCCTGGCCTTGAGCAGTTCCAGGGATGGGGAATCCACCACCTCTCTGGACAACATAATCCAGTGTCTCACTGTCCTCACAGTTAAAATTTTCTTCCTAATACTGAATTAAGACTAACCTCTTTTAGTTTAAAGCCATTCCTTGTTGTCCTATCACCACAAGCCCTTGTAAAAAGTCTCTCACCATTTCTCCTGTAGCCCTCTTGAGGTACTGGAAAGTGCTAAAGGCACCCCAGAACCTTCTCTTTTTCAGACTGAACAGCCCAAACTCTCTCTGCCTGTCTGCACAGGAGAGGTGCTCCAGACTTCTGATCATTTTCATGTCCCTTCTCCACCTGCTCCAACAGGTCTATGTCCTTCTTATACTGGGGCTCCTAGAGCTGGATGTAGTACTTCAGGTGAGGTCTCACAAGAGTGGAGCAGAGACGCAGAATCACCTCCCTGGACCTGCTGGCCACACTGCTTTTGATGCAGCCCAGGATATGGGTGGCTCTCTGGGCTGCAAGTTCACATTGCTTGGTTATGTTGAATTTATGCTGAACCACCAACAGACTCAATACCTTCCCCTTAGAGAAGCAAAAAAAACCAAAAACAAACCAATCCATTCTCAGTCCAGCCTGTACTTGTGCTTGGGATTGCCCAAGCCAGGACTTTGCGCTTGGCCTTGTTGAACTTCATGAGCTTGTCATGGGCCCACCTATGAATCCCATCAAGGGCCCTCTAGTTGGCATCCCTTCCCTCCAGCGTGTTGACCACACCACACAGCAAATCTCATCAGCAAATTTGCTGAAGGTGCACTCAATCCCTTTGTCTGAGTCACCATCAAAGATGTTAAACAGTGATCATCAATTACATCTTCCAGTAGCAAAGGAGTCTAAGGCTCTGCACAGGATTACCAGGGAGACAAGACAGTCTGTGGGGTTGGTGAGGCAAAAAGAGTGAAGAAGATCACACAACCAGAATTGAGTTGGCAAGTGAAAAATATAAGAACTGCTGTGCCTTTGCAGTCATCAGTGAAGGTGACATGAGGGAAAAAACTAGAACTTTTTTCAACGAGAGTATCAGCTTGCATTTTCTTTCAGAGTAAGTATAATAAACTGCTTTGAAAAATACCCCTATTAAAGTCATGATTCAAAGTCAGAATATAAAGCCTTCTAGAGGAGAGAAAATAACGTTTGAGTTAGAATTATGATAGTATTTATGAATTTGAATTAAGATGTGTTTTAATTCTTTGTATTCTTATAGACATGTTGGGAAGATTTAAATATTTATTTCGGAGAATAGAAACAAGACCCAAACAGGCCCCTTAGGTGCTTCCAATTTAGATTTCATGATATCTAAAATTAGCCTCTTGGGTAGTTCAATGAATACAGTCAGACATCCAGGCTCTCTAAAAGGCACATCATGAAAGAGACATTCTGCAAAGAGCACAAAATAGTCCCATGACACCCAGACTCCCTAAGTCAGGTGTTTATGCTGGATACATACAGGAGGACCATAGCTGCAGTCCTTTCTGGTAGAAGATATCTCATGTCATGACTTATGGGTATTTTTTGAAGCAAAAAATTTCTAAGGGTGATGTTGGCCACCCCTTATAAAATCCTGAAGTGTTGCAGATGAGTATAGTCCTCTCTTGGGAAGAAGATATCTTGGATTATTGTATATTTTTTGTCTCATATTATCCCTAATGGATAGAAGCAGAAGTCTTCAGGATTGCTTTTGTTTTTTTCAAAATAAATTCCAAACTTCCATTAAAAGTAAGTTAAATTACAATAGAAAATTGATTTTATATTATGCCTTATTTTTAGTACATTTCTTCAAGAAAATTTTGTATTGGCATAGAAGGAATTGCTGTGATTATTTTACACTTCTCTATAATACAGGGATTAGAATTTCATCTAACAAGTCTTATATCAATAATTTCTGCTTGAACTATGTAATTTCTTTAAACAAAAAAAAAAACAACAAACAAACAAACCAAAAAAGAAAAACTCAAACTTTCTCAGCAAAACCCTAGTGCTATGAAATGTGCCTATTGCAACATTCACTTTTGATTTGTCTAACTTGTGTTTTCATAAATTAAACATTCTTGACCTTTGTTAGGGTTTGTTCACAGGGAAAGAGGGTCTAAGATTATTCTTCATTACAAAAAATATTATTAATGTGCTTCATCTTTTAATCCATGTATTTGTAGTCAGCTGTATTGGGAATGGTTGTACCTTTGCATCCTTTCCCACTCTGCATCCTTGGGCTTATGCTAGTGAACTTCAGGTCACTGTAACTTAGCTGTCTACCATTAAAATGTTTACATGTTTCTCTTGATAGTTTTTGGCCTCAGCCACCTTGCAGTCTCCCAAACAAGTCCTTAGAGCAATTAAAAATTTAGCTGGGGTGATTTAACTACTAGAAAGCACACAGATTGAATGGAACCATTCTGTATTTTTGATCTTCAGAGAGTTTAGTAGCATTGATTCACAAAGTATTTGTCTTGCAGCCAGAGATTTAGTCCTGTACGTAGCCAGTTGGTTGGGGAGTGAGGGAAAAACAAACCAAAGCCACACCACAAAATCAAACCAACTAAATAAATAAACAAAAAAATCACCCCTCCGAAGGTATTTATAGCTAGAGTACAGTACTTCTCTTCCTTGCCTAGATAATGATGATGGATAAGTGTAGTTAAATGGATGAGCAATATTGCAGACCTACCCTCACATAAATGCATGCTGGAAAGATTTAATAGAAGTAGAACAGATCTGCATGGTCACAATTAGAAGAACTGACTGTTTCATCCCCATGAAAGTCATGGTTTTACAGTAGTCCCTCATCCATCATTTTTATGACATTCTAAGCTGCTGAATTGTCAGCCTTGCAAATAGCTAGTACTTCAAATAAATTCTCCCTGTGGGCTTTCAGTACTGTGTCCAGGAGTCCAAGAGGCCTTCAGAATCCCTATGGGCCTCACATATATAGCACTGAGATCAGCCCTCCCATGCCTACAGAGTGAAATCCAGCTGTTGTGAATTTTGGGTATGAGTCAATAAATATGTTGGATCTGCGATTAATCTGTGAATAGCTTCAGTCTATAAAGCAAAGTCTTCTGCAGTATCCAAGACCTTTCTGTTACTATGACATGGAATTGAAAGTTTGAGGAAGCAGAGAAAGGCTTTTAGCCAGAAAGCTTTCACAAGGTTTTTGAATACTTGAGAACAATGTGAGACCCCCAAATGTACTGAAAGGGCTAGAGTTTGACAAATGTTAATGCTTTTTATATATTCACCTACTTAATTCACAAATGAGCAGTATTGATTGTTTCTGTAATGACAATGCAAGGCAGTGGAGTAGAGGTGACATGCGAATTGTCTTTTCGGCACTTGATCTGAAAATGGATTTTGCCATTATGAGCCATTGTTTCTATTCAGTAGGCAGTTCACAGTTGAATGCATTAAGAACAGAGTTATCACAGAATAATGGTGACATGAACATGTTTCACCTTTGTAAGATAGTACATTTAAGCTTTTTTTTCTAAATAAATTGTATTGATTTAATATATTTCACAAGTGTTCTAACTTTGAAAGATTTATATAGTCAGTGCTTCCAATATACAGGTTAACTAAAGCTTTTTGCTGTTCAAATTATAGAAATGACCTTCGCTTTTGAGTGCTTAGTATAAGGTACAGCAGGTATCTAATAGTTAGAATTTAATTTGACTATTTTACCCTGACTAGTTCTACCAATTGATTGGCATTTTGCCCAATTATTTTCTATTTATTTCTGTCTTATTTAATTTTCTGAAGGTTCTTTTTGGGGTTTTTTTGTTTTCTTTTGTGAGAGTTTTTTATCTAAGATTGAGGACCATACTATATAATTTCTTGTAGAGTTAATTTTCATGTCAGACACAAACTTATGGATCAGTTAACTCACAATCACAAGCTATAAGTGCAAGCAAATGATGTCTTCCACAGAACAATAATTATTAAGAAATATGTTTTTCTGTCTCCCTATTTTTTGAAAGATTTTCTTAGTGAAAGACCTAACTTGGTCTCTAAGTATTGGCAGTCTGTTGTCAAAATGCCTTGCAGCCCTACATAAAATGTACTAAAATTACTGAAGTATGTGCTCCTATGCCACATGAAAACTTGGACATGCTTCTCTTTGGTGACTTTTCAAGGCCAAAATTTTCATTTGTATATCTGACCTAAATCTTAAAAACACGATAGCTTTTACCTAAGTTAAATAAAAATAAATAAAAAAATAAAGTTGCCTTATCAACTGTTTTCCCTTTCTGAAGACCTAAGACATTTAAATAAAGAGAATTTTGAACAGTCTTTCAACTTCCTGTATTTTATGTCCTCCAGTAGTCACAAGTTGAGGCCACTGACCATTACACTATGCCAGCCGAAATATGTGTCAGTTTTACCATGCATAAATTGAGTACAAATTCTCTCATATATTTGCTGAGGGAAGGGTAGTTCCTGGGAAACTTATCACAGTGTGAGTTTAGAAAACTTAATTAATTTCACAATCTCTTTCAATCCAAATCTCTTAAATAAGGATCTGGTCCATGCAATGAAGAACACCAGCTGGAACGAGATTCCCAAATTGCTTACATCTGGTCCTATGCAATCACTAAGATTTTGAGGGCAAACGAAATAACAAAGCAACTGGATTTTTTATCTTCTCACTTGATTTCATGAGTTAAAATATGAAACCTGCCCTACATATCATACTAATCTCATTTATACCAAAATGAAAAGAAAGGCACTCAGACACCTGATTCCTACTTTGGCTTAGCCTTAATTGGCCAAATCTGATCTCAGCCTTGCCAGGTTGAAGTAGTCAAATATTGTTGCAGTCTGCCCATAAACAAAGAACATCCACACTTGGAAATATTTAAAACAAGGCCATAAGCAACATATTGCATCACTTCTCACCATACCTCAGGCTTCCATACTCAATCCCATTCTGATTCCTCCAGAGTAACTCACATCAGGAGTGTTGAGGGTTAAACTAATGACAAAGGAAAACTGTTTCCAAAAGTTCCTTCGAAATGTGGTCTTTGACTGGCTGATTTGGCTTTGTCTTACTTAATACGACCGTCTACCCTCTTTTCATCTTTTCCCATGGTTCAGATATGTCAGTATATACTGTACATAAGAAAGTGTATATAGTTACTAAGTTTTACCATTACCTGCCTGTTTTAAATTTAGCATGCATATTACAGAGTCTGAAATATCTGAGACACTGTTATCAATACTGTCTGGATCCTCCACAGAATATACAAGATGAGATTTACGATGACAGTGTTCAAATAGCTGAAATATTACAAATTCTAGCATGCACCTCACTCCTTTTCTTTACCTTGATTCCGTTTTTGCTTTGGTAGTTGAAATCTACCAAACAAATTCCCTGGATATATCTCCACTTACTTGAAACTTAATCGCATTAGAAGGCGATTTGCTTTCCTGGTGCCTTTACTGCTAATCTCAGATTATTACACACAGAGAAATAAAAGAAAGAGAAATTAAGACATATACCTATCTGAGTAATATCTGCAACACAGGAAGCCATATATCACTCCTATTGATGTAAGAGATGACATTCTGACCTCAAAGGTATTTACTTAGTATGCCTAACCATAAACATTTACTTGCAAGAGCAGGGCTCATTAAAAATATGTTTAACAACTCAAATCCTACTTAAGAAGACAAAGACAGCATGACTGCTACTAGAAGAGAAATGCTAAAATTTATTTATAACTCCAGCGATTTAGTACTGTGCACTTGTTATTGCCATGTTTATACTTGTCTCCAGCTAATAAAGTCCCTTTGAAGAGCAGAATGGATGTCTTTGACTTACAGGGATACATGTAGTATATACAAACCACATGAACACTTGTAAATTAAACAATGTTGGATTTGCTGTTTCACCCTTAGGCCAGGCCACATCCTGACTCTCACTTTGTACCAAAGGACTAGCTGGGTAATGCCAGCTGCCCACCCTACCTGTGGCAGGGACTGTTCAGATAAGTCAGCAGTCTAGATGTGGGTATTTTATGGCTCATCACTAGTTTAATTTACTTATACCATAGCTACTGATTTTACAACAATTTGGGACATCGTGACCAAATGTGCATTTTTCTGTCCATAGTCCCTGAGCTTCTCATAATAAACTAAGAAATAAGAATTTCTGTGTGTTGTCTATTTCATCTGGAAATAGACATCCTAACATGCTAGATAGATTGGATTCTAAAATGTTTTCATTGACTGTGAAGGGAGATTAAGTTGCTTGTCAGAAAGTCAAAGTATAAACAGAAGATTTCTAAACTGCAGTAGTATTAATCCTATTCAGAGTTGGAGAGCAACTTCATGAGGTCATGAACATTTGTTGCTAATTCTGAGAAGTTTGATGCAAAAGCTTTGCTTATTTGCACTGTGTAATGTATTTCAATATGCCGAATTCAGATAAGCTGTTTGTTGGAAAAAAATCAGTGTGAAAGGTATCATTTTATTTTGTCACATGTGATGGAATAAAATAAAGCAGCAAAAACTTATGAAGAAGCATTGCTACACTTTAAGAGGTGTCTGTCAATGATTTGTAAGGTGCGTCCCCTCTCTTACCATCGACTGTGGTATACCACACTTGCAGTGGCACGTTACTGTCAAAAGAGCAGCTTATGGTCTCACCCCACATTTCAGTGAAAACAGTTCTGCAGCCTACAACTGTTGTAACTACAGCAACAAAAAGTTCTATAGCAATTCATTGATTACTTTCTAAAAAGTTATATCAACAGCACTTAAATAAACTTCAGAGTAAAAACCAGAATTTTATTTGGTATACATAGGTATATTCACTAAGATGTCCATACTGTATATCAATAGTCATCTCCCTCAAATTCTGTTTTACTCTCAGGATGGATAGGAAGCCTACACTGGATTGCACAAACAAAATTAGGATCACAGGAAATCAAATCCATCTCTCATGTTAAATGAATTATGAAAAAATAGACTTAGGACTCGAATCAGAAATATATTTTGTCCACATTTTACTCATATCACTCTTCAAAGTTAAATCAGTCCAGAGACCAGGTAAACATTACATAAGTAATTTCAAATGTTATTTTCCAGCTGCTTAGGGAGACATAAAATTCAGTAAAAAAGTCATACCAGTTTTTGTAGCCCAATTTTTTTATATAGAAAAAGAAACAAAAAGAGAAAGAGTATAGAGTAAAGCAGTCAGAAGTGAATGTATATAGGTATTACAGTTTCAAAAGCAAATATAGTGAAATACCTATTTTGCTTTTGGATTTTGATGCAGTCTTTAATTACAGGTTCACATGATGTTTTTTTCTTTACTGTTGCTCCCAGCTCAGAGAATGGCAACTGTCCATGTAATGAGCAACTATTCAATAGCTGTTTTCTCATTTATGCCCAATGAGTGGTTCAACACATTACTTACTGCAAGTTATTTAAACCCTGCTCTGAATACAGAGTTATACATTTCCTGTGGCTTTTTTTTCTGGTACTTGTCAGTGTAGTATCTGAGTGCTCTGCTTAGACTAATGACTACTTCCACAACCATCTGATGAAATTATCATCCCCATTTTACAGATTGAGAACTAAAGGCACACAGATACAAACGTCCAAAGTGCCCACTAATTTTCTCATTCAATCAAAGATACACAGAACCTGATTTTGTGAAGTACTAAGAATTACACAGCAGTTTAGATGTTCAAAGCAGCAACACACAGCCGTGGCAGCTGTGAGTGTACACAATTTCTGCAAATCAGACCCTAGAGCCTCAATAGAGGAAGTTAAAAAATAAGGATCACACAATTATATGTGTCTACATGGTAGGTTGCAGATATTTGAGAGATATCTGGGACAGGAATGAACGAATTGGATATAAGAAGCAGCATGAGTGTGCTAATATAGCATTCTAACTTAACTACATAGCTGTGAAAAGTAGGTTATTTCAAGCCTGCTGCATCATTTTGCTGATTTCCTCCCAAGACCCTCTCACCCATCTCATGGTCTCCTGCCTTGCTCACTGTACACCTGACATCTTCTGCAGCAAATGACTCCAGAGGGCCCGTGACAACAACAAGATGGGCTTTTTGCAACTGCACAGTCCTCATCTAGTCCCTGAGGTGCAACCTTCCTCTACCCTGGATGAAGCAATGCTCAGTGGAAAAAAACTAGCATGCACTTATGTAACTCTATCAAAAAGCCGAGGCACTAGGAAGCCAAGTTAAGCTCCGCCATTTCTCTGATTGCATCAAAAGACTCTGGTTTAAAAAATAAATTTAAAAACAATAATAATAATAATAATAATAATAATAATAATAACCTGACTGTTACAAACATTTCTGGATTATTTTAGCCCAAATGATTCAAGCTTAGCAAAGTTATCAGCAACTGAAATGGAGTGCACATTTACCAGTCTTGAAATTCAATTTCATTATTTAATTTAATTTTTAAGAGTTAGAACTACATTTAGTTTTTTGATATATTAGACATAGCCCCTTGGTATGCAGTCATACTTACTGAGATAGAGTGATCATCACTACAAACTAAGGATATGAAAAATTCCTTTTTGCATCTATTTAAAACAAACATACTTACTTGCTTGGTACATGGTGATCTAAATGGTAAGTGTAATTAAATATTGTACTTTTTAAGTACATTTGGATGAAAGTATTCTAAACAGTGCATAATTTCATAATGAGAGAATTCTTTTTTCACCTAGAATTTGGATTACAAATGTAAAGAAATCAGTAGAAAAGACATTTTTCAGTTGTTATTTCAGCTTTATTTTTTGTTCTCATTTATCTTAGAGTCTCATGACATATGAACATGGAGTTTTCAATCTTGCTTCTTTTTTTTTCCTCCAATCTTAAATCAGGAAGCTAGTAAATGTGCAAAGCAAATTCATGAATTTTAAACATTGAGAGATCAGGAGCTTAGCTAAAGTTTTGGCCTTTTCATTGTTTGAAATTCATCAGGTATCTGTTCCAGAGCAGTGTTAGGCAGAAGGATCATAGGGATTATCTAACTCTAGAGAACATTAATAAAACAAAGGATTTTCAGCACTTAATAGCACTGTTAGCTTCAGAGTTTGGGAACATTATGGAGAAATATTTCAAATACATGTTAAAACACTGTTGATTGTCACAGCAAGTGGAAACAACAGCAAGTAAACACATTTTCAAGGAGGAAAGAAGTGAAAGGAAATACCACAAGTAAGAGAAATCTATTTATATTAAAATCTACTGCACTCAAAAGCAGATTTGTTTTTGGAGAGAATTCAGCTCAGGCAATTCAGACACCTGACTGACATGCACTCTTGCAAAACTCCTAGATGTCTGACTTGAAGGTGAGTTACGTTTGATGATGCAGTCTCTCTATCACATACTTAATAGATGGAGAAAGAAACTGATGAAAGACGGACGAGCTCTCATCCTATTTTGTGTTCTCTCCCCTTTATATCAGACATCTCTGTACATATACACCCACTCCTTCTTGTGGTAAGTAATGAGAACCAATAGAAAATATCAGGTTCCTCTGCATATTTGGAATGTTTGAGAGTGGTATTTTTTGCCTCTTAGCCAAATTCTTGATGAGAAAATAATAATAACAGAATCATTTACCCGTGCAGCAGAAGACCAAATCCACATTGTGCAGCACGGCCATAATCATGAAGTATCTGTGCCAGAGTACTCTGCAGCACTTCCCTTGAGACTGACTCCCTATGCAAACAGACGGCTCACTGAGGACGGAGCCTAGAGCTGGGCTCACTCTCTTCCCTGGGAAGTCCTGTGGCTGGCAGATTAACTAATTACTCAGGGAAGGACCCCAGCACAGCACAAGCAACTGAAGTCTTTCTCAAAAAGCCAGTCATTCAATAAATGTCTACAAGATTACCCTTGCAGTGCAGCAGGTAGGCTATGCTCCAACTCACAATTTGTTCAGCATTCAGGAGACACCACATTATTTTGCAATTAGAACCACTTGTTAATAGATGGAGTTTGATAAATGAGGAAGATTATGAAATACAGTCAAAATAACAAATGTCTGCACAAAACCAATCCAAATGATGCACATAAAGATATGTTTTGATATTTACACCTCCTCAGTGCTTCCTGTTGCTTTCTTGGTAATGCCGTTTTGACTTTGTCCCAGCTCATGGGGATGTAGTGTAAAATAGGCAGTATTCAATTTCTCATTTTTTGCACCAGGGATTTAAGGGAGCTAACAGCCAGAAATTCAGCTGCAGTTACAAATAGGCCTCCACTGGCTGCCTGGGTCTGGTGGGGAAAGAAAGGTCATAGGAGAAGTTTTATTAGCTGAAAAGGAAATTGCAAAATTGTAGGTATTCTGTAAGGAAAGTTAGAAAGAAGGCATCAAAGCATATTAGAAGAGAGGTTAAAAACTGAATTTTAGAAAGGCTGGTGTACCTGGTGGAGCAAGGTAGGTGTCAGAGAGAAGACTGTGCACTCTTCATCTCTTTTCGCCCCCATGTGTGCACAGTTCCCACCCCTAGGAAAAAAAAATCAAAAAACAAAACAACATAACAAAGCAAAACAAAACCCAGCAAAATCCAACCAACCAACAAACACAATTTCAAAAGGGAATATGCTAACCGCAAATTCAGCCCCTGGGAGTGATTACTCTACAGAGCAGAGTTTCTTTATGAATTAAATCTTCCTGGCTCCATGCTATGACTCTCATGCTATGACTCTCAGATGTGGAGAATCTTCTGGAAACCTGCCTCCCACCCACTGTTTATGACACTGTGAAAATGCTGAGGAAGTGTTCATTTAAAACTGGTATGTCTGTGAGCTCATATTTGGCATGCACCACTGCTGAAACAAATTCATTCATAGATATTAAATATACTGAGATGAGGAATATATGAGGTGCACTGTATGCAGTATTAATCAGATGGAAGAGACATGATTAAAAATAGATGTTTAGAGAGGTGGTACAAGGCTGGACTAATACTGTAAGGGTGAAGAAAATATAAATTTAGGTTTAAAAAGCCACCATATTTAGCACCATTCATCTGGGCAAAATTGAAAGTTATGTACTCCCAATTGTTTATGAACTTTTGGAAATTCTATTCCAGTGGGTCTGTGCACACGTTTATATTCAAATAAATAGATTTTTTTTTAATCAGAGTAAATCAAAAACAAAGGGCAACCAACCAAAACAACAACAAATGAAAATCAAACAAACAAAAAACACCAAACCATACAATAATTAGAATTGAGCTCTTCCTTATTCCTGAAGGAATTTTTTTGTGTTTTGTAGATAGCAGCCACATATTTTATGTAATACAAATGAGTTTAAGTCATTCGAACTCCTTGGGACATTTTAACTCCTTTGTGTGCTTCATATGCTTAGAAAAAAGGCCCTAGTCATCTGCAACTGACAAAAACAAAGCCACATTGTAAGTTAAAACACAAAATGGAAGTATATTAGAATAAATTAATTTCTACTCTGAAATTAGTTAAATATCATGTAGTGGAATTACAGCAGGATGGACATTTACAGGTGTCACTAGTGCCAGGGTATGAAGCTATGCTCCACCTTTCCTTTATTTCTTTAATCTGTAGGAGTTTTCCCCCACACAATCTGTGTTGCAGTTAAAAAAAGCAGTATGTTCTCGCAAGCAATACTTTGAGTAGACAGTTGTTTATTGAGCTGTGCAGCTTTTCTACAAAAAGAGTCCACGGCATGAGCTGAAATTTCTCAAAATTTCAAAAACTCTAAAAAAACATTTTCTACAACTTTTTTCTTACCCACTCTCTCCCCTACTCTGCCTTTCTTACAGACAATCCATCCATGCTAAGTTCAGCACTAGGACCTTAGAAGTGAAATGCAACAGGTGTCTGATTCTTGGTGTGTGCTTGGACAGCTACACAAGTCAGCAACTCTTCTGCTGTCAGAAAACCAGCCCTCTCTGAAATGGAAGAGAGAAATTAATTTTTAAAAGAATTGTTCACTTGCTGGCTCTACCAAGGAATGAGTTCAGAAGCCTTCTTATGAGGTTAGATTGGCAGATGCCATTTTTTGTTTTGTTTTGCTTTTGCTTCATTTACTTTCAAACATTATTAAGTTCGTCCTAACAGTAAAGCATTGTCAATGATATCTCTTAAAGATATTAAATTTTCTTCTTTTGAGGTGTGCTATGAAAGCCTGGCATCTGCTTTTGTGTTGCTGCCATTATTTCCCACTCCTTCAGGAGGATTAGGACAAATACCTTTCATTATAAATCAAAAACATTCCGTTAGTAGTTTGTTTTCCACACACTGTTGTCCAAGTGTTGGAAAATCTTGCTATAGGAGACTTACCTGCATAGATTGGACTGTGTCAAACACTGAGCCACAGAAATTCTATTGATAAATTAATAGAAACTACTTGAAAGAAAGGCATGTATAGTTGATTTTAAATAGTAATTTGTCAAGCATATTATGCACTGATTTTAATATGTCAGACTGTATTCTCTTAAATGTGAAGCACTTACTTTTGTGGACACGGAGATTATAAGATTAAAGAATGGATTTCAGAGAAAATCCTTTATTCTGATTGTATAGCTATTAGTATTGTGAATGATTTCATGCTTGCTCCAGTTTTGTAGCATTATAAAGCACTGCTTTTGTATGAAGTCCCACACATATACCCACATGCATAGCCAAGACTGACCCTTGTAGCTATTATTATTTGGCATGGAGATGTTTTATGACTATAAGGTTCATTTTTTATAAACTGGAAAACTCATTTTGATAAACACTAATTTACAAATTTAACACATTTTTTATTATTATTTTCCAGAGAATTAAAATGAATAAGTTCAAATTTATCTCTTTTTTTCTCCAATGGAAAAAATAAATATACAATTAATACAAAACCCCCCAAATTTACAAACTAAACCACTGAAACCAGGAAGAGGTAAGTCCTGGTCATACTTACCTCCCACTTAATGGGGCTTAACTGGCTGTAAAATCCCCACAAAAAATAAAAGCTTATTGGAAATTGAACATTACAACATTCATAAGTCAAAGTTGTTCTCATGAACACAAAAGAAGGGGAAAAGGCAAGGACGAGCTATTATATTGAGTTAAATTGGCCTGATGATCCACTGTATGGTATGCATTTTGCACAACAGAACACTCCTGATACTTAATAAAGTAACATCAAATTTGTGAAGAAAAAGAGGAAAAAACCTAAGTGGATCTATGCTGAACATATATATGTACAGATAGTAATATAAAGCTACCTGTATATGCGTGCATATATACATACATGTATACATTATTTTTCATGTACTTATGTATAGATACATATGAATGTATATCTGTATACACCAGTGTTATGTGTGTTTCTGAATATTTCACATTGTTATAACTGTAGACTTGCAGTCTAGGGCTCAGAAAGTGGCTATAGTTCAGAATTCTTGAAGGTGAGAGGGTATTACAGGAAAGCATTACTGTGTGTTCACTCTATTCTTATAATCTTTTACTAAGCATCTGCTTCTGGCTGCTGTCAAAGACAGGATATTGGTAGATACTGGGTCTGACCCCACAGTGCTGTTCTTGCTTTCTCACGTAAATCATTTTTATTTTTAATACCTCAAAGTAAGATCCTGTCTTATAAAAAAAAAAAAAAAATGTATTACTCAGTGCCTGGGCTCTTCAAGGGCTATCTCAATATGGGACGAATGTTTCATAGTGGTGCCTTATATTTCAGATGTTGAAAACCAGACTCTTGTTTATGTAGGTCTTCAAACAGGAATGATCCCTCTTCCTTCATGGCTTTTACTCTACATGATATTAATTCAGCCATGCACCAGGAGCAATTAAAAGTTACTTCATGCAACTATGGAACTTGCCCTTTCTTTCCCACTGATGTCCTTGCCACAGGAACATATCCCCACAGGATCATGACATGCCATTATTCTTTCTTACAAAACAGGCTTTCAGCAAGACTTCCTTCATTTTCCCTGGCTTCAGATGAATTTTGCTCTGATTGTTTGTCCATAAAAGGATCATAATTTGTGATTTTGCCTGCCTACAAAATTGCTTGATGGTCTCAGATTGACATTGTTCATTATTTAAAACAGCTAATGCTGTATCTCTGACACAATTCAATGTAATTGACCACCATCTTTCCAGACTGCATTCCACTTTTTTTTTCTCTGTTTTCTTCTTCCCTTCCCTTCCCTTCCCTTCCCTTCCCTTCCCTTCCCTTCCCTTCCCTTCCCTTCCCTTCCCTTCCCTTCC
>JAWWEE010000105.1:103636884-103664337 GCA_035221455.1 Xenops minutus
TGTTTGGTTTGTTTGGGGGATATTTACAGAATTCTTCCCTATTCCTCCCTGGCTTTCCCACACGCACATCCCCTTCCCATCCCTTCTTCCATTAATTGAAATGGCTACGGCATTCTCTGAGTTAAATTCATGCTTAGGTTAGGAACTTAAAAAAATTCCCTTAATTCAATATTAATTTCACTGTTAATTTGTTTAGTGAAGATAACCTTACAAAGATAGTACTTCAGCTGAGTCATTCTGAGCTGGTGGATCTTTTGTGCACAGAGATCTTTTCTATTTGAGCAAGATGATTAGTTAGAACTAAATATTTGCTAGTTGTCATCTATCAGTAAAAGGTATATATGTATGTATATGTATTTATAAATATATACACATGCACAAATAATGGTATACTTTCTGTGTGCCTGAAACCGTTATGATGGTACAGACTGTGCAACAGTAATTCTTCCAATAACTCATAAACACTCTGGTTTACTAAGATGACTAAAATTTAGGGTAGAACTTAAAAAAATTGTAAACACTTGACTTTTCATCGTCTTTGTCTCAGTTCAAGCTCTGTGTTAGAGACTGCATCCTTATTAGTATGCAATATACTTTGCTCCTTTCTTTTTAAGCCTGAGTCAACATAGCCATGCTGTCTTCAGTCAGTGCTGCAAACATTTCTTATTTCATAAAGAGACCTTTTAAATTTTAAGTAACTTGCATATCCGTAAAAGCTAGCAAGATGAGCAGTAATTACCATGTAGATTTGCAGACATTAGTAGAAAACTTTGGTCTTCTATTCCTGCTGATACATGCTAATTAGAAAATGGAGAAGTGATATCGCCAGAAATAATCTTGAAATCTGTGTGGATACAAGAAATAACATGACAGTACTGGGTGTTCTATGTTAAGTTTGAATAGCATGTCGCACAGGCAACTATGCCTAAGTTAAAAAAAAAAAACAAAAAAACAACAACAAACAAACAAACAAACAAACAAAAAATATACTTTTAGAAGAACCCTGATGGATCGGTCAGTTCTTCAGAATGAGCAGACCAATGTTCAGCTCCATTCTAGACCAATGCTCAGCTCCATTCTAGTTAGTCATTCTTGCGTCCAAGACAAAGATTAAATTTTCCTTTTTATGGCAATCACAAAGAATAGCTGAGGTTGGAAGAGAGCTCTGGAGATCATCAAGTCTGGCTCAAAGCTGGGCTTGTTAATTAGCCAGATTTTAACATTATGAAGGCCATGTCAATTTTGTGTTAGAAAGCAGTAACTGACTGAGGCAAATAACTCACATAATTGTAAGTAGGTTATTTAAATCCTGCTGCTTCTATTAATCATGCTTTTCATCTTATCTTTCATGAGCCAGCGTTGGCCTTTCTTCCTTTCACTGTGTGTGCAGTATATGTTCACTTTATGTTGCCTGGGAGTAAACTCCATTTTATTATTTTAAATTCTGTCATAGACATTTTTTCACTTCTTAGTGATATGAAATTAGTGAAATTCTAATTACCTTTTAGGATTTTCAACTTGGCTGACTTAAAAATGCTGTTCTTTTAAGCTGCCATTTACATATACAGATTTAGCAGCATTTCTAAACAGGGCTGTGTTTGCCCCACAGTACTGCCCAGAACAGTGTGCAAGTTTTAAATCCCACAACAGACTTCTGTAGCTCTGGCTTGCCAGGGAAAGCCCAGACAGCATCCTCACTAGGGAAACTGAGGACCTGGAAAGTTGATAGAGAAGCATGGTACCTTCTTTTTACCTCATCTTGTTTTCATGTCAGAGGGTCATAATCTTCACCCTTTCCTAACAATAATATTCAGAACATACTTTGAAGGAAGAAAAATACCAGACTTTGCATCCAACTGCAAGCTTCCCCCCAAAAAAATGTTAAGCACTATAAAAAAGAAAAAAGTAACATTGTAGAAGTTTCCCGCTTTGTAATTTCTCCTACTTTTCAGTTATGTGTTGTCACTTTTTCTTGTATTTAACAGAACATGAAGAAATTGTTTCTTTAAGGAGGCATTCCTACTTATTTTATCATATCATATTGATAAGGAATAAATTAAAATCGCCAGTTTAACAGATGTCTGAAAATGCATAGAGATGCTACTCACGGAACGTCTAATCTTTCTCAGGCTGAAGGAATACCAAAGGTCTCAGCTTGGTCTCTGGGTCATATCCAGCTTAATTTCACAGTGACCTTAAGTCGTTATCACCTGGCAGATGTCTTACAACCCATGGGAAATGTTTGTTTTCAAACTTCATCTTTGTAAGATGCTGGATTTCTTATATATCCATAACCCTGATGCAAGGCTTACCAGCTAAGCAGACAGGCTGAGAACTGAGGAAGCACGGACACCAGCCAACACCTTTGCTCTATTAGAAATGGCTTCTTCTTCATAGCAGAGATGGAAACTATGTATAAAAAGCTTACTGAAAACTTGGACAGTCCTTTGCCTTTGGATAGGCAGGAGAGGCAGGTTTCTAATACTGTCATTAAAAATCACCCTAGAAATGTCACTGTATGAGGGAGTGCAAATTCAAGGCTTGAGGGGAGAAGGGAGAACTAGTGGCCTTTCTATTTGTTTTATACTCATTTTGGAAATGTGAGAGAACTGCTTCAGAATTAAATTGCCTGATCCTAAAAAAAAGCTAATAATCACCAACTGCTATTGAAGCACTTAATTCTAATTAATTCCTCATTAACACTCAGTTAGGATGCCACTCCACACATACCCAATAGGAAGAAATAAATGACATGAACAATTGATATTCTATGCTACTGTATAGGCTTTTATTCCATGAAGCTGTGTTCAGCATCAAGAGTGTCTCATCTGGCAGTGTCAGAAATCACCTCAATGTCCTCTTTGTGTTGGATCAGAATACATTTTTCTAGTATTTTGGAACAAAATGTTATCTCAAATCAGTATATTCTCAATTTATGAAAGAATCAGATACTTTAAAATTAATTTTAACCTCTGAAAACTGTTATGGATTTAGAATGATAATTATTTGTTCTCTAAATCGGAGGGGTATTGTACCAATTTCTGTTAATTGCATTTTGTCTATGGATGGAAAACAAAGTCCTTTTTTTAGAATGAGCATTGAAGTTGCACTATTAGTTTAATGAACCTTCACTTCTGATAGTTTGGCATTGTCTGTAAGTGTCTCAACAATATTGCTAGCTCCAGTGATTTTACTGAGAATCTCACAACATATGGTGTCTTAACCCAAGACACAGCCGCTTGAATCAAATCAGCTTTTACTTGATAAAGTGAGTTTCTCCCCCTCATGTTAGCAAACAAGAACTTAGGGAGGGGAAAAGGGGATACTTGTTACAGTACATTTGGGTTGGCAGCATTTGTCTAACATCTGCACTGAAGTGATACCTATAGATCTCTCTTGCTTTTGTTTTCGTTTTAGTCAATGTTAACCATGGTTTTGTTAATCCTTATGTACCTCATTTGATTCAATTTTGTACTGACTCAAAGAGAAAGACTTGTATTCTGAATTCAATTTCTTGAAAATCACAGGGCTTGAAGTCTTCACATTGCTTGAAGTCTTGAGGCACCACCACTGTCTCATAAGAAACATTATAATAATGCTACATGAATCATATCTATGAATACCTGATATTACATATCTGAATGTATTATAGAGTCATATCACTGACAATTTATAGATTATAGATTTTATGTATATGCGAATAAATATATAAAGGTTTATGCATATAGAACCTATATCAAGCAGCCTTGACAGCTATGGAGACATATGCTCGCATCTTTTAAATGTCATGTCTTATAAAATGGATGATAAGGTGAAAAAAGCAATCTCACACTCAGAAATACCAGTATTATTAAATATATTTGTTTGCTAGTTTAATTTCTGAAACAGTTATTTAAATCAATAATTACTGTCTATGTTGGACCTTTGAAACAGAGTTAAAGTCAGAATTTCTCACAATCCATCATACAACATTATCATGTCTTTTAACTGAATTAAATTAATCCTATGTTTCTAGCTGTGGACACTTTTCATACCATCAGACCACCAGAATCACCAAGAAAAACCCATGCAGGAATATCTAGCATAGAAAGTTTTTTAAATGTGATAATTCTGACAGTGAATTCAAATTTACTTCATTCAAAACATTTATTCTGTGATGAACAGTGTACCTGGAGCCTCAGATATGTGGTGCAGGCAAATAAAATGGAAATTCCTTCATGATTTTCTTGTTACTGTCCACCACAACTCTATATACCCCCTTTTAAAATAGCTTACTAGCATTTAATATAAATAGACCTTCTCACAACAATTCGCATAAGGACAAATTTTCTAACCAGATGGACCTTTCCAACCAGCTGGAACCATATTGTACAAGGACTATTAGTTGAGTCTCTTGTGATTAGACAATTAATACAAGGAAAAGTTTTTGACAAAAGGGCATATTTAAAATTTTTAATGATAAATCATGAATTAGATACCAGAATGCAATGAGGAGCTCAGCTTCCTACTCCCCATATTTCCTGCTGAAAAAAATTAACAGTCCAAGGGTTTTCAGTGGCTGTTAGGAACATCTAAATGTACAATTTCCTGGGCTTAATTTGAAGCATAATAAAACATTTTCATGGGTTGTCAAACATGGAAACACATTAGTTCTCTCAGCTGATAAGGGCTTATATTTAAAAACAATACATTTGTCAGATGCTACATTTTTCACAGATGCAGAAATCCTTCAGTGCTACAGATTTCTCCTTTATTTCATAACCTTTTGAAACTCATTTACCTGTTCATTGCTCCGTCTGAATTCCAGTGGTTTGAGTTAGCTACACTGATGCAGACCTGGAGGATGGTGTGAATTGTGTTTCTCTCAAGTTTTCCACTAAACAATTCCTCTGACAGCAGCCTGGATTTGATGGAGTAATTGGCTGACCCTACAGCTGTGACTGAAATACCTGCCCAAAGTCAAGGACAAATGGAACAATCTGAGACATCTTAATGCTCAAAGAATTATGAATTTTGCACTTTGGTGTATTAAGGTTTATATTTACTGGTTTTGCTCTGTCTGAACCATTTTCCTGTTTAGATATTGAAAGATTTTTTTTTCATATATGAATATAAACTTTGGAAGGTCTAAAAATTATTTATCCACCTTTATACTTTGAAAGGTATAAACTTATGAGAACTAATAATGTCATTCCTATTAGCCCACAGTCTGATCCTGTCACTATTTCAGAATGGAACAATTGAGACAAGTACTTTGTAATCCTAGCATTGCATCATTTGGGGTTTTTGGTTTGTTTTGGTTGGTTGGGTTTTTTTAATCAGTGTGATTTATAACCCATAGTCTTGTCTATGCATCAGAAAAGAAAAAAAAAAAAAAAGAAACAACCAAAAAACAAACAAACAAACAAACAAAAAACTATCTGGTGCAGGCTGAAAGCTCACAGTAGAGAATGAAGTGAAAGGACTGGATGCTTTTTCACGACGTGCAGACTAGACTGCACGGGCATTTCAGTGTCAGGTGTGCTTAGGAAGCAGGCCGTTCCCATTTTATCTGCATCCTTCTTAAACCCCAAAGTTTTCTCCATGCTTGCGTTAATTATTCCTGAATGTTACAGTTCCGCTTTCAGTCCAAGTTATTGACCTGTGAGAATTAATAAGTAAGGAGACACAGAAGACATGCACACAGATAGATGAAAAGACCTATAACCTCTGAAAATGATGTCATTTTAAGAAGATCAGATAGAGTCTGTGTCGCCAAGCACAGGCAAAGAAAAACAGGAAACAAAAAAGGCCTCTGGGAACTGCTGTCTACTTAGAGTTGCTCAAGAAGAAGAACATGTATGAGTTGAGGCATATATTCTCTCTTCTCCTCCAAACAGTTTCTGACAGTGTAAAGTTGCCCTTAAAGTTCATTTCCACAGGAGGAGTGATAGGAAACACCCAAGATCCAACAAAGTTAAAAAACTTTAGAACCAGTTGCAGTTGCCTCTCCCTAAGCAGCAACCCTCTGGTGGGCTCCTGGCACCTGCATTTCAGTGAGCTCTCAGTGGACAAAGTACTTTTAGGAACCAGCTTGTGGGCTTCACAAACAAAAGTCAGTCCATTTCTACTTATTACCTTTCTGAAGCCCCTCTCTTCATGTCACGCTAAATTTAGAGGCACTGCATAGCTAATCCAATCTTGCAGGGTTGCAAGAAGGCCTTTCTCCCCACTACACACAGGGACTGCAGCTTACCTAGATGGAAAATCTGTGTGTCACCAATCTTTATCACTCAGAGGTTTTATGCTTTAGACCCATAATTACATGTGGTACGAGATCACAATTTATTCTTCCCTGACAGCCAGTGTGGAGAGTTTGGGGGGACCTGAAAGAATTTTGGGGCCACCTGACAGATCCTTCCAAGGTGCTTTCACAGCCAGTAGAGCTGTCAGGAATTCATGACTCTGCTCCTGAATAATTTTTATCTGCTAAGGTGCACTCCACAGTCATCCAAATTTTGCAGTGAACATGTTGCCCTTCCTCTGAGTCAGAGGCACATTCCTGTTGGGGCTTGCACTACAGAAACATTGTCTGTGCCAATTTATTTGTGCTGTTGCTTGAGCATCTGTAATTGCTGCAGTCCTATCATTTTGACTTATCATCCTCATTCATCAGTCAACTGAAGTTTCCAGATTGCAGGGACCATGAGAAGTCTTAGAAGGCTCCATTCTAAAATATTCTTCCAAAACAAGTGCCAAAGAAAAACTATAAAGGTGAAAAGTTTCTTCAAAGTCTTTGGTTGACACGCCAGAATCAGGTAAATTTTCTTTGCAAATTTCTTGGTCTCCACCCAAAATAGGTAGTTATAGCAGCTACTACTTTTCCCATTACTGCTACTGTACATCTAATACTGAAAATACCTTCAGTTCTCACTAACCTCAGGAAAAATCTGTGATTTAAGTGAATTTACTTAGAGATTCATTTGCTAGGATAAAACCCGAGGCAGGGGTTGGGGGGCAGGGTGGAGGAGAAGGTAGGAATGTTGGGGGAGATGTATTTTTTCTAGATCCAGTCTTTGCTTCTAAAATAACATGTAAAATTTAAAAAAAAGATGGAAGAAAATAATTTTGGAGATAGAATGTCTCAGGTCACTTAAGTGTAGCAAAAATGTGAAGAAGTTTTTATTAGCAGTTTTGTTATTTAAAATTACTAGAAATATATAAAATCGAGTTTGTAGGGAACTTGGATTTCATTCAATTTCAGTGAAAACAGTAAAAAAAATCAAACATATTGATTGAAGTGGGGTTTTGAATAATACATTTTTTTATTTAAAATTGTTGATTGACAGTAACCTGTGCTATCACGACCAAATGTGTCCATATCTTTGCAAAATAAAAGCTCAGACACATGTCTTAACAGGAATCCTGACAAATAACATACAGTTAGCTGTTGCTTAACATAGACTAACTATGCCCTTGTCCATCATTAATCTGCCTTTGCCATGTTGCATAACTGTGCTTGGGAAAATACAGGAGCACAAGGCACACCCAAGAAAGAAATTAAAACCCAGAGAGCAAATAGGCTTCTGCTAATCATCACATAAGAACAAATTTAGAAAGCATGATGATTTGAACTCAGCTAAGGAAAGCTCTGAAACTATGTTTCCTTGGTGGGAAGAAGGAGGAAAAACATTATGTGAAAAAAATATTAATTTAGAAGCCTACCTGTAGCTAATTCTTCACTTAGTGGGATAAATAACATTGGGGAAAACTGAAATATTGTGTCACAGACAACACTGTGTCCAAATGTGACTGACCCAGAATGAGCTTGATGTATTTCAGAGCAGGGGAACTATGCAGGTACTGTGAACTTTCCAAGCTGGAAGGACTGAACTGGTAGCAGGCTCATACAGATCAGCTGAGGAGTGGCTCTGAGTCCTTCCTACCTATTGCCTGAGGCCCTCTGCAGTCAGAAACTGCAAGGGTTAGGAATGTCCTGGGCATTCCTTTCACACTGAAAGCTGAGAAGGAGCTCCTGTTGGAGCTGAATTTTTAGTTGTCAGCTCAACTTCTGCCTGCAAGGCTTTGGATAGTAGGCTCAGGATTAGAGAAATTTTCAAACAAGGCATACATCTCACTGAGACAATAAGAAAATATACACTTTTCATACTTCTCAGCAAACACCTTGATTTGACCACAGGAAATATAGCTAATACAATACACAATGATCAGCCACAGTTCCTGATCTAACTTAGCTTCTAGCCTTAAATGAGACTCTACGAAGCTTGGAAGTTATGTTAATATTCTCTAGTTCATATCCTTATAATTTAAGACAACTTTAAAAAGTTATCTAGGAAACTGAAAATCCTGCCTAGAAGTGAATCTAAGCTAATACATGGGAGTAACTCCAGGTGTTTACAGAGTAGGAGTTGACATCTGAACTAGCGGTCCAGACACCCCTGATAGTGAAGTAGGTATTTCTCGGTGCCATTTATTATTTCCTAACCTGGATTTATAAAACAAGCATGAGAAAATGTACATTTTCAGTGCCTTTTTCTCCCCACAAACTACACAATGAGGCTAAGGCCAAAATGTGTCTCTGTAAACATCTAACAGTAGGTGATAATGATATTCAACTCCAGTAAACAAGGCTTAACTTGCTGCCCCTGCTGTCCATTTTCTTGTTTATGTAGTCCTTGTGCATTGTTTGGAAGTCGTTCAATTTTTTTGATGGTGTGTTTAAACATAAAATGTTTCAGAACTCCATGTCTTACTCTGGAAAACAGGGAAACAGAAGTAACATTACACTCATTTTAGCCATCTTGCATCACTTCAGCAGGAGATTACACTTTCATGACTGCTTAGTGTTCACAATGCAAGGCACAGCTATTACACTCCGTTTTGAGCCGTGCAGCCCTCCTGTTTGATTTACACATGTATTAAAAAAGGGAAAAATTATGACCTTTAAAATGCATCAGTAGATGCATTAGTACTGAAAGAAAATAGAAAAAAGAACCCTGTACTTCTCAATGTATATGAGAGAGTAATACACAAGTCAAAAATTCAATATTGTTCAAAGCTTTGGGGCTGTAAAAAGAAATGTTGATCTCAGTCATGTGCACTATTTGTTTCTTTGGGTTTTTTCCTGAAAATTTATCCAGGAAAAAGCATTATCTTTTTCCAATTAAGCTCTTTAAAACTAATCTAACTTCAGTGAATCTTCACAACCAAGAGAAAACCACAAAAGAAAGGTTTAAAAAGAAAAGTTGATGTGTACTGTCTGGCACTGCTATTAAAAATTTTATTGTATTTTTTAAAAGTTCTTGGGAATTACTTCATTATTTATTTTTTTTATTTTTATACCTTTGAGCTGAATTTTGACTGACATATTCACATTTCCTTTGTTCGTATTTGAATGCTGAATTAACTTTAATTGCCATGAACCCCTACTGTCAACTTTTGCATGAATATATTCTGCTTACACATGAGGTATCAAAGACTGAGAAGAGGAAATATTTACTTTAAGTAAATTAATATAAGTGGACCCAGGAACCTTTTAGAATATAGAATGGATTACAAGTTAAGAAAAACTACTCATTTTCCCGTGGACTTTTCAGAATGTTCAGCCTCTTTTACACATGTCTAGGGAAAAAAAACAAGTTTAAGCTTTCCACTTAATGGCCAAAATAATGTATTATACTTTCTCTGAGACAGAAACTGTTTTTTAAAGTCTATAATGGGGAGGAAATCATCTTACAAATCTCCTTCTGTTAACATAAGCAAAATTTTTAAAATAAAATTTCTATCAATCTACCAGAAAACACTTATTGTTTATAAAAGTAGCCAATATTCATATTATTCAAATACTATTTACATATTATTCAAATAATAATTACAGGCTGTTATACAAATACTTGTTACATGTTGCAGATCTAACCATGCCATGTGAGGAGGTTCTCACATGGAAGTTTGTGCAAATATAAAATACAAAATTGATTACAGGATAGTTGGCTGTGTTCACCTGTTTGTATTGCTGGCCAGGAATAATATACCACTTTCACAAGTTCCCTGAAAGGACAGATTCTTGCCCTTGTAAGCCCAAGCTTTAAGTCATTCCTTACTTCAAGAGAAGGCAAAAGTAAAACTTTAAGCAGCCACTCTTCTGCATCTCCATGTAAAAGGGTTCAGTAGCCACACACCGCACAGGACAGCAAGTGAAACAATATTTGAAATCTGTAAAAGAGTCAATTTTTAATATACCAGAATCAAATTGACTTTGGTAATAGCTTTCATATTATATCTATTACTTTGAGTGTCTACAGGCCATGTAGTCATTTTTCAGTTAGTCTTTGCTGGCAGGTCATAATCCTTCTTAAGTCCAAATGCATGAGCTTTGTTCATACAAAATTTGTCAAAAACTGTAATTTAAAGAGATAAGAAAGCATTTAACAATTTAATTAAATTACAGCCCATAAGTTCACCTGGGAAATTTAAAAGTTCAGAATGAAATCTACTCTTTAATGAAAGAGTTTTGTTAAAAACTTGTTATGCTGAATGCTTCATTTTTTGCCTTTTAAAATTACATTGATTAATGAATAGCAAAATACATCTTAATAGCCCTTAACCAACAGGTCAACACTAAGCTATTTCTCTGACCAATTTTTCATCCCAGCTGAAAGGCTGCAGTACTGGTGCTGCAGAGAGGCTGTATCCATGGCTGCCATTATCCTTCCCTTGGTGAAAGTCCAGCTGGCATGTGCCAGCGTGCTGGATCAAGGCCTTCCAGAACATCTCCGAGGCAACCCTGTAAACTACTCAAAGGTTTCTTCACTGCCCCCTGATAAACCACCAGACAGAAAGCTGATAGAAGGATGTCTTGAACATTTTCTCTCAGATTCCCCTCTAAGTTCCGGTCTTTTGCCCCAGTGTAGTCTTCCAGATGGTTAGCAACTGGGAAAGTCCCTCTGACTCACCAGAGTCCTCAAGGACTGTATACATGACTGAATAAAACACAGGGAGGACAGAGACAGGCATTGGATTCTTGTAAACCCTTTTTATTGTCAGCACTCTCACTACTAGAGCTTTTGTCCCTGCCCCATACCATGCCCCTAGGCAACCCTGGACACAATTAGGCAGGACAGTAGCACAGGCAGAGGACTTTTCCCAGCAGATGAAAGGCATCCTGCTTGGACTGTGAGACAGCATCATCACACACATATATGTATATATATATGCACACACACATTTATATATATATAACTTATACAGATGTATAATTCATACACATGTACACACATATGCACGTGCACATATGCTCTGGCCCTCTGAGCCCAGCACAGTCTGTTGAGTTCAAGAACCTAGACTGAGCAATCAGTATTTTCTACCCCACAAAAACAAATGCACTGTTAGATTCCTTCATTCATTCCTGTAAAGAATGTAAAATCCAGTTTTCAGAGTGTTTTTAGTGAGGAAGAGGCAAAACTTTCAGAACAAACACAAGATAAATTGGGGGGTTTTTTGCTTAATTTTGTTCCTCTTATTACACCGAAGCCTTTTGCCCTTCTTCCATTATAGATAAAGTGCTAAAAGTACTAACTCTCAAATTGTATTCATTTTACCTTTATTTAGTACTCTTTTTCCAAGTCCCAGTCCCATATCAAGATTTACTAGTTAGGAATTATATCCATTATTGCAGTAGTAGCAGAAGCGGGTCTTAGGTAAAAAATGAATGGATAGATCCATTCAACTCAAAATGAAACATGGTAGTCTAACATGTTTTAAATAACTAGAACAGAAACTTGTATTAAATATAGTCACTTCTGAGAAGTGGAAGACAAGGAATACAAAATACACTGCAGTCTGGAAAACAGGGTTTAGTTAGGTTTTGTTTGTCTGAGTGTGTTTTCAAGCTTTGTTTTATTTTGTGTATTTTACTTAGATTTGAAATTCCCTGCAACCCTCACCTTCACTTTCCATTTATTTCCAGCTCTCTTCTAAACACATACATTGTCTTCCTTGTCAGAATCTAACAATTTGTTTGGACCACAGTTATATTAAACACTTTAAATGATTAGTCTATTTCTCAAAAAAAAAAATGTCATTTGTCAAGGATCAAAAATACCATTAAGTCAAAACAAACAAACCAAACCAAACAAAAAAAAATCAAACAAAAAGCTGCAAACCCATAGTCAATCATTACTTCAGAGTAGTTACAATACTCTGTGCAATAACTCAATAAATACAAGACATTAGCAAGGACACAATTTTTGATCCTAGCTTTGAGTTGTCATTAAGCTCAAAAGGAATCATCAATCAGGGTTAGAAAAGCAGTGTCTTTGAAACGCACTCTTTTCTTCCTGACGCATATAGTGCTGTGCACTAATTAACTTTATACTGTATTGTTTGTCAGGTTATCAGTTATTTATGACGATATCAGTGTTGGTAATCTTATGAAGTATAGGTCACCATTAGTTAATTATGCATGATCAAATCTAGGATTAATTTCTACATAGTAAAACAAAGCCTTCACAGATGTCAGAGCTTAAAGTAAATACGGATGTTTGGAGATCAACAGACTAGGCATGGGGGTTTAGGAAGTTACCCACTCCGGACTGGGGCCCACCTAATTCACAGCAAACACTTCATTTGTAGCTCTACGTTTCAATGAAGTTATTCTATTTCTAATTTAGTCTATTTAGGTTCTTTCACCCTCTTCCATATTGCAGCATAACTGGTCTTGCTGCTAATTTAATTCATGTTGCTATTATGCATAAATTCCAGCAAATCTCAGCTTGTAAATTCTTCTTCTGGAGGTTTTCCAGGTTAAAATGTGCCCTAAATTGGTGGCAATTCCACTGGGCTCCTAACGCACATGCCTGCGCATGAATAAACACACTCATGCATGCAACATACACACAGTCATCCAAAATGACCAAATATGAACTAAATGTATACAGTCCTGAATGACAGTTTTGTTTCTTTCATGCTAAGAGTTTATTTCACTTGTATTTTTCTTGTTTCTTCACTCACAGACTCAGAAACTTAAATTTGTTTATATTTCTGGGTTGCCTGACAAAAGGGGACAGCATATCAAGTGTACCTCTCTGTAAAAGCACCTAACACCTAACAGCCAGGTGAGTCAGCAGCACAGCTCTGCAGCCTTGGGTGATGTACTCAGACCTGATACAGTATAACACTGCTGGTCTACTGAGTATTGCACCTCCAAATGCAACAGAAAAGATGAACCTTCTTTCTTTCACAAACTGAAGACAAAGAACAAAGAAGAGGATGATGATAAACCAAAAAAGCTTTATTCTAAGCACTGTAAAGAGTCAGAAAAGCAAAAAAATGCTGACAAAGAGGAAGTATTCTAAACATCAAACAGACAATTATGTCATTTCTGGCTCTGCTATCCCAGAGGTAGACACCAATTCCAGCGCAGCCTGTAATACAAGTTATACAATACTGGATTACCACTGCTTCTGTGTAAAGTGGATGCAGTTTATGGCAGCATCTTGCTGTGTCTTTGTGTGCTGTGCTCCAACTGCTATAGTAGCATCATTATGATTATTAGTTCTAACGTTCACTAAACATTTTCCCTGCCTCATCTGTTTTATGACTCTTGCAGTGAATGTATTCCGTTATGATTAGTAAAACAGAGGTATTTAGAGAAGTATTTATGGATTAAATTCTATTAAAATTTTAAGAAGAGGATATTTCTAACAGTGCTTGTTTATTGTATGAGAAATATCAGACCCAGCAACAAAACCAAGATGAGCAGAATGCATCAGCTCCAGCTGGCTCATACATGTATTTCTTATTAAAAAAAAATTATAATAATTCTGCTGAACCTCAGTCTAAAAACACATAAACAAGGCTTAATGCATGTGCACGCATTGAAAACAATGGCGCTACAGCCATTTACACCTTCTCAGCATTTGTCTCACATTGTGTTAACACATCTCCTAGTGTTTTTCAGTCCCAACTTGGAACAGCAGGTGTTTTTCCATGAATCATGAATTATACCCAATTACATTTGTTTTCTGTCGTGAAATATTTTTTTACAGAAAGTACAATGAGAGTAAACCTAAATGAAACCTTAACAGACAATAATCTCATCTCAGGTAGAACAGCTTGAGTCTGAAGTAGTTTTACTGAAACCAACAGCACTGATCTCCATTGCCTTGCAAAGGATAAATAAAGGAGAGTAGGGACCTTTTATATTCATTTAGCACTGGCCCATGAACAAGCTAATAACAAAGAAGGTCTGCCACAGCCTTTCTATACCTCCTGTTCTAGGTTAACCCTGGTGGTTTGCTAAGCACCACACAGCTGATTGCTTACTTCCCTAGCTCCCAGTGGGAGGGGGAATGAGGAAAGGAAGAATAAAAGCAAGAAAAATTTGGGGTCAAGATAAAAACAATATTTTTTTTTTAAAAAGTCAATAAATTAAGGAATTGTGGAAGAAGAGAGAAGAAAACAAAAAAAAAACCCAAGTGTTGTAAAGGCAATCACCACCTCCCACAGGCAGAAAATGCTCAGCCAGTTGCCAAGCAAAAGATGGCTAACCTCCCTAAAATCCCCTCTTACTGCTGAGCAAGAAATCTCTTTGGATAGTTGAGGACATCTTCCCAGTTATCTCCCCTTCCAACTTATTGCACATCCCCCAATCTAGTCTCTGGAGTGGGGCACAGTGAGAACCAGAGAGAGCCTTGATGCTGTGCAAACACTGGTAAAAAATTATGCATTACCAGTTCTGTTTTGATAACAAATCTAAAACATAGCACCATATGAGTGCCTATGAAGAAAATTAACTCTATCCTAGTCAGACTCAGTACAACAGCCTTATTATAAATCAGAATAATTCTTCTGATTTTTATTTTTTTTTTTAATTTGAGCTGGAGTTATAATAACTGGCAACTGAAAAAAAAAAAAAAGAATCTAGTTTACACACTTCAGTGATTACCTCAGTGTTATTTGAAACTGTGTTGCTTAAATTATGTTACTTAAAAACAATTAACATTCATTCTCTCTTCTCAGCTTAAACTTCTATTAGCCTGTTTCTAATCAAACTGTGGAAGAATCATCACTTTTATGAGTGTTCCAAATTATGCTGGAACTTTTCTTTTTAAAATAAACCAGTCAAGTTCTTTGTGGGTCCTTTCCAACTCAGCATCTCCTGTGATTCTGTGAAATATTTGTAGCAATATATTACATGTATAGAGGAAATGAAACATAATGGACACTTAAATTTCTGTATACCTTAGCATTGCTAAAGGAAACACAGCAATTCCTGTGGCTTGAGATGAATGCACATGTTCAGTAAGAGCATAACTTAAGTCAGTTGTCATATTTTTGGAACATGGAACACACTTTAGAGCTCTGTCCTGTGCTTTGAAACATCAGTGATTGGTCTTTCTTTAGAGGGCAGACCCTAGGACATGCACTACGTCAAGAAGAGAGGGATTATGCTACTAACATAGGCCCTTCCCATTTATAGCTATGAACACAAATAGTAGAGACATCTGAACCAAATGTTGGTATCCAGAAAAACAGATCCAGAAACACAGAGGGGCTGTTATTGTTCATGTGACCAGAGTGTTTCCAGGACATGGTAATTCTGCCTCCAGATCCAGACTGGGTTGTGTGGAATGGAGATGTTCACTGGGGCTCGACCACACCTCCAAGTCCTTCCAGCTTCAGGGCTGACTCACAGAGGAGCTGAATTGCCTTTTAACTACAGCAGCATCACATCTTTGTCTCTGTGGAAGGCCAGTGGGAGAAAACCTGCAGCACTGATGGAAATGAAAGATTCCAAATTGCTTACAGACCCTAGGAAACATTAACCCTTGCAATTACCACTCTTTCTAATAGAAGAAAGCAGTCTGCTACAAAGGTGCTACATTACCTTACAGGAAAACCTTTTGATAGCTGATGTTTGGGCCCAAAATACTCCTTCAGTATTATTTTTTTGTTTAAGTGAATTAGTGTTTTTGGTCCCAGGCTGGAATGGAAGTCTGATGACCATCAGGTTATTTTGCTTATTGTGATCAGCACTGTAGAAGGTCTATGTGTTCCCTTTTTATTGCAGTTATGTAGAAATACTATGACCAGACTTTCACTATCCATCCTGCTCCCTTTTCTTTGACAAGTTCGTGCAGCTGTGATACTGTCTACAAAATAAATAAAACAATCAAAAGAATTTGATGCAAATTTTAATGTAAAGTGGAAGAGTATTTGGAATCAGCGCTCCCTTTATCCAACAGCCAAAAAAAAACCCAGCTCCTAAACTATCAGTCTTTCCATTAGCCATTCACAATCCCTTATTCCCCTTCCTCCTGCCTCTCCCTCTCTGTCACAGGCATCATAACCTTACCAGACATGTTTTAAAACAGATTCTCTAATCAGTCCAATTAACCATCATCAGTGAGACATTTAATTGCTTCTTCTGCAGTTAGTCAACATATTGGAATTGTGTTTCATTTAATCTATGTCAAACCCCTACAGAAAGTCCAGTTACCACACTTCACTTTTCTGTTTATTTTCCAGTGCAGTATGTGTTATAATGTGCTGCATGCTGAGACTTCTTAGGTTATAAAGTACACAACCAAAATCATTGCTTAAAAGCTTTTGGTGATTGCTTATGCCTTTCAGTCCTAATACATCAGCGAAATCTTTGGAAGAAAATTACAGTGTGTGGAAATTTAAGAAAATACACATTGTTTATTTGTTTATTTGAATATTAAATGTAGAAAATAATCTCACACATTATTTCTGTTAAAGCCAGAAATCTCTCAAACTGTCGAGAAACAGGGAAGGCAATGTTACAGGGATTAATAATGCATCTAATATGAATCTCTTGGTAAAATTAAAGATGAAAGAAACAACACAAAAATAGCATGAAAGCTTAGACATTAAAATACAAAAGCATGGGCATTCTGAATTCAGACTGCCATTTCACTTTTATTACAGATCTTTTGTTCCTAGGTGTGTAACAAAGAACTACACAAATCCAGAGCACCTTGCAGCCAAATTATTGCATCCATTTATGAAAAAAATTCTATAGTTTAAGAGCTCTATTAAATACCCAATCACATACCAGTAACTTACTGGTGCAGGAAAGTAGTAACAATGCACAGCTGAGCCTCCCTGACACTTCATATTACAAATCCCTGTTTTCATAGCTTATAATTTTGCAAAATATTAATGAATTGGGATGAAATTTTCTTTGACAGATGCCTGCCTGAGGCTGATTCTTTGGTGGGCAATATTCAATCAAACAACTCAGCCATTTGGGGGAATTGAATTAGGGAAAAAATGACATTAAAAATTATAGCTACCTCATTTTATAAAGACAAACCATGCTTTGAAGCCCAAACATCACATTTGCAGTCAGGATACGTTTTACCATATTTTAAAAAATAAAAAGAAATTTGACCAGCTTTGAACACGAATCAAAAATTATAACCCCGAGCCTGCATAATCTGGACAAAAGCTTGCTAGAATTTCTTTCAACCTAACACAGTTCTCAGTGCTGTGCATAGAATTGCACATGTTCTAGGCCTCAGAGTGACTGAGGATGTTGCACATCACTCGACCATGTATGAGTCATCCCAACTGAATGAATGAGCATACTTAATCCCTCTTGGTTCCTGCACATCACAGTCTGCACAACATTTGCTGAAGCTTGCCCATGGCTAAGGGGGAAAAGCTGGACCAGGATAATGTTAACCAGACACCAAACTAGAAGGAAAAGAATCAGAACCTCCTGTGTGGTTAATTAATATTGCACTAGCAACATGATGCTCAAAAAAATCAGTGTAAAAAGTATCCATTAAAGATTATCATTCAATCTGAAATACCAGCTCCCTTCTTTATTTCTGAAATGCTGAGTATCATAAAGCTTACTGGTATTAGTTCTCTTCCACAGAACAACATAGTAGCAGGGTCATTTGTTGGGCATAAGGAGACAACTTCTGGTAAGATGTCACATGATTACTAATGTAAGCAGTAGTGCAGCATTCAATGTGCTTGATGACCTAGGTATCTACTTTTGTGAAAGCAATGGAGAAAAATTAAGCCAGCAACAAAATGAATGAATGCTGATAGATGGGGATGATAACCTGGCAATGAATGATAAGGAAAACTGAAATACTTTGGGGTTTTCTCAGCCTAACCAGACAAGCCTGCTCATACCAGTATGGTTTGTCAAGAAGAATAGTTAGGTAACAACAGGCAAGGGATTACTTAGAAAAAACTAGATTATTCAATGTACAGAGCCTGAAAAGAGGCCCAAGGCTGTAGAAGCATTGGTCAATTTAATTATAAGGTTGTTTTCTAACTATTAAAAATATGGCAATTACAAATCACGCCTTACATTTAAGAAAGGTAAGAAGGACATCCCAGGGAACTTTCAGGTGGACACACAAAATGCAATCCCTGATGGGATGGAGAACGTATATTCTCCTATCATCCCTTTATGAGCATGCAAAGGACAAGAAGGCAATCAAGATCAGCACAGATTTACAAAGTCAAATCCTACCTGACCAATATGATTGTCTTCTATGATAAAATTATGGGCCAGGAAGATAAAAGGTAACAATTCCTGTAACTTTCACTCCACTAACGCATTTGAAAGAGCCTTTCACCACATTCCTGTGGCTGAGAAAATGTGGTGGGATAAATAAAACTTTAAATGGGCTGAAAACTGGCTGCAGCACTGGGTTCCAAGGCAATATTCAGTGGCTTGAGGTATGAAGGTTGGTAATGAAACAAACACTCTAGGGTTTGAAAGGAGTTCAATATTTTCTCCTGGATGGTGAGACAGAATGTTCCCTCAGGAAATTTGCTGAAAAACTGTTTGACACACCAGATGATACAGATTCGCCTCTAGGGGCTTTGAGAAAAGTGACGACTGGGCCAACAGAATCTTTGTGAAGCTCAAGAGTGAGAAGTCCTAAATTCTGCATGTGGGGTGGAATAACCTCACAACACAGTACTGGCTGAGTGGCTCCTGATCAAAAGGACCTGGGGCTTACAGTTTACAGCTGAATATGGGCAGAAGTGTACTGCCAAAATTAATAAAATAAAGTGCATATTGAGCTACACTAGTAGAATTGAGGTCAGCACTTAACATGTCACTCTACACAGCATTGAAAAGGCTGCAACTGGAGTGGCATGCCCAGGCTTGGGCTCCACAGCTCAAAATAAGCATCAGGAAACAGGGAAGGGTCCATCTGAAAACAAACAAAATTTTGAGGAACCTAGAGCATGTGGCCTACAAGAGATGGAGAGACCTATGAGTTGTTAGTCTGAAAAAGAGGAGGCTAAGGTACAATCTGAAAGGAGCCTAATTCCTTAAGAAGGGCAGTTAAAAAGATGACATCACCAAACTTTTTGTAGTGGCAGACAATTTAATCCGAAGCATCTGTGATAAATGGCAGCTTGAGAAATTCAAACTGGACATTATGAAAAATGTTTCTCTCTATACAAATAGAACAGCACTGGAGCAGTTCTACAAACTGGTGAAGTCTCTATGCTTTCTAAGACGAGGTTAGAAAAAGCCACAGCTGATGTACATCCAGGATTGATATTAGCCTCACTTTGAGCAGGAGGTGCATTACATGAAGGACTGACCCCTTCCAGCTACCACTTCCATGAGTCTGGGATGGAAAAAAACCCCTTCTGCTAAATCTTAGTCCTTCCAAATAGTGTAATTCAGGAAATCTGAATTGACTAGTAATAAGAATACAGCTGGACAAACATTACTAATAATTTCCAGGAATACATGTTCCATTCTTAAAAGCTTTTACAGTAATTATGTTCACAACTCCCTTTTCCCTCCATTTCCACAAATTAATTTTATCTAGAGACAGATTCGATTAATTCTAACTAGACATCAGCTATGGCAAGCAAAATATGGCAAGCTCCATAGTGGACTATCTATTACTTAAATCTTATTCCATCTTTCTCTGCAGAGTTTAAGTTCTCTTCAGGGTCTTTCAGTTTATACAGAAGGACTTGCTCTGTCAACAAAAGATTTATTGATACAGAGTTCTGCTAAGATGAAAGAATCTCTGAATATAATCACCAGGGCAATAAGTTGTAGCAATTCACAAGGCTCCCCGTTTCCAAAATTTTAAGGTCAGAAAGAGGGATGTGAGAAATTACTTGATACTGTAACAGTTTCACAAAAAAAGATGTAGTTGCATGACAATCTAAATGTGAATTAACAATGCAAGTCTGACACAAAAAGGCAGAGACCATAATAAAAGGTAGAAATAGTCAGACAGCCTGTAAACAATTCTTCTGTTCTACTCTGCTCTGTTCAAGCCTCAGCTGGGTTTCTTTTTCCAATTTTGGGCACCACATTTTGTGAAAGATTTAAAACTAAAGGGAGCTCTGTGGAATAGTAAGAACAACTGGGATTCTAGAAAACATAACTGGAAAAAAAAAAAAAAAAAAACAACACACAAAAACACCCAACCCCCCCAAAAAAACCAACAAAACAAAACACAAAACAACAACAAAAAAACCAATAAAACAAACAAACAAAAAACGTCAAAAACCCAGGAAATCTGAAACAGAATCAGTATGTATATTTCATGCAACTCTGAAGTATTCTCTTTTCAAAATGGGCTCCAGCTGTGATTCTACAGAAACTAAGATGGGCATCTAGTTTAAGAGTGCTGTATGCATAGGGCAGTATGGGTTTGTTATGCAGTGTTCAATCTAATAAGAATACAGAAGGCACAGTGGAAAACCCGACTAACTGGACAATATTCATTATATTATATTGTGAATGGATAGGCATAGTAATTATGTAAGTTCAGTGGATAAATAATTAAAATTAATAGAAAAAAACAAGTAGTAGGTCCCTCTGGTTTTCCATGAAAAACAAAAGCTTTTGAGCAGTTCACTGGTTCATTACACCAAAGAAAGCAATAGTGTGAGAGTCATACACAGTGACAAAATATTAATTCTGAAATTATAATTGCATTCAAAGTCAGTAGATCAAAACTGAACTGTGTAAACAAATCTGGTATGGTTCTCCTCTTTATAATAACTCTGTTGGATTAGTTATTTGCAAAATTCAAAGGTTTAAAAGTTTACCAGTGATATGTGTTCTAAATTTTAAAGGCATTCTTGAATCTTAGTTTGAAGCTTTAATACAAAAATAAGGTGAATATTCTAGAAAGTGATTATACTTTATTTCCTGGTCTCACACACAAGAGAAGAGCCAAAGTTACAAAAATATTTTACATCCATTGCATGCCAACCAGACATTCTTTAAAGAAGCCTGTTCTCCTTTAACTTAATCTTCTTATGGCTCTCACCCAACTTCCTCTGGCTATTGTTCCCATCAACAAAAACCATTAATTTCATTAATTTTGTTCTGCTTCTTGTCTTTCAGAAAGTTAAGAATAATATTTTATATTCTTTTTTGAAATGCTATTGGACATAAACATAAGGCTAAGTTCTTGAATCCATAGAATATGTTGGTAGTCAAGAAACTAAGGGGCTCTTTCCATTTTCAGAAGAAAGACTCCTTTGCAACTAGCCAGAAAAAAATAGTAAAATTAGATATATATAATTACTGATAAGAGCAGCATAGCCAGAATTTCTGACTTATGAAGTCTGTATCAATACTTTATGACTAAGAAGTGCAAGACACTTTTCAGAGGCCTGAGGGCAGAGGGCTCTCCAGGAGTATTTCATAGACACTCTGATCACTCCATTAGAAAGTAGAAGAAAATAACAAAAAAGGAAGTGTCTGGATTACCTTGTAATGCCGTTTTCAGCAGGACTTCCTCCTTTCAAGAAGACACATTAGAATTACTCAGCTCACTGTATCGCCAGAGCAAGACACAAGACACAGTTATGCTCAGCCTTCCTACATTTCAAGAGCAAATGTATCCCAGTGGCCACAAAGTAATCAACCTTGGACTGACTGATGGGGAAAAAGCTGCTGAGATGCAGCAGTGTGTACCAATTTCTAGCAAATCTTGAGGTGTTAGTGAGAATTTAAATAACAGATGGTGATTTGAATTTAAAACATCACAGTGAGGTCTCAAACTTTGTCACTTTTTCTTTGCTCTCCATAGTAAAAAATACACTTTTGTTTAAACCAGTTAAAGAGATTTATGGGGGAAAAAAAAGACAAAATGAATGTTTTAAGGTATGGTTGACATTATACACAAGCGGTAAAATATTTGGTGCTTGGGGTCAATTAAAAATACTGGCAAAAACTACAATGAGGTAGAAAATGAATGATTGGAACTATGCATTTCACATCTAAAAATTAATACTCTTCCCAGCACACACATATTTTACTTTCACACTGATGCACTGCACCAGTACCTTTTAGCAGCAAATGACAGAATACAATTCATACAAAAGAACTCTACACTTCAGCTATTTCTTTAAAAGAAAAGCCTGTATAAATATTTCACTGTTGTAAATTCAACAGTTTTCAAGACAGCACCAGATGTAGATTTGTCTTAGAGGATTTTGTTTTTCAGCAGCATATCTCATAAAAACTGCAATAAATATGTTAATTTTTAAGGTCTTTATGCTTTAGTTTCATATTTTATCAACTTATAAAACAAAGATTAAATGTATATTCGTATTATAACTGTGGATATTGCTTGCAAAAGTGTTATAATAAGAATATGAAGATTAATATTTCAGTGGGGGGAAACTGTTATTTTTGGTATTTGGAATGACTAAGTCTTTGGCCACTAGATGTAATTATCAAGGGACATTAGTGGAATTAGACTGATATGATGGTTTCACCTTCACTTTAATTTTTTGGCAGTAGTCATTCTGGATTTGCCATAGATAAGTTTGCATGAAGGTATTTGATAATTTGTTTTTCATGCTAAGAAATCCTGATTCAGAGGCAGAGAGCTAAAAAGTGACAGAATATTTAACAATGGTTTAAGGGTGACAGCAGAGGTATTATATTTATTTTTCTAATTATCACTTATCTAAGATGATGAAGAGAACTTTGATCTTTCAGGTAAACTGATATGCAGAGTATAAGAGGGACATAATTAACAGTCTCCAAACAATTTCAATCAGGTTTCACAGAATATCTGACATTATTTTTACAAACATTACCTATGAAGGCCAAATTTTGCTTTTGAAAAGTTCACATTTTGCAACAAAGTAGACTAAGTCTAATTCAAATCTTGGTTAAAAATAAACCTGTGCCACACCGTATGCTTATACTTCTTGTGCCTTGACAAATGAACGGAAACTGATGAATGAGATCACCTGTAATAAAATCAAGGAACAGGACATTGATATTGCTGGTTTTATAGAAGGACCACACATGAAGACAAGTTTGGAAATCACAATGTATGTTAGCATAAGACTTATAGTCTTGTTTCACTGGTGTTAGCAGACAAACCACATGTATTTTGTTTCTTCCAAGACTGGTGACAGCTACTGTGCCCTCAGGTGAGTCATATCTGGCTTGAATGTGTTTGTCTGTCTTGCTTTCCTCTCTGCCAGTTCAGTCAGCAGTTTTCAACTGCAATCAAATCTTTATTTTGGATAATAAAACACTGTCAAGTAAAGGTCGAGAAAATATGCTCTAGAATTTCACACAGCCTCCAGATTCTTCCCTCAGTGATATATTTAATCAGTACATACCTCTGCCAGTACTTAATCATTCATAAAACCATTACAGAATTTGGGATGCTGTTGGACCATATGGGCCAATATTGGTCCTTCAAATCATGTACATTTTTTAAAACTAAATTCTTATTGTTTTCTTCAAGACTACAATTTTCATGCCTTTGGAGCACCTGTTCTACCAGCTGTACTGCAGAAAGTGTTGCCTTAAAAATGCCCAGAAAAATACAAATAACCCTGTTGCAGAAATGCAGAAAGAAGATTATTGTATATTCCAGATCTTCAATATCTCTCCTGTGTATAAGATGTATTCTTAGATTAGCTTGAATACATGTTGCAATAGCTATACCTTTGTGAGAGAGTGAAACCTTACCACGAGAAGTAGTATACTGCAATTTATGGCTAATGTCAACTTTTCAGTAGGGATTTCACTTCAGAATAAGCAAATGCCAGTGTATTGACGTCATTGTTTCTCTCATTTAAGAAACAAACTTTCAGAGCACCTCCAGGCTGAGAAAGTTTGGGCTAGTCAGCCTAGAGAAGGGAAAGTTGTGTGGAAACCTTATAGTAACCTTACAGTATCTGAAGGGGGCCTACTGGGAAGCTGGAGAGGGACTCCTGGTCAGGAACTGTAGTGACAGGACAAGGAGTAATGGGTACTAATTGAAAGATGGGATATTTAGGTTAGATATACAGCAGAAAATCTTTACTGTGAGGGTGGTGAGATACTGGAACAGGCTGCACAGAGAGGCTGTGGATGCTCCCAACACTAGCAGTGTTCAAGGCCAGGTTGGATAAGGCCTTGAGCAACCTGGTTTAGTGGGAAGTGTCCCTGCCCATGGCAGGGTGGGTTTGGACACTTCCAACGCCTTAACATTCTATGATTCTATGATTCATTAAGGGTTGCTCTTTCCCACTGCTACAAGCACATATAGGGCATAATAATTTGGAAACAAATGAGCTCAATCCCATTTCAATAAAACAATGCAGTGGGTTCCTCAATCGGGCAACCTGTGTTTGAGTAAAGCATGCTTCTATTATAGCTGATCTTTTTAAAAAGCAGTTTATCTTCAAGCTGAATTCAACAAGACACAGAGAATGTACTATTTATTTTTGTAGTTGATTCAAGTGACTACCACCCTTCCATAAAAGAAAATGTCTAACTAGTTTTCTGTTTTCCCTCATATTCCAGCTTTCATTTATGGCCTGCCTTTTCTGCTAGATTAGAGACCTCTCTGTTTTCCTTCTATTAGACTGCATAATTACATATAAATATTTCACATAACTGCATTTTCACAAGCAGTTTATATTGAAACTCTTTTGTTCACTACAAATCCTAAGGGTACTCATAGTCATCATTTTCCAGTTCCACTGCTCAAGACTGAATCCATTATTCCTAGATGTGAAAGTATGACAGTTGGCATGGTTAATCATATTTTGTCCTAATGTGTCCAATGTGTTCAATTTTTTAAAAAACATTATTCCATGTTTATTTGTTCCTTAGCATAATTTGCTATTACATCAATATTCCTCATCTGAAAATGCTGCTTGTGCCCACTGCAATTTCATCCATGTGAGAATTATCATTGTCTTGTGAAAGATCATTTTTTATATGGACATACAAGAATTTAGCAGCATTTGTTGGACTTTCAGAGAGAAATAAACATGGTTTTTTGGACATACTAGATGTTATAACCCCAGATTATCCATGTTAAAATTATGTGCTGCTTCCTCACTTCCTCATTTATTTGATAAAGGGATTGTGAGGTGCTGAGATATGCAGCAACATAGTATTGATATACTACATTAAAAGCCCATGCCTTCTTAATACTGCTTGGAAGATTTTATCTCTGAAATCTTCTCTGTGAAACAATTACTGCAGTATTATTAAGTTGACATACAATATATTCCATTTCATCAGGGAATGAGCTGAAATGTATTTAGACTAGAGGGTTTCACTACTTTATCTGCCAGTAGTATAGATAAAGCAAAACTTTTGCCTGGATGAATGCATGCATGGTTGGAGAAGTGAGTAAGTAGGTGGATAGATGGAAGAAAAGATTTACTAAAAGTGGTGCCCATTTCTCTGTTGACTTCACTGGCTGCCATGGGGAGTCTCTTCCACGTGAATGCACACACACATGCAGGGAGAGCATCTGTAGCAAGAGTGTCAGAAGTCACAGGCTTCTCAGGAAGATTGTATCAGGAACCACATAGAATTCCAAACATGCTATAAATCTAAGCTTTGCTCAGCTCTTCATACACAACTCTTGGAAGACACTATATTGCCTCTTCCATACCTCTTGCAGAACTAAACTTTGAATCATTCAGCAATTCCCTCAATGCAAAGATATTATGAATAGGTCCACCAATAACGGCAGAAAATTTGCAAAGGTGGCATGGGTTTTGACAGGCTTATGTTGATAGACTGGTTTTTTATGGATGGACTCAGTGTTCAATCAAGTCTAGAGGTGTAAGATAAAGGTACTGCCTGTAGGAGCAGTTTCAGAAAGACATGCATGTTGATGACAGTGACTTGCTGCATACTGTCTGACTGCTGAATGGTTAATAATGAAAGGGCAGCTGCATTAAGCCAAACATATGGTGTAAAGCATGCCTGAGTACAATTTAAGAGATAGTTCATCTGAACTTTTAGCCACAAAAAGGTAGGGATGAAGGAATAAATCTATCTTAAGAAAGATAGCATGACTACAGTCAGGAAAAAGTGCAAGACTGGGCTGAAGCAAGAGGTGACCAGCTAATACCATGAGAGGTGCAGCAAACATTTTTACCATGCACAGGATTGCACATATCTCTATAGCCACTGAGTCTGACTCACAACTAGACAGTGGATGTTCAAACAACTCACAGGGAGGACAGTGATCAAAAAAACTTACAGTGACTTCACTAAATCAGCATGAATCACACTGAGGAGAATGTTTTTACATAAGTATATGTATACATACAATTGGCTTACCAGATAATGCAGACTTTCAGAGGGAGTCATATGAGGCATGTGTTAACATTTACTAGAGATGAGGCAATTTAAATTCTTGGTGCTTTATTAATCATTCAACTCCACTTGAAAAATAAAAAGTAACAGCTTCACTTGAACACTAATGTTACATGCTGGGAAGTGCTTTATTATAGCTTGTAAAATTGTCTTTGAGAGAGCAGAGTCTAAATGCAGACAATAACAGAGCTATGGACATAAAGCATACTTTTATTTTGGAAAGTAGCTCTAAAAATGGCATCTTGCGGAGGTTCGCTGTTCGTTATCCTTACCAATCCAATTTAGCTTTGCTTAACTGTCAAGCAAAAAAAATGTTTTCCTTGCAGTTCCAAGCTCTATAAACTCACCCTCATGACTGCCCTGACAGCAAGTCAACCTGTGTTGCTTCGTGCTAACAATTCACTGCCAGTTCCACTGACCCACTGGGAAAGCTGAATAACATATAAGTGTAAATAGACACAGAGATTTATGAAGCATCTTTTGTTTTTAACTCTGTCATTGGCCTGCATCCAAAATCAATCTGGAGCATAGATAAGAGAAGAAGCAAAGAGACAGAGAAGAGGCTGTCATCACCAGTCAGCACAAAGAAAAGTCACAAGAAGTGCTCCATTAAAGATGCTAAAGTGGAGAGGGGATGAGGCAGGCCACATCTTAGCATGACCATGTCAGGCTGAAGCTAAAGTCACAATATTGTTTCTGCATGGAGAAAGACACAGTAAAATCCCAAAGGACATAGTAGAAGATGAGTGTCTTAGTTCGAGGGGAGAACTAAGATATTTATGTTGGCCAATAAATAATTCCTCTCCTTTAAATTTAGAAAC
>JAWWEE010000105.1:103664437-103695916 GCA_035221455.1 Xenops minutus
GCCCTTTTTTTTTTTTTTTTTTTTTTTTTTTTAAGCTGAGCTAAAGGAATCACTGACCATATCAGGGCTCTATAATTGTAAATTTCATCATATGCTGGACATGGGGTTACCATCTCAGCCTCAGGTGATTATCTCCCTATGAAATGGTCACAGAACAACAATCTCTACAAGCTTATCCCAGGGATCAGAATCTTCAAAGGTCTTTTATCATTAGCAATTCTCTCATGCTCTGCAAACACAGCACAGGGGCTCCATGGGCCATGCTTTCACACCCAGAATTTCATCTATATTGTTGATTATTATCCCCCAAACTTGATGACATCCATACAGCACTGTATGTAAAACATCAATCATGTTCTAAGGAACAGGCAAGGGAAATGAAATGAGCATGCAGTTACATTATTTAAATTTATTTGTGTTTAACAGTACCCCCATATCCCACATTTGTTGTATTTCACCCAAATGTCCCCTGCAGAGATGTATTAACATAATTTATTTCATCAACAGTGCTACACTGTCTCCCCAGATCAGCACTGACATTGCACTACTGTCTTTCATCTCCTAGATTTCCATCTCACATCACCACAGATTTTTTATTTTTCTTTCTAATAAGGAACAGCTATGTTTCCTATATTATTTAGCACCCAACTCATCTCGCGAATTTGTATCCCATTAAGGGTCTGAAAAATCCCCAAATGAAACAGACTTTTGAGAGTTACTATGAACAGAGACAGCCCTTGTCCTATATAACTAAGATCAGGCAACACAGAAGGTAAAGTGAGGTGAAAGAAATATGAATATTCCCATTTACATAGGTGAAGGTAAGCAGTATAGAGATTAAGGGATAGAGGCAATAATGGATTTAAACATCTAAAGAAGGATTTGGAGGAAATGGAGATGTTGAGGTAGAAACTGTAATTCTGAAAAGCAAAGCAGCAACTGCTGCCTAAAGTTGGAGGCACTTCAACCCAAGGGAGACTGCATATTTGAGTTTATAAGAGGTTAGTGCTTCTCATTACAGGCATGCCTGAAGTTTTCTGAGTGAAAGCAGCACAACACCTATCAACAGGGGCCTGCTGTGAGCTCCTGCCAAATCCCTGGAGATCCTCCCCAGGGCTCTGTGCTGTGTTCTGCAACACCAACCACCTACTGCAAGCCTGAGCACAACACAAAATCACGGGTTTTAAAACATGCCTGCCATAAATGGTGATGCACTTGACCACCCATTCTGTAATCAGCAGTCAAATCCAAAATCAGATACCTGGAAAGTAGGATCCAGTTATTTTTTTCTGTTTTATAGGAAAGAATTTTTGGAGGAACATTCTCATCTCAAGGCTATTTCCATTTTTACATTAGTCTTTGAACTACAGAAATAGGAACCCAGGTTTCTTTGCCTTTAGGTGAGTACTCTTAGTATCTCTTAGTTAAAAGTTTTGTTCATGTTTCCTTGAATTATTTTCTTATCAAGGGCAAGATTACAACATGATAACTGGAGAATAGCCAGGTAGCCTGTAGTGTGCCTTTACTAGGAGATAAACTGAATGACAGTTTTAAACCACTGTGGCTACATAAGGAACTGAACCCAGGCTTTTCACACCTAGTAACATGCCCGTGTTTTAAACAGAAAAGTGCTTCTAGTTCTTTAAATAATAATTGATGACAGCAGCCTAGCTCTCAGTGACATAACACAGGTCACTAACTGACTTTGTACCAAGGCTAAGAGTGGAACAAACAGGTACAAAACCAGTCTCGTCTTAAGTCAGATTTTTTTTTTCCTTTTCAGTACAGTTTTTTCTCTACTAAAATCAAATTAATTTCCACTTTTGTTATAGGGGGAGGAAGAAGTCAAGGTAAATTACTGTCATACCTTATTCAACTTGTCCTGTGTATATTCAAATCATGCTGCAACACCTAAACTTAGGGATAAACATAAAATTTGCATGACTTTTTACTTATGCTATTACTGAAGGAACAATGGAGCTAAGTAAAATGAGCTGTAGTCTACACTCTTTTATGCATTACATATAAAGTAGTTGGTTAAAGTTTAGTATGCTATGTCTGTTAAAAAACCTTTTGTAAACAATAGATTTCTATGGACATGATCACCAAAGCAAAAGGTATAAAGATAACAGAGTTAACCTGCAAGTCAATTAGGTCAGCCAGACTTTTAGTTGAAAGAATGATATATGAATAGACCAAAGGTTATTTAGAGACTGAAAAAATGTCATTTGTCATTTGGAAATTACTATTGGAAGTAGTATTGAATTTACAAATTTGGACTACTCAATTTTTGTTCAGCAGAAACTTATTTTTAACAGCATCACAGTGCAATCTCAATTATTTTATTCAATACTTATACACCTTCGCAAATGGAATGAGTTCTAATTGTATACATTTGTCATTTCTAAGCATCTAAGGCTATATTCTTTCTTTGAATTCAGACAGAAATCTCATTGGATTCAAAGAAAACTGTATGCATTTATCCCATTACAGCCTTTTCTGTATTATAGGCAGGATGATGCTGGTCTGGGCACAGAATTGGTAAAAATTTTGAATGATTTAAGTCTCCAGGATTGAGTTCTGTATTTGAAAAAGAAAAGTAGAAGCTCACTCCAAAAGGTATTTATATGTAGCAAGGTGATTCCCTTATTGAATCAAGTTCTGTAACTCAGTCAAAAGAGTTCAGCTAACATCATAAACCATGAGAGTAAAGCTCAAACTGTTTATGAATAGCAACTGTCACACAGAATTAATTTCTTTTTTGCTATTCAGTCAAGGGGCATTTGTTATTGCTTATAATATTTAGAAAGTAATTTTCGAGTTCAGGTATTGAAAGACTCAGAGATAAAAAATATTTTATAAAATATTAACTAGCCTAATAGAAAGAAGCATTGGATGCTCATTTTATTTAAACATTTAATTTTCATGGGAGTCCTTCAGGGCAGCAGAAATATCATACATATTATTAAAAATGAGCAGAATTATAATAGAATGTAGTTACAGAACAATGACTTAATAAAGGATCCCAAAGCACATATGAAAATAGAAAGAGCCAAGGAAATAACCCTGTTATTATACATGCAGGCAGATATTAAGTTGCCTACAGCTTTTCAATTTAAAAAATAATAATAAAAATAATAATAAAAAAGAAAGTATAATGGACAATCTCTCTAGTTTCAAAGGGGAAATCAAGAAAATGTCATGTCATGGAGAAACATTTTGCCTTTTGTCTTTCAGTAGCTTGGAAAAAAGCTACAAACCAGATAACCATAAAGAAATAACCACTGTGCACCAAGGTACATATTTATTATGTATTTCTCGTTAAGTCATTTAGGGAAAGAGTTAACACATCATCAGTGGAAAGTTCTACACTGATAATGTAATTTTTTGAAGAAACCACCACTTTACTCCTTATAGTCTGATCCTTTTAAAAAGGTTTCCATTCTATAAAACTGATTTAAGAATGCCCTGCCTGCAATTGCAAAATGATAGTTGAAGACATCAAAAAGTTGACTTGCCATGTGACGTAGTTCTCCTAATAAGATTGCATTAGAACAAATGCAACAGTTATAAACACTTTTTAGTGGTTTTTCTTTGTGGTTTTTTTTTTTTTTTCTGTCAGATTATTTTCTGAAGCTGCACTAGTTTCTGGAGATATTTTTTTTCCCTATACATTACAATCTCATTTTTATTTTAGATTTATTTGTAGTTAGATATAGAGGAGACTGGAAATTCTCCTACTAGACTGTCATTATCATCCTCCTTTTACAGAAGTAACAATGTAACCACCTTTGTTAAAGCTATTTCAAAATCATATACTCAGAAGGGACCCATATTCGTGACTGTTTTAGTTTCACAGTATCAGCTATGAAGTACCAACACCTTTAAAAGAGATGTTTTTCATCTGGCAGATATTCAACATCTTGCTATAGCAGTGCTCTAGATTCAAACTCACCCTGTAAATACATGATCAGCTATGAAATAAGTTGAGGGAGTAGGTAGCTGGGGTGAAAGATTGCTATCAACTGGAATCCTCTTATTCATGATTAAATATAATGTGAAACTGTGTCTTTACTGAAAACAAACAAACAAGTAAACAAGCAAAAAAAAAAAAAAAAAAACAAGCACAAACTCTGAATAAAAATTGTCTTATTATACAGAATATACCTGGACCAATTATGATTAAAGCAGCAAACTTAAGATCAAGTTTACTTTACCAAGATCTTTCAAATACATAGCTTCAACTATGTAGATTCAGTGGCTACAATGACTCGGTTAGGTTCACCACAAGGCTAGACTATATTTTATATTATTTCATAAAACAGATAAAAAGTACAACAAAATTTATGTAAATATTATGAACTTTTAGACTATGTTCCCAAACCAAACAAAAAGCCTACATAAGTGTAAATATTCTGCTATGAGTAAGCAAATTTTCTATAGTTGACTGTGGTCATGTCTGCTTAGAGTGTTTTGATGTTGTTGTTGGTTTTGATGTTTAGTTTCTTCTGTCTCTATATGAAAATGGTGGCATGCCAGAGCATTTTGGAATATTCAAAATAACTTTGAGAAGGAGATAATCCAGGAAACAAAAGGATCAAGAAATAAGATTCGCTTTTAATTGATCTAACTGCATGCTCATCAACATCCAATTCTTCAAAAGTTTATAAAAGATATTGTTGTAAACTTGGGGAAGGCTTCTTTGCATATAATAGTAATTTAAGATATAACAGCCCCCTTCCCCTCAAAAAAAAGAAAACACCTACACATTCAGTTCAGTTTCCATTTAGTGTAGAGAGACAGACATCTAAATGAAAATCTAGTCCCTCATCTATCTTTCTTTCATACTCTGGAGAAATATGATGCCACTGTCAGGGCTTCAGCAAGATCTACAAGCTCTTCCCTTGCTTCCTTGGGGTTTGCTACCTCTGTTCAAGATCAGCTCCAATAAGATGAACCTTGGATAAGATGTCCAGGAGAAAAGCAAATTTAATGAGGAAGAGCTTTGAGGAGGCTTGGATGAGACTCCAGCTGCTGACTTAGAAGCTGTATCAGAGTGCTGGCCCATGTCTGGGCCAGGCTGCCTAAGTTGGGATGGCCTTGCATGACTGACATGCCATGGCTCGGCCTCAGCTGGCTCTGGTTCAGCTCCTCTCCCTTTGCCAAGGCACTGGGGAACTACACTTGGGGGTGAGGGCACCCTCAGCTCCCCAAACCCTGCCCTTACCCAGCACCCTGTCCTGCTACTCCCTGAGAATTTAAAGTGATGAGGCTTCCCCAGGAGCTGGGTATACTCTTAGCAACTGGCTACACAGGGCCAGGTCACAGGTCCAAGGACCAGTGAAGTATTATTCATACAAGGCAGTGTGGCCTTTTGAAAAACTCTGGCATGGGTCAGATACTATTCTTCCATACATTTTAGGGATTAAAATGGGTTACGAATACCTAAGAGACAGTTCGAATGCAGACATTTGGTTTTGGAGTTTAGAAAGTTCAGATGGACAGTTTTATGGTTATTCTGTACCTCGGGGCCAGAGAACAGCTCCTGGAAAATTTTATTTACAGTTCCTGGACAATTTTACTTAGAAGTGACCTTGCGAATGAAAATCATGAAATCACCAAGAGAAGAGCCAATAGAAGAGCAGAGAAGAGGCAACAGGAAAAACAGTACCCACAATTATCCTCTTGAGTTTTCACATTTTATATTTTTTCATCACTGGATAAAAATGGAAAAAGCTGTCCAGAGCTCAAGGACCAAAATCACAGAATGACAGAATAGGTAAGGTTCTAAGGGTCCACAGTAGGTCATCTGGTCCAACCTCCTGCTCAAGCAGGGTCATTCTAGAGAACATGGCACAGAATTGAGTCCAGATGGTTCTTGAATATCTCCACTGAGGGAGAATCCACAACCTTTCAGGGCAATCTGTTCCAGTGTGTGGTCACCCACAGAGTAAAGTTCTTCCTCATATTCAGGCAGAACTTCCTGTGTATCAGTTTCTGTCTGTTGCCTCTCATCCTATTGGTTGGCACCACTCAGAAGAGCCTGGCTGCAACCTCTGACACCCTCACTTCAGATACTTGAGGTCCCCCTCAGTAGTCCGGAGGTTGAATAGATCCAGGTCCCTCAGTCTACCCAAAATCTCAGGTCTCTCCCAGACTTGTTAGATGGAGAAGCAGTACTTAGCTGTGCAGTGTGCCAGCTGCTACACGGCTAGCAGGGCACATGTTTACCTAATACACATTTTTACCCACAGTATCCCAGAACAGAACATTTAGTCCTGCATGGTATGTGGACAATATGTGTGCAAAGCTGTTTGCAAAAACTGAGCACTTCCACCATTTACTTTTGTTGTGGTCCAGACCACAGGTTCTTCAAAGGAATCCTATGTCTCTGAGGCACACTGAGATTGTAATGAAGGTATATGCACAGAAGAAGTACACATAGAGCATTCCACTTTAGAGAATTTCAGGTGAAGAAGATCCTTCCTGGTATCCTTTATGTCTGGGTGCCTACAGGCAGACCAAACTGCAAGCAGAAACAGGGAAGAGCTTCTGGGCAGCTGATATTCAACATTAACAGGACTGTAATGGACTGATTTCTACAATCTAAAGTTTATAACAGATAGGAAAGTTCCCACCCTTATCATCAGGTTTTTTATCTCTGGTTGTTTTTTTGAAACACACTTCCCTAAATTTTTCTGTACAAAATGTTCTCCGCTCATTAAAATCAATGGTGGTTTCAGCTTCACTTTTAGCAACAGGGGTCCAGGGCTCCAAAACTCAGCTCAAGGCAGGATGATAAGAACATTTAAAAAATAAGATTTTAAAAAAATAAACTACTGGGTATCTATTTTGTTACATATTTGAAGAGTTTTTCACTGTATTAAATTAAAAATAAATGCAACAGTGACAATATGCCAAGGATGGGAAAAGGCACAAAATGAAAAAATAGCAATAGAAAAATGTAAATTCACTCCCTCAGAGTGGATCAGGACAGAACCAGAGACGTTATCACGTTTCTTCCCTTTGCTTGGAATGCAGAGAAAATTGCTAGGGTTAGTTACAATGGACTAGGGTTAGTAGCATTGCAAATTCCCATGTCCTGGTGCAAGGAGAGATTATGACCCTGGTCAACGAGGCTGAAGCTGGTCAATGGGAGTGTGAATAGCGATGCTGCACTGCCAGTGCCATCATCTGAGAGCAGCCAAGCCTGCACTCGCTGCCTTGCTAAATAAGCCCCCGTGAGCTTCCTGAAGTTAAACATCTAAAGGAGAGGATAAACCTGTTAATCAAATTAGTTCAGGCAAAACAAGTATCTCCAGTAGTGTCCTTTAAACACAGCTATATATAAGTATGCTTATAAGATTGGGGGCTTGTTGGTTTATTGGTTGACTAGGTTTTTGGGTTTTTTAAAGGCAGCATCTTGACATATATTAATTTAAAACTGTGATTGAAGAGAAACTGAAGGAAAAGTCCTTCTTGAGAGATGGAGGTAGAGCATGAAACACTGATGAGACAGTGTAGAGTGAAGAGAACTCAAATGATATAAGAAAATGGGTGTTGGAGGTGTGTCGAATAGAGGTCATGGAGAGATGTGGATTGTAAAGAATTTTAAGTGCTTCAGCAAGAGACAGAATACCCTCGCCGAGCAGATTTGCAAAACCACAGAAGGCAGGAGATATTCCACCCAGTTAGAGAGCATTTCTTATACCCAGACTCCATCCTTCTGCACCTGCAGTTTGCTGAAGCAGTCTGTTCTCCACTATTTTGCATGGAAAGGATGAAATAATGTTTTGTTTGTTTAGAACTATCTAAAAATTACTCCACATAGCCTTGATGATTGGCAAACGTGGGAAGTGTGAACTGTGCGAGTGCAACCTAAAAAGATGCAGACTTTAAACGAGAAAAATGTAAAGTGTTTAGAAAACAGAAACTGTTGATGAAGGTCTACAGAAAATGGCTTTCAATTTGGACTAGCTTTAACAATGAAGCACATTAACAGTTATCAAAAAAAAAATCAAAATATTTAAACACTTTAACAGCCTTAACTCTAAACCTATTAAAGTGTTTTCATAATTTAATTTGAAATGTTGCTTTCGGTGAAGGTTCATGCTGTAAAAGAACATATAATTTCTGACAATCATTAGAAAAGTATTTACACAATTCCAGAGATAAATAACATCCATCTGTTGTGCTTAGTCCTGTGAAACTTTAAAATGCATACACTAGAAAAGATCTCTTTTTTTTTTTCCAAATTAACTTTCTAGTTCTAGAGACCCTGACTGCTATAGCCTTAACTGCTGTAAATCGACTTAATTTCTGTGAGTCTCTGGCCATAGCCCCTGGGTCTATGAGACATGGGGAGAATGTAACCATCAACAGATTAATATAATTGCCACAGTGAAAAAATAACTGATGACAGTCTTTGAATGTCACAAAGCAAACCCTTTTTTCTTTTCCATTTATGATGTGATACCTTTGCCTATCTTAAAAAAATTACGAGAACAAAAGGATGCTCTTCTAGAAAGACAGCTATATCAATATTTGAATGGAAAAAGAAAAGGATCATTTATCTAAGAAACTCAGTATTTGATCCTCATGAACTTAGGTATACAGCTTGTACCTTGAGAAACTGAAATTCTGTATATTTATTTAAGGATGTGCTTCTCTCTGTCACAAGAATAAAGTGACGGCATTATTGTTCTCAGTTAATTAAACCTGAAAACTAGGAAAAGGACAGCAGTGAAGAGAGATATTATCCACTGAAACAGTGAAAGCAGAAATACTTATGTCTAGATGACAAAGCTATTTCCACTGTGAAGAAAGTAGTAGATTTACTTTTAGCTAAAAATGGTACTTTAATATGATTCACATCTGAACCAAAAAATGTCATTCCATTTTTTCATGAAGTGTCTTAAAATATTTAAATTCTTACTTTTCAGAAGTTTGCACAGTTAGAGCACAAGACTAAGTCAGAAGAACCAGGTTACAATCCCATCTTTGACACAACCTCACAGGAAAAGGGTGGTCAAATGAACTAACAATTTCTGAGATTCATTTCCATAATGTGCAAAATTAGATGTAAAAGTGTGTATTGTTATTAGCTACTACAGATGACAGATTTTAGACTTCAGACATTTTCAGAAGGAATGGACTCCTACTGTCAGGCAGCCTCATTTTTCACTTAAGACAAGCCACAGCATGTCTGAGGACACGAGGACAACCCACAGCCACTACTTCGTCTAAGTGTGAAAAGACAGTCATCTCACCTAATGCCAAAGACCAAACATTCCGACTCAACACCAAGGCTGGGGCAGGACGCAATGGCAAGGCAATTCACGCCTCCCTAAAACAGGAGGTGCACCAGGCGGCAGGAGGGGCGCTCCGGGCAGGGCTGTCCCTGCGCACCGAGGGGGCAGCTCGGACCGCACAGGTACCACCCGGCCCGCCGTGCGCTCAGCGGCACCCGCGGCCGCGACCGCCCCACGGGCCGACCCGGGCGGGATAGCTGGATGGGAGTGACTTCTATTCTCCCCAAATTTTTCTTTCTACTCCCTCCTCCCTCCGGCGCAGGGGTGTGTGAGTCAGTGCGCTGAGCCGGGCCAATGAGCGGGGCCGGGGCGGGCTCGGGGCGGCGCCGCCGGTCCCTACTTAGCGCTGCCGGCGGGGCGCGCTGCCCACAGCGGCGCGGCGGGCACCGAGCGCGCTTCCCTCTGCGGCGCCCATGGGCGCAGGGCGACTTTAAAGGAGTTTGGGGGGGTGCTGGCGCTGGGCGACCACGGGTACGGAGGGGCACGACAGGGACCCCTCGGGTGGGGATGGGAGGGGGTGCCGGTCTCCCGGGCTTTGGCTGCTCCTCGCCGGGTCCCGGGCGGGCTGCGCGGACCGGGCGGGCAGGGGTGCCAGCTGCGGGGCCGGGGGCTCCTCCGGCCGCAAGCCCCGCTCGGCTCGGCTGGGCCGGGCTGGGCTGTGCCGGCGGAGGGGAGGGAGGGCTCGGGACCCTGTGGCCAGCCGTGCCCGCGGCCCGGGGCGCTCCGCCGGGGCAGGGCGGGCAGCGGCGCTCCCGGGGCAGGTCGGTCCCGCCGGGAGCATCCTCCGCTGCCGGCACCGCGGGGCTCTGCCCTGCCCTGCTCTGCCCTGCCCCGCTCCCGGGGCCGCGGGAGGGTCCGCGCTGGGAGTTTATCCGCTGATCGGAGAGGAGGGGAGGGATGGGGGCTTAGGGCAGAATCACTGAAGTCTTTTGTATGTGCCTTATTTTTTTTTCTTCTTTCTTTCTTTCTTTCCTTCCCTCCGCTTGCGCTCTCCTTCCCATCTCTTGTTCTCCGTGTCTGTGCCCACCCCACCCTCCTTCAGATCCGGCGATTCCTGCCCTCGCCTCGCCCTGTCATTGATGGGAAATCAACTGGATCGCATCACCCACCTGAATTACAGCGAGCTGCCGACCGGGGACCCCTCGGGGATCGAGAAGGACGAGCTGCGCGTCGGGGTGGCTTACTTCTTTTCGGATGAGGAGGAGGACCTGGACGAGCGAGGCCAGCCAGACAAGTACGGCGTGAAGGGCTCTGGCAGCCCTGGCCAGGAGACGCCCACCCACCACCTCCACCACCAGCTGGTGCTGAACGAGACCCAGTTCTCCGCTTTCCGCGGCCAGGAATGCATCTTCTCCAAGGTCAGCAGCGGCCCCCAGGCTGGGGACCTCAGCGTCTACTCGGTGTCAGCGCTGCCCGCGCTCTGCAAGCCGGGGGACCTGCTGGAGCTGCTGTACCTGGGCCCGTCGGAGCACCCGCCGCCGCACTGGGCGGTGTACGTGGGCGCCGGGCAGATCATCCACCTGCACCAGGGGCAGATCCGCCAGGACAGCCTGTACGAGGCGGCCGCGGGCAACGTGGGCCGGGTGGTGAATAGCTGGTACCGCTTCCGCCCGCTGGTGGCGGAGCTGGTGGTGCAGAACGCCTGCGGGCACCTGGGCTTAAAAAGCGACGAGATCTGCTGGACTAACTCCGAGAGCTTCGCCGCCTGGTGCCGCTTCGGGAAACGGGAGTTCAAAGCCGGGGGGGAGCTGCAGGCGGCTGCCGGCACCCAGCACCAGCAGCAGTACTATCTCAAGATCCACTTGGCAGAGAACAAGGTGCACACGGTGAGGTTCCACAGCCTGGAGGATCTAATACGCGAGAAGCGCAGGATCGATGCCAGTGGAAAACTGAGGGTGATCAAAGACCTGGCTATAGTGGATGGGAAAGAATAAGGAGGAGCAGGAGTACATGGCAATCTTCTCTCTGCCCTGCCCGGGTAGACCAGCCTGCCACAGAGACAGGAGGCTGCACCTTCCTTCCGTGGGACGCGACTGGAAGCAGGATCCATGGCAACATTCCAAAAAAAACCAGCATTCTTAACACCCATAGCCAGTATTTTGTTTGGCTTTTAATAGCATTAATGCTGAAAGAGCAAGAGAGAGGAAGGGGGGAGGTGCAGGAAGGCTGTTCTCAGAGTATGTGGACAAAGTCTCTCCTGTCGATCGATGTTGATCATTCTAGCAACATGCCAATAAAATTTCAAATTGAAATTTCTTTTTTAATTTTTATTTCATGGCTTTAATCCATGATGATAAGTTTTAAACATCTGGGACCGTGGATGTGGATCTAGCTAATATTTGCCTTGCAGCCAACCAAAAGTATGCTAACTGGGGGAGGAAGGGGGTGTTAGGGTGGGGGGAAAATGTCTTTTTGTTCTGTTTCTCAACACTGTTGCTTCAGCCTGTAGCTGCAACCCATATTTTGTCCCAGCCAGCTCTCGCAAGTTATTTACAGGGGAAAATGCTTTCATGTTTCTGCTTGAAATCTGTCACATTTAAAATATTTGCCTTTGTTTTCTGTTTGCAGCTCCCTGCTAAATGTCATCATAATGCATAAGCTCTCCCTCCTCCCACCCTTCCTGCCTTTTTTCTTCTGAAAAAAAAAAAAAAAAAGTTGGTGAGCAGCTGTTTTCCTAAAACTAAATTCATTGGTTAAAGGAGGTAGTGTATTTTGGAGAACAGTGTCCTCTGTGTTGCTCCTCAGGGATCCAGCCTCTAGGATCTCATGCTTGAGCTGTGGATTTGTATCACTGTAGTGATTCTCACTGCACCACTGCTTCAATACCTCTTCATGCACAGGTCAACAGAATCCTGCAAGAAGTAAAGAATTTTGAATTCTGCATGTTGCCTCTTTGAAACAGCAATTTATTGCATATTTACAATTTCACTTGAAGTAGATGTAACGTGGCCAAGTTCATCTTGCATTTCAAATTACCAGCAACTAAAAATTCTGTTCAGTGTAAGTTTAGAAATCCACAGCAGCATTTGAAAGATGCCTTTTAATGTGATGTGAGCAATGCCTTGTCTGTATTTCAGATCCTGTTCACTCATTGCTTAATTCTAAGTTTTGAATTGAAAGATCAGAGAATTAAATATATATATCTTTAAAAAGTCCAAACAAGTATACTGGGGCATTTTTTTATTATTATTCTTAGCTGCATACAGCTTGTAATGAGCATTTTGTCTTTGCATGTTTCAGTGCTGGAAAGAAAATACGTATTTTTTGTTCTCTCTTCCCATATCAATGTCAGATGACAGATGAGACGTAATACCCCTCTTTTGTATCTATGATACACTCCACCCCCTGTCAATGTACTGTGTCCCAACTTCTTTTTTTTCTTTTTTAATTAAACAATGTTGTAAGCGACCTTGTTGCAACAGTAATTTCATTTCTACAAAGCATTTGCCTCCCATAGCTGAAGCTGTGAGGGTGGAGTGCACTTCATTATAATAAAAGTGTCAGCATAAATATCTTTTAAAAAAAATCCAAAACCAAACCTCTACCCTCAAAACTGCACCCCCTCAGCGAAGGTCGTCTCACTGGCTTTGTGCTTGCTGATACGCTTGGCAAAGTTATGTGATAATAGCCACTATTACTCTTATGCCCTCCCCTGAAATACCTTGCATAGTACAGTATAGGGTAAAAATGTGAATTGTAATTACTGTTGAAATAGCCTCAAACCACAGTGTATCTTTTAATAAATGTGTAATATTTTACCTTTGTACAGGCAGTAGTTGCTGTCTGATGATAGCTTTTCCAGTAACATGAAGAGAATCTTCTACATAGTAGTTGTGTATCAATTATGTGTACCACATTAGATCTCCTGAATTGTTAGAACTGATTTCCCTGTACCACTTGGTGGGAGCACTGTGGGATTGCAGAATTGCACTGGCTTTACAAGAAGGCACTTGCAAAAACTTAAAAAGTAGTAGGAGAAGGAAAGGTGGGTAAAAACAATTTATTTTAATTTTTCCTTATAAAAAATATGCTTTAGAGACATAAGGTTGTAAGAGGCAGGGAGAATCACATGAAGAGGGAATAAGTAACAGAGTGGTTATGAATGAAGGTAAGAAGTAGGGTTAGTTTTGATTTCTGGAATGCTTTCTCTTCAAAGTGCTGTTAGATTAATAACAGAGGATTAGACAGAGGTTCTTTGCAAGGACAGCATTGTACATTCTCACTACTGAGAATTTAAAAAATACTGGTCTTAAGCTTTTCACTGTGCTTTCTGAATACTCTCTCACTCTGGCTAAACAGCCATTTTAACTCTGGGGTTTTTTTGTAGTGCTTTACTAACCTGGTTCATAAACATGATAGTTTTCCTTGTTTTACCTAGCTAGATGTAGAATGGTATTTTGTAGTATATAAAAGAAATTATAGAAACTAGTGTATGCTTATTTATTCAAGCTCTGTCAGATGCCTTTGGCATAACTCCAGACTTGTACAGACAAAGGTACAACAATGTAAGCCCTTAGTCCTTTGCATAAGGACTGGAGAAAATACATTGGACATAGTCACAGCTGATATGAATTTAGGATATAGTATAGCCATGACTGTGTTCAAGTAGCACTCTGTAATTAACAAGGGTACCCATATACTTTCTTTTGCAGTTTTTTCTCATGCTAGATTTCAGTCCAGACAGCAATCTGGCCCTGATTCATAGTCCATTGAAGTTAACGAAAGGGCTCTTGCTGACTTCAGTGAGCTTTGGATCAGGTTGTAGGAGGTGGTTAAAGTTTGTGGACCTTGCGGAACAGTGAGATTTAAGGTGACACTTCAGAGATCAGAAGGGCCACCTTTCTGAGACGACGGACAGTGGACAACTGAGCAAACAAGGGAAGAAAACAGACTAGTACTGAAAAAAGCAGTGTTAGCCTGAGATGAAAGTAAGGGAATCTATGAAAAAGACCTAATGAAAAGAGATATAAAAAGTTGTTCAGTGCCTTGAAACAAGAAATGAAAGGCAGGAGAGCAGTCAGCTGCAAGAAAAGGAAATTATGTGAATAACTGACAGGTAAAAAATGTAATTGATTATACTCATCTTTCAGGATCAGTAGCCTGCTGGAGTTAACATTTCCATTTTCAGCAGTAAAGATATTGACAAATTATGTCTGTGGAATCTGTTTGCATTCTTCAGTCTAGCTACCTAGGGTAAATATTTACATCTCATTCATTGCTCTTGAAGTACTTGCAATATGACAGCAATGTCAGGATACTTTGCACGTCTTTCTTCCGTGTCACGTTTCAAGCTTGCTGTTCTTTGGGTAACAGTTCTATAGAATTTTGCTTAGATACGATTGTCTTTCTCTTTTCTGACTGCAATCTTTTGAGTAGCTTTGAGATTAATGTTTTATTAAAAACTCCATTATGTCCTTTTGAAACATAGAGAGCCTTTGTGAAATGTTTTCCTGTCATGACCAAAATGTTTATTCGTTGTTGACTGTGCATATTGGGAGAGGGCTGTAAGGACGGGTGGCAAAATAGGTTTTGCCACTATCAAATTTTGTCTCCATCTTATGTTTCCATGTTACTTTGTTTTCATTTTTTAGGATTCTTTTTCTTCCAAGCCTTATGGTTGTATTAAATTTTTAAAAAATTGCAAAACCAAAATCTTCATAGCATACTTTATATGGCAATATGCTATTGATCTGCATAGTGGATTTCAGGTTAAAAGAAGGTGCAGCAACACATGGCCTTCAGGGTGTGACAAGAAATGGCCCTTTGTGGTAGAGTGAACAGTCTTTAATTATCCTGCCTCATTTCACTTAAGTGTCTTGCATATTCAGGTAAGTAATGTGCAAAACTCTCTCAGAATTTATAGACCTGTTTATGTGATGTATTGAACATCTGTAACTCCAGCTAATGTTTGCTGGAGTTGAAGGAATGCTGTATCTCAAGACACACAGCATCTTGTAGGATCAGATACCTCAGCCTGCCCAGTTCCCCACTCTCTACGTTTGCAGCTACAGAGGAAGTAGCAGTCTGGGGTAGCTACTGCTAATTTCAATAATTAGTTATTTTCTATGAAAGATTTCTGCTAGAGCAGCTTATGGACTGTGTTCTGCCCCTAATTTTACTTGGATGTGACTAAAAAGTTTTGTGTGTTGCCGTTTATGGTGTGAAAACAGTGTGCTTTATGCTTTATAACCCAGGAGAAAAATGGAAGTCCCCGTCCCAAAGAATTTAGCCAGAAATATGTAAGGTATGACTGGGCTACCATGATGAGGACAGGTTCACTGCAGAATTTGGGTTTAAAGAAGAATAATATATGACTAGAGTGTGATTGAGTGCTGCTGTTAGTTCAAGTGTCAGTGTTTCCATGGCAAGTCTGGAATTTATTTGCTTACTTTATTATTATGAAATATTTAACTTCTCTGTACTTGGAGTTCAAATTTGACATGTAAAGCTGCCCTGTTTTCATGCATCCTCTGACACAATGTTAGTTTGATCTGTCAGGATTTTTTCCAGTTTTACTGTCAAGAAAATTAATGAATACTGGGATCAGGTACTCAACTGCTTGTAAATCAAAAGGAGTAGTTTAGATGTTAGGTTGAAAAAGGGAATGAACTAAGAATCTTTTATTACTGGGCATATCCAAGGATTTGTTCCAGATTATGTAGATATAATCTATACAAACTACCAGTGCTGTATTTTTTAAAGTGGTTGTGGCTCTCTGTGTTCTCTCTTTTGCAAAATACTATTATCTTGTCTAAATAATCCAAAGCCCCAGTGAAGCTCTACTTTTTTATACTGACATGCTATTGAAATTAGCAGTTACTTTATATTTACCTTTAAGAAATAAACTAGAATTTTTTCTTAAAGGATTTATAATTGAGAAGCTAGTAATATGCACTTTCATTTCTTAATTTTAAATATTTTGCAAGCATAAATGCATTTAGGTGGAAATGTTCTAGAGGAATAATAGAACTTCCATTAGCAGAGGCCATTCAGATTAAAAAATATGCCTTTACATATTTTATTTCATAGTTTTATTATGGGGCCCTGGGGCATTTCTGATTCTGCACATGATCCATGTAGGTAAAACTGTTTGCAGGATCAGGATCTCTGAAATAAATTATCTATCCCCTTCATGTGGTGTTTACTTTGGGCTAAGATCAAGGAGTAGGACTAAGCAGGATCAAGACCTCAGCATCAACTTTCTATAGAATTTAGTGGAAGGCTCATGTGTGTGATGTCTACTGGAAGGGCCTTATTTACGTTTTCGTACTTGTACATGTGGTAATCATCTATGCAAATTGGCATTTTCCCAGGTAAAGTGGGTTAATGCTTTTCAAAAATCCCTTTGACTTTCTCTTGTGTGTCTGTATGGGCACATGTGTTGGGCACAAAGAGAAAATCAAAGTTTAGGATACCGGCTCGAGCTTCTGAAGTGCTGAAGAGCCAATATCTCCAGCTTGTTTTGGCAGGAACTCAGGTTGAATTTGGAACCAGTGTGGGTACAGCAGGAAAGGGTGGGGGAGTTTGCAGTTAAACTTCAGGCTGTTCAAGAAAAATGTTCTGAGACTAGCTTGAAAATCCATTCTTTCTTTCTCCTCCCCAGGGTATATGAGGGTGAGTAACTGTGCACCCTTCACGCATAAAACCATTCACACTTTGAGATTCATGCTACTGCCTAGGCAAAATAGGGTGAGTAAAATATGCAGTGTCTCATCAGCCTTAAGGAGCAAATAATTTTTCAGCTTAAACAATACTTGGATACAGTGTGGCATTAGCAATCCATTTTGAAAAGTCCCATTTTTAAGTTTATAAACTAAACAGGAGGATGTTTATAAATAGGAGACCTCAATAATCCTTCTTGGTAATTTCTCTACAGTAGAGGTAAAATCTTGTTCCCAGTTTGTCTAAATAAAAGAGTAATCCTGAGTCGAGAAAATTACCACGGGATAGAATTTGGAAATAAATGAAACAATCAAACTCCAGATTTAGTTCTGACATGACACTATCATTACTGCAGGTAAATGAATGGCAAATGTGTAACAGTGTGAATAAATACAATTTATTGCATTGTGACACTTCTTCACAGCAGAGTATTTTATGCCACAGAAGGAATATTCCTTGTGTGTTACTCAACACAAGTAAACGTATCACAATCTGATCTTAAAACAGATCTTTTCTTCCATATGTCCTTATTGTTTCCATATGTCCTTTCAGTCAGCTGAAAGCAATATAAAAACTAAACCTGAAGAACATACTAATTGTTTGTAAATATTTAAGCAGAAATTTATACGTATATTGACATATAACTAGTAGATGCACTTGTATATGCATATGGATTTGCATACCATACATGCAATACTTGTATTGTGCATATACACACAAGAAGTCTGGACTATTTTGTTAGTATTGGTAACGAATGGCAGTCATTTCGGTATGTATATTATCTGTGCAACAGATGGATACCCAAGACTTTGCTGACAGGATTTTAACACTATTCAAATATTTGTTCTTTAGGGTATGCCACGGTCTGACATCAAGACAAGTGAGCTAAATATGTGGGTTTTGACATATTGCTACTTATTGGAGGAAAAATATCAAGAAACACTACACTTTGCAATAATGAAGTACCCCTTTAGAATGAGCTATGCTGCTACTGACTTCTGTATTTATAAATAAAAGAATGATCCAGTGAAGTATCCATCCATCTTTCTCTTTGGCATCTCTAAATGGATAGTGCCACAAAGGTTTTTTCATAATTTGAATGTTTCCCCTCACTGTAATATTTTGGAAATTAGCAGTGTTCTGTTGTTCAGACATGCTCAATTATTGTGTAGTTGTTCTAAAGTAAAGAAGTGGCTGGCATTGATACTTCTTGACTTTTCTCATATTATCTTTCTTGAATTGATATGTTTATTTCAAAGGCTAAATGGTGGGGCTGTGGAAAGCACTTACTGTTTATTTGGCACTCTCCATTGAACTCATTAGGGAACATTCAGCAAAGTTTTTTGGGCCACAGTTAGGCTAACACTGCTTTTAGAAACTTTATCTCATTGATAGAGGGTGAAAATCAGCTCTTTCAAGACCTGTGAGTTCTTTGTGTGGACTGGATTGCTGAGAGTTACACTTCTGACACCTTGATAAATGAAATTTCATTTCAAGAACTAGAATAACCCCATTATTCTGTGTCCTCACCCATGATGTTTTTGTAGCACCTAATGAAAGATTGTGAATCTTTTACTATTTTACCAAAATTCTTCATCAAGCCCACCACTAGAAATCACTGTCAGAACTGAATCCTTACCCAAAGATTTCTGTATTTCCAGAGGCTACGGAAGAAAGAGAATTCACTCACCTATCCTACTGAAGTTCTTTAATAAAAATATTTGTATTGGTACTAAAAGTAGATCCAGTGTAGCAAGTCATGGACCACCATAACATTGCTGGTAATTAAAACATTGCACTGAGCATTAGCAACAGTTACTTTTAAGAAAATTAGATTGTGTGTTAATGTACAACTTCATTTAGCAGAGGTAAATTAGATGAATGCAAGGACCTATTAATGCTTATCAGAGACTATATGATACAACTGTTAATGTGACAGAGTCCTACTTTAGCTTTAGATCCAGACCTTGTTACATGATATGTCTGCCTACCTGACAGGCTTTCTGAATTAGTATTTCCAGCCTCTGCTGACTTCATACCATTGATTCTTCAGTTAGTTGTAATCAAAGGTCATTAATAGTGAAAAGTTCACTTTAATTGACCCATTGACTCGTTTTAATTATGGCAGTATAAAAGAGTGTCAGGTGCTAGACCCCTACATAAAGGGTTAGTTAATATGCAGATTCATCTTGGCAGTAATACTGCCTGGGTCCCATTAGCTCAAGCTAAGGGTTGTAAAAGAGTTTCCTACTTTATCTCTCAAGCTGAAGAAATAGGGGAAAAAAGATTGAGAGGGGAAAAAAGGTTCTAAAAAAAAAGTCATGCTCGGCAGAAATCTTGGGCTGTTCTTAGACTTGTGCTTTTGTATACAGATAAGCTCAAAAACATGCAGATAAAACTTTCGCTCTGTTAGGAGCACCAATTATAGAAATTATACCCTTTAAATTTTGGCATGCTAGAAGCTTGCATATGCATGCTAAATAAAGAGGATAATCTTTTGCTTTTCCATTTCACAGCATGCTAGTAACTTTTCTTAATCCATAGGAGCCCAAAGTTAAGTTCACTGTCTGCTGATAATGTACCCCAAGAGCAATAGAGATGTTAAATTTTTGCATACTGCAAGAGATATCAGTACTGAAAACCGATCTTCAATTTCATTATCCTGAAAGCCTTAATCTCATACATACCTTTGAACTTTTAATGACTTTCCTAAGAATAATGTCCAAGATAACGTGAATGGAAATAAAGCAGGAACATAAAATGTCAGAAGACAAATTTGTTTCGTGTTCAACTGTCATATATCTCTTATTTCCTTGAAACAGGAATAAGATTTGTATTGATATTTAGGGAGCTATTTGGTTTGCAGCATTCACAAACTTAAAAAAAAATCAGGTGTGCTTTACTATAACAAACAATGGTAAGAAAAAGGAATATATACCATTTTGAGTTTGAAAGGGTTATCATATTGGCAGGAAAACTCCAGTCATATTCTTTAACTATTTCAAACCTTATGTGAACTGGTTTCAAACTGAATAGCTCAAAAACATGAAACAGTTTTTTATTGGTTCACAATGTTCTGTGTTTCACAAATATGACTAGTCATTTGTGGTGCCTCAACTTCTTAGTATTTCACTGAAGATCTCTCAAACTGGTTATTTTTTCCAAATATTGTCAAACTTCTGCCTCCTGAAAATAAAGCCCCCAAGCAGACTCCAGTCAGAAACTGAACATTGAAGACAAATTAAATGGAGCTTGGAAAATGTTTTAAAAAGCTTTCATAGCCATAAAATAAATCTTACAAAACATAGAATTCAGTATTGTATCCTACTAAAGATTAAATATATTAGGATTTTTAAACATATAGGCTAGCATAGTGTATTACATTCAAAAAAGAAGTAGCTGCTAAGCGGTTTATTTTAAACATGAGCCCTCTGTACCTTGAATTCAAGATGTAAAGTTTGAAAAGGTATTCCTTAAATCAGATTTATGAGCTAATCTACCCCTTCTGGGTGAGGTTTCCATTATCATTCAAACTGATGTGTCTATGTAGATAAATGCTTGTGGGATCTCTGTTATTACTAATTTTTTTTTTTTTTGTATTTTGGTGAGAGAGTGGTTCTGGGTGGCCACAGCTAACCCCCATAAGAATACTGGCATCTTATTATCTGTACGTTGAGTGGAATCATTAACAGTTAGCCAGGAAGACAGCAGCAGAAAAATCAGTACAACTTTGGTCAGAGGGAAAATAAGCAAGGGGTGTTACTTGTGGGAATGATCCTTCTGCAAATGACATTTTGTCCAATGTCTGAGTGGGGGGAATGCACAGCTACATGATGCAAATGAAGCAGGGAGTAGAATTCTAGGACTTCCAAGACATATAAAATAGTGTGTTGGAAATGGCACAGTGGAACATATAATGGACCTCCCACTAGGACCTGTAGTATCATATGAAACTGGTAAATGATTAGCAGTGGAATGACATTTAGAAATGTCCTTGCTGTACCCTTGGTGTCAGTGTCACCAGGTGATGTAAGTATAAAACATGCAGTATAGCCAGTCAGCCTAGCTTTTGGTCAGCCTCTCAGCTTTGGTCACCTGAGAGGCATCCCATTTTCTCTCAGACCTTGGTGAAAGGCAAAGTTTTGCCACATAAAGGTCGGATTCATCTGATTTTAATTATGAATATAGACTTAGTTTTTTTCAGTACTTAATGGGAACGGGATGTCCAAACTATGTCACGCTCTGAAGATGCCTGCATTGTCAATAGCTATAGGAAATGTTTAGCATAGCTATTGTGGTTAAGTGGGATAAAAACAGACTGAAAGGCTCTGGTCTCTCTCCTCCTTCAGTTTTTCATGTAAAAATTGTACATATAGTCCAGGTTACTTGTCTAAGCAGTAGAGAGCCATGCTTTCAGAGGACAACTCATCCCATCTCAACACATGCGTAATAAAATAAAACACACTTCAAATGCCTTTCCCTCTTCCTGTTCAGTGTTTACACAACTAAGATTGACTGTTGGAGTAGCTAACAGAGATTAACTGAGAAAAAAATGTCCTGAAATTACAAGCTTTCTTCTCTCCCAGACCAATAAATCTTGGTTTACTGAGTTGGAGAATGCAGTGTGATCCCAAAAGAATGACAGTATGAGATAGAGTATAGATAATAGATAAACCCTAGTATTAAACAAACATTAAATTACAGAGATATTTTGTCATGACTGTAAACAATATATTAATAAAAAAGATTTTTAAAAATTTAAAAGGTCTGCTGAATCATTTGCTCAATTTTAATCACACAGACTAAAAGAGGAAAACCTGCTGCCCTCTGGAAAGTTTACGGAACTTAGTCAATTATTTTAAGGATTTCTCAGGAACTGATTGCCAGAGCATCTGGACATCTTACAATAAATTAAAAGCAAATATTAATTACACAACTATCCATTCAGATGGCTCAATGCACTTTAGCTGCCTTTTATTTGTCTCACAAAGGACCAACATACTGACATGTTAGTTAATTGAATGCTTGATTGAACAAGTAAACCTTGCACTACACTACAGCCTGCCAAATTTAAATTCAGTCTGCCTGGTGGCCTGCCAGAGGAATAGATTTCCACTGTGAGAATCCACCAATACCTTAGAAAATGTTAGTCTGATGGCTTGTTTTAGGAGATTTTAGCTTTTATGAGATGATATAATGTGAGAGGTTTTTTAATTTAAAGCTGATTTCCGTAATATTTGAATTTTTAAATATTGTTAATGAAATGTTTAAGCAAGCCTGAGGAAAAATTATCAACACATATTTATGAATTCATATTTCATACTAATTGCATCAGATTCTGCTAAAAAAAGGAAAAAAAAAAAAAAGAGGGATTTATTCTGTATTTGCTGAAAACTCTCAAGTGATTATTTACATTAGTCTTACCTTACTCTTAGGCAGAGCATACCTACAGACAGACAGAAAAAACATGGCTAATAGTACAGATTACATCATATTACATTTAATATGATGCCTTGTATTATGAGAAAAAAGCTCATAGTCCCTAGAATATCAACTGGGTAACCTTTTGAGTAAAGGCTTTATTATGCTCTGTATATGTGTAGATGGCAGGATGTCCAGTCAGACAGAGATGTATTCACTTGTCTTCATCGAAACTCAGTTAGTGTTAGTGATGGTCAGTACAGCAAGGAGACAGCACATGGCTTTCAGGAGAATGCAGTGTAAGGAATGAATGTAACCACTTGTGATTGAGTTAACGCATTTTAAGATTAATAGCTGTTTAACAGTTATTCAAAACAATGGCAAAAATTATTTTAAAGTGATGTAAGAGAATGTAACAGAGCTCTGAGAAATCTCAAAATAAATTCTAAAGCTGAGGCCTTGATGTTAAGTTAATGTAATATGAAGAAAGGTGAAGTTAAGACAGAGTTAAAGGCAAGCAGAAGACGCCAGTTTGATACCCCTAATAGTACTGTAATGTCTAAAGGGATTAATTCCTTTATTTTGTTCATACGTTCAAGGTCTTACTCCTTACCCAGATTCTTGTTTAGTCATTTGCAAGCAGAGGAAGTAGTTTTCTCTTCTGTAGCATATAGTCCACTTTCTAACATTATGTGCAAAGTTTTATTTAAAAGAATTCATGCAATTCCTACAATCTCCTCTGCTTTATTCCTGTGACATTGGGATTATTGGAGCCGTCTGTGTCTCTTCAGAATATGGTGGCACACAGAGTAGAAGTTCTGTGAAATCTATTTACATAGAGCAGAAAGATTAACCTTTTTGAGGATTGGACATGGTTATTCAAGTGATTCCATTCTTATGGCTCAAAATCAGTTCACTGGCCGTGGACTTGTCATTGAAAAGTGCTATATGAACTCCATCTTTCAGGGTTTGAAACTGCCAGTTTCTGTTAGTGGCAAGGTTGAATTCATTTCTCCATTTGTGTCTAGTACTTTTGAACTAATTGCCTTCCTGTCCTCAAACTTCAAAGTTAGTGTAGCTGTTGCTTTTCTTCAAAGGAAAGATAATCTTATATGTTTTGATGGTAATGCCATTTCATATTCCATCAATGCAAATCTCTTTGACAAGACTGGTGACCTGGGGGTTAGTGCTCAGGCAGCAGGTGGTAAACCATTTGTCCTCTGTGACATGTTCTTAGATCAGTGCATTCCCCTCACAGAAGTGAAGATAAAGGCCACAAACTTTCAAAGATTTAGTCTTTGTGATATCACAGAAATAGTCAATGTCTTTGTCTTTTCTAGAGCAGAAAAGCTATTGTTTCCCAGGTACTTTGCTCTTGTTCTGACAGTCCCTTATAAACAGTTCCTTATAACCTAGAGTATATAACACATATTTATAATATATAATTCTTGGTATGCTTGAACTCCTGCCTTTCCTTACTGCCAGGCAGCTTTGGAATGTGGTGAAAATGCAATTAAAAATGTTTTCTGGTACAATTTGATAAGTGCAATTTTGACCCAGGCCTGAATGGTTGCAGAAGTAATTCTGATAGGGACAGTATTTCCTCCTCTCTTTTGTCCATAAGGATTCCATCTTACCTCACTGCACAGTCACCCACCCCTGGCCTAATTTCAGAGTGATGGATAATATCCTGAATGCAAAATTTATGTCACTGTTCAGGGAATCACATAAAATTCAGAGGCATTAAAAAAAGGGTAATGTTCTTGCATTCACATCTTTGAAGACAAAGTTTCATATTCCTGGACCTATTCCAAATGCTGTTCAATACATATAAATAAGCTGCAATTGAATAAAATACATGAACATCATCTAGAGTCATAATCAGAACCCAAGGCTGCCTATAGAATGTGGAAGAGTTCAAGGCAAAGTCCATCAAAGTCAATAGACACCCTTTCATCCTTTTCAAAGGGTTTTGAATGAGGGCCAGACTTGCTTCTGAAGCTCTCTCTAGACTCAATTTGTTCATGGTTATAGTCTGCCTGTAGTTGCCATGGCACAGAACATGAAACTACTTAAAATGAGGGAGACATTGAAGTGCTAATGTTGCACAGTTCTCCAGTATCAAAGGTGACTATAAGTAATAAAAAATTCTAGCTACCTTTCTGCAAGTTCTTTTCTTGACCTCTTGATTTCCCAGTATTGAATTTTAGGTCATAGCTAACAAGTTTTACAATGCAAGACAATGACAAGAAGCACTTGTATATCCTTACTTCACTTTTCAACTGTACTTTTTCAAGTTTGCTGTGATGGTATAAGCTCTGATTTATCAGATGACATAAATCACTTTATCAAATGCCATCAAATAATGACATTTCCTATCTAGAAAGACAGATTATTAAAGGATAACCAGATTAAAAAATGAGATGCAGAAGTCTTAAATGCTCCCTTCAGGAATGTCACACTTGTCTAAAAATTATCAAATGAAAATGGTTGCCTGAGAAATTCTAACACCACTCCATAGTCCCTGTTTAAGTTATTTCTCAAGAAGCATAAAAAGAGATACAGCCATGACTAAAACTGAAATATTTACAGTATTATAATTCACACCAGGTCTTTCTTTTTTCAAAGGCTCGGACTTTACTATTTATTTTTTATTACTGGAAAAATTTACAAATACATTTAAACAATCTCATGTTAAAAAAAAGTGATAATATCAATCCTTGAAAAGATGTAGTGGTAAACATTTCGTTTATTAAATTAAACTAGTTATTTATTCATCACTTACTATGAGTAAAGTTTAGAATAAATTTTGAAAATGTGTATGAAAATCCAAATGCTTCAGAAATCCTCATCACTTTGATGAAAACACTTTTTCAGTTATTTCCATCTTGCATTTGAGGATTAGAATATGTTAATAGGGAACCAAAATAAACCTGTTTTCTCATGCTTTCAGATATCATGCTAAACTTCTGCTTGTCAAATAATTATCTTTTCATAATATCTTCTGAAAATATGATTATCTCTAGACCTGGACAAATAATGGTGTTTGGTTGGTAACTCTTGTCATATATGAAGAACTAAGCTAAGTAAGTATTCACTTCATATGTTCTTCAATATGTCTCACTCCATCAGACATAAGCAGCAACCAATGGCACAGTAAAATGCATTTCGATTTTGGAGCCTGTTGGACTTGTTTATGCTCTGTGATAGTAATTTACATGGGGAAGGTTTGTAATCATCCAAAAAAGGTTAAAGATCTGCTGTGGTAGTGCTAGTTCCTGGACTTTTCATAAACAAATAGAAGTACTTACAGAAAAATGGGTTTGTTGCGTTGCCTATTGCCATCCAGTTTAATGTATATCAGTGAATAGCCTCCTACTCACAGCACAGCTCCTGCTTAAGATTCTGAAGACCAAATAACAGCTATACCATCTGCTCTTTGATTCAGCAGAAAACCTGGGAACAGACTGCATTTTGGGATTTAAGTCCTTATCCAACAGTTTTCTTCAAAGGTCTGCATAACCTACCTGGTCAGCAATCTCGGCTTCTCAGGCTCTAAAATGCTGCAGATGTCAGCTCTGCAGTCAGCCTTACAGTCCATGATTCAGAATGGCTTTCGTCAAGACATTGGTCCAATGCAGAACACCAAATTAGAGCTGAAGTTTTTACTTCCTTACACCTAAATTCAAGTTCTTATTACCAGAAATCATAGTGTTTCTCTGCCATAAGAAAGAGGGAGGCAGGAGGGAGAGAAGTGAGAAGCAGAGGAATTGTAACTTTTCTACTACAGCATCTTGAAGCTTTTTTGGGACAAGTGGAGGAATAAAAATACCAATTCTCATGAAGAGATCAAAATTGCTGAAGGAATGATGTGAAACTATATGGAGCTTTTGGGACCAAATAATATCAGAGGAATGACCATCAGACATTATTTCCTAGCAATATCTATTTTTTCATGCAATGATATCAACACTAAAGTCTCACTTTTGCCTGTTAGATTTGTCAAGGTTGCTTACTTTCTCTTTTTGTGTATGTATATATATATATATATATGATTCCTTCCCTTTAAGTCTTAGAAGAAAACAAACAAAAAAACAAACCAACCAAACAAAAAACAACAAAACCAAAGAAAGAAGGAAGGGGTTCAGCTGTAAAAGTATGTAAACCTGACTTTTGTCTTGACCCTTGGGTAGATTGTTTCATGCTGCCTTAGCATATTGGAGTACTGCTAGCAACAACAAATGAAAAACATCCCAAACCAAGCTCTCACCCCTCTCTTCCCCACTTCGCCCTGACATCCATTTTTGGATTTCCAGGGCCTACAGCTTTTCCTGCTAAATTTCAATAGAGCAGAGAGTCATCTAGTGGCCAAACAAAGGAATTTTGGTCAAATTTTCTATCCTAGAGGCCTTGCCTGAACTCAACTCTCATAGACTACCTCAGACACTGACAGCAGATGGGAATCAGGCAGCAGTGGGTGAAATGGTGGCTGGATAAAATAAAAAGGGAAAAGAACATCTGTCCTCTGCTGCAGAAATAAAACAGCACACTCACTCATGATCTTTTTATTGTTTTTAATGTCAGCTGAAAATTTAAGAATGACTATATCAGCCACTATAGAGCACTGAGAGCTTGACCATAGAGATTATTCATGGCTTGGTGACACCTATGGCTTAATCTAAATTTTGTGTACCCATGTAACTGAAAAGTAGAAACTATTCAGGGCAGGCAAATAAAAGTCTTAAGAAGTTATCTTTTCCGTTTCCCTCTGCAGGCAAACAAAGCAAATCAACAAATAAGCTGTAGGAAATTCCCTAGGTTACTAGTTTTTTGTGCTTTGTCCTACTGTATCCTCTAAACTGGGCTTCCTCTTCCTTTGATCAATGAATTGTTGAATCTCTAAACTGAGTTTAAAATTTCAAACATTAACAGTGAAATTTTATATTATTTCCTTTTCATTTTTAAAGCATTTCTACCTTACTAGATCAATTCATGTGTTTTTCTAACTCAATAACCCATCTTTTTACAGTGACCAACACTAGAGACTGTAAGAGAACATGTAGTTATTTTCTTTTTCTCTTCTAATTTAAAAAAAAAAAAAAAAGGCACAATATCCTTTCCACAACATTAGTTACAATTGATTATAATTCTGAAAACTCTGGAGAACTCAGAAACATCCGCTCCTTCTTTGTTTTCTATTAAGTTCCTGTCTCAGCATTTACCATGTTTTGATATCCTACCTCCATTTCTCATGTAAAATCAATTCTTATTCTATGATACAGCAAGAAGTTCCCAATCAACGTTCAATATATTACTAATGATTTTCTATCCTTATTTTTTTTCACCATACTGAGAAAGGTTAACATACTGTGTTTTTATTATGAGTTTTTCCAGGCCTCATTTTTGTAACTCTCTTCTGAGCCTTTACATTTTAGTAATGCTTTTCTTGGGCCTTCTAGATATCTGATACAATGCTCGAAATGTTCTTAGCCAATTTACATCATGAGTTTGTATAAAGACATTGTAAAGCTGCCTGTATACTTTATGACATTTTTTTATACATCTTACCATCTTCTTTGCTTTAAAAGCAAATTTGCATGCTTAAAGCAAATTCTTGAGCAATTCTTTAATTCTTAAGATAATTATTCAGACTCCTTCCCAGTTTTATTTTTCTCCCACAGATTATAAAGAGTACTGGCAGGACTTCTACAGTGTCTGACACAAATTTAGGGCCAGTAAGAAAAGGAGAGATGAATTGGTTTGGAAAGGTATCTTACAGAGTTGCTCTAAGCAAATTATTTCTTTGTCCTCAGAATCCATTTGCCATATCATGCTGTAAAACATTGAACACAGGAACTTAGTGAAATACCCATGCAGGTAAGGGAGTAACAGAGTCAGTGTTTTGTTCTTTCCTACTTTTCCTATCATCTTGTCTTTGCTCTTCAGCTGAGGATCCATAGGCTCACCTCTTCAGACACCCATGCAGGATACCTTCAGCAATCCCACCAACGAAGACTGGGCACAGAGCTGTAATGAAAATCAGCTTTCTTTGTCAGATAGTGGTAGAGCTGTGATGCCAAATAAAGAAATGATAAGACCCCTTGCTTGTTTGGTTCCCTCTGGATGGTGAGAAGTGGTTAGGGCCAGATTAGAAGTATATAACCACTTTTTCATTACTCTAATGGATCACCAGAAAGCCATAGACACTACACAGCAGATTTCTGGAGTTCTTAGGCTCCAAACACATGGGAAAAATCTTGCATATATTCCAGAGAGAACATTCCACATGGTACAATCCCACACTCAGAAAAAAACCTTAATAAATAACACATTATGATCTTTATGTACCACACTGATAAAACTTGTCATTCAATTTAACCTTCGAAACATCCTCTCTGTCTCTCCCCCAGATACAATTTCTGAGTTCAGCAGGGAATATCATTATCAAACAATGAGTGTTTCTCAGATAAAAGACAACACAGTGAGCTTGGAGAATAAGCAGCCTTTTCAGTTTTCTCTCACTAAAGCACACTTGTAAATTTACTTGAACTCTGATGAGAAAAAGACAGCTGCATTCAAGAGGAGTAAGGCAGCGTGAGTCACAAGGAGCATTTATTCCCTGAAAGAAATGAGAGAGAAGGCAGTTGTTTTACTCTCTTATCAGTTGGGGTTCAAAATGTTGGTGGTGCTGGCAAGGGCCTAACTGCCTGCTAAAAAACTGCAAGGGAAAATAATCTAGTCTTGCCTCAGACATGAAAACATTAACAATTCAGAAGCAGCATTGCTGTGTGATTTCAGTCTAAAAATTATTTCAAGGAGAGTGCTAGTGTCAAACAGCTGGTATAGACAGACAAGTGGCTTACAAGTATTTCTAAAGCCTGATCTTTGTTATTCTTTTTCCTCTTCTGGATTCTTAGGGAACTCTATTCTTTGTGTCCATTTATAGCATCTAACATGTAATTATCACTAAACTGAGTGGCAATTGAGTCAGGCTGTCTTAAGCACTCACAAAAACTGTTAAATAAATAAATAAACCATAGTTTTCTAAGGACCAAATTGACAGCAGAATAATGTGAAATTCAGTCATTAGGGAGGTAAAGAGATGTGGGGTTTCATTTTCTAAAGATTTGTTGTGATCAGCATTATCCACAATTACATAGTAAGTTTTTCAAAAAGTCCTAATGGCAGTACTAATGACTACAGAACTGAAAGAACTCAGTCTACAACATCCAAAAGCTGACAACTTACTTTTATGCTTTACTAGGAGGGATACTGTCACAGATAGTGGCTAAAAAGCCATCAGGAGAGCATGTGAGCTGCTCTACACACAGGCTGAACATCACTAAAATGTGACATTCCTGTCTTCAGTCACTGAATCTGGTGTAGGTAAAATGTTTCCCTGTCAGCACAGGAATCAGCTTGTGTTTTCACTGAAGTTAAAGAAGGCTACGGAAGTTTGTAATGTTTGACATTGACTCACTTTATACTTTGTTCACCCATCTGTTCTCAGAGAACTGCCCATTTTGGGAGTTACATGGCTGTTGCTTTTCCAGGCAAGTGTCAACTTTGATCTGCTGCCAGAATGTTTAAAGGGCTGAACAACTCAGAAAGGGAAGAGTTTCCAGAGGTAGTTCTAAGTCATGAAGTAAGAGTTAGACAGAAATATTATTCAGTGCAAGATTTTAATGTTTGACCTATGAAGATGTTAAATATCAGTTGCAGGACTTTGGAGAAAATGGAAAGTCTAGATCTTCTGCAAATCCATATATGACCAGTAAGATACCAATAGCCTGAATATCATTATTATTACTATTTTCCTCATCATCCCCCCCAGTCTGCTGTGCGAAGGCAGACTGTGGCTGTTCATGACAGCCACAAACATCTAGACCTGCAGGAAAAAGCTTACCTTTACCACTGCCAGTGGCTCTGAGCATGGAGAGATCCATGACTTTTAGAGACCTGAGTCTTCAGCTCGGTCACAAAGAGGGTCTGTGATTCTTACATGACAATAATTCAACAGACATGTCTCAGTTTAAACCCTCCAAGAATTTTGAAATAGCCTATGTAGCCCGGTAGGGAATAACATCTTAATTTTTTTATTTCCAAACTTGAATTATGTATGCAGGATTTAAGAGGGAAAAAATTGCATGGACAGTTATGTATCTGCTCAAGGATCCATGTTAGTGTCTGACTGGAGACCACTGTTTTTGGTTTAATTTTAAAAATGTGTTTATTGTCAAAACTCTTTCCCCTTTAGGTACTTTTTATCAATGTCCTGTTTCTTTTTCTGTGCATTTATGAAGATTTAATATCATTACTGCTTATTCAGACAGAATCCTCTCTGTGTAACTTATATAACAAAAAACATAAAAATGTGGTGGAACATAAAAGATGAATATCCAGTATTTTAAAACTGTTTGAATATGGAAAGTATTATAATAAAAACAACAGATTCTAATGACAGCCAAAGCAACACACAATTTCACTGTTTAAATTAAATGCTTGAAAGCTCTGAGGCTCTTCTGCAAACCTGCTGTTTTTCTGTATGAATCTGGTGGGTGGTTTTAGCCTTTTTAATTTTGAAATACATTGATTCTGCTCTTCAATGAAATGGCATATTAATCTACATAGAAGGCTGGATTCTTTTTTTTGGAAACCAGTGGAACATAGATGTAAACCACTCTCTTTGGTCTTTGTTAGGACAAAATAGATCTATCAAAACTCCAGAGAACTTTTGTTTGCAATTATATGTGATTAGTATTTACAAAATGATTCTTCAAAGGAATTCCATTTATCTATAGTTTTCATTTGCCACTAGAAGTGTGTAAATCACTGTCTTGCTCCACTGTTGTCACTCAGCTAAGGCGCTGCTTAAGTCAGTCTGTAGCCTCAGAAGGGCTTATGACCACGTTCTTAAAGTTGTCATAAAACCACCAGCCTTGTAAATAGTTAAAATGCTTTCATAAATCTTTTTATTAACCTGTGAGTTGTTTTGGTTTAGCTATCATCTCATGGCTAGGCTTCGCGAACGAAGATTTACAAGGGCTCTACCCACGCTTGCTACAAGCACGCTGGTGGCTAAAAA
>JAWWEE010000105.1:103696016-103723225 GCA_035221455.1 Xenops minutus
AGACTGTCTTTCTGCTGAAAGATAGTGTTGGTGATGGTGAGCTGCTGCTCTGCACAAAACTCTAGTAGCAGGCGTCCATTGTCGTTGCAGGTTTAGCTATAATATATACATTACATACATCCTGTTTTGTTTTTTTCCTTTAGCTTTGAAGTATTGTTGTATCAGGTACTAAAGAGTATGATATTATGGGGAATGTAAAAAAAAAAAATAAAAAAAAATCTATGCAGACATTATCTCTTTTGAAAGAGACTTAAAATTCAAAGTAGAGAACAGCTCTGAGATTTCAGTTGCTCCACTATCTGCCAGACTCCTATTCATTTCATTTGATGCAGGCATTTTACAGTTTCTTAATAGACAAAGCAAACAACCTTCCATAATAAAACTGCAGAGGCATAGATTGTATGACTGTATAATGCAATCATGCACATTTCTTTTTAAAACTATGTTATTTTGTTCTGTTGATTAGAAATAAAAATATTCCTAGCAGTGAAACTTGAAATGTAAAAATTGCACAATTCACTACTCACTCATCTTCCAAGCCAACTGTTTTGTCTTTCTTTCTCTTTCTTTTTTTTGGTTATTTAACACACATAATGCCCAAGCCCAGCTGCTAAACTTACTCAGGAGTCCTTTTTTCTGCTGAAAAATGATCATGTAAAACTATCTGATGCTTACAGTCTTCCAGCAAAGGAGATGAAAATTATTTGCAAATACTCTCTGCTCTCTGCCTAAACTGTTTGCTCAGGTGTATTTTTTGTTAATCTGAGGCTTATGGGAGGTAAAGGTCTGCACCTGCACAACTAAAATTAAATCAGTTTTGCTAGTGATGTCAATGAAATTAGGATTTAAAATGTAGCTAATTCCCTTACCACTCTTTATTGCCTAGTCAGGGGAATAATTCAGGTACCTAATCATAGTTGTGCACTGCTATTTCAGATGTTGTAGGGTATCTGAGGCATCATCCCAGAGTTGGCAGAGATAACAGATATGTCATGCAAAAATCCATTCTATTCTGGAGTGATGGCAGGAAGCCAAGTGGAAATTATATTTCAAACAGCACTCAACATCCATATTTCTGAACCTGATACTCGTTGCAGGTGGGAAGGACTGTCTCTCAAATGAGGGACTGATATCTCCAGAATTTATCCATTCCATTAGAACAGGCAAACAAAATAACAGGATGAACAGTTTTCCTTGCTTCTCTCCATTGGTTGTAAAGGTAGTCTAGCTGGCTCTTTTCAATTAGTCATTTTGTTTCACATTGCTAAAGTTAAAAGGTGTCTCACGTCCTTGGAGCAAGCCTTACTGGAAATCAGAGAAAATTATTTAGGTGTGTCCACTATTTTTATCTGAAAAGACTGTCTGCCATTTGCGAAGCTCTATATTCCAAGTGAAAAGGAAAAAGGTATTTGAGTGTAAATATGTGAAGAAGAAGCTTAGTTTTAAATTATTCAAAGTAAATCAGAGCTAAGCAGTCAGAGCAACCACAGCATACTAGTGAGTTATTCACAGAAAACACGAGTGTTACAGTCCCCAGCTATAGAGGGGTGCTTTTTAGCTCAGGCTGTTGCATTTAATGTTTTAAGCTCTTGAGGTTCCTGGCTCAGTCCCTGTTGTATTAACTAAGAGTTCAGCTGTCACAGAAATCTTGCAAACACAAAGGATAGAAAATAAAACTGAGTACATTAATTATATAGAAGGGTAAATCTACTTGTGTTAATGTGCTCTGTGGTAATTTTCTGCCCAAAAGGACTACATGGGACTCTACATACCCTGTTTTGTGAAAGAAAAAAAGAACCCAAGTAGAAGTTTTATAGATTTCACATCTCAAAATTGAAAAATTACAGTCTTCTTTCTTAGGATGATATTTTTACCCTCACTGATGGAAAGCTAAGCCATATCCATCAGTAGGCATACTGACTTTAATTAAACTAGCCATAGAGTAAGATATTACTTAACATACAGTTTTTTGGCCTTGCATTTAGTTTTTGCTTCTGCCAATGATTCAGTGATGGCACAGTGAAGGATAACTATTTTTTAATACCCTTGGGATCTACTTAATGAACTGTATGCCATGATTTCAGTGTTTCTCTTAACTTTTTCTTGGAAGTGGACGTAAATAAATAAGTGTACATAAAAGAATATGCAAAGATAAGAAGAATCTTCTGTTTGTTTGGGGTTTTTTTACTCTAAAATCAACAATTCAAGGTTCTTCACATTAGGAATATTCTCAATGGGACTATTTTTAGAAACCTTTTGGAAGCTATTTATTAACACAGATCAAGAAGAGGGAATTATCTCATTTTTCTTGACAGAGAATAAAAGTATGAACTACTGCAGGAAAGTGCAAATACAATACATGTTTTATGTAGACACCGCTGTGAGGAACAGCTGATCCTGTAAGCCTGAGTCATCATGCTCTTGATCCACAACACCTCTACTGTCAGCTGGGTCAGGAGCCTGCTCCAGCAAGTGTGAATGAATCCATTTCTCCTGCCTTAACCATCGAGCTATGGAGAGAAGTCTTCAAGAAGAGGATGATTTATTCCATCCCTAATTTTCTCTAACTACATGGAACCTTTATTACCATTCATTGCCTCAACGTACTCACAAATGGCCCAGGGCCATTATATACTTACAAAATAAGAATGAGGAAGCATCCTGAGGAATTTACAGTCATTTCAGACAAGAAACAGGTTGCTGTTTAGCTGACCAACAGCAGTCTGTGGCAGTCCTTCAAAGAAGGATTACAAGTCATGACACTAAGAAGGAGAGCAAGACAATGCACAGAAAAAAAACTAAAAGGGCAGCTGCAAATGAGGAAAATAACACTGGAAAGGAGATTTTCTGTTTGGGGTTTTTTGTGGATTTTTTTTCCTTCAAGGAAAAAAAAAAAAAAAGGATGAATGGAAGTAATATTCCCATGTCTATCCTTTGATACAATTATATACTGCTCCTAGAAAGCAGTAAATTGTTCTCAAGATCTCTTATTCTCATTCTTTATTTTTTCCTTCTCTCCCTCTCTCTTTCTCTGTCTCTGTCCTCCACCTTCCTTTTTTTTTTGGTTTTGTTATTTAATGTTCAGTTGTAGTTGTTGCTAATCATTTAAATTCATTGTTCTGTGAATGCTTTCCAATTAGTGATAAATGACACTTCACACATTTGCTACTTGTTTGTTTAACAGCTGCCACTCCTCAGTCTGTAGGTTGTAGATGTCTGGAAAAATGCCATGTTTGTATTTTGGATGGTAACAGGTTTGTTTTTGTGTTAAAATAATGGTTTTGAGGAGCACTGTAATTCTCTGTTTATGGTCATTCACTGCCAAGTTTTGGCACCAGACACTTACTTTATTTTCATTTTCAAGAGATGACGTGACAGAAATAACAAGACAATAAATCACAATTATATTGCCTGAGTAAACATCAGAAATGTTGATTATAGCACAATGATAGCAGCCTCATCCTTATTTGCATAGACATGTTGGCCATCCATAGGCAAAATTATGATCCTACTTTTAAATTCCTGCTTAAACTTAAAACAGGATTATTTAAGGCCTTTTGAAGAATGAGTTGTTGTTGAGAGAAGGGATAATAAACGTTTTTTGCTTTGGAGTTAAACAAAAAAAAAGTAACATTCTGCAACTGGATAGTGTTGAAATTTCCTAGCTTAGATAAGAAGAAACTCAGCACTGTAAAGATTCTTTTGGAATCCATTTTTCTCTGCTATGTACATATGAAGTTATATATATTTCATTAAAAATACATTATAATTCATGCATACAATGACTTTAAATTTGGAGTATACCCTTTTAATTTTTGACTTATGATTGTTTAGTTAATACAGGTTTGTCTTTGTCTTAGCTATTTTTCTCCAAATTACTTTCCCTTACCTTATTAAACAAAGATCTAAATAAATTCCACAGTCTGAAATATTTGACTTGACACTGTCAATATTACATTTCATAGATCAAGGCTATGATCACTGAGGCCTCAAAACCAGGTTATGAGGCATCACTGAAAGATTTCAGTGTTTGCTTCCTGCTTCTACTAGATTAGTTTTTGTACCTTTTTATTGTGAAAAAAATATGCAGACACCGTACTTTTGATCAAATTACTAACATATACAGCTACAGCTGAATCCTACATTTAGTGTTTATAACACCAATGCATATGCAGTAGACAATACTCTTCATTATCTTGTTCAAACAGAAAGTTACTTCTGCTGGGCTGATCCAAAGCCCTTGAACCTCCTCCCACTACTCCTGTCTCCTAATTACTTTACAGGTAACAGTTATTCAGCCCAATGCAGGTACTGAAGATAAGTGCATAAATTAGGATCTTGCACCTTTTTAAAAAAATATAATTTGCAAAATTAAATGCAAAATCACAATAAGTTAGAGGCACAAAGATTTTGAGATGCACCCTGTCCATGACCTAGAATTTAATTACAAAAGGTTTCTCTAAAATATGAAGCCTGATATAGAGCCTATAGCACAAATAGGGGATCAAGAATAGAAAAAAGCATTCACTAGACCTTTTGGTAAAATAAAATATATGGGTATTTTTAGATCAGTATACACTACAAATAGCTAAGGGAATTGGATAGATTGGAGTTTGTTTATATGTGAGCAGAAATGAGTGTAGAGATAGATTCAGAATCAATTAATAAATTGAAGAGAAACAAATTTCAAGGACCACATGGAATCACTCAAGAGTTCTAAATTAACTTAATTATGATTAAATACTTCATATTTAGACATGTAAAGGACTAATGATGATAGGTAACTGTTACTTGCTTGTAGCTGAATTTGGTAATAGAATAAGAAAATGAACTTTAAGAAAAGGTTTATGGGCTGATGCAGGGATAGACAGTTGAACAAGTAGGAAGATATATATGGATAAATATGACATACAGAGCTCAATATCAGTAATTAAATGCTTTTCTTGCAGAAGAAAGCTGTGTATCACAGAGCTATTAGGTTTCTGTGATGAAGTGCAATAGCACATGAACGTGGATGATCCATTCAGACTTGCATACACAAGGCTCTTACAAATTTTTCACAACATTCTTGTAGAAAAGGTCCTTAGAAAAATGAATTATCATTGATAAGAAACAAGTTTCATTTACTGATTAGTAACTTTAGAATAAGGAAATAAGTTCAAGAAAACAAACCAAACAAACCCAAATAATCATAAAGGAAGAAGGTTACTGGTATTAGGATATGGGTGCATTGCATGAATAAAAGTAAAAATAATAAAAATAATTCAGTTACGGACATGAACAGTGAGGTGACAAAGTTTGCTGATGATACACAGCTATTCAAGAAAGTGAATGCTAGTGCTGATTACAGAGTTACAGAAGTGAATGGGTAATAAAAGTTATAAAGGATTCAGTGTTGACAAATGCAAAGTAATAAGCATGGGGAAAACTGTAGAAAATGATAGGTTCTAAATGAGTTATTATCGCTTGGAGGACAGAATTTTGGAGCCTTTGTACATATTTCTTAAGGAAATGCCGGCTTAACAGAAGTCAAAAAAGAAATATAAAGTTAAGAAATTATTAGCAAAGAAATTGTCAACAAAACAAAAAACTTTACATTTCCACTCTGTGCAGCTGCATCATGAAGCCAGTATGTAATATTTCTTAAAAGATAGACCAACACTAAGAAAACTAACCAAAAACAAAAAGAAAAGAAAAAAAAAAAAAAAGGAAAGAAAAAGAAAGCAAAGCCTCTGTATTCAATTATTCCAGTCTTTTAATGGGCCAGGTTAAAAATCCACCTCAGCAACTACCTCAATCACTACTTCTAGGAGCTGGAGAGTATACTGGGAAAGGGTCAGTCTGCCTTCAGTATTCCTTATAACTTTTCTTCCATTTTTTTTCTGTAGGGTCATTAGCAGAGTCAAGGGAAAGGAAGTGAAGGGTTTATCCAAAGGTTGATCTGGGTAAGTAATCATTTACAAGATATCATATTTAAGAGAAAATGCATCTTTCTCCTCTGATTGTCCAGACAGACTTGGCAGACTCTTTTCCTAACTCAGGCAAATACAACAAGGTTTCCAAAGCTGGGCAGCATAGTAAAGTCCCTTCACCTTTCTTTGTATCAAGGATGAACTTGTTATAATCAATTTTCTATTATTTTAATTATGATTTTTTTTTTCTCTCCTAGTTTAAAAATGAACAAAATATGATCTTAAGTTTTCCAAACTAGTTCACTTATACAGTGAAGGGATAGATTTCTTATTCTCTGGAAGGACTAATTCCTGAATAAACTGCAAGCTACTTTATACTGACAAAACTGAAGCAAACTCAACAGGACCATCTTAGCAATTAATGAATTGAAGACCGACAGACATAAGCTCACTGTACTCCAGAATAAAAGGTCACCATGGCAATATTACTTCTCCTGTAATTCAGTAAGTTACTCTAATGGGAGTTACACTGGGTCTCAAAATAGGAATATTATTGCAGTGGGGGGCATTATTTCAGTGTAGTGATGAATGCCAAGTATTTGTAACAAGCACTCGAAGTATCATCTGTCAGGAGAAAAGAAACACTTTGTAGCACAGAAGGCAGGTGGCTAATATTCATGTGAGGATGTTGCCCAAGCTCTGCCAAAACAGATGTTCAGGGGACATAAACCACCAAAGGTTCATTGACTATAATAATTTATATTAATATGAAAAACAAACAAACAAACAAAACCACCAAATAACCAAATCAAACCAACCAAATTAAAAACCCCTAAACCTTGCCCTCTTCCAATGAAAGATTTGAATTAAAATGGCTGGCTTTTCTCCTCCACAGCTTTAATCATGTTTCACTGAAATTCTTCTTGGAGACCTGCAGGATGGTTCTTGACTCCATTTTCTGCTCTGCTTATGCACTCAGGGTTTTACAGGATTATCAACAACAATTTCCCACATACCAAAGCAAAGCCAGTCACGTGGACACTGAAAAAGAAATTTGTTTTCAAACATCTTGATGTGGAGAACAAACATCCTGAAATCATGACCTGCCAAATCTTCTGGACTGACCAGAAAAATGTGAAAGCACAACATATAAGTCTGGTGTATGATACAGATTGGTTAAATGATCAAGGGAGCTTGTTACTGGCCCTGAATGTTGCAACTTTGTGAGGTAAATAAAATCCAGCCATTTGGGAAAACACTCTGAGCATCTAAAGGTTAGAGAAAATAGTCCTGGGGTTAACTGGCAGACTCTTTGAAGATAAGGTGTTTTATAAAACATATCGCTGTGGATTTTAAGTGTTTGACTAGTTGACACAACAAAAATAAAATAAATTATTTCTGACAGTTATTCCTGGAATGAAGGGGGGAAAAGGTATTTCTGCAACTTCCAGTATGACATAAGGTCATGTTGCGTTAATTGTACCATGCAAGCTGACACAGTGTATCATGATGAGCATGGTGTACAGTCAGGGTCGGTATGGAAAAACAATCAAACAAAACAAAACAAAAAACCAAAACAAACAAACAAACAAAAAGGGAGTCCTAGGAGAGCCTAAAAAGCTGCAATTAAACAATTACTTTCCTCTAAAAAAAATTATATTTAATTTCAATTAAAAAGGGGTATGACACGGTAACAATGGGATATTTTGCAGGAAAAGGCAAAACCATACCAATCACACGTGATTTTGTAATTTATTTTGTCCTTCAGACATGCAAAACTCACTTTCAGTGAACAAAGCTTTAGCTCCTGCAAGTCCAGGCAGTCATACTGGAAATCAGACATGTTACTAAGCCATAGCCATGTAAACAACCAAATACCTATAGACAAACCAGCTGGTATCCATCACCCACCAGTGCCTCACAACAGCTGAGGATGAAATCACAAAGTGTGCTAAATCAGAAAGTGATCAGGTAATCGGAGGATTTTCACCTAGCAACAGCTACTGACAGAACAACCTGAATCTGCAGGATTTTCCTTCCTTGCACCTCTAACAGGATGTTTTATCCCTCTTCAGCCCCTTCTTTTTACCTATGAAAGCTCCTCCTCCTTGAGGTGGCAAAATTCAGTTTTGTCTACACTGCTTTGAAAACTTGAAGCAGCTGTTTTGAGTTAGTGGGAAAGCAGGGGTGTTCTCAGGAAGTGGAACACTGCTAGACCAACTTGTCTCACTGTTACATGTTGTGCCTTCATGTAATTTCATTGATTTTCACAGCGCATGGGCTGTGCCTCCTGGGGGCAGCTCAGGCAGAGCTCAGCTACTTCGTGTTTGCTTTGGCAGTAGCTAGATGGCCAGTGAGAACATCTGTAAGTGAACCCCTATATAAGCCACAAGTCATGCTGTTCATGGCTCAGTAGTTGTTTATATGGGTATATGGCTATGGTTTGCTCATGCACCTCCAGTAATTTAAAAGTTGGGTTTCTGTTTTAGGTGATTTAGCTTTCCAGCTATTTGCAGCTGTTGACCACTTTGTAAATTCAAATCACAGTTGCAATCTCCAAATACTTCTCTGAGGGTATTTATGAAACCTTTCCTGATACCTTTTCTCAAGCCCATGGCTTGTCAGTATGAGTAACTCTACATTTTGCTGAATTAAAAGTGGATGCTTCTATATTTCTATGCAGAGTTCCTCAGTGTGCATAGGAGGACTTGTGATTGGTACAGGATTTCACCTCTCATGCATGTTTCCCTCAGACCTTCTCTTTCTCTTTCAAGTCCAGTAGCTTACAAATAGCAGAACCATCAGACAGCAATGTTTTACTAAGCCTTGGCAGGAATTCTATGTGCACTTGCACCAGAGTTCAGATCACTCTCTGTTTTGCATTTCAAGAAATCCATGAACCAAAACTCTGAAGAGGTACATCCAAAGGAAAGGCAAAGATTTAAACATTTTCAAAAGTAGGTCCAGCATCTTATGTTTATGTAGGAAACAGTTCATTAGCACAATGGAGAAGAAATAAATAATATAGTAATCTTGAACATTTTTTTTATGTGTGTTAAATTATTTTCTCAGTCCCAGATGGTCTCTTCAGGGAAATTAAGTGTTAGAAAAAAAAGAGAGTAATATATTTCATCTATTTTACTAGAAGTAATCAGAGTAAATTAATATGTGCTGATTTGCAAAATCAGCTAAAATTACGTCAGTCAGATTATATTAATTATTTTCAGTTCTGTGTAATATAAACTGTACAATTTTGGCAGGCAATCAGAAGGATTTTAGAAGATAAACTAATGGAAGCTATGTAGCAATATTTATAGGTAGACCTCACTACAAAGCAGAAAATCTGTTTCATTAAAAAGAATCCCCAAACATATTGTGAAATATGGGTTTTTTTCTGCATATGTTGTCAAAAATTTTCCTAAGGGAACACATTTAAGAAAGAAAAGGATAGATTTTGGAACAGATAGTACTTAGAGCTTTCACACTAGGATTAGCAGTCATGTTTCTGAATCTCTAGTTTGTCCAACTGATGATATAGCTATATAGTAGAGGTATGAGAGCAGATTTTGGCACCAACAATCTTCTTCAATGACTATGGAAATCTGCATGGCCTAGAATATCTAGACTATATGGAATTTTGCGCACCTACAGCTTAATTGTTTTGTTGTCTAAGCAGGCACAAATATTCAAACACCATGTTAGGGTCTATAGTGTCAATCTATCCTCAGTCTTGGAATTTAAGCCTGGATTTTGATGTTTCACATCAGATTTTGAGCCACCAGGAGATTTCCATTAACCACCAGGTCTTTTTCTAAAGTTGCCACTAGGAATCTCTACTAGATACTTGCAGGGTTTTTTATTAAATGTTTTTGAAAAGACAGTAACAGGAACAGAAAGATAAACAGTACCCTGCCTCTTTACATCAGACTCACTTTTTTGCTGAGCACTAAAATACTATGGTCATATCATGTTCAAATTCTCAATAGCTTGAAAGAGTACTTTTCTCAGTTTTGAGGTCTAGAATGTCTTGCTTGCTTCCTCCTAACTTCCTTCTCGTCTTATGAGAGTTGAATTTAAATATATCAATTTAAACTATGATAATATAATACATAAAAAATATAGTAGCTTGAGAGTTAAGCAATCAATATGCGTGAGGGAAGAACCATCTTTTGGAGAGACCTAGACAGGCCGGAGGAATGGGCTCAAGAAATTCAGCAAAGATTCAGGCAAAGTGCTACATCTGAGAAGGAAGAAACTCTTACAAAGTGGACGGAGTAGGGACCACTTCTGCTTTAAAGCTGGACAACAGTGTAAGCAGGATTCAGCAATCCATGCTAATATATTGGGCTCTATTAACAGGTCAGTGATCATTGGATCATTGCAGGACTGGAGCACTGCCCCAGGAGAGGGGCTAAACAAATGGGGCTGGTTCAGTCTGGAGAAGAGATGGCTTTCAGGGGATCTAACAGCAGCTTCACAACATCTGTGAGGGGTCATCAAGAAGACAGAACCTTGGCATTTGTAGATGTGTATGGTAGAAGGGTGAGTGACAACATTATAAAGTCAATCAGGAGAGATTCCATCTGGACATAAGAAGAGAGCTTTTCCCAATGAGGACAGTCAAACAGTGGAACAGATTATCCAAAGCACCCACAGAGGTCTTGAAGGCCTGATGGATAAAGGTCTGAGCATCTTGGTCTGAAATCAATGTTGAAGTGATTTGAACAGAAGGCTAGATTAGATGACCTTCTGATGTCCATTTCAAACTAAATGATTAGGCCAGATCCCGTATCCCTGACTATCCTGTTAGAATACAGACTAATCTGACCTTCTTTTAATAGTTAAATAGGCAAAGTATTTCATTTGCTGAACTTTCAGCATCCAGTTTAGTTAACACTTATGTGCATTAAAATTTTAGTGCAAAGAGAATGAAAAAGTGTGCATTGTTTAGGAATGCATGTTAGCCACTTGCACATGTACAGCATAACTTCAAAAGTAATTTGGAAAGAATTCATTTATTTAAATATTCATGTCTACATGCACTACAGATGATGACAGATAGCCACTAAAGATCTGAAGTCAACTAAGAAAAACAGGCAATTTTAGGTACAATTCAGTATTTTCTGAAGTGGATATGCAAAGCAGACCTAATGAATCAAGTCCTTGAATTTATTGTTTCTTTCCACTTATCATAAAATGAATTTAAGGTGATTAGTTCAGCCATGGAAGTTTACATGCTGCACATCAGAAATGAGGTATGATGAAACCCAGCCATTGTATCTAAGTCATTTCCTCAAGGAAATCACACAAACACTCACAAACTATTAAAAAAAAGGCAGAAGGTTTGAACAAGAGAAACCCCTGTCCTTAGAACAGAGGAACCCAGATACATAAAATACAAATTAGTCTTAATCTGTCTAGTAGAGTAGATCGGAGTTTACACTTTGCACGTCAATTTAATATTATATTTTAAAGGGAAGTATAAGCTGAGTAAAAAGAAAAAGAGAAATATAAATTTAATTCTGCCACTTTTCACCAAGTGTATAAGAAATCAGGAGGAAATATCAGGAATTCTCCACCTAGGCTTTGCATCCAGCCATGTCAATTATTCTTCTTAGAGTTAACACCTAGTAGAGTGAGGCTGGATCTAATAAAAGGAAGATGACGTGTAGAAAGTGTGGCCTTACTGTTCTACAGCATCCTATTGTTTACAGCATTTGCAAGGAACAAGAGAACTGTAATTTCAAAGTATCCTCAGTTTACGCAGGTTTAAATTTATTGCTTTGGCTTCCTAAGAAAGTACTCCTTGTGTTCTGGAGTTTCTAGGTCATGCTCTTCACTAAACAGTTTGCAGCTTAGCAGCAAGGATTCAAGATCCATGATCTCATGTCATAAACTAGATTTCCACTGAAGAAAGGGGTACGCTTAAAAGAAAATGAGTGTCAAAAATGTGTTTTCTTAAACCGTGCCTTTGATACTAGTTTCTTACTGGATTAAAACAACAAAAGTAAACAAACAGTTGCAGGAACAGTAGTCAAAATAGTAACTAGGAAATGACAAGCACCATCATTGCATCTTGATCAGTTCGAGTCCTTTTTTAGTTCTGACTTTCATATATCCTGTGTGCTTAAATACATAAATTTCAAGTATACATCACTTACAAAAACAGTTTTTCAATGACTTAACACTAAGACAACTTTCAAGTTCAAAAAGAACCCTTTTTGAAGAATATCAATTGAATTCCCTGTAGGCCAAACATTTCATTTGAACATGTGATTTAACAAGCTCTTAAGTAACATATCACCAGTCTCACATCCCTTCTATTCATTCTTACAGCCACATTCATGGTTGTGGTGAAGACCACAAAAGTTTAGACTTTTCTTTTTAGCCCATTTCTGCCTTTCTGATTCAGGGCATTTCTACTCATGTTTTTGTACCTGTAGCCAAGTATCAAGGAAAACTTTGGACTATCCAGAAGAGAAAATATTATTTATTTATTTATCTATACGAACAATGTGTCAAGATATGCTGTAAATGCCTTATGTAAACATTATTTGATCTATTTCTCTAGTTCAGAAATCACTTATTTTTTAAAAATTCAGTTTGATATTAACTTCTGCTGTACTTTAGTCACTAATGACCCCATGAACTTGGCTAATTTTATCATTTTAATTTGCAGTGAGTACATTTTTTCACATCCTTCTCACACCAGACTTAGCTGTGTTGACATTCCTAAACTCCCCTTCTGCCCTCTAGACTCTTCTATTTGCAAAAAAAGAAAGCACAGCAGCACATGAAATTACATGAGCAGAAGAAGATGTTGTAGTGTTCACCTACAAGCAGTAGAGTTCAAAAATAAATGTAATATATTTTGTCTAATCTAATCAAAGAAAGTCATTACTTTGAAGATGCTTTCATTTCATCCCATCTGAATTTCTGTCATACCTTTATTCCAGTCCTGGTTACTTAAAATGAGGAACAGTTGTAGTAGTCTACAGCCAACACCTTGAAAAATCACAGATAAAACCATCTGTTTTTCTGAAAGTTGAGATACAGTTTTTGTCTTATTGTTAGGACTTTATTTTGGAACAGCAAACTTCAGTTCACTCAGAGCTCAGTTGGGATGGATTCTGTGGGAAGCTTTCATGAGGGATGAAGGAGATAGTGAGTGCTGAGAGTTTTTAAAAAACACTCTTCTGGAAACACAAAACCAGTTCATCCTCTCTGAAGGAAAGAGAAGCAGGTGCAGCAAGAGACCCCCTTGTCTTATCTGTGAGCTGCTAAGCTCTGAGACTTCTCAAAATAAAAAAGGAAGCAAGCCAGGGATAGAAAAGTGGAACAATACCCATGGAGAACTATAAAGGCATTCCCAGTGCATGCAAAGATGCATTTAATAAAGCAAAAGCTCAACTCAAATTGAAATTGGCCAAAGTTACCAAAAACTACAAGAAAGGGTTCTTCAGATAAGTAAACAACAAGCAGAAACAGAAGGCCAGGTAAAATAACAACAACATTTAAAACATAATAGTTCTCAACACTTTCTTCATCACTCTCTTTCCCAGCACCAGTGGACCTCAGGCCCAGAGAAAAAAAGTTCAGGTTGATGCAAACACAGACCCACCGGAAGAGTCTGTATGTGAATGACTACAGAAGTCTGACCCCTTCAAATGGATGATCCCTGACAATGTCCACCGGAGGATGTTAAGAGGGCTGACTGATGTCATTGCAAGCCTCTCCCCATAACCTTTGAGTAGCTAAGAAGATTGGAAGATGTCCCACATGACTGGAAGAAACATAAGAACATGGATCCTTTGGAGTGAGTTCAGAGGATCGCGAAGATGTCCAGTGGGATTGAGCATCTCATATGAAGAGAGGCTGAAAGAGTTGGGGTTCTTCAGCCTCAAAAACAAGACTTCGGGGTGACCTTAGAGCACCTCCAGTACCTAAAAGAGGCCTGAAAGAGAGGTGGAGAGGGATTTCTTACAAGAGCATGTAGTGACAGGACAAGACTTTAAAGTGAAAAAGGGAAAGTTTAGATTGGATAGTAGAAAAATAAATTCTTTACTGTGAGAGTGATGAAGCAGTGGTACAGGTTGCCCACAGAAGCTGTGGAGGCCCCATTCCTGACAGTGTTCAAGGCCAGGTTGAATGGAGCCCTGAGCAACCTGGTCAAAGGGGAGGTGGGAGGTGTCCCTGCCCACAGCACAGGGGTTGGAAACTAGATGGTCTTTAGGGTTTCTTCCAACACAAACCATTCTCTGATTATATGATATGAATGTCATCCCCATCTACAAGAAGGGCTTAAAGAAGGATCTGGGAAATTGTCAGCCCCATCAGTCTTACTTCAGTCCCTGGAAAAATTATGGAACAAATCCTGCTGGGGGCTATCCCAAGTCAAATGAAACATGACTGGCAAAAACCAGCAAGGATTCACCAAGGACAAATCATGCATGACAGACCTCACCACCTTCTACAACAAAGTAACCTGCTCAGTTGAAGAGGGGTGAGCAGTGGACATTGTCTACCTGTTTTCCTCCAAGGCTTTTCCTACTGTTTCACACAGTTTCTCCTAGATAAACTGATACATTGCAAGAGGGCTGTGCAGTGCATGGGGAACTTCATGACAGGTGGCAAATATCTCCTTCTCAAATGGGCAACCTATCAGGTTGAGTCCCCCAGGGATTGACATGAAGCTCAATACTGTTTAATATCTTCATAACTGATCTGTATGATGGGATCGAGTGTTTGCTCATGCTAGCAAACTGAGTGGAGAAGTGGACACTTAGGAAGAGAGATTAGAAAGACCAGGATAGGCTGGAAGAGTGGACGTGACAAGAACCTTGTGAAGTTCAGCAAAACAAATGTAAGCTCTTGTGCCTAGGAGAACACAATCCAGGAGTGCAGTACAGGCTGGATCTACCTGGCTGGAGAGCAGCTCAATGGAAATGGGTGTGGGAGTCCTGAAGAACAAGAGAAACTAACATTTGTGCTGCTGCAAAGAGGAAAGTCAACAGGATGCTGGTCAACAGGGAAATCCCCGTCACAGATAAAGAAATCATTATCACACTCTACTAAGCTCTTGTCAGGCCACACCTGGAACACTGTGCTCAGTTTTGGTCCCCATTATAAAAAAAACACATGGACCACGTGGACAAGGTCCAGAGAAGGACTACAGAGAGTTCAAAGGATTGAGAAGCCTGACACATGGGGAAAGGCTGAGAGGACTATTCAGCCTTGAGAAAAACAGGCTTAGGGAAGACCTTATCACTATGTTCCAGTATTTCAAGAGGCTACAAAGAAGATGGAGACTCCCTTTTTACATGGAGTCACATGGAAAATATTAAGAATATGATTCTGATTCAACACAAGAAGAAAACTTTTCACAATGCTATCAATGAGCCATTGGAATAATCTCCACAGGGAAATGGTGGATTCTCAACATCAGACATTTTAAAGACTCAGCTGGACATGGTGCTGGGCCATCTTGTCTGGACAGTGCTTTTGCCAGGAATGTTGGACCAGGTAATTCTTGAGGCCCCTTCCAACCTTTGATTCTATGATTTCTTATATTCTTACACTCACAGGTAGGGCTTATAATCTCAAGAAACAAACAAACAAACCCAACAGTTTTTCTTAGCCCCTGTATTCTTCCAGTCATCTTTGCTGCAGGATCACTCACATCCTGAAAGCTTGCAGTGACTCATCCTTTTCTTTCAGTTTCTAAAACTCCGTCATGGAAAGGGTTTCCAAACAAAGCTATTTAGATGAGTATTGCTAGCTGCCTTAAAAAGGCCATTAATAAAGCAGCTGAAAAAGCTGCAGTGATAAACTATGCAAATTATACCTTACTACTAGAAGAAAAATACCAGAAAATGAGAGCTAAATCCTTTCCCCCTACTCTTCACCTACCAAGCATACAAAGAAGGAGCAAGATGCTTAACAACAATACCCATTTTATGCAGTAAAATTTTGTTCTCACTCCCACCTAACTGGTACTTTCTATAAGGGGGAAAAGTTGTAAGGATTATCCAGTTCACAGAACAGTATATCAAACAAATGAAACACCAAAAGATACATTTGCTGATAACAGATCACACTGTAAAACTTGCAATATACCACTACTCAGTGATTTTTGACCTAAATCATCATTAATCATTCATGAACCTGTGTGCTGCTAAAGGCAATAACACAGTCTATAATCTTCAGGATGTGTGTGGGCAAAAAAAAATCTTTTTCTTTTTTTTTTTTTTAATTAGAATAAGTCAAAATGGCTTTAACTCATAAGTTGCTTATGCATTGCAACCCGTTTCCAGTAGGACAGGCAATGGATTTTGGAACAGGTCACCTGCTACTAGATTTCAGAGACCCCTTCACATTGTTTTAAACTCTGCTATTGATCTGAATCATGTCAGAAACACAACTTTAACACAGTTTGTTTTCCCCATATGTAAATTAAGGATAATAATGGTGGGTTTTTTCACTTCTGTAACTGCTCATACCTATAATCCTAGACCATCTGCAGTGCAAATTCTTCATTTTCAACCAGTTATTTTCTGTTCTCAGCTCCATACTTTGTTTTTGACTAACAAAGATTTTTCATAAATGTTTGAATAATCTGGAGACACTAGGAAGTGAAAAGCTTACTATTTCTATTAATGATTTGCTCCAGTGGCTCTAAACACTCTCACATCATATCTAAGTATAGCTGTTTTCAGCAATCTTCTGCCTTTTTCCATATGACTGCATGTCCATGAGGTTAGTAGTTATCAGCAATTTTTCTCCCTAATTTTGCACATATGATCAGAGCTACAGGAGAGCCAAGGAACTCCTTTGTCCCTTCAGGTACCCAATCCAACACTCAAACAAGCTTAGATGCCTGAGACTTTGGGCTCCATCTGTACACTCAGCTGGCTTTCTGTCTGTGAGTTGCACACAAACTATTGAACTCTTTTCTCCCTACTCAAAACAGAGTAGCTTGTCTGTGTTCCCTACTGGATCCATGCCTGGCCAATGCTAACCTAAAGTAGGCCTTGCTTGTGGGAGTGATCTTTGGCCTGACACAAAGCCATAACAGGGTCCATGTCAACAATTATTCATTGCAGACTACTGCTGGCTGGTCGGCAAAACCTTATCTCCTCCTGCTCAGCTCATTACTCTACATGTAGCCTTCATTTCTATGAATAACACTTTTTAGTGCTTACATTAACAGTGGTGGGTGTCCCGAGCTTTTTCATCTCCATTGTGTTCAAGTCCCAACGGGGACTAAGAGGCTTGTTCAAGATACGTGCAAAGCCTCAGCAGTTAGTCATCCTGGCACAGAAACCAGCAGTTTACATGACTAACAGCACTGTAACATATAATCATGAAAGCTTTACCTGGAGAGCAGAATTATCTGTGTGAGTACTGAATGCTGTTCGTATGCAAACAAAAATTAGCTTCATATTATGTTTGCAAAGAAAAAGGATTGCTTTTTCTCTTCTTTCACGCATACATAATACACATATTACACATGCGAAAGGGGAAATCCTGTTCATATCTCAGGGATGCAGGTATCATAGGTCTAGCATATCACTATAGGGAGTGAATGGATGCTGCATACCAATAACAGATAAAAATAGCCCATTTGAAAATTTCTAGAAGATGAAATAATATCTGCAGGAATACCTTAAATCTGCAAATGTTTCACAGAGATTTGCCTCCCCTGCTTCCTTGAAACACCATCATAAGCACCAAGTATTCCAATATAAACAGAAATCTGGTTTGTGCTAGCTAGATTGTTAAATAAACCCAGACACCTGTTTGCCAGTCATAAAAGTGTACTGCTTTTGTGATGTTATCCATCTGTAGTATATGCCACGTTGCAGTTGTGCTACTTAGAAAAATTCCACTTCATGGTTTATAAAGTATTCTGGTTAGGTGCACCTCATGCTTGCTTTGTTTTTTTGTTTGCATTGGGGTTTTCTGCTTTTTTTCCCTGCATCCAGTTTCAGAAGCTTTTCTTTTTATATTGAAAAAATTACCCCCAGGCTAATTTATATCAAGTGCATAGTAAACACTAGTTAGAAAAAAATAGTGTAGATCCTTCTCAGGCCCTATTCACATGAGTTTAAATTTGAATTCTCTTATATAAGGCCTTAGGAGAAATGGAGAAGGGTAGAAATGACTTTGTGTGTACTGCTTTTTACTGCAATAGATTTTGTTTTCTTTGTAGTAGCTTGTACTGTGCTATGTTTTCGATTTATTATCAAAATAGTTGAGGTTTAAATGGGTGAAGGCAATTGAGACCAGGCTAAGTTGTGGTGGCATTGGAGGGGAATGACAAGACGTCCAGGAACATGTCTGTGGTAGGGAGAAATTGCCTTGTTTCCTGTACTTTTCCCCTAGGGCTAGGCTAGTGGTGAATGGCACTCAGTGGTGCTACTCTGCTCAAGGACACCAGCAGTCAAAGCAGCAGAGACAGAACACCCACTCCAGGAGTTTTATTCACCAGTTTCATTCTGAGCCATGGACTGGACAGAGCTCAAGAAGAGTTCCTGGGTGTCACTCAAGCCTCAGGTGGGGAGAAAAGCTAGAAAAAGTATGAAGAAACATGAGGAAACAGCACAAGGTGTAAAGTAAAGGTTATTATTGTAAAAGGTAAATATTAGAGAAATTAGCATAGATTGTAATTGGCTTATTTGCACTGCATTTAAGTCTCTTACTGCACAAAATATACCTTTTCTGGGGAGATATTTTGCTAAATCAGACAATGAGATTTTAAAGCAAGGAGTTGAGATAGGTTCAAATCCTTTCCTTTCTCTATCTGCCATTCATATTCTTGAGGCACACATTCTTCTCAAGAATGAATTGTGTAAGCTTAAAAGATATGGTGTTCATAAAAGAAGGTACTGAATGACATGTTTGATGGAATCACTCCGTCCAAGATCCTGCACAGAAGCAAAAAAAAGTCCAATAACTTTCTGCTTAACCATTTTCCTGCTCTACTGCATAGACCTATGCAAAAATAAAATTGTCATGGATTTTAATACACTCCATCCAGACAGAAAAAACTCTGAGAGTGACAAGCAAATGAAAATATTTGCACTTAATGCTAATGTTGCACTGCATCCTTTTTCCTTTTTCCCCCCTTAAATATATTCTTTTGAATATGACAATTTTCATGTACTGTTTTGAGGGATTAAGCTCTAAATTTTAATCTCACCTAGTCATTTGATGAATTTTCAAGGTACAGTCAAAAATCACCCTAGCTTGTGTCAAAAATCAAAGATTAAATACTAAGTAGCCATAGTAAATAAATTGTGATGAACGCAGACATTTTCTAAGTATACACATCCATTACATTTCTCATTCTATTCACAAATTATTTATTGCAAAATCTGCTTTTGGTATTTCAGCAGGCAGAAAATGTGACTAAATAGGTTCACTAAATTACTGAGTGACAATATTTCACTTAGACTAATTAATGATGTTGTATTTAATATGAGACAGGAAAGGAATAGCCTTATATAGTAGATGCTCTTGTACACTTCCTTGTTCCAAGCAGTGTTGCCATCATGAAACAGGACGGAAAAAGATAGATTTTTGCATTCCAGTACAACCACAATAGAATAAAGTTTTAATTCATTAAAGTTATATAAGACAAATTCAAATCTCAGTGATCTACAGAGGATTGTCAGTGTACTAAAACTCAGTATTGCAATGCTGGAAACTTCTCCGTATTCCTGTACTCCTGGAATGAACCACTGATGAAGTGCCGCATTTTCTGCCTGATGAATGGAAAGCTAGACACCTGAAAGAGGAATTCACAGTAGCTACCATAATAAGTTATGAGTAGGTAGTTATTAAGAGCTATTGAAGAAAGCAGTATGAGACAATCTAAAATTGGTTCCAACTAGTCCTAGGTTGAACACCTATAAGAAAGTGGGTCAGAATGTGAAATCCTACCAGCAGGTTCACATATTAAATGGTGCAGCTAAAATAAAAGCCTGTGGAGGTTTCTTTGCCTAAAAGCAGCAAGAGCTAGGCATTGCACCCTCTGTTCCCCCATCCCTCCCACAGCTTCATTTTCTGTTATTCACCCAAGTATCCAAGTTCAGTGAGATAGTTCTAGAGATAATTCTTCTGGTTGTAAGAAGGCATTTTCTGTATTGTATTTAAGATTGTTTTCTACTAGATTCCAGTACTTTAAAAATTGAACACAGAAGCATTCAGATCTCATATTCATGCTGTGTTTCTTAATGAGGTAAATATTGTCATTGAAACCATTTATAAAACACTACTTTTATGAACATGAATTTAAAACATCTGGCTTTAAGGTTTGCACTTACCTATTATTGCCATGATATTTATGTTTGAAGTCTTCATGAGAGGCAATGACCTGTAATGAAGACCAGTTATTTGTTAAAACAAAAGAAAATAAAATTTCATGGTTAACTTCTCAAACCTATGAAGATTTCAGACTAAGCTTGGAGGGACAAGAGTGGAAAGATGTGTTATTTAGATTTTGTCAAGTGAACTGGAGTAAGGACAGAAGTGATCAGTACAGAGGAAGTAACACTGAGGACAGTGTGATCTAATTTGTCTTTTTCATCTTTCATAGGTTATTTCTTGGGTCAATGGCAGATACACCATCACAATATTCTACTCTCCTCTCAAGAAACCCCACCTGCAGTACATGTCCAGCTCTGAAGCCCTCAACATAAGATGGACATGGACCTGCTGAAGCGATTTCAGAGGAGAGCCATGAAGGTGCTCAGAGAGCTGAGCATCTTTCCTGTGAAGACAGGCTGAGAGAGATGGAGTTTTCCAGCCTGGAAAAGAGAAGGCTCTGGGTGACCTTATAGCACCTTCTAGTACCTAAAGAGTGCCTGGAAGAGAATTGGAGAGGAACTTTTTACAAGGGCATGGAATGATAGAACAAAGGGTAATGGCTTTAAAATGAAAGAGGGGAATTTTAGATTAGATTTTAGGGAGAAATTCTTTACTCTGTAGGTAGTGAGGCAGTGGAACAGTTTGCCCAGAAAAGTTATGGCTGGATTCAAGGCCAGGTTGCATGGGGCTCTGCGCAACCTGGTTTAGTGGAGAAAGTCCTTGCCCATGACAGGACTCTTTAAGGTCCCTTCCCACAGAAACTGTTATTCTATGATTCTGTGTTTCTATGATTCAGAACCCAGCCTCACCAACAAATTAAATTTCCCTCTTATTTGGAAGGGTTCCCTTGGTGCTCCCCTCTGGCTTACCAGAGGCTGAAAAGCCTAAGGTCTTACAGATTCTGGAGTTATAAGTTACCTATGGGTGCAGAACTGTATGGCAAGTTGAATACAAGCAAATGGTAACTAAGGCTGAGTTGGAAGAAGCCATTGTAACAAAAATACACGGTGCTGAGCTGTATCTAATTGATTGTACAGTGGGTGGGAAAAGAGGTAATGGATTGTCTGTTGTCACCCCAACCTTCTATTTCTGTTTTTCCCTCACCTCTTTCCCTATCTTAGTCTGCTACTCAGTATCAACTCCTATTAAAAGTTTCCAAGAAGGGAAGAATGGCTGGAAAACAGAGGATTGGCGCTGCTCCTACACCACAGATAGGGTCAGACAGTATGTATGGAAGAGGAAAGGAGGAATATGCTCACAGCTCTCAGTATTTGTATCAATTTTTTTCTCCTTCCCCCTGCTCCTACCTCCCTCAGACTCCCCTTGTTCATTCCTACCACCCACTCTCTAATTCAAAGCTGTGACCAATGTTCAATGTCACACTTAGTTCTCAGCATGAGACTAACATTTTCTGGCTGAGAAGCAAGTAAGTACATTTTTGCTAAGGATGTAAAATGAAATAACAATTCTACCCCATCGGATGTCAGCATCTCAGCTAATTGTAATTACTGCTTTCATTACACAAAAAGTGTTCTTCTTTCCAGATAAAAATACCTAGTTTAGTCTGAAGCTGTTCTGTGTATGGATCTTTGGCAGCATTTAAAAAAAAAATAAAAAAAAAAATCCACAGAATGAAAAAAAAAACCACAACCAAACTAAAAAAATCCCCAAAACTGTTGAGTCTTTTGTAAAAGTTCTCCAGTAGCTTATTTATTCCCTAAGTAGCTGTCTTCCAGCTTTCCAGTTTTCACACTCCTATGTGTTCCTGGGAAAAAAAAGAAAAAAACACTTCTGTATTTTTGCTGTTCTAATTACCAGATGTGCTAAGAGGTAGAACAGTGAAAATTCTCTGTCTAATCTACTCTATTCAAATATGAATAATGTCAAGCTGAGGAATGTTCACTTTACTAATCTTGCCAGCCAAATCACTTTCCCAGTGCTGCCATTTCTTTATATTCCTAAATGCAGTTTACATAAAACAAATGCAATACTCTGATTTCTCTTCCAAGGTGAGCAAACACTCTCAGTGTGTTCCAGCTGATATTCCTGCCTTGGTTATAAAACAATTGCCATCCTTTCATTGAGAAGTGTCCCATTAATTAAAAATAAGCATCACTCTGCTGCATCCTGTAGACATGTCTATATTGCCTAAACCTGTTCTCTGCACCACTGGCACAGTTTTAATGTACCGCAAAATCCACAAAGCATCCTTCTTGCAGCTCATCAGCATGACGTTGTCAAAAAAAGTGTTAGGTTTTAGAAAAAGACAAGGTAATAAAACTAATGTCTAGTAATAAAAAAGGACAACATTTCAAAGCAAGCCACAAAAGACAAAGTCAAAGCAGCAGCTGCACCTCACTGGTGATGAGCCCAAGAAAAGTAAAACACATCTGCTAGTCGCTGTTCCCTTTTTGGCAGGCTTAATGTAAAGCCCGCAGTTGGTAATTTTTAAATACAACTAAAGCTGTCAGCCTCAAAGATAATTAAATTACTGACAATGTTTTCCACTGCTGTTTTGTTTTGAAAAAGCCAAAGTGGTGGTGTTTGGGGGTTTTCCTTTTCTTTTATCTGAAAGAACAGGGAAAATATACTGTTTGATAAATCTTCACTCATACAATCAATCATCTGAGCGTTAAGGAACTGCTTAAGGTACCCACTACTACCCAGAATGAAGGATTAAAAAAGATGGAAGATTTGGCTCAAACAAGAGAGCAAAGCAAGACTGCAACACCCCTACCTCTGCGTAGAACAAGGGCATCAATATTTGGAATAAAGGTTTAGTGTTCACATTCTTAACTGTAGTATTTAATTTTTAACTGGAGAAGCCCCAATTCATAGTGGATTTTCTGGTTAGATAGGTTTCCACATGAAAATGTGAGTTACCCTGAGCTGCCCAGGAGTAGCTCCCCTTCTGCATTCATAATGTTGGAGAGTATGAGATCACCACTCCTCCAAGGCATTATATGAGAAAACAGCTACTCAGGGTACCTTGAGAGTAGTGGACAGATATCCTAAGATCCATAAGCGTGGATCAACTCTATTTGCTCCTTGCTTAACAAGATGAGCGAATCTTGCCCTGACGAGTTATCTCAGGCCGGTGAGCATCTGGCCCACCCCATTTCCTTCAATGATTTGCTGAGTGCTCAGAGTATAGTGTGGCAATGTGTACTTCCCAGGCACTCACTGGGAAGTCACATAAGGATATACTCATGCTATCTATTATAGTGGCTACCTAGACATTTTAGTGATGGTGGTTCCTAAAGCCAAAGAATTATGGGCAATTTAGATTGCCTACTATTTAATGCTGCCTGACATTTAAAGCCGTTGAAAAGGAGTCATGACATCTAACTTATCAAACGTGGCTATGTGTATATTACATAAATTCAATGGGAATGTTCCTGACCTTCACCACACTATCCTCTACACTTACAAAAAGTCAGAAGTGTATTTGGCATGGTTTCAGCCTACATCCACTGGCACTTTCTTTCCAGACTACTCCCAGACACTGTTCAGGGTCTAGCATAGTTCCCAAAATGCATGGTTGTGGCAACTCTGGTTGGGATTTTAGGAGTGTAGAAAATACTGAAGGGGCCAGATCATGCTGTTTGATCTCAGGGCCAAGAGCAGGCCAACCACTGCTTAATTTACTACCACAGATATGCCTCATCAACAGTCTGCCCAATTTAAACATAATTTTTTCCACTGAGTGTAAAGGACACACAGATAGATCTGTCTAAAAGACAACCAGACCCTCTCACCACAGCTACAGCACCAAATTTATAACAGCCAGCCTAACTCTTAGTGCCACCCAGATGCACAGACCATCATACCCCCAGGCACAGGGGGAGATGTTGAAATACAAGGGAGACTGGTATTTTTAATGCTACAACCAGGCCTTTATAAGTTGAGGAAAACAAATGTTTAAATCACCTGGCCATTAAAATCAGCTGGATGCTTCCCTCAGATATTTTCTGAAGAATTGATTTTGCAAGTTACAGGGAAAACAAAACAAATAAACACCAAAGGCAAAAACAAACAAAGAAGCTCCTTCATATGATATTTAAGATTAATCAGAATAGTTATTTATGAAAATCACTTTTAGTTATATATATATGTATATTATAAATATAAGTTATATATATACATGACATATATATACATGCCTCTAAAGACATTTGTTCCTTTGTGTTTGTAAAGAAGCATAATCGGAAATAAAAATAGCTTTTTAGGTTATACTAATTTTGTAACTACATGTAACTGGAATGTTGGATCACAGATTTTATTTTCATTACCAGTGGCAGTAGCCCATCTTGGCTTACTTATTGTGCATAAAACCTATATGACAGGTTCCAGACTAAACAGACATAGGCACAGATGCATCACACCCTCTCCTCTCTTCTAACTGAAACTTATAAATAGAATCAGAGAACCATTTGGGTTGGAAGGGATTTTTGGATGCCATCTAGTCCAACTTCCCTGCAATGACCAGGGACACCTTCAACTAGACCAGGTAGCTCAGAGCCCTGTCCAGCTTGAGCTTCAATGTTGCAATGGGGCATCCACCAGCATTTTGGGAGACCTGTGTGAGTGTTTTACCACCCTTATCGTATGGCCATGACCACTGTATGACAATGATCAGCCTAGATCTATTTCCAACTGGCTCTTTGCTCCTAATGTTTCACTTGTAAGTCAGACCCTGCATATCCACTCCTTTGGCATGGTTTATATCTGTATAAATTCTTGAGACTCTTAACTCTTAACTTCAGCATTATACAACACATTTCAATCAAAACCACTTTAAAAAGGCACCACTCACCACTGTCTCATGTTGTCATTAACACATTCCAGTTAAAATTCATGTATTCAGATGTAATTGCTGATTTCTTGGGAGGATGGGTCTTTTAATGACTGCAGTGATGTAACTTGTATGTCATCATTGTTGTGAGGAAAGTTATACCAATTTTCAATAAAATATTTTTTCCAGTAACACAATTTTTTGATTTAATAAAATGCTTCATAAATTCTTACAAAACAAAAGGATAGCTTTGATAAGGAAAAATTATGAAAAAAAAAAAAAACACAGGAAAAAGCCAAAGCATTCTGTTCCTAAAATTTCTATATGAAATGTTGATTTGGAGGAAGTTCTTTTAAATGTATAAATTCTATTATAGAGTTTAACAAAAATAACAAGAAGGATAAAGGTTATTTTTTTCTCAAATGCTTTTAGATTTTGTTAATCGCTTTTTCTTCTCTTTGTTGTTGTTTCGATTTTGTTTTGCAGAGAAGGGATTTCTAAAGGGAAAAGCTGTTTGGACAACAAGGAAAAATATACTTATAACCAACTTTGAATTTTAAATGTGCACAATTTATTAATTTGGTCAATAAAGCAAAATATTATTTGTATAGCAGTGGTCCCAGTCCTGCACTTTTTTCTTCATTAAAGAATGTCTTTTGTTCAGGTTATAGAATAATAGTTTTCAGGGGGTTTCTGCTTCTTTGCATTTCTCTTTCTATTGTTTTCTTAGCATTTGGTAATCAGCAATTTGACAATTTTTAAACAATATGAACTAGAAAATAGAAATTCGTACTATAGTTTGAAGATATCTATTTCTTCTAGTTTTTAATTACTGTAATGCAATACATACTATTCTCTTTTGGAAAAAAATCCTTTTATTGTTTCAAAAGTAAATTATTTATGTTGATTCTGAGGTTTTCTGAATGGCTAAATTGTCTAATGAAACTGGAGGTGGATATTTAGTATACATCACAGTGCAGGGTAGACTCATAACAGAGATATTATATCTGCTTATAAACAGGGGAAATGTTTAGGATCATTTTTCTCTTTAGTGAAAAAGCTCTAAGTTCCTCATAAAATTCCATGTTTTAGATTTAGCGAAGGAAAAACAAGTGTCTTGTTAGCTTCAGGGGAAGTTGGATCACACCTGAAACTGCTTTCATATGGATAAGCAGTTGTGTTTCCTGAAACAGAACTGTAAACATTAAACAATAATGATTCAATGCTAAGGAAACATCAGTTTTGTTGGAACTTATTCCAGCTTCAAAAAGTAAGTAATGCATTCTCTGCAGACTGTCATTTAAGTTAGATTTTGAGAGTGAAACAAGTGGTAGTAACATGAACTGTTTACAGGATAAGTACTCAAGTGAGTGTGAATGCAATAGTATTAGAGACCATGATTTGGAAATTTATTATCTTATATCACCGAAACAACCATCTAGGCTCTTGTGCCGTGTGACAAGACCTTGTGCCCTGCTTGATGCAAGCACCTCTGATGCACCACCATCTTCATCCCAGACTGAACTATGGTGGCAGGACCACTGAATGCATTTTATGATCTATAGATTATGTCCAGCGCTCCCTCCTTTGATAGAATCTGAGAATGACCATCGTGCAGCAACTGTGGAGTTGCTGAGCAGGGAGGACACAAGACAAGGAAACAAAGAGGAAGAAGCATGGTAGCTTAACAGGATCTTTGTGAAAACTCTACAGGGGCAAGAATGCAAGTCTGACAACTGCATATAAGGGGGGATGCCCCAACACAACAATTGAACAGAGTAAATACAAACTATATAGTCAATATAGGAGACAGAATCTTGTGACTTCCAGAGACAAGAATAGTTGTTCTCCACCTCCAGACATTCAGATATAGAATAGGTACAAGGCCCCATATACAAGATGAAAACGAGTGTCTGAGCAGGCTGTGACCAAGAGATTCACACTAGTGCCACTAACAGAACTTACCATGTAATGAAGGTGTGGCACCCCTTCTACACACATCATCATCATGGCTAGGCTTCGCGAACGAAGATTTACAAGGGCTCTACCCACGCGTGCTACAAGCACACTGGTGGCTAAAAAGGCCAATGCGAGATAGGCAAGTCCGGTCACAAAAGGCACAGTGGAAAGTC
>JAWWEE010000105.1:103730964-103745029 GCA_035221455.1 Xenops minutus
TGGCCTTTTTAGCCACCAGCGTGCTTGTAGCAAGCGTGGGTAGAGCCCTTGTAAATCTTCGTTCGCGGAGCCTAGACATGACATGATATTATAAGAGTTTCTTGTTGCATTTCATCTGTCAGCTGTATGAACAAATATAATTGCACACACAGATGCAATCCAATAATGGCAACAAAACATAGGACAGAAGGGATATGTAAATATACATGAAAAACTTTATAACAGATCATTTTTAGGCTCTTTCCTCAGAAATTATTAATAATAAGCCACGTGACTTTTCCAGTCATCCAAGTAGTTTCATTTCTGTTCTTTCCAAGTTGTTTATTTATGTTGTAAGACATTAAATAATTCCAAGGGAAGTTAATTTGATACTTCATTTAACTTATAAAACTACTTCATATAAACGAGGACCAGATGTCATTCACTCATAGAAGTTAACACCTACTCTGAAAAGCGAAATGAAAACAATAATCTTATTAGTATCTCTTTACAGATGATTCATATGCTGTTCATTTCCCATCAGCTTTTATTATGCTCTAAAGTGTCCTGAGAACACTGTACATCTAGCAGTTTTCTTAATCAGGCAGCAGTTCTTTGCAACATCCCAAAATTTCCATTAGGATTCCAATTTGAATTGGTGAAGTATACATACCTAATGTCTTCTTCCACAGACTTTGTTTTCGTCTTACTAGAGTTGATCAAGTCATTGCATAGATCAGGATATTAAATACTTGGAAACAAATTTATTTCATACATGAAGAAACCAGTGTTCCTTTTATTTTGATAAACTTGCATCAATCAAAAGCAATGGTAAATTTGCATTTTGCTTTTCCTCCAGTTTCTAACTATTTTTATGTCTGCAGTTTTCATTTCACTGGTAGTTAAAAGTCCTCTTCCAAGCTCTTCCATAATGAAGTCACTGCTAATGTGAATTTATAAAAAAATATGTGCTTATCCAGCCTTAGGCACAATCTGCTCAAATTTGGGGAGTATTTTCACTGTACAGATCTGGGCATCTGCAGATTGCATCTAGCAGGAACAGTCTCTAAGAGTTTTGCGTGGTTCATGGTATAACCTTGCACTCAAAACTGTTGCTTATGGCTCAATTCAGAAGCAACATTTCCTGCTTACAGTGTAGTAGCAAGAAAAAACACCAATGAGCTGTATGTGTGAGGAACTAATGAAAGTCTTAAGTCTGATACTGTCTGAGTTAGGAACTGATTTGCAGAGCTTCAAAACTGTGATACCAAGCTTTTTGCAGATGTATTATGGGAATAATCTCTGGCTTCAGGGGTCCTTGAGCAGAGCAAAGTGCTGAGAGGAAAATATCTGATAAATCAGGATAATGTAGTTTTAAGTTCTGGTATCTCATTATTTGCTATGGCTCTTAGAATTCAAGCCAGGCCTGGGGAGCTGAAAGATATCAGATCTCAGAACTAATCCTGTTTTCTTGTCTTCATTCTATATCAGTACTGTTGCCTTCCGTTGCTGCTATTATAGTAAGCAAATTAAATAGGTTTTTCCTTCCTGACACTGATAAGCAGAGGTCTGAAGTGTGGACTGGAGGGTTCACTGACTTCCAGTCTTTGGTTGAAACTATGTAAAAGAGAAAAGTATGTGCATACAACTGAGTAGCTTCTCTATTATCAAAATATGATGAATATATATCTATTAACAGGATATTTGGTGTGCAGAAAAGCTTTACAGTTTATTTCTGTGTCCATGTGCCCTTTATGACTCTGAAAATCTTTAAGCTAACTTTCTTTCAACCCCAAAGCTGTGTGTTCCATTGCTGTCACTGCTGTCAGTATTTGTTTTGTTCAATCACTCATTTTGAGAGGTCTTCTGCCACCACGTTGACAATGACACGTTGATTCATTGCTGTGTTTCTAGCCCATGTGGAGGAGGTACTCAAAGATGTCAGCTGGTTTTGCTTCTACTACCCTTCTACTGCTGTTTTTTCTCCCCTTGTTCATGGTGGCATAGCTCTTCTAATATTTCTATGTAATTAAAGTCACTGAAATCTACATTCCTATTGTAACTGTTAATTAACAAATCTTCCTGACTACTTAACAGATGAAAAGTGTATTTAAAGTCATACTGACTTCTCTTTTCCTCTAATTTTTTTTAATTTTTTTTTAAGTGTGAAAAACCCTCCCCTCCATATAAACCCTTATGGCTGGCTAAAATCAATGTCAAACTGATTTAATTTGCAAACACAGTTAGATTACAAATTGATTTGTGTTAGCATGTTTTAGTACCTGAGGTTCATCCTATCAAAATACTGCATCATAAGCTAAACACTGTTACATTAACATAGGAATAGTATTACAAACACTGAGACTTTGGAAACAAGAAACAAATCCCAAACCTCTTCCTTTTGTCCAGAAGGAGTTTAAGAGGAGCAGCAGATGTGCTAGTTTCCCCTACTGCCTGCAAATGTGATTCCATCTGAGTTAGAAGAACCATGTGTCAAGTAAATAAGAAATTGTAAGCTCTCTGCTGAAAACTACAACTAAAATGCAAAATGCTAGAAACAAGCACCTAAAATAACACACACCTTAAGAGTGTGCTTAGGGTAATGACTGCCTCCTGATTATCCGTCACCCAAAATTTGAAAAGAATCACAGTTTTCTTGAAGCACACTGTATTTTTACAGAATTTTCTCTTGCTAGTTCAACACTGAAGGTTTCAATTACAACATCATGAATGACTGGTTTTTCTGAAGCTGAACTTTGACGTTTTTTATGTTAATGTACTTTCAATCAAACTTGAAGAGCTGGGTAGCTGTGTCACTCCTAAATACAATCACAGAGCTACATGTGATAAATTGTTCCATTTGTACTTCAACCATAATGATACAAAATGTCCTTAAAAATTAAATATACAAAGAATTTAATCTATAGTATCTGATAACTGATCTTCTAAAACAAGCACCTAAAGGCGGGGAAAAGCAATCTCATGTTCGTGTTTCATTACAAAAGAAATTATGGGTTCTGTATTGCTCACAATTTTAGATAATTTGAATTGCTTAAGTCAACCCTTCTGGCTCAGGAAATTGCTGAGAATACAGGCTGGAGGATTAAGTCCTAGCACTCATGAACTTGAAAGGAAGATCTCTCTACCTCCTAGGATTTCCAGAGAGTGAGGCCTATTCCACCTACTTCTGATGCCTTCAACTGAGATAAACAAGTAAATAAGAGAGGAAGGCACTTCATCACACTGATATGAAAAAATTGTTTTAGAATAGAATTATTCATGCTGTCACACAGTCATTTATTTATTATTGACTATAAGGATATCCTTGAAAAAAATATTCATATGCAAATGCCTGAACAGCAGATAAATCTGTTTGGAAAGATGGATCTGATCCAGAATCTCAATTGGATTTTAATATCTAAAATAAGAAAATAATTTTCTATATAAAAGCAAAATAAGAAAAAGCCTAACTGAAAAAGTTTAGGAGAGACTGATCAGCTGTGTACTAGAAGAGTTTAACTGAAGTCTTTTCTGCAGTTAATTTTTACTTTCTGGTACAAAATTAAATCGCCATAGAAAAAGAGACTTTAAAAAGTTTCATTGCGCAAAACCAGTTACCTGACTGGTAGCTAATTATGACCCTTGTGAAGGCTAATGCAGAAGAAAGCAGTAATCTGGAGTTCTTGGTTCAAATCGCACATTGCAGGGAGGGAGAAGGATGATGCTTCACAGACATCCAATACCTTCATCCTGGACTAATGGTATTGAAACACAACAAACTTTGTCAGCTTCAAAAGCCACGGACTCTCTCTGTGTGAAGTAACATTCAGAAGTGATAGTGAGACCTCTGAGACAACACTTGAGTCAGAGTCAAGAGTTGGACTTAAGATCTCTGCAAAGCATCCAGACATTTCTGTATTTGCACAGTGGCAGGTGTTCTCATGACCTGAGGGGAGGAAATTTTATATTTAAACAGAATTGCACTATCATATGTCAAAGGCTTCAACTGCCTTTCCACAATGTAAAATATATTCCATCACTCAACTTAATGAAGATATCCTAGATAGCCTAGTACAACTCAAATATCCGTAGAATTTTTTTCCTGTGTTCTACATTGTGACTTGAATTTAGGGAATCAAATATAATATTCTACATGTAGCTGTCAACATATGTAATAGATACTTAAATCTTTATTATAATTAAGGCAGATCATAGAATCATAGAATGTCTTAGGTTGGACCTTAAAGATCATTTCATTCTAATCCCTCTTCCAGTAGACCAGGTTGTCCAAAACCCCATCCAACCTGGCCTTGACCACTCCCAGGGACGGGGCATCCACAGCTTCTCTAGTAATCCTGTTTCAGTGCCTCACAACCTTCACAGTAAAGAAATTCTTCCTAATATTTAATCTGAACCTTCTGTCAGTTTGAAGCCATTATCCCTTGTCCTGTCCCTATAAGTCCTTGTAAAAAGTCTCCACATTTCTTGTTGGCTCCCTTCAGACACTGGAAAGCCACAAGGAGGTCACCTTGAAGCCTTCTCTTCTCCAGGTTGAACAATTCCAGTTCTCTCAGACTTAGATCTACTCAGTGGAGCCCAGACAGTGATTCAACTCAAAATATTGATAATAATGATTGGTCAATATAGGTGCTTTTAGTCTAAGTTGTTAGCAGCCTAAATGAGGGCACCTAATGAGTGGCTACAGTATAAAGAGAAGAGGTCAGAAGCTGATAGAAGGAGATATTACCTCATTGCTCTACTTTTTTACATCTAGGACACAACATTGGTCAAAAGTGTTTTTATAAAGTCCCTATTGTCAGGGGCTCAGATAAGCCAGGAAGCTTGCAATATAAGGGAGTTTTAGCAGCCTTCTTAGGCTGGAGGAAGAAAAGAATTGGAGTAATTCAGGTGCTGCTGTTACCTATATTCATTGGTCTGACCTCCAAAGTTTTCCTCCTCTAAACAAATCTAAAGAATGTTTGTGTGTGCTTTTGTTCTCTTTTAGCAATCTAAGTTACCCCCTTGAGAACAGATCGTCTCATTCCCAGTCATTCTCACATCACCTTGAACAATACTGAAAGGAATTGTTTGTGATTCTTTTTTCATTTGTTTCTGCTGATAACAGTGCATGTAATCACACAGTCTTTGTGTATGCCTGTGTATCCCTCTGGCAACTTTTGAACCGGCTGTCTAATTTCAATCAAGACTAGAGTTCCCATGGAACATCCCCTAAAAACCATAAACTGGATAAAGGAGATATAAAGACTGAAAATTCACAAGTTTGCTCCCAATACTTCTCGATTCTGTTTGTAAAATACAGTATTGAAAATAAAAATAAAGGATCTTGTCTTCCAAAACTCTCTGTGAGAACACTTTTAGACACAGGCACAGACAGTCAAAGATATTAGTATCGTTTGATTTAAAGGTCAGTCAGCTAAGAGACATGAGCCCACAGGAAATGAATTTACGTTAACTTATAATTGTCATTGCAACTGAAGAGCATGAGACGGACATCATAATTTTAATGACTGCAAACATGAATGTAAATAAACTAACAGTTTACATAGGAAGTAAATGTACAGGAAAACTTACACTTTTAGGGAGTATTATCCATTAATTCATTCGAGAGTAGACATCCAAAGTACCTTTTTGAGAATTAGGTCCAATTTCCATTGATGTATGTACAAACTTTTAAAGTGGGCCTCTCCATTGTGGGAGAAGTAATTTCCCAAATATTTTCAAAGGCAGAAAAATTTCACACTTCTCTGAATGCCACTTGACTGCAAGTAAAAATGTTAACAGCTTGTAAGAGTGCTAATTAGAGCATCATAAAATTTATTGGACTTCTTTGACATTAACTTAACCACAAGATGAAACATAATTTGTTATGAAAACATGAAGATTTTACTTCTATCTTCATGTCTCAGCAAGAAATCCTCAAGATCAGCATTCAGTTTTAATTCATATAATGCCACATTTATGTTACACATCTTTTTTATCATAGTCTTCTATACTTCCAGAGTCACTTAATCACTGGCAGACTTGTTAGGTTTCTACTGGAAAAGAAAAAAAATTTATGCCTTTTCCTCATTCAGCTCTTCTCCACACAAGGCACATAAGCCTACATACATGTATCCACACCCAATTAACAAAATTAACACAAGACAGCCATTATGACAGACATAAAAATGTACATAAATGTTCACAGTAGTGTGACCCAAATAATTATGACTTGGCCTTTTTAGCTGTATATGCACATAAAAATGGGGACACAAATTGTAATTAGTTTTTGAGCAGATTAATCTAAACATTTTTGTTTAGGTGTTTGTCTTTGCAGTGCCTCAGAGAGAGGGGTAAAGATATGACAGCTTTGCTTTCTTCTTGACAATAACTTGAATCATGGAAGTAGCAATGCCTAAATTTTAGGTATCTAGTCAGAGCTGCTAAATAGCATTTCATATACTGTTGATGTAATTAGGTAAAATGCCACAAAGGTCTCAGGAAAAAGGTGCTGTCTACTTCATTTCTGCTACTGAAATTTGTAGACAGGATCTTCCTCTGGAGGCCTCCACAGGCATCCACCTATTCTCATTAGTCTTTATATATCTGTGTGGGGTCTTACATGGTGTGGTCACATACACATGGCATGGTCACTCCCACAGATATATTTTTTTCCTCAGTGCCAAAAACCTCACATGCAGGTTCAGTTTACAGAATCACAGATTGGGTCAGGTTGGAAGGGGCCACAATGGGGGCCTCATCTGGTCCAACTTCCCTGCTCAAGCAGGTTCATCCTAGAGCACATTGCACAGGTTTGAGTCCAGGTGATTCTTGAATACCTCCAGTGAGGGAGACTCCACATCCTCTCTGGGCAATCTGTTCCAGTGCTCAGTCACTTGCACAGTAAAGAAATTCTTCCTCATATTCAGGTGGAACTTCCTGTGTATCAGCTTGTGCCCATTGTCTGTTGTCCTCGTGCTCAGCACTACTGAGAAGAGCCTGGGTCCGAACTCTGACATCCTCCCTTCAGATAGCTATAGACATTGATGAGGTCCTTTCTCAGTCGTCTCTTCTCAACCCTGAACAGGCCCAATTCTCTTAGCCTTTCCTTGTAAGAGAAGTGCTCCAATCTCTTAATCATCTTCATAGCCTTCCATTGGACCTATTCTAGGAGCTCCATGTCTCTCTTATACGGAGGAGCACAGAATTGGACACAGTACTCCAGATGTGCCTCATGAGGGCTGAGTAGAGGGGCGGGATCACCTCCCTAGACCTGCTGGCAATGTTCTTCCTAATGTACTCTGGGATACTTATTGGCCTTCTTGGCCACAAGGGTCCTGCTGGCTCATGGACAGCTTGTTGTCCACCAGGACCCCCAGGTCCTTCTGCACAGAGCTGCTTCCCAGCAGGTCAGCTGTCAGCCTGTACTGCTGCAAGATTACCTGTTAGATAAACTGGATATCCACATCACTGCTCCAGACACGGCAGCAAGTGAATTGTCATGAAATTAAGTTGGCAGAAAATAAAATTTTCATATTCTATTTCAGAAGCAGTTTTGCATGTCAGTCTTCCTGTTTCAGCATCTATGTGATATGGTTAAGGTACCCTAGGGTTCAGACCACCACAGCTCCCACTGGTTTTCCCCTTGGAGAGTGTTGAAAATCTGGTTAATTTCTCTTGAAGTTAAGACTTTAATTTAGGTTTATTTTTCTTAAACGGGACCCAAGATTTTCTAAAAACTTGACAGAAATTGCTCATGTCAATTGCTCTGAAATCTGCATGTTAGTATCTGGAAACTATTAAAAGCTTATCTTGTTCTTCTTATCCCTTACTTTCCCTAGGAAAAAGGTTGATGCTTGATTTAAGTCTACCTCAGGTAATTTTAACTGTCTAATGAAATAACACTCTTGAGACAGCTAAAGGACCATCTTCCCTATGTAGCAAATGGAGCCAAGAGAGTTCTTTAAAAATTGTCACTTATCTGATTTTTTAAAATGGACATAGATGAAACATACAGCTTAGAAAATTTGTAGTAATTTACTTTATTAAACAGACAGACATTATTATTTGCAGGGTTTTTTTCCGCATTAGAGTGGGAATTAAAAGCATTTGTGGAATAATGGGAGGGTTTCCTCATGAATTACTCAAATTGTATTCAACTACACAGAGAAATTCTCAAAAGCAATTAGAAGAGCTTTTAGAAGACCTATTAAACATTTCCATTAATCTAGCTAGATAGTAATTTGTTTATTTTTAAAATGCTTACATTGAAGTGACAATGACAACTGGGAATTGTTTTAAATATCAAATTGCTTTGTTTTGTATCTAATTAATCATTCATGTTTTAATGCTCAGAAGGCATAGTACATGTATAAAGGTGCTGTTTCCTCAGTACAGAAATACCAAGTTATTTACAGTTCCATTTTTATGATGTAAATCAACATGCTAATGTATATAATACAAAAACCTAACCTGCATTTTGTAGGCATTATTGTTACTTTTCCTCTTAATGGAAAGCATAAGTCCTTTTATGAAGAAACACTGAGTGTTATTAAACTATCACACAAACTTTGTTTTAATGACCACTTCTCCATACACAACAGATTTTAAAACTGAGCACTTTTCATACAATAGTGATTTTACGTTAAATAGTATATGGATAATTTGGACTACTTGAACACTTTTTTAAATGCTTTCACTGAAACATCTGAAAGAGAAATATGGAAAATATTCCTAAAAACATTATCTATCACATAAAAAAAAATTTGGGTTTGCTTCTACACATACCAAATGCTATTATCTCACCTGCACAGCACTACCAAGGGAAGCATTTCCCATGAATATCATGAGTTGGGCCCTGAAAATGAAAATATCTTTTCAGCCTCTTTTTTAATTACCACTTAACTTGTTCATGTTCATATTTTCAGCCTTTCTGCAAGAGTCAGAAAGATATTTCTTTAAGAAGGCATATTACTTGCATATGAGGAAAGGATTGCAGGAGTTTGGTCTTTAAGAATACCAAATATCCTGAAAGTTGAACACAGAGAAATTGCATAAATTGAGCCCCACAAAATGTCTGAATCAGGAACTCCTGGGAAGATAGCATTCCTGAGGTCTAACCCAGGCATATTGCAGCAAAACTGAGTAGGCAAGAGAAAGTATGAAATTGGTCAGATGTAAAGTGCTTCAAATACACAAAGCAAACAAAATTAATTCTCTCCAGCTCCTTCAGCTACTGCAGCTACACCATCTTCAGAAAAGGCTCTGTTTATAAAGTTTTCTTCCTATCTATAGACATGTTTCAAGTTATTTTTTTAAGTATTTATCAATACAATTGGATTTCTGTGCTTATGCATGCTGTTATGATTTATATATGTTATGATAACCTATGTTAAATATCTGTATATTTATACAGAAACATAAGCCTTAAGGCAAGAATATACATTAATTAGGAAACAATTTCTAGAAGCTTTCCATCTTCTTAATGGACTTGTGCTGCATAAACTACATGCACTATATTATGAAAGCATGAACGCTTACTCCAGAAAAAAGGAGCATTATTGCATGCAATTTACACTATTAGACATTGTTCCAGGATTCATGTGCAAATGAGCTTTTAGCACACAGACTGAACTAGAAAAAGTAAAGGAGCATATGTGGCTTTTTGCTGACAATTACTTTTTTTTTCTGGTCTCATAAACATTATCCCCTTATTCACAGTTGTCAAACACAACAGAAACACTTGCTCTTCAATAGTGATAACAAACTGTCAGAACAAGACCTGAATCACACCTGAACTTCTTGGTTTAGAAAGTTATGTACCAGAGATTATGTAAAGAGAATTTTTTACATAGTTGTATTTTTGAAAGCTGTTTTAAACTCCTTTTTTTTTTTTTTTTGACACAGCAAATTTTTCCTGCATCTTTGGAACAAGGTTTTTCCCATGCCAATACAGATAAAATTGATGTGGTCTTGGTCAACATAACACTAATTTTCTCTTAAAATATATGCCTTTCTGTCTATGAAAAGCAGTACCTTTATAGAACAAATTATCTATTTTCCTTCTTACATCAGTTCCTTGTGCTAATACAGCTGTTGTCAGAAACACATTTTATGACAAAGCACTTGCAAGCTGGAACACCACTGTTTTCACTGGTAACTGTCATCTCTTTTAAAATGTTGCAAGTATCAAAGTTTCCCACAGCAGTCTACATATTTCTCTACTCCAGATGTGTAAATGGCCCTTGGAAAATACAGTTGCATTCACTTTAGTAGTATAAAAGAGTTGTAGCATCATTCCTCTTTGATGCATTAAAAGGAGGGAGAGCTTTTCTCCAAATTTCTGTTAGCTCTTCAAAAGAAATCCATTATTTATGTAGACAATAAAGCAGTAATGGTATTATGCTACCTTTGTGTGTACCCCTGAGCTCAAAAAGAGGGGCTTGGCATTCAAGTTATAATAAAAGCTCAAGGGTGGAATGCTGAACAGAACGTGACCAACAGAATAAGGAACAGGCTACAAGACCAAACAGCAATAGGCATGTGTTTCCCCTTTTATGATACTAGAATAAGGTGCCCACACACATGCCAAAGCAATTAATCCTGCATCCCCAGTTCTGACACAGATGCCAGCACATCTGTTTGATTTGTGTGTATGTTTGGAACTTTTGGGTGTCACAGCTAGCACAGTATAAACATTGACAACCTTTGTCCTAAAGGAGTTGAATGTTTCATTATATAGATAGATTAGTCCATTGGAAAACAGAAATAGTCATAGTCATTTGGTAACTTCTAGAGATTAGAATCTATTAGTTACAGAAAATGATCATGTAAAACTGTAAAGAATATACTTTCTAAACTGTGTCACTCTTCACTCTTCTGTATTTAGAGCTGGGCAATGTCAAACCTTCCTCCTCACTGTTTTTATCATAGTAATGTTCTTGCATGTTACTTCAGATCGGTTTTCCCTTAATACTTTTAATTAGTATTAGTATTAGTATTGTAAGTATCTTGCAGTTGTAGCAAAGTCAGCAATGTGACACAATATTCTAGCTCCACAGTAAAGAACAGGGTTTGTGCGTACCCATAAAGAATATATTTCAGAAGAAAAATAAGTTTCATTTATATTTTTTTTTAAAAAGTAAAAATTATTATTTAAGGATTTTCTTTGCTTATATTAAAAAAAAAAAAAAAAAAAAAAAATATTACTGGTGCCTTCTCATAACCATTGCCATTGAGAATGTCTCTAACTTAATCTAAGCACCAGACAATATTAGTCAAATCAACCTTCCTTTCACTCATATGATAACAAACTGAGGATTAAGTAATATGACCTGCTATCCTTAGCCAGGTATTGTTCTTCTGGAGGATCTAATCCACAAGGAAGAAAAAAAAAGGAAAAGTTAAAAAATGAAAAAAAACCAACCTGACCACACACACAGAGAATATGCAAGGTTATTATCTAGTTAAGAAGATATTTTCACTGTATTCCTATTGTCCCTGTCCTTACAAGTGGCTCCTCCTTCATCATTGCAGAAATTCTGTAAGTCTGGGCCTGCCTGGCTACCTTGTTTCATCCTTTCTCAAATACATAGGAAAGATAGTTGATTGCTGACATTTAAAAAAACCCCATAATTTATAACATCGTGTTAAATGTCTTCATCAATACTTGAAAAAAGTGTTCTCTAAATCTGAAATATATAAACAAACCCCCATGTTTTATTTCCAGCCATGCTACTTCTTGTAAAATGTAAGTATCTTCCAGCAAAAAAAAAAAAAATGATTAGTTTTGCTTCTCTCGAAACCATGCCACTTCAGTTATCTAAAAAAGCATTTTGGAAGTCTTAGATAAACTGGGTTATTCTGTGACCTGTACTCATTCAGACAGGAAGTTCAACTGAGCTTACTGATATTCCACATGAAGCGTAAGTACATACAAGATTAACAATTTTAAGGTCTAGACATTTGATGATTGTTTCCGTGATCTATGGATGAAGGATTTTACAGGAGGTCACGATATTATTATTTCAAGAATCTGGTTAATGCCTTATGATAAGCTCATCTTCATAACTTTCAGATATCATACAACTATTTAAAAGGGGCATGCTTTTAATCAAGAGGTGCAATTTGCCCCTTTTTGGAGTTTAAAGTCTTCAATAATTTTACTCAAGTGCAACACATGATATAGTAACAGGAGTATCAATTTCTCCCATTAATATTTAACACAGGATCTTGAAAGGGGAATGTCATGAATATTTAAGGTTTGAGTTGGTTTTGTTTAAACATATCTGGTCAAGTGGAGACCCATCCTAATGAGTAATATAATGCTTTATGCAGGTAGCTGAGCTCCCTGGCAGAAGAACAGTAAAGCAGCCAGAATAGACAGAACAATTTTGTTGTAATGGATTTCAGCACTGAAATTCTAGTAGCTTATCAAGGTAGAAAAAAAAACAACTGCTTAAAATCCCTGAGGGGCAGGAACACTTGCTGTGCACACTTATCAACTAGAATAAGACCTGTCCACCCTTCATGCACTTCAAGACTCAACTCCATCAAATGGTATGGCTTTTTCCCAGTTGTTGATCTCTGACATTTCAGTGCTGGGTCATCAGTTCATCAGCTTGCTTAACTGCAGTTAGTTTTGAATGCTTTGAAAACAGAGCTTAGTTTTTATTGCCATTTGTGGCTAGACCAGTTTTCTCAAATGTTGATTTTTAACTCATCTAAATAGATGAATGTCTCGCTTCAAGGTAAGTGATACTTGATTCATAACTCTGTACAATGTCATTTCCTTGAAAGGAACTGCAGGAAATGGGAACATCAAGGATAATTGCTTTGCAATGGGCTTCAGCTTTACTCTTTTTCAAGATTTAAAAGTAAAGATTAAGCCCAAAGGGTATAGAAACAAAAAAGCCACCTCCTACCAGTGAAACAACAGAAACTCTCTTCTCCTCCTCCTCTTTCTCACATCTCAAGAGTGGCTCCCAATATACAGGTAAAGTTGTATAGTGTGAACCTTTGGACCAAAAGCCACTCTTATGTAGAGTCAGTGATGGATTGAGACTTAATTTGTTGCGGATGTCTTTGATAAGGCAAATGGAAGAAATCAAACTGTAAGGCTGGAAATAGGGCTGGGTTTTAATTGCTGTAACAGTCTGCTGGAAAGCTGTTGTTGGTGAAGTTATTAATTTAATAAAATGCCACATAGTAATTATAATTAATAAGAAAACTTATAGTGCATTTCCTTTCAGACTCACCCTACAGGTAGGAGGTGGGCAGCACTGCCATGGCAAGCAGAAGTGCTCCCTTTTTGTACATAATACAGTAGAATTGCTGTTCTGTCCCTTGCATCCTATTAACCTGATGAACCTTTAAGATAAAGACATCCTTCTGTGATTGACTAGCTAGCTCCAGTGTGAAAAGCAGCCCAAACTGCAACTTGCACAGTTTTAACTTCCCAAGGCTAGAGTGGACTATTTCTATCACAATTATATGTCAGGCAAAAGGACCATTACTGTATAATGTGTTTACAGTATACTGTAAGTCTTGACATTGATATGGACTTGTAATATTGGTAATCTCTTAAACTGGCAGTAATTTTACACTTGTACTGTGAGTGCCTAATGTTAAGCTTTAGTTTGAGATTCTTCTCCCCACCCTGATCCACAAGAAGAAAGGAGTGAGGAAAAAAATGGAAGTTATATTTTATAGTAACATTTAATTTTTTTACTGCCCTAACACTTCATCTTTTACTCTGTCCGTATATCAAAATGGCAGTTAAATTTACCTGTGAATAATTTAATTTAATAATATGAAAAAACAACCAATTAGCTATAAAAGCTTTAAAAATAATTAAATATAAATACCTTATATATACTTGGCTATCTTTTTTTTTTTTTTTTTTTTTTTTGTTGAGGTTTTTCTCCCTTAATGTTCCCTACCCTCACACAGAACAGTCTTATCTTTTTGGATACATATTATCCTCGCTTGCATCTTAGATATATCTGCACTGTTTATGGGTATTTGGAGGAACAGCAGTGGGTTCGCCTTCCCCTTTTGGGGAGTTTGAAGGGAGTAGACTTGAAGA
>JAWWEE010000105.1:103753965-103839493 GCA_035221455.1 Xenops minutus
CTAAGAAAATAATGCGTATGTATAAAGAAATAATGAATAAGCATGTTTTTAACTATATTTAAACAGACTTGTGAGCACAGACAGGTGTGCATGTTTTTGGTGGACAAATCCCCCATGTACCCAGCGCTGAATAAACGTATCTTCTCTACAACTACCTGGTTGTGGGGTTATTCCGCACGTCATAGGGACATGGTTAAGTCATAGACTTTTCAGTGTCAAGTTAGTACTTGGACCAGATGATCTTAAGCCTTTCCAACCTAAACAACTCTGATTCCATGGTTTGACTTGTTATTTACATGTTATAACATGTGAAACCCAGTCTTGGTTTCATCAGCAGTGTTGGCCACATACCTGAAATGTGTGGTTACAGATACTGTCAATGAAAGTCACTGAGTTAGGAGTTCATGAAGTTTTTAAATTATGCCAGGTTGCTGGACTACCTTGCATAGTTCATGTTTTAAAGTGTATTCTTTCCCAGTGTCTAACTAGGATTTATCTGTGGTTGGGAAGGTTTCCCTCCTGGCAGCTGTGGTCAGCTCAGCAATTAAGAGGGAGAAAGTCCTACCTGGACTGCAGAGTTCATGATGTGCAAATATAAACTAAATTGAAACAAGATAAAAGAGTCCATTGTGGTTTGCTTATTCATTTAACAGAACATTATAAACAGGGCCTCTGCCTGGTTTGATCTTACAACGCATTTCATAACTTCTGAATAACAGATTTACACACAGTGAGTTAATTTATTAACTTCTGCACTGAAACTGCTTTATTACAGTTTTTGCACTGCACTTAGCAAAATAAGATGCAAATTTTTGCTATGGCTTTTTATGTTTTCATGAATTACAAAGCATTACTATTGATGCTGTACAGTGTGTGCTAACTTGCCTATTGTAAAAGTCAAGCCTAGAAGAGTTCTATGGGAAAATGTCTTGATATACATATATACATATGCAAAATAAGATAATCTCTCTAGAGGGCACCTGAGCATGCAACTTGTGGAAGTGTTGATTCAGTTATCTTCAGTAAAACAAGGACATGAAGTGGAAGACTTGTTTATTGAACACTTATATTAAATTTTATCCTGTTTTGATTTTTTAAAAACAATTATCTGCAGTAACACTCTGGCTCAAAATTATGGTAAATGTCATATATCCAGTGCAAATAAAAAGCTGAAAAACTCTCAATTTGTTTAAATGCACACAGAAACTTTCTGTTTTGAAACCATTCATCTCTCTGTTGCTGGAGGTGATTTTTTTAGACGCAGTGGGGCAGTGATGGATGGTGTACGATGACAACTGAAGAAACTATTGAGTCAGGTGCAGGTAATTAAAGACACATTGTAATGACAGTCCTGGCAACAAATGTCTGTCCAAGCCTATAAGCCTGGGGCTTGTTCTGATTACAGACTGAGAAGCACTAAGCTTATGGGGACTGTATGATTTCAGACACTTCTTTGCTATAATTTACAAACCTGGGTGAAGTTTTTATTCATCAGCCTCAACTTTTCAGTTCATGGTTGAGGGGATTCCATTTTCTCTTTGTAGTTCTACCTTTTTTTGCTCTTCTGTCAGATTTGATAACATGCTTTTCATGTGCATGCAGCTATCAGAGGTCTCCAGACATACCTGAATCTTTAGCACAAGCAGAGGGTCAGACTGGAGGACTGTCAGCAAAGATACTGCTAGGCAGTATGTTTGGCACTCATGCTGGGGAGCTTGCAGAGATGATAGTTTTCAGTACAGACGACCAGCTGGCACAGAGTTCCTCCTAGGTGTACCTGATCCTGTTGTTACACATCACCTTTGCATTCAGTTCTATGGCCAGGTTCACTCTTGTGATGCATCATGTCTTAAAATAGAAAGCAAAAGGCAAAAGATGTCAATATGGAATTTAGTTACTAGATTTGAAGCAAATCACACTAAACTTCCTTTATAGTGTTTGTAGAGTTACTTCACTAGAAGATAATTTACCTCACATGTATGAGATATCAAATTGAGATATCTGGCTTTAGTATCATGAAGTTTAACATAAAAAGTCATAGTTAGAGACACTTCCAATGGTGGTACCATTTTCTGGTTTTAACGTGATATCCAAATATTCTCTTTCTCCAACCCAGAGTCTGGACTCCAGAAGCAAAATATCTGAGTAACCTTTTCCAATTTGAGTAAATTGCGAATCCTACTTTACAGATCTAAAGGAAGCGGGCAATCTGTACTTTGTATGCTAAAGCTGGGCAATTAAGCAGCTAGTAAAATCAGAAGATGCAGGCGAAGAAAAAGCAAATTACAACACATCTGTTGCACAAGTTTTGGGTATGTGCAGTCTAAGTCTAACATTTATGATGGCTGAACTCTAGAAAGTACTGCCATCATTATTTCTCTACTTGATGGTGATGTCTTGGCCAAAACGTAGACAAGGACAGTGCCAAAATGCAAAGTTCTGGGGTTCTAACCTCAGTGGTCACGTACCAGCTCTGAATCTGCAGGCACCAAAGGTCTCCCCTTCTACATCACAGAGCAAATGAATTCTGGTAAGACCACACTGGGTGCGAAGATTTTCTCCAGAGCTAATTCTTTCCCTGAAATGACTGGTTAGGGACTGGTCTAATTGGCTGGTAGCTGGTTCTGTATCTGTGTCAACAAACATAAATCCCACTGAATATGCCAGATTGCATAAGATTTGAAAGACTCGTATTCTTGTTTCTTGTTGATTGAAGCACACAGGCATTTCGCATCCTGTCTATTTAAAGTCCCAACACATCAATGAAACTTTCTTCCACAGGTGTTGGGTGACAATGTCACCCAGTCCCAGCAATGAGGACCTATCTTGCAGCTCTGTAATGCTAAATACCATCATGCTTAAGGTTTTGGGGAGAACAAGTCTCAGAAACTTAGCAAGTGGTGGAAAATTCAAAATCTTATTAAATCTGAAAGTTGAATCATCTGCCTGGACAAGTGTGTAGTCAAAATTGCAGATAGAGGATATGATTTTTGATGGGAGTTCTCAGTTTATCATTAAAGAAGTTAGAGTGAATTAGTCAAATCAGTTAGCTCTGTGTCTCACCAGATTCCAGCAAAAGCAGGTAAGCAACTTTTGACAAGCTCATTTTATAGAAACAGGAACTAATTCTTAGGAAATAATCTCCTCAAAGTGTCAGGACAAATCAGGAGATGGATCAGAGGCTGACATGACCATGACATTCTGTTCCCATTAATCATGGGCAAGATTTCTGTGGAATTTGGTGAAGACTGAATCTTGAAAACCATTAATATGAAATATTAAGAGACATACATTTTCTGTAAATAGTAATATATTATTTGAGTTTGAAAACTCACATTTTGCAGTCTGTACTTTCAGATAGAGAATCATAATGAATGAGTTTGACTCAACATGAACAGCCAAGGAAGCAGTTTTTCTTGTACATAATTTTAATATATTGGTCAGCAAGTTTGCCATTAATGCTGAAAAGAGATAAGCTCAGGATTTCATTTTCACATAAAGGCAGCATTGTACTCTTCCAATAGCATGTTCAGGAAGTTAATCGGAAACTAGTAATGTATTTCATTTGTGCTTGCCCTGCTGTAAAATAAAAAGTATAATGTAAATGAAAATAGTACTGAAGGTAAGACAGGAAATTGCACATTATTGCATTGAGGAAAGAAAATATCAAAATTCACTGTTCTCCTATTTTTTTCCTGACTATGCAGAAAGACAGTAGAGCTCCAAAATAGAGTTATTAGTTCTTCAGCATAAAGCAAAAGGTCCAAAACAGTGAAGCGACAGAAAAACATGGTGTGATGTAGAAAATTCAAACTACAAACAACAAAAAACTGCAAAGACTGGGGAAAAACATTTCACTAATAAGTAGTCCCCTTTTCAGCCAAAAATAATTCTTGTAACATTGAAAAGATTGTTAATAATTTTACCTACAGCTATATGGAGAATGCATTTTATTGCAAAATAAACACTGAGTTGATAATGGAACAAATAACAGGGCCCTTTGAAAAGAAATAATGTACTGTGACTAGTTTTGCTCCATATTTCCTGTTCTATTTTTTTTCAATTATTACATGTTTCCATTTTAGAGCATATTAAACTTACACATTTTATACTTACATTTTACACTTACCGATCATTTGACCATCCTCTTGTTTAACCAAAATCCAGAAGGCATAAGTGTGGAAGTTTCCTTGTTGTCCCTACCCACTGTTTGAACCATCTCATGCCAGTAACTCACTACACAGATTTTTAGTACTTTCCTAGGAGTTAATAGGGCAAAACAACAGGTCAAATGTCTTTTTTACATTTAAGAAATGATGAGGACTGTAGGGTTAGTCTACAGGAAATTCACCTGTACAATTGTAACTGGAGGTTCAATGTTTGCCCCCACGTTGTGATAAATACCTAATTTCTATCTTCTACCTGTAAAGTTACCCACTTGACCATTAGAAAATTGCACTGTGGATGGAGGAAGATTTTTTTGCCCACTTCACATGCAATCTGTAAACTCAAGTACTAGAGTACTTTGAAACTAATCCTTAAATTAATCTCATATTTCACAAAGTTAACATAATAATGAATCAACACTCATACACATTTTCAGTTTCCATTTCAATCATTTAGAGAGTTTTAAAGAAATTAATAAATAAAACATTGGCTGAAACTGCACCAATTAAAACGTGTTGAAGTGGCAGCTAACAGTAGGTTTGAATTTCCTGGGTTGATGGAGAGCAGGAGAGATTATAGTCTTTCTGCTACTAGTGTGCAGAGCAATAAAATGTTCAAAGATATATTACATATCTACATAATTATTTCTGCTAAAACTGGTACAGTATTCAATTAAATACAATGTGTTTTGGTCTGATTCCAACAATTTCTTAAGACACAGGTAAAGGAATAATTGAGGAAATATAAGGATATTCATAGAGGGCTGGAATCACATCAAATAGCAGGCAGAGAATTTATTCATGAATGAAATGGCAAAGACAACAAGGACGGAACTCAAAATTTGGAAGACTAAAATGAGGTCCGTAAAAGAATACACATATAAGAGATGAACCATCAACAAACATATGAAATATAACAAGTGCTGGATTCTGCACCGGGGATGGGGCAATACCGGATGGTTGTACAGACTGGGGACTGAAATGGTGGAAAGCATGTTGCATAAAGGGACCTGGGGGTCCTGGTCAATGGCAAGTTGAACGTGAGTCAGCAGTGCCCTGGCAGCCAGGAGGGTCAGCCGTGTCCTCAGAGGCATCAGACAAAGCATCTCCAGCTGGGCAAGGGAGGGGATTGTCCCACTCTGCTCTGCACTGGGGTGGCCTCACCTTGAATATTGTGTGCAGTTTGGGGCACTGCAATGTAAGAAAGATATTAAGCTGTTAGAGAACATCCAGAGGAGGACCATGAGAATGGTGAAGGGTCTTGAGGGGAAGCTGTAGGAGCAGTAGCTGAGGTTGCTTGGTTTGTTCAGACTGGAGAAGAGGAGACTGAGGGGAGACCTCATTGCAGTTACAACTTCCTCATGAGGCGAAGAGGAGGGGCAGGTACTGATTTCTTCACTCTTGTCATCAGTGACCAGATTCGAGGAAATGTCATGAAGCTGAATCAGGAGATGTTTAGACTGGATATCAAGAAAAGTTTTTTCACCCACTGGGTGGTTGGTCGCTGAACAGGCTCGCCAGGGAAGTGGTCACAGCATCAAGCCTGACAAAGTTCAAGAAGCATTTGGACAATGCTCTCAGGCACATGGTGTGACTCCTGGTGTGTACTGCACAGGGCCAGGAGCTGGAGTCGATGATCCTGATGAGTCCCTTCCAGCTCAGTATATCCTGTGATTCTCTGATTCTTTATCTACAGTCGACCATATTAAATTAATTGAACGGGACATGTCCCACATATACCCATAAATATTACACTCATGCTATGAGTCCTTATGATTGTGGCACAGGACTTGACATGCCATGTTTGGATTATGATGAGAATTATTAAAGCACTGGAATTCACTACTATTAAAGTTAAAATACAGACACCATGTCATTAGACCTAATGGGCTTCAGATCAACTTCCCAATTTATGCCTGTTTTGGCATTACTTTGTCAGAAACTACCAACTCTAAAGAAGGAAAATCTTTCTCATTTTTGATTTTATACGGACAATGGGATAGTTAGAATCAACATCAAATGCATTACCAATAAACCAGTGGCCTGTGGGTGATGCTTAACAACCTGGACTGATAGGTATGTCTGTGTAATTTAGTAGTTTCATGATGAAGTGATGCTCCCTGAAGCACTCCAAGTAGTAGCTTTAACTTTTTAAGTTACAAAATGCTTTACCTTGAATCTCACTTTTAAAATAAAACCTAGCCAAAGGGGTAAGAAGTAGCTAGCAAAGGGTTGTGAAAATAAATGGCTGCACGTAATTGTCAAAAGGCTGAGATTTTTATGAGTTGGTAACTGCTAGATCCTCTCCTCAATATGATTTTTTTCAAAATTGTTTTCGAGGCTACTGTTACCTGGGGATAAAATTATGTTGCTTGTTGGATGGTAGTTTTATGCACAAAATTCTAAATAGCTGTTTTGCTCTTGTTGTGATTCAACAGATGTAATTAACACTGATGCGCTGTATGAAATGACTGGTTTGAAAAATTATAACCAACTAAGATTTTGATGGAAAAGCTAAAACTGGATTTTTGCAGGTTCTTCTGCCACTTGCAGATGCTCCAGTAATACTATTGATCGCTTTGTGATTTTAATAAGAAGTAGAAATATAGATGCAAATGAAGCAACTTGGATTTTACAGAAATCTTCACAAAAGGCAAGCTGGAAAATTATTTGCTTTAGGCATCTAGAAATTTATTTCTACACCTGCAAAAATATTGGTCTCATAAAAGTAAGAACATCTCTAGCAGTAAAATTTAATAGATGGATGCTATGTGAGATGTAATACCCGTTGGGGAATACGTCTGGATTTTAGTAAACACTAACAAATTATATTATCTTTAATGTATCTTTAAGACAGCCAAAAAGAGGATATCTCAGGCTTGATATTAAGACTGTTCAGAATGACACGCACTTTGTTTTAAAAACCTGCCATATTTGTGGAGTGACAAGAGACAGCTAATATTCTGAAATAGTTGCATAAATTGTGGGTTTTAATTTGCAGGACAATACACTCTACCTAAGTGATGTGAGTAGTAAATGTCTTCCTTCAGCTCTATATTAATGTTATTCAGCCGCTGGGGTCTGACACTGACCTTAAATTGACTTGTTTCTGGCAAGATAAGAAATTCTTTTGGAATCAAATACAGCTTATTTCTGCTGTCCTTTAGATCATTGGTAATTTTCTACTCAACATCAGCATAAAGAGCTTTGCCACTGTTGCTATGGGAATGTCATGTTTCTCTTCATTACATTGTTCCCCCTCAACCACTGACTTACAGACATCCCTCAGCAATGCATTTGTACTTTTTTGCATACACAGCCGTGACAACATGCATACAATAGAGAGAGGCATAAAATTCATGCTGAATGTCAAAATGCCAAATCTCTTCCAGTAAGGCAATCAAAACCAAAAAAAGATGCACTGAAAAGATTTATCCTATTCTCAAGCCAAAAGCAACTCTGCAGAGTCATCTCAAAATGAAGAAACAGTAATCTGAAAGCAAACCTGAAGCAGTGGGAAAGGGAGGACTGTCACAGAGCCTTGTAACAAAGCCAATTTCTTGTCATCCTTCAGAGATCATAATTTTTTTATTCAGAGTTTATTTATTAATTTTTTGTTCAAATTTTTATCCTTTTAGACTGCATAGGAAATGGAGTATCTATAGACTGTTAGTCAATCCAAACACATTTTCAGCAAATTAAATTTATATCTTATTGATGCAACATTCTGAGAACTTGACAAGTGTTATTGATTAACCTTCCAAATACACCTTGAGACACATTAGAACTTTCCCATCAATTTTATAACGAGAAAAATCAAGCCAATAGTTAAATGGTTCACCCTAGGTCTGGCAGTAGGTTGTTGTCAGGAAAAGAAGATGAGAATTACAGTTCCAGTTCTGAGATCATAATGGTCTGCAAATTATTGTCATGCAATTTTGTTTCATGTGTGCTGTTAATTGTACTGTCCATAAAGGGATTTGGAGACAAGTGATAAAAATACATTTGAGTGAAAAGGCTCTAGACACTTACCAATGTAAAATGTTTTATAGCAGGCAAATCAAACTTAAAAGCTGCCACTTATAGTCACATTCATTTATGTTTTGAGTATCCTCCTTCCCTGTTGAGGATGCTTAGAGAGTAACTGTTTCCATTATTTTCCCATACAGCTGTAATAATGTCACTGTTTTCTATGGCTGTCTCACTCCCAGAGGCCTTCCTAACCACCTCTAAATGATTTCGATGCAGTTTCTCACACATTAATATTTGACTGTGAACATCAAACCCTTTAATTGCTTTCATAGTGAATACTTGATGTGTCTGAGTAAACATTCCTTACTTAAAGCTGTAGCTCCATTAGTAATGATAACTATAGTATGATTCACAAATAAATCTCTAATTTTAATATATTTAAGGAGTGCAAATATTAATAACTAATTATGTTATAGACATAGAAAGTAGGGAGAAACACAAGCGAAGATATGAATACACAGATATGAACTGGGAAATGGCTGGGTTGTAAAATGCAAGTTCTTTTTAGAGGTCAGAATACACATTATCTTTTATAAATTTACCTTTTCCCCTTATATTTCTTTACCTTGAAATCTCTCTAGCATGACTCCTGGGATGTAGCCAGAATTTTCTCTTTCTGTAGTGCAAGCCTGACTTAAATCCATTTCTTTATCATTTTCCATTAGAGTAGCTCTATTTCTTTTATGGCTTTCCAAGCCTTGCACTGCAAACTACACAGGCTTGCAAAAGTCATTGCTCCTCTAGCAAATGCCTCCCTTTTAAAGTCACCTCCATCAACATTTTCAGAAGTAAATTCATAGACAGGAACCAGGAGGCCTTTCCCCCTCCCTGCTTTTCTAACTCTGCCTGGTTCAGTGTGTGAGTTCTGGGTCATAGAATGGAAAGGACAGAACCACCACTTCTGGCTCATCCCCACTGGGGCTGCCTTATACCCCCCTCCTTTCCTGTTCCTGAAAGGAATTAATGTGGAATTTCTATGTCCATGCAGTCTATATGGCCTTATTTCCAGTAAATCCCAAATCCAAGGAGAAAATGAGGCATCTAGTCACAGTGCAGACTTTTTCATCTCCAAACACCTTCTGAGGAGCACTTTAAAAATCAGCCTCCTTCAGTGCACTTAATACACTAATTTAGTGGCCAAAACTCACACAGCCTTGGGAACACACAATTTAAAAATCGTGCCTCTGCCACCTCCTCACAACCCTAAGTACTGTGTAAAAAATGTGGTCTGGAGATAGTACCTAACTTGCCTTTTGAATCTACTAGTCATATATGTAACTGATCACTGTCAACCTAAGCAGGAAATGCATGAATAATGCAGTTCTTTATCCTGGTATTTAGAGTTCTTAACTTTCAATTTTTTAGCTAATTTAATTGTAACTGAGGTTTAAGAAGTTAACAGCTGAAGCTCAGAGGTCTAGGCAGATCCATATTTGATTTAGGTGCCTAAATCTATTCCCTTTTCTTGACTTCAGATTTTAAATTTTCTGCAATGATAGTTCACATTCAGATTTATACCACCATAATATATAGACTTCTTTCATCTCTAGGAAAATATTTCTTCCAGGTCTTTACTTACTGCTGCCAAGGTATTCCCAACACGATTAGATTACACTCCCAGCAGTCAGTAGTAGAGCTTTGACATTAGTGAACTAGGTAGGTCAACCAGGAGAAGTTCTGGTCTGCAAATTACTAATATTAGATCAGTGAGTTTTGAATAAAATATCTTGTACAGTGACATAATATATAGTACTGCAACAGCATCTATCTGGACAAAATGCCCAGCATACAGCTGGATAAACATTTCATGTGATATGTGAGCAACTAGATCATGGGTGGGGCACAAAGGGTTACAGTGAGTGGGGTCATGTCAGGGCTCCATATTAGGGCCAGCATTCTTCAATGTCTTGTTTAACAATTTGAATGCGGGACTGGAAAAGATAGTAATGAAGTTTACCAACTACACTAAATTGGCAGGAATTGTTCACTTCCTCAGAGGCAGAGGGGTCCTGCAGAGAGACCTTGGAAATTAGGGGACTGAGCAATCTCCAACCATATGAAACATAACAGGGTCAAGTGCCAGATTCTGCACCTGGGATTGGGCAATCCCAGATGTTTGTACAGACTGAAGACTGAAACACTGGAAAGCAGTGTCACATAAAGGAACCTGGGGGTCCTGGTCGATGGCAAGTTGAATATGAGTCAGCAGTGCCCTGGCAGCCAGGAGGGCCAACCGTGTCCTGGGGGGCATCAGGCAAAGCATCACCAGCCAGGGGAGGGAGGGGATTGTCCCACTCTGCTGTGCGCTGGGGCAGCCTCACCTTGAATATTGTGTGCAGTTTTGGGCACCACAATATAAGAAAGACATAAAGTCATTAGGGAGTGTCCAGAGGAGGGCCATGAGTATGGTGAAGGGTCTTGAGCAGAAGATGTAGGAGCAGTGGCTGAGCTCACTTGCGCTGTTCAGCCTGGAGAAGGAGATGGTGAGGAGACCCTATTGCAGTTACAACTTTCTCATAAGGGGAAGAGGAGGGACAGGCACAGATCTCTTCTCTGTGACCAGTGACAGGACCTGAGGGAATGGTCTCAAGCTGTGTCAGGGAAGGTTTAAGTTGGATATTAGAAAAACGTTCTCCCAGAGAGTGATTGCATGCTGGAACAGGCTCCCCAGGGAAGTGGTCATGACACCAAACCTGCCATAATTCAAGAAGCGTTTCAATGCTCTCAGGCACATGGTGTGATTATTGGGGTGTCCATGTAGGGTTATGATTTGGACTTGATGATCCCTGTGGGTCCCTTCCAATTCAGCATATTCTATGATTCTTTAATTTTATGAACTATATCTGAAGATTTCTTCTGTCTGGGATTTCTCTCCCAGAAGAGATTGTGTGGTAATCTTTCCAAAAATGCTTCTTTCAAGACTTCTACAAGGACAGCTCCGTCATTAAAGCCCCTCTTAGGCCTGGGGATATCCAGATCAAAATATGTATATGGAGACAAGTAGCCGGCATCTTCTGCAGTATCTCAGGTTCAACCTCAAGTACTACTTTCCAGATAAAATGATGCATTTCTCTTACAGATGTGTAAGAATAAATGAGTGTCCTGGAATTATGGTTAGAAAGCTATTCTATGGTAATAAATAATACTCACAAATATACACGATTTGTATATTCTTCAAAGTGGTGCAGGTTGGTAAGTCACACTGTCCTTTCAGAAGAATTTCTAGTCTGACAAAAGCCGAACATCTGCAGAATGGGGTGACTGATTAGGACCTAATGGTCATTTGCTAAGTATTGGCCTTTTCCTGCAAAGTTACAAATGCCCCTTGAGAAATAATCAGAATGGAGAGCACTCAGGAATTTCTTAGTGCCTTTTAGGAACCACACCTAAAAAAAAGTGGCAGAAGATAGTTCTGTCTTTTTAATGATGTCAAATGTCTTCTGTTTTTTTTTAAATCAGATGTGTCCAGAAAAGAGGCATCTATTAAATATAAACTAATTCCTTTTTAGTCATCTGTCTACTTGGTGTGGTTCTGACTTTGTACTTATATTATGGATTTTCTCTATATATGTTTTTCTATTAACCTTCTCTCCATATGCTTTTCTATTAACCTAGATATTCTTCCCTCTCTGTAGCAAACACACTGAATATATTCTCTGCCTGTAGGGAAGAAGAAAAAAAGACATGTTACCTTATATATCAAAGTGCTTTTATAATTTCTCTCAGGTCATATTACGGAGAAGTTGTGATGAGACCCAACTTAACCAGAGCTAAGTTAGGTTGGATTTGCCTCAATTTTCTCCTTAGGTTCACTATCAAAAGAAATCCAAAGTCCTGTAAAGTGCACCCTCTGCCCAAGTTTTATTAGAGCAAAAAAGTTAGAATAGTTAACATTTGAAGCAGTAAGTTACCAAGGAAGCAAAAACAGAAGTAGAAAGGAGCTATGAGAAATTTCCTCTTTCCATTTGCTTTCTTGCAAACAAGTAATTTCTTCCAGGTAATTTTTTGATACAGAAGGCAGAGAAATAACTAAATGTGAGTCATCTGATATTTCTAGGAGAAACTGGTCAACAATATTAATGAGGAAAAAATTTGTATGAAAAAATGATAATCAAATGATGGGAATTCATCAGATGAAGAATAGGAGGAAATTAAAGACAAAATAACAAAAAAAAATATTTTAGAAAGATACGTTTTTAAAAAGAATTTTGAAAGTCAGCCAAAAGAAGAAGGAAAATTAATAAATAAATAAATAGATAGATAAATAAGCAGGATTTTGATTTAAGGGACACAAATACTGTTTGGTTTTGGCTTAGACGAAAGAGTGAAAGTACAGAAAAAAAGTTACAGGTACAGAAGAATCGTTTAAGTACCTAAGAAAGTTATAAATACCAAAAGAATGACATGGAAATTGAAAGAATTGTTGACATTGGAATAAATCTTTCTGCAAGTACATTTCTAAATAATAATGAGAGAAAGATCTGGTCTGTAACAGATTAAAGTGTTTAACGCTTTATTTCTTTCTTAAATCTGTTCATATTTCTTCACCTCAAATAATGCTTATAATGATATAGCCATAAAAACAGTAATTTTAGTAGTAAGGTAGTAAGAAAAGGCTATTAATTCAGCCAAGTAAAAGGAAGGCACAGTTAAGATCCCTTTTAGATTAGAAAGCTCTTTTTAGTATTTTATATGGATAGTTACTAAACTGGTAAGGAAAATTTCAGATCTCTTGACATACTTTGAGAGCTCCTAAAGGATATGTGGGATTAGCTCAGTTGCTTAGAACATGGTGCTGATAACACCAAGGTTGTGTGTTTGATCCCTGTATTGACCATTCACTTAAGAATTGGACTCGATGAGCCTTGTGGGTCCTTTCCAACTGAAAATTTTGTGATGCACTGGAAGATCAGAAGAAGGAAAACATGGTGTGGAGCATTTATCTTGACTGCTGTAGGATTTGTTATTGGGAGTGTCTCAAATGTCCTTCTCATAAGCAACTTGACTGTAAATATAGCTGAAAATGAAACGCTCATGTATTTTTAAAGAATGATGATACAAAAACCATTCTTAGAGTGTAGTTATTAGTGGCTGTCTATCAAGATTAAGGACTTGCTCAATACAGTTCTTGACAAATTGTCTTAGACCCTGGATATGGAAATGTTCAATATTTTAATTAATAAAATGGATGGTAAAACAGAGAGAATTAAATCCTCATGCCAATCTTGGAGGTATGTTTGAAGACAAAATTAGAGTTCAGATCAATCTTAACAAATTGAAGATGTACTGAGATAAAAATAGGGTGCTATTCAGGTAGACAAGTACAAGCTATAGCATATGGGCACAAACACAGAACACAAACCTGGTGATTAGGGAACAATGTTAATAAGGTACAGGAGTCCCTGGGGCCCTGAGGCAAGAATGAGTCAACAAGGTCATACAGTTGCAAAAAATCCAACACACCTTCACATATGAAGACTAAAGCTCAGAGAATACATGAAGTAATCCCTCTACTGTTCCTCAGCACTGCTTATACCTTGGTTGCAATGCTTCCTACGATTTTTGGAGATCAAATTTCAAGGTAAGAGTCTAGAGGAGGATTGAGACGCCATCATAACCCAACCACAGATTTAGCAATGTGAACTATTCAGCTGGAAGTTTTCCGTACTACTTTTGTCAAATGCTTACATTTTTATTAATTTCACCAATTTTTGTATGCACAGGATTACTTTTATGTGATTATATAACAGCTCTTCCCACTAATGCACAAGAACAGAACTAGATTGCAGGTGATGTAGAACTGTGCAGAACCATGTAGAAAGGGAAACTTATACATACAGTCCTTCGTTATTTACTACAGATTCTGGAAATGTATGGTACTTGGGGAAATGAAAGCAATGTTTTTATCGAAAAGGAAGGTAAGTGTTGCTTTGGGGAATTGAGTTCTGGCTATGTAGTGGAAAAGTTACTCTAACATTTAACAGGTGAACATTAATTGCATGTTCTTCATTTCCTGTGTTTTTAATTAAAGGCTGTGATTTTTGTTTTTAATATTTTCAGCTGCAACTGAAATTAGAAGAGCTGTACTATATTTAAGGAGAGAGTGCTGTATGATCCAACATATGCTGGCATAAATCAGGTCCAGATATTCAAAACTGGCATCCAAAAATAATGGATATTTCTGTCTGTCATGCTTCTGTGTCCAGATTCCCCATATGTCAAATAAGAACAACTCTTCATAATATGCAGCTGCTGAGAAAAAATAATAAATAAATCAGTGTTTGTGAAGCTCTTGCATATTATATTAAGGACTGCTACAGAAGACCTGTAGGGAATATTATCACTTGCCTTCAGTGTTATAATGATGACATGGGACCACACCAATTTCTGTTCATTTACTGCACAAGAAATGGGACCAAGCCCTTGAGGAAGGGTATGCTCTAATGTACACACAAAGGTCCAAAAGTGCAATCAACCTTCACAATTACATTTGACAACATTATATTGCACAGTCAAAATCCTTAAAGCTTTTAACATGTTTGGGGGTTTTTATATGTAATAATTATATATACAAACAGCAAGTGCCAAACAGGATTGTGAAAATTATAGCATAATGAAAATAATAATGCTTCTGTATTAATATATGAGCCAAAGAGAATCCATATTGCTTTCACGTATATTTCTCCCTTTTTGATATGGAAGTGTTATTTTCTCTCAAGCAATACTTTGGTTATCTCTGAGGTTATTCCTGTTAGTGAGGTAAACACACCTGCACACTGGAGATTTAATTCAAACCTGAAGAAAACTGAGATTGGGATAAACTGTAAGCAATTCTCAACATTCTTCAATTTGAACTCGTTGCTCCCAATTTTGGAAAGAATATCCTAAGGGGAAACAAATTATCCAAGGGAAGGCATTTGTGTTCTCATACACTCAGGAATGTTAGTTTGACACCAGAATAAGGGCAAATACAGTGGAATTAGATGCTACACCTTATTGTTAAAGTCACCTGTAAAGGAGTCCCAAAAACACAGTTTCTTTCTCATGGACTGTATAAAATATTTACATTTGAAAGTTGTTTTTTACTTTTCTGGTTTTCATCATACGTGACACCACTGACTCTGCCATCAATATACAACTTCAGCTCCAAAGGGGAAAGTCTTATCTGCTGGTCTTTGAGCCCCATCAGAGTTCAAACACAGAGATTTCATCCCTGCTCTAAATCAAAAACAAAGTGTGTTGGCCACTACCATAAGAAGACATGATCATTGAGACCTAATTGGCTAAACCAACTCCAACTTGTCAATGTACTTAGTTAAAAATACAGGAACTTATAATTTCTTCTTGGAAAGAAAGTTATTTTTGGATATCTTTTCTACATTCACCCTCTTCTTAACATGTTCATTTTATGCCAGTTTGTCTCTTCCTATACAAAAACATTTGAGATATCCCAGTTTTGTTAATTCATTAATTTCCAGTGGTTATCATCAAAAGTACTCATAGTGGACAATTCTGCTCATGTACAAGTAAGGATGGCAGAATCTGGTTCCCTGTCATTGAAAGAGTGTCAGCTGAAAAATTATAGACTTCTGAATTACCTTTTCTATGTAATGAGGAAAATGAAAGAGCCTATGAATTTCAAATTGAAATACATTAGTTTAGTATCCATTTTTTCCATTTTGTATTTTTGATTTTAAAGAAATCACCTCATTTCAAATTCTCAGTTGACCTGTATGTTACATAATGTTCTAAACCTAAATTATTGGAAACCACAGTCAGTAATGAAATAAATTATGTGAACTTAATATCCAATTAGTTTAAGTTAAATAGAAGTTGAAGACCAGAAAATACTTTTTTTTGAGGAATTATGAATATGGCTTAGAAAGCACAGAACTAAACTACTACTTTGGAGAACATAGAGACTATATTTCTGCATGTTTTACTAAACTAATATGTACTGAATAAATAGGGTTTCAAACTTGGGTAAACAGATGGAAGGCTAAGGTTTGCAGGTGTGAAAAACATACCAGATCTACCATACCAGAAAAGACAAAGAAAATTGATTTAGGAAATGGAGGAACTGAATCTGATCCTTATCTCTCAGTTGAAATTGGACTATTTATGTGATAGAGTTGGGATTCAATTTAGGAATAAAATACTGACATTTAGGCGGGGCTTTTTTGAGTTGTCAATGAATAAATATTTTCCATTTAAGTCAGAGAGACAAGTTGCTCTTGGGTGTGCAAGTGGTTTACAAAAACGTAGTACATATGATATAACTATGGTAGGAAACATGAATCTTTTTAGAATGCAGCTAAGAGCTGTGCAAAAGATTTTATCTTAAATGGTGCTAAATGTCTATGTAGGGACAATTGCCTGTATATTAGGGTCAACTTCAAGTTGAATTCAAGCTTCTACATCTCTGTTGTCCACCATGGACACTCAGTCATCCAACAGTTTTGTAAACATTTGCAGGCAACCACCTACTGCTCAGTTCACTGGGCCTTTTGCAATATCCTAAGATCCCAAAATAATCCATATGGAGCTGGCAGATATGACACAAAAGCAGTGGAAGAAACCTGACATTTTCAACAGCAGCAGGATACCAGGAAGCGCATTCTACAATATATCAAATGGCACTTGATGATTGAATCAAAAACTGAATCAAGCCCCTGCTGTTTAGCAGCTTTTTGTCGAGTTTCAGTGGGAATACCTGTATAAGACTGCATCCAGTACTAAGGAATTTTCTGTAATCTTTTCTCCTGAAACTGCACTTAGTCTGGAGAATGTAGAAAATATATTCCATAATAATTTCTGTTGCATATATTGCTTTCCCATTCTTCCAATATGCTCTGAGTGTATTACTACTTTTGTCAGTTTTCGTTATTCATTTTTCCTAGAGAAAAAAAATACTGATAATCTAAGAGATTTAATATATATTTTGGACAAACAACCATTAATTTTAAATTCCTCACTCATAGCATTTTCATAGCATTTATGAAAATTTAATAAATACCTGACAATTACCCAAAAATGTTTCAAATAAGCACCAGTACATAGCTTATAACAAACTATTAAAAAAAAAAAAAAAGCAAAAATAATGTGAGGTTTCTTTCTTTCTCTTTGATCAGCTTTTCTTTTATAATTTAATGCAAACTTAAAACTCTAGAGAATATAAAAATCTTTATTTTTAACATTCATAGGAAATAGGAAAGAGGTGAATCATTGATTAACATTAAAAAAGACTACACAAATGTGTTATTATAATCAGAAAATAGAACTGATTCACCTACTTCACTTGAACCTCTTGGGTTCAGATAAATGCTAAGTCTTTGTCTTTTAATACTGCATTAACAGCAGGAGTCCTTTATTGGGAAAATATCAAAACTGATGTAGCCTCTGCTTTCTAAAGGCAATTACTGTTGTTAAAACCCCCAATATTTACAGTATGGAAAATATTGCTCTCTATTCAATTTGCATGGTTGAAAGTGACTCATATTAGCATATTTTAAGGAACTAAAATTAATTACAGTCTTTCAGTTCAAATTTACATTTGAGAAAGCATCATCTATGCAAAGGGTGCAAGTACTTAAAAGGCACTTTCAGTTGTGAGGAAGTGCCTTGGTATGTTGAAATACGAATAAATGAGAGCACTTAATGCCTTGTTAGATGAATGCACATAAATGCTTCTTCTCATACTGTATATATTAATTGAACTACATCAGATTCACAATGTACAGTCATTCCTACTTCTAAAGAACAAGTGGTCACTTTAAGTAAAAAGTGAAGCAATTATTTTTCACAAATCTGTGTTGCCTTCCCATTAAGCAGCTGTCTGTTTGTTTGTTTTTATTTGTCTCTTCACCCTGCCACATTTCTTTCCTTTGATTGAAATTTATCATCATGACATGGTAGCAGAGAAAACTTTTCAACTTTTTTTTCAAGTGTTTCATTTTATTTTACATCAAATTTGGAACCACTGAGCATTTACCCACTGGTATTCCTTATATACAAGGAAGTCAAAGATGATATTATAAAAATTTAGAGGTAGTGCAACTTTAGATGAAAAGTTCACGGAGGGTGACTTTGAAAGGAATTTCAAGAGAATACCTAATTCATCCTCTTCAAGGCAAGACCACCTATAGCTATATTGTTCCTCACAAATATTTAACTAACCTGTTCTTTAAGACCTCTGATAAATGAGATTAGTTTAGGATTGTCATTTCAGTCTTTCAACGGTGACACACTCCTAACTCCTAAGAAGGGAGTTATAACTCTATTTCTTATATTTGGTTTGATACTTTGGAATCTAGACTTCTGAGAGTATTGTAAAAAAAAGTGAAGATTAGGAAAAATCAGAAGATAAATTCTGGTAAATGATGTGTTATGCCAGAAATTCTACTGGCAGTAGAAAAAAAATGCAATAAAATTTGGATTCCTCTATTTGGTCTTCAAAAAGAATGAGAAGAATTTTCTATGCTGGTGTTGAAAAATGGTATAAGTAGAATGAAACAGTTGGTAAGGAAAAACAAAGTACGGTCCTCTCCTCTCTCTCGCTGCCACTGGGCAGCTTTCAGTGCTTTCTTATGTAAATTTAAATAGAACCATTCAAGACTTGTTATTTGGAAAACTGTCCTGCTTACCCACCTCCAAATTAAGGCCCTTCATCTGTAATGCAGTTTATGCATATAACCACCTCAACAGAGAAAGGTTCTCTAGGTGTAATTTCTCCTTTTCAAATAACACATTCACAAAACAATGGGAAGCAAAATACTCAGGGAGCCACAGCACTGACTGCACATTACTCATGTAACTTTTATTTGTATCCCTTTTGAAGAAAACAATCTATGCCATTTTGCTTGTACTGGAAATATTTTCTGTATGCTTCATAATTTAGTAGGAATTAAACAAATGAGATCTATAGAACCGTTTTTAATTTCTGAGAATGAGATTCTTTCCAAACACATTTCCAACCAATAACTGAAATTTCTCATATGTATCCCTCTTCAGATAGCCAGCATAAGCTGAGTTAGAGACATTTGAAAGTTTATGTCTGCCAATATTCAGTTTGATTTCAATTCATGAAACTAATCCTGCATGAATGGATAAATATTGGTCTAAATATTTTTGAGATTCAAATATTAGGGAACAAAATAACAGAAAATGCAGAAAGCATAGGGCAGGTTTTTATGGACACTTTTCAGAATGAGAAAGAATCACCAGTGAGTCCAACAAGGACATCTTTTGAGGCCAGTTTTATACACTTTTTATATCTCTGAACTGAGATAATAATAAATTAATATCCAAGTTCTAGGATGATACTAAGATCTTTAGGTGTTCAGATGTTGTGCCTAAGTTTAGGAACTCCAAAAGGACTTCACTAAAAGAACTGAAGGGTCAAAATGGAGGCAGGTGAGGTTCATTGTGAGTAAAGGTAAAGTAATGCATGGAAAAAATGCATATGTCACGCATATGTAAAACTGAACTGGCAGTTACTCTTGAAGAACTTTGTAATTATTTAAATTTTGTTGAGACACAAAAGTGTACTCAAGTTTCAACTACGTGAAAGAACATTAAAATACAAAAGTGTTGTGGGTTAACCCTGGTAGGCAGCTCAGCCCCACAGAGCCACTCGCTACCTTCCACCCACTGGAATGTGGGAGAGAACTAAAAAGGAAAAAGTGAGAAAACTGAAGGGTTAAGATGAAGACACTGTGGCAGGTAAAGTAAAAAGCTGCATACACAAGGAATGCAGAACAAGGAATTCATTCATCTCTTCCCATGGGCAGGCAGGAATTCAGCCATCCCCAGGAAAGCAGGGTTTCATTATATGTAACAGTGCTTTGGGAAGACAAACAGCATCAGTCCATTCTTTTCCTTCATCTTCCCCCTGCTCTATATGCTTAGCATGATGCCATATGGTCTGGGATATCCCTTGGGTCAGGTGACGTCATCTGTCCGGCTGTGTCCCCTCCCAGCTCCTTGTGCACTCTCAACCTCCTCACTGGTGGGGTGATGAACACGCTGATGTTGTATGAACACTGTTCATCAATAGTTAAAACTCAGGTGTGTTACCAACACTGTTTTGGTCACAAATCCAAAACACACCACCATATGTGTTACTATGAAGAAAATTAACTCTATCCCATCGTGGTGGATTGACTTTGGCTGGACTCCAGGTGCATACCAAGCTGCTCTACCACCCTCCTTCCCAGCCAGACAGGGGAAAAAAAACAAGATGAAAAACAATTCAGGGGAGAGAAAATAAGGTGAAAAATTATTCGTAGATTGAGATAAGGCAGTTTACTACACCACAGTGAAAATTTTACCCTGCATAAGCGAAGAGGAAAAAGTTTATTCACTGCTTTCCATCAGCAGCAATGGCCAGCCACTTCCCAGGCAGCAGGGCTTCAGCACACATAGCAGTTTCTCTGGAAAACAAACACTGTAAATAGGAAATGACTCCCTTTTCTCCTACTTTTTTATCTGAGCTGACATCATATCATGTGGAATATCCCTTTGGTTAGTTTGGGTCAGCTGGCCTGGTTGTGTCCTCACCCAGTCCTGCCCACCGAAGTCCTTTCATGGGGTAAATGTTGAGAGACAGCACTGATGCTGTGCCAGCCCTGCCCAGCAGTAGGCAAAACACTGGGGTGTTATCAACACCTTTGTAGCTACCAATGCAAAGCACAGCACTGTGAGGGCTGCTATGGGGAAATGAACTCCATCTCAGCCAGACCCAATGCACTCATCCAAAACCAGCATAATAAGGCAGTGGTTCTATCCTAAATAATCTATAATCTAGGAAGAAACTAATGTAAGTGACCTTTGTGTGATAAAATTGAAAGATAGTTGGAGCTAACAAAAAAGCATAAGTAAAAGTTGAAAGTAGAACAGAAAACATAAATGTCAATGTTTTCTTCTTCCGTTTAACCATAAAGCAAAATAATAGGCAGACATTCTGTAAGACTAAAAAATTAATTTAAAAATAGCACTTTATTTACCAAAATCTAACCTTCCATCAAAGACAATATTGATGTTAATGAATGGCATTGTGGAAACATAGGTATTTTTCTATTTTGAATTTTCTACTAAATGCTTTTTTCCCCATTTCACCTTCTCCTTTCTTTTTTCTTTTTTTTTTTTTTATCTTTTTATTTTCTTCAAGAGAGAAATATCAGGTAAAAAGGGATTTCCTGTCAAGTGTCTAGAAAAAAATCTAAAACCAGGTGCCATGGGCCAATATTTTAATCTGCTTCTCCTATGGTGTTCATGTAAAATCATTTTAGTTGCCAATTTTGCACAAAAAGCACATTTGCATATGTACACTTCATGCTTGATTTTGCAGTTACATTTTTGAAACACATTAGGGTCTGATTAAAAATTCAGTTAAGTCAATGGGAAACTTTCCATTTGATTTCTGTAAGAGGATCAGACACAAAAAGGAGGTCAGATGAAATTTTGTCCTGTATAATTTAGATAAATATATGTTCTTTTTCTAGTATTTATTTTGTAATTTGTGATAATATTAAAGGCCCAGAGTGATCTCTATATTCTGAATACTTTATATACCTACTCAACCTGGAATTACCCAAAATGAAGTGTTTGTTCAAGTATTCTTCTTATCAAAGAGCTCTTTTTCAGTACTGGAGAGGAACTCAGAAGACATTGCTTTTCCCCCTTAGTGTTGGTATCACTTCAGTTGAAGTACATGATATTCCCTAAATTGCAGAATGTCAACTTTGGCCCAGCAACTCTATACCACCTGAGCTTCCTCCTTATTCACCAGCTCTTCATATGTCCTGTCCCTTGCTCTGAGTTTATCATGAATTTATTTTCATTTGTTTGTTGATCTGAGTGTATATTTTGATCTACAAGGTCCGTGACCTTGTAAATCTTGCATTTATGGTCTTCTGCTACGGTCTGTGGATTTTAATTACTCTGTTTTATGGGACACTAAAATCTGCAGGCAAATCAACATCAGACTGGCTTTGATGACATACTATTTTGTTCCCACTGGATGACATGAACTTGTCATTTACAGAGTCTAGATGGTAGAAGTTCTACTGAAATCAACAATGCATAAAATGCTTGAAGATTTGTATGAAGAATCTAATTTTGTGAGTCCGCTCACCATCAAATGCATTAAAAATTACAACAAATGCTTTGAAAATGTTACTAGGACAGTGCTACTAAATACTGTAAATTTGCTGTTTGAAAAAAATTCTAGTAATAAAACAGTCAGAAAAATTAAATTCAATCTTTTGATAAGGTTTGGTCTTTCTGTTTCTTGTTCATCTTTTTCCATACCAATCAAAATACCAGTTGTGTGGTGCATTTCCTTCTCAAGATAAAATTTACTTTCAAGGATATAAAAAAAACCCAAAAATGCAATGAACTTCTATGAAAACTTTGCAATCATACAGAACAGCTCCAAATATCAGGGACAAAGTGACTTAAGTGTATATTTACATGACAGATTGCTGTACAATGCACAAATACCCAAACTAGAATACAACCAGCCAGATCAATTGACAAATGAAATAGAGAAACCAAATTCCCATCTGGTCTCTTTCTGTTTCATTACTACTGCCTCAAGTTTCCCGTTTTCACATGCATGTGGGGAGTCAGACTAGTTTCAAGAGTCTGGAGTGACTTTCTGTATTGGGGTTTCATTACCTCAAGATCTCTTTAAGTTGTTTGGTTTTGTTCATACCATCATTTTGAAGGAAGTAATTTCATTAAATGTATCCCCTATCTGAACATAGCACCTGTGGGCCATCATCCTCAATACTGGATCTTTAACTTGTGCCAATCAGTGCAGTTTAACTGCTGAATCTCCCAGAAGTAGGTCAAAGCAGCAGAGTAAGATTCAGCAACATCACCCAAAATTATAATTGTGGGCCAAATACTAATCCAAAATGGACAAAGATTATACTCTGAGTTTGTTTGCATCTGAGATCTTGTATGAACAGCTCATCTGCTTTGATCCAGCCTAAATTGTAGGAACAGCTCTTATTTAAAACCCCAGAAACAAAAGAAAAAGAAAAAAAAATAATTAACCTACTGAGACTCAGTCCTTTTATATATTTTAGAATAATCTGTCTGCAATGATTTAGACTGGGGAATTAAAATTTTGAGGAAAACATTCTCAAAAATCCTTTTAACTTTTGCAACACTGCATGAAGTGAGAATTTTCTCAGGGATCAAACTTAGAAATACTGTTTTAGCAAAACAAATTATCAGTAGATGATCTTCTGAGTTTACCTCAGGGAGCAGAAATGTTTCAAATTAATCTTCTAATATATGGCATGAATTCCATACCACCACCTACAAAAAACACTAGTTTGAGAGAGACATTGTTCTGGGTAGATATGATTTTGAACTAATCAACGTGCATTTTGAACTACAGAAATCTACAATTCCCTTTTACATTCTAAAAATAAGTATGTTTAAGTAATACGGTGTCAAAGCTTGTAATGCACTATTAATTACTTCGGGGGAGATAGAGATCTTGCTATAAGAAAAAAAAAAATAAAAGCTATGCATAACCTTAAGGTAAGAATATTGAAATAAGTCATTGATTATATTCTCCATTTCTGCCACTAGAGGATAAATATCATTCCCATTTTATTGCTAAGACCACAGAGAATAATAATTAAGCCAGTATTGACAACCTAAAAAAATTGTCACCATATTATTTCATATATGCTAAAAAACTAATTACCTGTTATTTCAATGATAATTAAAGCTATTTGAGTTATAGCTACAGTTAAGAAATTCTTAGCCAAATTCCGTTGTCTCCACCTAACTTGTTCACGTCACAAGCACAAGATCCATTGCAATCCTAAAACATTTTCCTCCTGTGCTGAAACTCCCAGGATGACATGTCCTAGAATGACCTACATCTTAGTACTGTTGGGGGCAGATGAAGAACTCTGCAGCCATTCCCCAGGGAGACAAACTGACTGAAATATGTCTCAGCACTGAAGACAGTGCATTAAATTGTCCAGGTGGCTATAAAGATATAGGACAGCTTATTTCCCCACTGAAATTCAGTTCAAAAGAGCATGAAAGGATGTGTGCATTAATGATGAAACATTTTCTCACTGAGTACATTTTTTGCTTGTTAAACTATCATTTGCTTCACTTTAGGTTGCAAGGAATCAACATCTAAAATAGTGTCTTTAGTGGCAGTGCTTTTTAACATAGACTGTTTTTTTAATTTCAGTCATAATACAGCAATAGTACAGATACAATCCACGTGTTTGCCACCTCTTATTTTTTAGAGCCACCTTTAGTAAAAAAGTTTGCCTTATGTGTTAAATAGTTAATTTAATTTGTTGCATAAGAATTCTCAGCTTTCAGTTCAGCTTAGGATAGTTGCTTTACCTATTGACTATGTTGTTCTGCTACACTGAATTAAAGACTAGTTGAAATACTGTTCTTGTACTAATGTTCCCAACTTCTCCTTTAGGGTTTCAGTAATTATTGTTTTGGAATCTAGCAGAATGAAGCTGTGCAAAACAGATGGAGAAAACCCAAACAAATAAAATACGCTTTAAAATATACTTCAATCAACCATAGAGAGTTCAGCATTCGGTACTCATAGTTTCAGGTCACAACATCTAAAATTCTGTCTTTTTCCAATTCATTTGCTGAATAAAATGAATCATCTGAAATAAGCTCCACACTAACCTCTATAATAAGTGCAGATCAATCTGACTTGATAACTTGGGATCTGAATAGTGCAAATGCTGCAGTTTACATTCAGGATCAATATCCTCAATGCAAGGATAAAATATAAATATATAGCATGCCAGTGAATCTCAAAATCATCATACTTCAGGAATAGTAGGGAACTTATTAACAGAGAGTACAAATATCCCTTTTTTACACACTTGTAATGTTAAATTGGTTGTAGCATTCCTGCGTTTGTAGGAAATTCTCTGAGGACATGATCTTTCTGTAGCTGTGAAAAAATAGGTAGACAAATCTTTAAATCTCATTACGGTTTGTTGTAGCCCTCCATAGCTAATATGGCTTTTCTTGAAGTGCCTTTCTGAGAAATCTTATTGTAAAGTTCTCCCTACAGTAATCCAACTCTCGTACTGTTTGGATGCTTGGGCTTTACCACGAATTTGAGAAATAATACTGAATTTTTGGGGTTCTGTCAAGCTATATTAAAATGATAGATAGATAGATAGATAGATAGATAGATAGATAGATAGATAGATAGATAGATAGATTTAAACTAAGACTAAACAAGATATGAAAGATTTATTTTACTATTTTAAATATTCCTTGAAAGTAGCCAGTTAACTATTAATTTGCCCAATTGAGGTAATGTTTTATTTTGCTTTCTCTTTCTGCAGTCTCTTACGTTTGCGAAAATGGTCCAACCAATATTTGTCATACTGTATAGTCACTGTTTGATTAAGAAATGGAGCCAAAACCTTTGCAGGAGCGGATTTATCAGAGCAGACAGGTAATATTGGCCTCAGGCTCCCTCACCCACCATGAGCTGAGAAAACAATGCTTCTTGAGGGGGAGAGAGGACATGCTCGTGTCATAAGCTAAAACAAGCAGTTGCAACAACTCATGGAATGAGGAGACAGGCCAGCCTTACCCTGAATCAGGGGCCGAGGCACTGGAGTTCCCTCTGCTCCACATTTCAAGAGTTAAGAGTAAGAACTTAAGGTTCCATGAGAAGTAGCAACACATGAGCTCTGAGGCACTTTTCCCTGACTAAACACAGAATCTAAAGTACTTGGAAGCCATAGGCTGTACTCAGGTTAAATCTAGAAAAAGCAACATGAATCCGGAAAGCAAGTTCACTGTTGGTCTTAATAGTTCAGGTACAATGCATAGACCTGAACAAGGACAGACTGCTTCAACATCAGAACCTATGTTTTCGTTGTTCCCTACGTGCCCAGAGGGAGCTCGAATAGAGCTCAGAAAATAGCCCAGTTGTTTTGAATTCCCATCTTTATTTTGGTAAAATAATTTTTGATTTAAGATGGTATCATGAAATGTAATTGACGTGTGCCAAAAAAAAAAAATTTAAAAAATCACTAAATGTTATTAAAGTCACATCTTGCAAGCTGCAGTAGGTGAAAAGTATGTAGGTGAAAGTCATCAAAAAAACATTCATTTTCCTAAAGCTAATTACTTCAGATGTATGGTTGATTACTATTTAAAAAAAATAAATGGGACAATTAGAGAACACTGTTGCTGGACACTGATAAAAAGAGAAGCTGAACAAACAACAAATCAAAATGATACCATAAAATGCAATATCCTCATACATTTACTGGTCTAGTAATGTTAATGTCATTGAAATTCATGCCAAAAAAATTTGGATGGCTTGATGCACTACAAAGAAGAATGAAAAACACAATAAATTGCAAACTCTTAAGAATGACAAATGCTGTTATCAGGTAAATGAAATAAGTTGATACACCATTAAATGCACTTACAAACTCATTTGTGTCATAATAGCAATGTAGCTGGCTGTGCTCCAGGACCTGGGGAAGAAGGCAGGTTGCCACAAGTGCCTTTTTTCCAGAAACAATACATTCTGTCACATCTCTCAATCATAATCTATTGTCATCTTTTTTCAGAGCTTTGACTGTGATCTCTAAGTATTCACTTGGTATGGTCCCAGCCCACTGTAAAGATGAGTTTTACCTCATTTGGCAGGATTTCAGTGAAGGGTGTATACATATTTCTATGGGGAAAGCACTTAACTGCATTCTGCTAGGTCAGACAGCAGCAGATCCTTTGACTGCTGAATCCACTCAAATGATTCTGCTCACATTCTCCATCTATAATTATCTCAGAACATAGAAGTTAAGAGTAGCAACCTTACTTACATTCAAAGACACACTCTGAGGACTAATTTTTAATACCAAATGTATTAGAATATTTAAAGCTCTGGTCCTCTGAATATTTCAGCGTGATGGGTATTCAGCAGTATTTTGGATATGAAGAGATGAAAAAACCCTATCACAACTCAAAGAGACCAATATAAACCAATTATTTCCCTAGCTGCAACTAAGGGACCAATTAGCAGCAGCTGGCATAGAATACTGCAGCCCAGTTAAAAAAGAAATAGCAGCCAGAGGGGTTAGGGTCTATTTTGGAAAAGGGCCTCAGATCATCGATATAGTTTTTTAAGAAAAAGTCAGATAGAGAACACAAAAGTCATGTCTATTAGGAGACAAAGATAGAAGCAACCCACAGAAGAGGAAAGTGCAGACACTTGTGTGCTACTGACTCCTCTGACTCTTACCTATGGTGGACTGGGGAGCGATTGGCCTTTAAATGTAAGACACAACAAGGGTCAACCTTCTGCACTTGGAAGGGCTGAAGTATGGAAATCAGGTTCAGCAAATATTAGGCTTTGTGCTTTCTCTTACGCTTTGATTTCCCTGTTTCTCTGCCGTTTGAACTGACTGGAATAATTCTAGTGTGTCTCTTCAAAAGAAAGTGAAAAAGAATCATGCTCCTGCAGTTTTGAAATGCTGCCTCTGTAATCTACCATTGCACTGACCAGCTGAGCTAAATGATTTAAAACTTTCATAAGGTTAAGACTGCACAAAGAAATGATGAACAGAGCAAGGTCTTCTCCCTAAATTGTGAAGTCAGTAAATTTGCAGATATATTGGTATAGTGTTTCCATCTCATTTAGAAAGCCGTAACAGAAGGGGGTTTTTCAGATGCATCTTTAGAGTTAGAAGCATTTCTTCTCTTCCAATTTTCCACAAGCGAACTCTTACTATTTGTACCTTTCTATGTGGGAAAAAAAATCCATCCTTGAATTCCTGAATTGGTCTATTCATATAAGTTTCTCATCCATTTATTCCTTAAGATGCCTTTGAAATCGGGACAGCAAATCTGGAGTGAAGAAACCCACAAGCATCCCTTTCCCTGTAGCTAGGTTGTTTCAAGAACTGAAGTTCTTGTTTAAAAGCAATTAAAAGTCTACTGAAACTCTGTATATGACTTTACAGGGCACACACATCTTTAAATTTTTTTCCCTGCTTTGGCATCTCAGCTGGGATAGGCCAAAAAGTGCTAACTGTTGTAAGAAAATCTGTTGGGTTAGTTACAGATCACACACATAATATGAAATTATCTATTAAGTTTTGCAATATAAAATGAACATTTTGAGAAGCTAAGATAGCTGCTGTATTTTAGACTATTGATGTGGAGTATTATATTTCTAATACGACTTTCAAAAGTGAGTGTCAGGAGTATCCTTAATATGAACTCTAAAAATCATTATGTTTTCCAAAACAAAAAACTTCTACTTCAGTGTTAGCTTTTGTTTCACTAATGTTTTCCTCTCTAACTTTTCTGGCAGTTCCTGGTCTGCCGCCTTGGGCACTGCATTATAAAATAGATATTAAAACATAAACATCAATAGCAATTTAAGGGACTAGCTATTACACAAAAATATCATTGGTCACTCTTCATTTTTATCACCTGATCATACTTTCATTAATGTCTGTTTGCAAAACTGACAAAATAACAGGGATCATACAATAACCTCATATTTTGTGTTTGTGTGTGTACCATAGATGATTGCATCTATATATGGAGATAGCGAGTGTAGGAAAAACGAAGGTATCTCAGTCTTTATGATGGCACATAAAATTAACTCTACTAAGTGGACAAAAAGTACAAAATGGCCACTAAAAAATCCAGTGGTAACTTTTGTTCTCTGGTACACTAATCCCACGTATTCTTCTGTGACTATAAACAGTGAAGACCTTAACATAAAATTTCTACTCTTCCTGAGGTGATAAAACAAACTGGTCGCACTGGAGATTATGAAGCTAGTCACCATTGTTGATTTAAAACTTCTTTTAACACAAAAAAGCTAACTCCTTTTTGTGCTACTGGATGAAAATGCTTTATGTTTCTCTTGAAGCTGCTTGTGGACATCAAGCTGGTTTTTATTATTTTTAATGCAGATTCAATTAAAGGAAGGTCTCAGGGGTGTGGGATATCATGCATACCTGATTTGCTTCATGTTTGATACCAATATTAAATACCTCTGTAAAGATGTGGGAGAAGGCTGTTCAATGTGTGTGTGTGTGTGCATGCTTACTTCTTTATTTTATCTGCCTTTTATGTCTTTTAAAATATTGGCTCCATTTACATTCCTTGATAATAATGTACACTTGAATTTACCAAAAATAGAACTTGACATTGGATCAACTCTATTAAGCATTTTAATTCTGACTGTGAATTCACATTATTCATAACACAGTAGTTTTACCCATTTGGAATTCTGCAATTATTGGCATTGTATTTAAATGTATTAATTATATAGAATACTTCCTTATGGTATAGTAGGGTCATATATTGTCATTTTTATGATAATAAAGGAAAGTTAATGTCTCATGTCAAAAAGGGGAAAGTATTTTTTTTCTGTAATAAATTTCCCCAGGAGAAGTCTTGTAAGATACTCATCTTAATTACACTAGTATTTTAGTAATGCTGTAAGGGTAAGATAATGATGAGGGTATGAGTCATGCTGAAAAGACCTACAGCCTAAATTAAAGATGATTAGTTCTTACTTACTTAAAGCGTATTTCCCAAACTTTTAAACTACAAAGAACATCTGTGTACATAATATTCTGCCTAAGGCTTAGTGAAGTTGTCAGAATGGATTTTAATGTAGAAAATAAGTTTTCTGAGATGTATCATGAACACAGATTCATCCAAATTTTGAACATATTTTTTAGTTATTTCAATAAATGGAACTCAGTTTGGAAACACCACTTGTGAATTTGGAGATGAAAAATTTAACTGTCAGGCTAAAGGAATTACTGCCCTCATATCTTTCACCTCTACAATGAGTAAGCTTGTCAAAAAACATGCAGAAAAAAAAACCTATAACACCGAGTTGGATAAGAAAGGTAAAATTCATTTGATATTGCTACCTAAATGCAAGTGACCACACTTGGATGTTTCAAGTTTTGTTAGGTTAATCCAGAAAAATGTAGTCAGTTTGGTTAGCAGAGTCTAAAGAGGTATTTAGTTTACCAACTGTTAGCAAAAGGTGTGATTTCAGAAATCATAAAATATGAAAGTTATGTACATGCAACCATCAGATAAGATACAGAACATACAGAAAACTTTTGTCCTTCTGAAGTGCCAGGTGGCCCCCAGAGTAGTTTATATGGTGTAAGATGCCTATGAATGGACACGTGAGTCAGGCTTGTAGTGGCTGCTCCTGTGCTTAAACCCTAATTTAGGCAACATAATCAGTGTATAATAAAAGTGTTGACTATGATATCATGAAGAATTTCAGTACCTTTGTAATGCTTTCAGGGATGTTTTATAGAAATCATTAGTAGCGGGTACATATTACATTCCATGGTAATTTCAGCTGTGATTGAAACAGTGCTGGTTTAGCCTTGACAAACAGACAAAAGCCCACCCAGCTGCTCACTCAGTCCTCCTCGTCAAAGGGAAAGGGGAAGAAAATAGGATGAGAAAGATCATGAGATGAAATAAAGACAGGGCGATTGCTTGCCAAGTATTGTTTCCGGAAAAGCAGACTCAATTTAGAGAAAATTTATATACAGTCAATTAAAAGATTTGGGTTGTGAGAAACAAACACAAACATTAAAGCAGCACCTTTCCTTCAATATCTTCCAGGCTCAGCCTCATTTCTGCCTCAAGCAGTGCAGGGGGAGAGTGGGATTTGGGATAAGGGCCAATCCATAATGGTTCCTCTCTGACACTGCTTTCACACTTTCTCCTGCTCCAGCACTAGCTTTCCCACAGAATGCAGCCCTGTTCAAAAAAAGCTGTCAGCTCTTGCATAAATTCTCCAAAGGTTGCTACTCCTTCAGGAAATATTATTCTGCTCTGGTGTGGTTCCTCTATAGGCTGCAGTGGACATCTACTCCATGGAGCACCTCTTCTAACCTTGCTGTTCCCTCTGCTGCTCCTCACTAGTTTCGTTTCCTTCTTCTTCTACCTGACAATCACTGTTTGCCCTCTTAAATACGATTTCACAGAGGCGCTGCCAGCTTTGCTGATGTGCTCAGCTGTGTCGTATGGTGGGTCCATAGCAAAGTCAGCTGGAACCAGATAGAATCAGGAGTGCTCAGCATGGGATAGCCCCCCCTGACCTCTTTCCATAGAGGCAACCTCTGCAGCCCCTCCACTGCCAAACTCTTGACACCTATACACAGTACTGAAGCCAAACCAAACAGAAAAATCTCCAACCCACAAATGCATTATTTACATCCAGATAGTCCCTCTATAATTTGAATTCAGCAGTGAATCTGTCCAAAAGGCATAATGAGAACAGAATTTAATCAGCTAGGCAGTCATACCCATACTTCTCAGAAGTCTGCCTTTCATGTTCTTGTAAATGGTGATGAGAGAAGCTCAGATCTTCCTGAGATGATAACAGAGGAGAATTTTGCAAGTAGCACAGTATAAGCTTATCCTATTGTAAAAAAGTCAGAAATTAATTCTTACCCTTGTACGTGTTTTCTCACGAAAACATTTCTCTGCATTTATCTTGTTATATATTAGAATGAAAGCAGAAAGAATCGTTATTAAGACTGTCATTTCTTACCAGTCAAATTATCTTGTTTTCAATATAGTAGTGAGGTTCAAATGTAAGGACAGATACTTGATCTTATTTTCTTGTATGCCCGTTCAGCTGAAGTTACCTAGCAGATAGAAATGGTAAGGTTCCCTTTAAAATTATTGAAACAATTAAGAGTTTTCAGAGAATGATTTATACCATTCTCAAACAAGAATCTGTAGTAGATTGTATGAACTGTATTATGGAAGTGACCAAGCTGGATTCAGCTGCTTGAAAAAGGCATCTAGTGCTGTTTGAAGTACTCCAGTGTATCTCATCAGGGCTTCAGCCACTTTTCCTGAAAAGCCTGAGCATCCCATGGACTCCTTTCATATTTGCTGTACTTGTGTGGATTTAAACTCTGATTCAAAAAATACACTGACTGCCCCCAGTGTGTGGTCAGTGACTGACTCCAAATCACTCCTTACCAGAAGATGGGCAGGCTTGAATAACTCTATCAACTCAATTTTTCCTGTCCATAATCGGAGTGTAATCAGTATTCGTGTGGATGTTTACGCCAACAAATTTATTTAGGTTTTCTAATCTACAGCTGGATTTCACTCCCAAAATCAGTGAAAGGAATTCCCTTCTAAATTCACCTGTACAGTAAAAAAATTATGCAATGCACAGATGTACTTGAAGTAACAGGAATATAACTACTTGCAGTGTTAGGTTTTTAGAATTTCAGTCAAGGCTAAATCTCTCAAACTATTTCTGGCTGTGATTTAACAGTTACCATAGGACAGATACTATTCCCAGTAAGCAGTTTGGATGTGATTGCCCTGGCCTGAGGTCTAAAATGTTTTATTAGTATGTATGTGGCCAGACTGTGCTAGCTGGCATAAAAGGCAGAGAACAAGCCATTTTTAATTTGAAAGATGTAGCCAGAAGATACCACAATTAGTCAGCTACAAATTTCCCTAGTGAAGAAACAATTTACAGATGGCTAGTTAAACACAAGAAAACATGAAATTATGTCTTTCTGAATTGTCCTACAACCACACAGAAGAAAGCACTGGCAGTGTCCACCCATGAATATAAAGAAGTTGTCCTTAGGTTGCCCAGAATGCGTGTGTACACTTTCTTATGTGTGATGTATAAAATAAAACTGTCACGGTAGACCACCAGTGGACCATAGTACACTTACTCTACCCCTCATTTTCTCCCCTTCATCTCACATTGAGGCATCCACTCACTATCGCTTTCTTACAAACAAAAATCATACAATCATAGAACTGTTTGGGTTGGAACAGACCTTAAAGACCATCTAGTTCCAATCCCCTGCCATGGGCAAGGACACCTTTCACTAGACTGGGCTGGGAAGTTAGGACAGGCTTCTTGGGATGGGTAGATCTGTTGGTTCTACCTCCTGACTTCTAAGGGCAGGAAAGTGCTAGTCCTGTGCTGGTATCATGTAGTCCACTGAAGTTTCCAAGTACTGTTTTTTTCAAGTTTCTTTTCTATATCTCTGTGTAAAGGAAAAAAAAGGTAGCCATTGTTTTTATGTGCTGAGGGTGTATTAAATTACTAAAACATAGAGCAATTCAACAGAAAATATATGCTATGCTTTTCTCTTAATAGAAATTGGCAAATGCTCATTTTTTAATGCCTTTTATGTGCAACATTTTTTTATCTTAAAATGTCTAATACTTTGTAAACTGTGCTTTAGAAGCCTCTAGAGATATGATGATGAAATATTGATTGTCATTTTCTTGACTTTTCCCACTCCCCCTACCCTCTTCACCACCTGCAGTTCTTCTGATTTATATTTTTTTATTATTTTGACAAATTAAAACCACTTCATGCTGTGAAATAACAAGTAACAAGGGAGAATTTCATACACACATACAAAAGAAAGAAAACCAAACAAACATGAAGCACATATATTTCTATTACTGCTAGATGAGCTAATTTTTCAAGCTCTGGGCTCCAGCCTTGCCTTTGAATTTATGAGCTGCTTTCAGAACACTTATTTCTTGATTCTGCAGTCACTTGAGGGAATGCCCAACTTCAAGTTTATGAGCAGTTATATGGTAGTCATATGTTAATAATTTAATATAGTATTAAATGCATATCGGTTCTTTACTGTTAAACTGACCTAAGAGCAATATTCTTGTGATATATTTCAGTCATCTTAAGTTTGATTTTGGATTGTTGTATTTTGAGGGGTTTTTTTCAGCTTACTGCATGCCTTTTTTTATGATCCGTAAATTTAACCAGTGATGATGTATTCTGGACTACTGAAATCCATGGACGTTAACATCTAAGGTTAGAGCTGTGATATTTTCCATATAGGTGGGACCTGAAAGATAAATGTGTAAGAGCAGGCAGACTTTCAAAAACCTGAAGGACAGAAAATTGTACCCACACGTTGTGCCTGCAAAACTGCAGCTGCAAAATCATGAATTCATGGCTTGTGAAGGCTAGAAGCAAAATTTGGTCTAATAAATGTGGATCCAAAAAATTTGTGTTACTGAGTAGGAAACTGTCTCAGACTGCTGGTACCTCAATTTAACTTGAGCCTTTAACTTAAGGTGTCCTAAGAGAAACTGCATTTACCAATTCCATATGAATCTTTTCTAGCAATACCCTTCAATCTACATTGGTTCACTTCCACATGCCAAGAGGGTAAATCTCACTCAAAATCTACAGAACATGAAAAGGTATTCCAAAACTTGGGAGAAAATTTGTTTATTCACATAAAAATAATTTTAATATTCTATCATTATTAGTAAATAGAAAAATGCATTAAAGATATAATAACTTGAAGTATTTTTAAAAGGAAATTAAGTGGAAAGTCACAATATAATATCTAACAAGAGCTGGTGTCTATTTTATATCATGGACAGCAAGAATCTGACTTTCACAATTTGTCTTTCTGCTTACTCTAAGTTCTAAAAAATGTCAGTCTATCAGAAGAAAATGTATATTTTTCAATGTTCCACTTTAGGATGGAACATTTTCATTTTACAATTAACTCTTATGTTTCCATTGCAAATTCCACCGTGTTTCAGTAAGAGGCAAACTAGCAGGTTGTCGACCCTTAATATTTTCATTTGATAAGTAACTAAAAATTAAAAAAAAGCAATGTACTTTAAAATGGTCTTTTGAATTACAATAACAACAGAGTCTTATGTATTATTGGTAATGCAGAATAAGGGAAACTTGTAAAGCTCTGTGCTAATCCTTCATACATGGTGAAAATTCAGTTTCCTTTTCATATCTACCCACAATGACATTTTCATAGTGCAGCAGAAATAACTCAGAATATAAACAATAGGATTAACAATTCTATCAAGTAACCAGTAGCATTAGAAACAAGGTCTCTTATGGTACAGTAGTTATCACACACTGTTAATTCTTGACAATATACCACTGGAGATTGATTAATGCATCATTGTCTTACATGTTGTACTTCATGGTTGGTGTCAGCATATAAAAGATTTGCCAATTCTTGCTAAGAGGTACTTTGAAACTTTTCTTTACAATTTGAACTGAAGATTTTTATTGATCTGACCTCTATCTTACTGCTGTCAGCAGCTCAGCCAAATGCTTTCTGTGGTCCTGATTCTTAGCCATGGGAGGGCAGAGCCACCTAATGTCTTCCACCTCTTCAATTGCTATTTGAACTGAATTAAACACAAATCCTGGCTAAATACTGCAGGTACATTTTATTTTTAGAATTGACCCAAAGTCTTCTGAGCATTATGGAAATTATAGCTATGGAAATAAAGAGCATGCTTTTTTCGATTTTTACCCTACAGGTGATGCTATTGAATAGCTTTGACATTCAGTAAAGATTTGCAGATACTTTCTTATCTTGTGCTACTTTATATCATTGTTCTTGTTGCAGATATCTTCTTTTCTTGTGTTTTATTAGCTCTAGCTTTAAATGTCACAACAGTCGAATGGGGAGTTGATGCAGCTCATTTACATGGGTTAGGAAGCAAACCAGTTAACTGTTTCAGTCAGCGCTCGCTTTGCATTTGCAGCTACAGTCTGTAGGGGTGTAGCTGTAAGCCTCAAATGAGAGGGGGTTTGGGGAGACAAATGAAGGAGATTGCTTTAGAGGCTAACCTCTACAGACAATGTAGAGGAGGTAATATTAAATTTATCTTCTTTTTACCTACAGGATGACACCCATGTCTCCATGGCACGCTCTGTGGAACACATCATGCACCTCTCTTGTGATGATATAATACAGTTTTGTGGCAGACTATAGAGCAGCCCTCTCATTTTTATTTGAAAATTAGAAATATATTTAAAACTTTCTTGGAACCAGAGAGAGGGCTTCCTTGAAGGTCACAAAAATGTAAGAACAATTGAATAAACAAATATCCAAATAATAAATCGTATATCAGACTAAAAAAAAATAAATCAGGTCTCTAACTTGGCTCCAATGTGCACGTAGGAATCTGCATTCAGTAGTAAAATCATGTTACAATAAAGTGGCACTTTCCTTTGAGACTATGTTCTGTGGCCACAGAGGTAAATATTGAAGTCTTAAAATTTTCCAAGCAATTGGGCTGGTTGTGGTAGCGAGTAATGGTACAGACTTGACACTATACAAAGGCCACTGCGATTCTCAGAGCATTCAGCCTTTCCCTGGAGATCCTGGTCACTCCCTGGGTGCACAGCCCTGAGACATCCTGCTGTGAATTCTGGGCTTGATTGAAACGTGCTTGTCATCCTTAATTGTCTATGTCCATTCAACAGCCCATGAGCTTTAAAGTAGTAACTCCTCAAACAGCATAGACTGGCACTTTGTACCAGAGAAGCTGATGCCCATTCACGGGAAAAAAATACTCTATCTATTCATTCTAGAGGAATGTATATAATAATTTGGTTCTCTTGCAGACACTGCTGGAAAATACCATGCTTCCCTTAAGATACTAGGAATTCCAATACTTACTTCCTGTCCAGTTGTCTAAAAGTTAGAATCTACTGCATTTTCAGATGTCTTATTGAATTTTTCCTGTCCATTCAATAGGTCTTACTTAGGCCTTTTGCCACTGCTACTAGACCCTTTGGGAAGTGTCATAGGGTCCCAGATGACAATACACATCTTTATTTAGGAAAAACAATTGAACCATGGAAGCCAACAGGTATGTGACTAGAAAAACCCACCTCTCCATCATCTGTACAAGGGAGAGCTGTCTGTGTAGTTTTGGCATAATTTTTCTTTGCACAATAAAAGTACCCAGTAAATAGACTGAAAACACAAGAACCCAAAAGTTCCTACTCAAGAGGTTGTACTCTGATGAAACACACCCCACCTGGGGAGTGGTAAGGCAGGACATAGCAGGATCAGAGGCAATGATCTTATCACATCAGGAGCTGTATAGCTGTGAAGTACAGTTTTAAAAATTCATGTAAAAGGAAAATATCAGTTAAGAAGCTTAATGAGTCACGAGTCACTCTTGGAACGTTAGAAATACTTTTTTATGGGAAGAATAAAAACTATTATTGCTATTATTTAAAGCTTATATTAGAGTTTTATAAGATAATCATGGAAATCCATGACATTTTAAAGCACCACAAAAGGAGGATTATTTACAGTAAAAAAATACTAAAAGCTACCTTGGTCTCCAGTCCAGCTTTCAATCTAAAATTTTTATATGAAACACTTTTACTTGGGATCACCATTTTACAGTTTCGTTTTCTAGGTGACAAAATGAGACAACTAGGCACCTCCTTTAGAGCTGTCTATTTCAAATAATATTTAGCAGATATTGGTTTGTGATTTGTAATTTTTTCTTAAAAATTGAATTTAAGGACTGAAGCATGAAATAAAATGTAATAATCATTAGTATGTTTCCAGGGAGTGGGAACCAAAGAAAGTTATATTACAAGTGCAAAAAACCTCCCACAAACATGGAAATTTTAATTATTCTACAATATTTTATTTCTAAAACATTAAATAATATTTATTACAATAAAATGCAAATCATCTCTGCACACTTAAAGAGTTGGTTTCATACTAAGTAGTTAGAATTTACAGGCTTACATTATGCATGAACATCTATAAGCTTACATTCCTTTGCCAAATATTTTTAGTTTTTTAGGAGCTGGCTTATCAAGACAGTATCACAACTATACCATGAAGAAGTTACAAATGCATTAATTTTGAGTCTCAGCTGAGTAGACAGGAGATAAAATCTTTTAAAAATTGAAAACATTTTAAATTTTGCCATCTTGTCTTTTGGGATTTTCTTCTTAAAATTTACCATGATTTTCATACAATTTATTATGACAGAAACTCCCTTGTAGATACAGACTTACTGCAGAAATCTGCTTCAAAAAGCTTTAAAAAAAAGGGCTAAATTCTGAGTTACATTAACTCATTCATCTTCTACATTATAACAGCTTTTTCTCCTCTTCTGGGTTTGTCTATGGTCTGTACTGCACATACAAGAGCATATAAATAATACTTCCATTGCATTCTGAATCATTTGTTTTCATCACTTTTCCTGTGTATCTCTCACTCTTTGTTGTTAATGAGATCAAGCTGGATTTCTGCTAAGACTGTGACAGTTGTGCCATCAGTTTTACCATCAGCTTTTAATCTGTCAAGTCCCCATGAAACCTCCTTCAACTGCTTTTGTGACTTAGTACGTCTTTTGTAGTGTCCCTTTTTATTTAAAATGTTTTGATCAAATTCTATTTTGTGTTCCATGCAGCTGCAACATGCATCCAGTCACTGTACAGAAATATGGAGGCCCACATTCCATGCAGCTGACACACACCCTGTGTTTGTCTGACAGCTAAAGAAAATGACATTCAGAAACTGGAATATAAATTAATCTTAGTCAGACAGGAGTGTTGGCACTGCTATGCGTTTTACTCCTTTCTTAGCAAGCTTGAAATTTTGTGGCAAATGATAAGTATATTTAGAATGACTGAAAAAAATGGCTCTATGTAAAACGATATTTCTTTATTAAGGATGTTTTCTTGACATGACTGTCTTTATCCATACCCCTGCCAACTCCTTTAAAGACTTGCCTGTCCATTTCTGCCTGAACTAGGCTACACTCAGGCTACATCCACAAATCCATAAGTCTATAAGGCTTACATAGAAACAAAACATCTTTAAGAAACATAAGGTCAAAGAATCCCTGAGTTCTTTTCAGCATTATTCTGGGCCTGCTTATGAGACCCATATCTTAAAAACACTACCCTCTTCTAAATCCAGGTGAAAAACAAACAAACAAAAAAACAAACAAACAAAACCAAAAACGTGATAAAATCGTCTTGGAATTTATCAGGCTTCAGAGGCATCTTTGTTTCTAGTCATATCTTTTCCTTCTTCACTCCCTTGTCATTGACTGGCATGCAAGTCCAAATCATTGAAGTCCCTTCTAACTCTTGAGTGATGAAGAATAACTGCTGCTGCTTGGATAACTCAATATCTCCTCTAAGAGAGCGGGTATCTAGGGTTAAAGATAACATTAAGATTCATAAAATTAAAATTAGTAAAATTGTGTGAATTAGCTATGGAATCAAAATATTTGTAGAAGGATTTAGAATGTACAGGTATGGGGGAGCAGGCTTGGTGTGCAATTTAATACATATACAAAGAATCCCTGAAGACACAGTGGAGAATGACACAGAAGATTTAACCCTAGACAGTTGCCCCTTTTAAAATACCAAGTGCTGTCTCAGACTTCGGTAGAAGGAAAATGTCCTTTAAGAAATGTGGTCTTAAGAAGGTCCCTTTCACGTGCTCAGAATCTCTTAAGAGATGCTTATAGGAGGTTGGGTTCCTTCCAAATAGGGAAGTAAAAGAAAGAACTCTCCACAGGAGAGAATCAGTGTCCCATTCAAAACAGACAGAGAAGTATTTTTCAGCAAGAATGGTTCAGTGCTAGCAAGGCGTGAAGCTACTGAGCTGGCAAGCAAGGCTAACTGTAGTCCAGTGTCAGAGTAACAGATAGTGGCCTCACAGGCACTACAAAGGTTGGAATTCTCTGAAGGCATTAGAAAAATTGAGTTCTTCTTGCATATTCAGCTGTCAAAAACTGAGATGGGGCATCTTGGAACATTGTTACATGCAGATCTTTGAGATCTCTGGGGACTACAAAGTCATCATGGGTAACAGTGACAGAAGAGACTGTAAGCATAAAGTGTGAGATTCCTGAAATCCCTAACCGGCCCCTAAATTCTGTTCTTTGTGGACAGAACAGGCCTTCCCAATAGGAAAATTCAGAGTAGGGCAGTATAAGAATTCCTGGTGTAGTCTCATTGTGAGTCTTGCTTACGGAGGGCACCTTCCAAGGATGCCTGTATTAGAAATGTGAATATTGCAAATGACTTCATACTCTCATGTTCTTGAAGCCCTGAAGTATTACCAAGTAGTAACAAGGTGGGCGAGAATCTTCATACACTGTAGATCATGAACCTGGACTTAGCAATATGAATTTTTAACCACGTCTCAGTCTCTCTGGGGTTTACATGCTATGCAAGTACATCACTGAAAGAGAATGGTGGAACACAATTCAGGAGTACTTCAAAGCACTAACCCCAAGCATTGAAACTAGAAGCATATTTAAGTAGCAGGGGCAAAAACTTTTGAGAAAGATATTTGTACGACCTTTAAATATTCCAGCATGAATTCCAGAAGCTATTATGCTCTCTAAGATTCAGATCATGATGAAATTTCCTTGTATACAATTTAAATACAGCCTGAGAATCAAACATAAAATGTGAATATTGTCCCTTTTTTTCCTTATAAGCAGTAAGCTACACTATATAATTGTCCCATATCCTTATGTGTGGTGAGTCTGCTGTAGAACACAAAGCTCTGGCCTAGGCTTACAGTGGAATTGAAAGGAATTCATTATTATTTGTTTCAAATCCAAAGAGAAGATGCAGTATGAAATAAATCACCAAAGCACACCTGCCTGTGCCTGAATATCTCCGTTTCCTCTCAGAATCAACACAAACACACTTTGGTTCAAACAAAAGGGAAGAAATCACTACCAGTAGCATTAAATATTTTTTTTTTAAAAAAAATCAAATAAATGTGGAAGGTTTTTACTTAATCTTTATTTTTTCACAGGTCGTTTTTTTATTTTTTTTCAGTTTTAGAATATTCCCACAAAGTGGCTCACTTTTAGGCAATGAAAGCATATTGAATTTTCCCATTGTAGAGCTTTGACTCCTCTCTCTAGAACCTCTAGACACTGAGTTCTCAGCAAACATTTATGGCACCTATTTCTTCTTTATGTGTAGTGTGTAGCTGTCAAATTTTTAATTTCACTGAACTCCTGAGTTCTCAAAGAGACAGACTTTAGCGAAACACACCTTCAGAATACATCTTCATTAAAAAGATAGTTTAAGACCAGACTTTTCCAATTAGGAAAAAAGTGGGACACTAATTTTTTATGGCACTGCAAGTCAAGAATTTTATTTCAAAGTTAGGAAACTGTCTTTCTAATATCTAATTTACAGGATTCAGTATCCTGTAACGCCAATTCACAGACTAACAAGCTACACACTACTCTAGGACAAATTGCAAGGATGTGAAGCCAGTACACCTTTTATAAATAATAGCTAATTTGGGACACATCTGGGATGTCTGCCTAAGAAAAGATAAGGAACGACAGGTTAAAGTGACCCATTCAGATTAGATTTAATTCCAAACACTTCCATACAACTAACTGGTTTTGGTTTTGAGAGCTGCCACCATCTGACCATGAGCCAGCCACCATGCATCTTGGAAGCAAAGGCAGCCAACAGCATTCTGTGCTGTCTGAGGAAATGTTGCCAACAAGTCGATAGAGGAGATCCTTCCTCTCTGCTCTGCACTGGTGATGCCACATATTGAGTCCTGGATCCAGTTCCAGGCTTCCCAGTACAGAAGAAACAAAGAGATACTGCAGAGAGTCCAATGAAGAGCCACTAAGGTGATTAAAGGTCTGGAGCATCTCCCCTCTGAGAAAAAGCTGACACAGACAGGACTTTTTTAGTCCTGGAGAAGACTCTTGGGTGTACCTAATTAATGTATATAAAAACCTGAAGGGGGAATTAAAAGAGGACAGAGACAGACTCTCCTCTGTGCTGCCCAAAGAAAGGACAAGAGGCAATGGGCACAAGCAGAAATACAGGAAATTTTATTCAAATATAAGGAAAAAAAATCCAATTTTTACACTGAAAGAGGATGCCCAAAGGAGTGGTGGAGTCTTTGTTCTTGGACATATTAAAACACAGACCTGAGCAACTTGTTCTGGCTGACCCTGCTTTGAGCAGAGATTTGAAATAGACAAGTCTCCAAAGACCTCCCTCAGCCTTGACCATTCTTCAATTCTATGAAATTAAATCTAAATCACAGAAGCCAGCCTCTTAATTAGAAGGGCCTCAGGTTAGGAAGACATTTTAGACAATATATGTTCATCTGTTTAACAGAATTATTTTATTTTATATACCAATTTGTTAACAAGAAGAGGTTTTTCCAGTGTTTAGCAATTGCTTCTTTTACTTGAGTATCTTTCTAATATTATTACATGTTAGTTCTGTCTAGGGTAATACTTTCTTCAACAGTGAAGCTGAACATAGATTTCAACAGTTTGGATTGTGATCATCTGATTGAATGGGATCTACAGTGAGAAATCAGAAGTTTTACACATCAGGGTGGAGACAGAAAGTAAAATGCCTGTCATTAGGAGGATAATTTAGCATAGATTCTTGGAAGATTCTTACCTTTTGCCTTACTATGTTTTTACACTGAACTTTTCAATACTATAAAACGTATTGAGGGAAATGTGTATCAAATGTATGGTGTATGAAAATTAATAAGTGCTTAATGTCTTTCAGGTTATACTGAGAAAACTCACAATATCCATTTTTTAAAACATTAATGGATATGCTATGGCAAGGAAGCACTACCTTAATTTTGATCTGAAAATCTCATATTAATAATACATCTGCAGACCTCATCAGTTTCCTAGTTCTGGTGACCCTCTCTTACAAGCACTCAGAGATAATAGCAGCACTGAAGCCAGCAGACTGGGGAGCATTTCTCAGCAGTGGGGTTTGCAGCTCTCTCATGTGGACTCTGAGACCACTGGGGCTTCAAATCTCCTGTATGTTAACATCAAACCAGGGATTTGTCAGTGGAGTGCAAAAACCACACAATCTCATCTGGATTTTTTAGATACTCACTTTCAGTGCAGTTGCCAAGAATTGTTTTTTGCAGAATAACACAAGTGAATGCTTGCTGAAAAGAGAAACCCTTGCCCAGCAGAGACAGACCTGAATGGAGCGAGCAAGCTGGGTTAATGCTATTCACTCCCATCCAGCTGAGCCTGTTGTGTGATGCTGCATTCTTGACCAGCCGTGTTCAAAGGTGCGTGTTGCTTGTCCAGGGATAACCTTACAATGTCCACCAGTTCAAGCAGGAAGTCTAAGTGAAACAATACTCATACAAGAGAAAGCAAAAAATTACATTCCTTGAAAAATGTAAAACTACAGAATAAAAACTTTAAAAGCGCAATATTTTATTCACAGTTTATGTTCTCTTTCTTCAATTGAATAAATGTTAAAATTCAGTACAGTGTTGTCTGATTCTGCCACTCATCTGAGTTCTGTGTCATCACAAACACTGTGTCAGAAGAGCTGATTTTCTTCCAGAGGACATGTCTGATGAACGCCAGGAGATAAGTCTGCATTTACTTACTGTTATATAAAAGTCTCTTACAAAATCCTATTTACCTAAACTTCCTTTTATGAAGCAGGGAGTGAACAGAGCTAAAGAAGAATGTGGTTTACCCAAAATATATACTTTGAGATCTGGTTGGGGTTTTTTTCAGAAATTCTTACTTGGAAAAAAGATAGATATATCAGAACAATGTGAGAGGTGGTTCATTGCACTAAGACCACACTACAGCTAAAAAGAGTGATATGTCATATTGCCATATGTTTAAGCCATTTTTCTAATTATGTCTTTTATTAATACATTTTTAGAGGATATAGAAATTCAAGTAACATCATTATATAACATACAGCCATGTACAGAGAAAATCAATGTAATGTGAAATGTAGTGCTGACAAAACTGTCAAGGGGTAATTTTTTGGTCACAAAAGCAAATTATTCTAATGCCAAAATGCTTCATGTTTCTCAGATTGTGGCATCTATTTAAGAAACAGCAAGCTACAGTAGTTTCCTCTGTCAGTTTGTAGGATACAGAGTATATGCAACGCAATAAAGTAGAGAACTACCTTTTCAGTAATCTGTGTCTACATGGCATGGCCATTCCACGTTTTAGTTCCCTGAGTTTTTATACATATTACTGTTATGTTTGCATTCTTCTAGTCTGACTCTGTAGATGAGCTGACACACAGCAGAGAGCTTGGTGGGGCTGTGACACAAGTTTTTACAACAAGTCACCCTTTTCTCAAAAGGGCTAAACGGACAGAGTTGAGTAAATAAGAATTTCCAGCGTCCTGCTGTTCACACCAGGCTGTGCTGATGTCTTTCTAGAAGCAAGATGATCCTCTCCTGCTGCTCATAAAAATTTCTTGCCCAGCAGTGTGGAGAATTTCCTTGTATCGAACAAAGTACTACAGAAAGTGCATTTAGGAAGTGTTAAAAGGTATTTGGTTGGTTTTCCTCTCCTGTAAACAACATTGGATATTAAACTGCTGGCTGGCTAATATATCATGTTAGCTACCTTTCAGGTACCTAGAAGAGTAACACTTGACTTCAATATTTATGATTGTCACTTTCTTGTTCTGTTATTTTGTGATAAGACACAACTTATGTTCTTTCTCTATGACATATTTTGGGTAATTTGCACATGAAAGAACTGTGAACTGTCCCATATTTGTTATGCAGCAAAGGTGTGCAATGCAAATGTATAATAATTTAATTCTTTTTCAAATATACAGAACTTTTAAATAACTGTAAGTACTCTGTCTATATCTTTGGGCTCCTTTAATTCCATGTCAGTTTAGCCTAACTTTAAAGAGAGACAGAAATAGATCATGATAATGGAAATAATACTGATCTATTAATTACAAAATTGAATCTCTGGTGATCTTCAAGTGTTTTTATCTTTGATTTAATGTCTTAATACAATTAACTATTTCTTTAGAAAATGATAACACTGACATCATTGTCTCTCTGAATAACACCTATTAACACTGAATATTCACCATTCAGATACCCAAGGGCATCATAAATCATGTTTCCCATGGAGATCCAGTCACTCTGCTGTGACATTCCTCAGTAACCTGTAGTCCTGCTGCATGCAAAGGAACACCTCATTTAAATCAAAATGTAGGGAATTTGAATACAAATGAAAGTCAGAGCTGAGCCGTCTGTCCAAAACTGAGTAGCAAAGAAGGAACTCTGTTGAAAATAATCCCCTAGATAAATCCTTCCACATTTGACCCAGACTGGCTCAATTTACAATTGGCTTAGTTTACAACATGAATTTGCAGACAGCTCTGTAGGTACATTAAAATGAAGAATAAGGGCAGAACAAGTGGCACAGAAAAAGAGGGAAGGAATTTTATGATTGGATTTGTGGCTAAATATGGCATTTTCTACTATGACAGCCCAGGCTGTGCTCATCCTTTTCAGTGGTTCATAAGTGTGGGTGTTTGATTCCCCACCCAAGCCTCCAACTAGAGAGTTTGGCACACACACCAGGCATGTGCATTCTCAGATCGTAGGAAGCTATAATCTTATGTCACATTCAAATCTTGTTAAAAATTGAACATTTCCAGTGTCTCTCTTGTCGGGGCATGGTGTAAGTGTGATGTAAAGTCTACATCTATACTAGAAAAAAAATATTTAGGCAAAATAATACTACATCATGCATGCTCATAGCTTAGACCCCCTTAGACACTAAAACAGGATGGTTACATCCATATTGCACACAGGGAAGTATTGTGGCAAATTGCAATTTCCTTGGAATTGTCCAGGGAGTGATTGCTAACTCAGGCAAAGCCAATACCAAGGACTGGGCTAACAATCCAGCAGCTAGGACCATTATGAAACAATGTTTGAGCATATGCTCTCAGTATTTATCTTAAAATTATAGATGTTGCTGTCTGATTTGATCTCCCATCTCAGCCTGAAGATCTGTTACTGCCACTGAACTGTAATAATCCCCTTCTTTGCTCATTCTCTATTCAATTCTAGATCAACATAGATTCATAAGGCAGTGACAAAGCTCACCACAAACCTTCATTTCACTGCTCTGCCTTCCTTTTCTCTCCATAACCAGTCACAGAGGAGCACAAACAAACAAACAAACAAAAAAAACCCAAACAAACAAACAAACTAACAAAAAAAAAAAAAAAACACAAACCCACCAGGTTTCAAGAACATGAAGCTGGATTCCTTTTGTGATCAATGAAAGAAAAGTGAGCTCTAGGATTCCTTGCAAGGCAGATGGGAGCAAACCCAGGATGGTATTCACTGAGCAGGTGGAGCTTCACAAACCTTTTTTCCCAAAAAATTAGCTGAAGCTGAAGGAAGTAGAATTTCCTTTGCATTTCTCTGAGAAATTCTAAGTCCCCAAACAGCAAAATTCCACTTTCAGCAAAAGGAGAGAGAGGGGAAGGGTTGGGCAAGGATTGTAATTTTTGTCTTAGAAAGCTGATTCGTTATTAGAGTTTTAAAAAGTCAATGATCTTGATTTTTGGAAGTCACCTTTCAAAACAATTCTCATAGTGTTAGGTGATCTAATGCCTGAACCTCCAAAGCAGAGCTTAAAAAAGGCAAGGGATACATATGTTTTCTGAGTGCTCATCCAAGTCACAGTACATTGCTCCAACACCTTCTTTACTCTGACCCGATGGCTCAGTTTAGGTAGATTTGCACTTTGAGTTGCAAACTTAGCCACAATTTAAAAACAAATAAACCTTTCCCCTGACTGCTAAAGAAACCCCCACAAACAAAACCAAGACAAACAAACCAACCAAACCTAAACAATCAACAACAAAAAACAGACACACCAAAATATCATTTTTACTGAGAACAAAAAAAAGGAGATATTTCTTACTTTTTCACCAGGTTTTGTAGATTTCACCCCCCCTTGGAGGATATTTATAAAAATGTTAAATCTCTTTTTTTCCCCAGAAAAGCAAATTCTTCTGTAAATTTCAAGGTCTTTTTTACCAAGTGAAGGCACTGGACATTTTTTAAAAATGTTTGCAAAGACCTTTTTTAAAAATGTTTGCAATAATTTTTGCGACATATGAAAATAATATTTCTCTATGTCCTGTTGTTAAGGAAATGGAAAAATTGATTTAGTCAAAGCAAGCAAGCAGGAAATCAACCTTTTGCAGTTGTTTGGCAAGTAAATTTTTACCCCCTGTGGTTATGCTCTGTCAAAATTACAGGCCTTTGAAAACAAGGTGTTATAATAGAAAATGTCAGTCAACCTTAATAATAAATCAACTTAATAACTCTGGTTATAACACAGAAGATTCTAAAAGAAAGAAAAGAGAAGAAGAAAGAAAAACAAGATTTTAAAAATAATTCAACTTACAGATCTGAGAAACAGTTTGAAATTCACAAAGGATCTGTTTAGCCTCTGGACAAAAACTACTACCAGAAAAAAAAAAAAATTGCTCTTTCATCCCTGTAACACTATGAACTAAATTTTTAGCAAAAGCTTAGACTAACAGAAATGGATGGCTCTCAAGGGGATGTGAAATGTGCTTTCAAGTCTCTCCTTTTTCAGAAAAGGGGCTAGAAAGCAGAAGAGATCCACAAAAAGATCCAAGATGTTTTACCTTGGTAGCTATAACAATATTCAGTGTTTCCCAAACATTTTCCATATTCTCCCTGCTGTTATACAACCAATATCCAAGACATATTAACAATGCTTGTAATATGGTAAACCATGGAATCTGAAATATGCCATTTTTAGAGAGTTAGAGAGAGCCTTCAACTGGGACAAAAGAATATTAAATGATTTGGGAAATTATGTACTATTACCCCTCCAAGCCAACATTTCAGATGACCTGTAGCTCTTAGTCTCTGAAATCCTTAATATGTAATAATATAACATTTTCATGAAAAAATAACTTGCAAATTTTTTTGAAGGCTGAATTTTGTTACTTACTGTTAACTGAAGACAGTGTTAGAAGACATTAACAATTCCTTGCTTAAGAAACCAAAATTCGGAGCAAGGGACTAAATATGTGAACTTTGACTAAGAGACTTCCACAATCATAACATGTGTCATGAATGCACAACTATTTTGTATAGTCTAGGAAGGTACAATTAATAGTAATCAGAGGTCTGAAGAAAGGGAAAAATTAGACAAGTTAATGGTAATATCCAGCAAGTTGTTGATCAGAAACTGAAACCAATCACTGGTTCCTTTATTCATAAAATTAACAAACTATTGTTCAAAATTGATGCATAGGCCTCAGGAGGTTTGCATGGACCATTGTTTGATGTTTGGTAAATACATTGTTTGATAAATATGGCATCCTGGGCAGTAAAGGATCAAATACAAACAGTTGGCCCTCTGGATGAACTGTCTGAAAGGTGCAACATATAAACTCTAGAGAATCTCTTCAAAACTGGAAACACAAATTAATTTAAAGGAATTTAAATGAGTGAATTACAACTTTTGAAGTGTTGTCATGCAAAAATGGATACTAGACAAAACAGGGATAGGAAACAAGGAGAAAAGATAATCATAAAAGAGGGGAAATGAAGGAAATGACTCAAGTAAAATTAGATAATTTTATTTTGGAAAAAATCTCTGAATAAAAGAGAAAAGTGTTCTGGGATTTCTGATGTCTTAAACAAGTATGAAGTGTCATCCAATTAATCTAATGATATTGCATAGTCAATTTGTTGGTGTAAATATCAGTGCAGATTTTGATAGCAGAAATCATGACTGACTGCTCAAGGACAACAAATACAACACAAAGCCTATCTCCTTTCCAGCTTATGAATTTACAAGATGCTGAGCACAAAAGGTGAGAAGATAAATGAAAGACAGCATATTTTTAATATGCAACATCTTCCCCCTCCAAGGTAGGAGAGTAATTAGATTAAAAATAAAAAATTAAAAAAAAAATCAAGATCTAGAGAAGTAAGCATAACAGCAGTGCTGGTTTGTAATGGCATTTCTGTCATCACTTATCACACAAAAATATATTCATACACTTCTAATGCATCATTGCACCTCAGATCAGTTCCTGCAACGTGTTTGTAATCACTGAAGGGTGTGTAGAGGGGAAGAGTGGAAAATGTAAACAAAAGTGGCAATATAAAAAAGCCTCCTTTGCTCCTACTCAGTACACAGAGGAAAAAAAAATAGAAAAAAAGAAACAATATATAGAGAGAATAATAAGGAAAGTAATAATATTACAATCATTGTATCACAAGCAACCCACAGCCCTGACTGGCTTTTCCAACATCTGGACAACAGGAGACATATCACCCAAAAATATCAGCTAAGAGTTTCACTCATCGTGTATGAAGCTCTACAGAGTTGCTAACCGAGCTTCAACAATAAAACAGCTACAAGTCCCATACATGAAAAAATATATCCTGTTACCTCACACACTAATTCATCACGTGATCCCAAAAAGAGAACTAAGTGAAGAAATTTTCACTATTCTCAAACATAGTTTATCACAAACGAAACCCATCTGATCCTCCCCTTTCCCACATCTGTTCACTCAAAGCTCTGTAGAGGTATCAGTTTGTGTTATGAATACGTGGTGCTGTTTTATTGGAAGCTTTTACTTGTTAGTACTGTGATCATACAAGTGTACTGGCAAAAAAAGGTCACTTTTAGAAAATAGCATCTTTTGAGTCAGGTGCTTCTACCTTCACAATCTCTCAAAATAAATAATAATAAATTTACTCTTATTTCTCGTTGAAATTAAAAAACAAACAAACAAACAATAACTGTTTTGCAATTTTGGTTTTATTTTCTAACAGTAAATTGAAGAGATTTTTTGTGAGGACAGGTATACTAACTTACCAATAGAATGCTTAATACAAAATAATGATTAGCAACTAGAGATTAAGGAAAAGATAAAATAAAAATAATAGATAAAATAATTAATTAATTAAAACTTAGAGTTCAAACAAAAGGATAGATGGGGAACATGCTGTCTTTGGAAGTACCTCCAGGGTGTTTTGTTGTAAGGGGCTGAGATGAATGGTTTAAACTGATTTTTAAGTGAGTGAAATTAAGTCAGAATAGTTCCCACCTCTAATGACTTGGTTACAGAGTAAAGGATAAAGACTGACAAGATCCAGGTGTATGACAATCTTTTAACTGTCTGCTAAAATGAAACTTTTTTCTCTTATAAAAGCAGCTAGATAGCTGAAACATTAATCAATTCTATTTTAGGGACAAGGTGCTCAATCTCTCCTCAAAACATCTAAGTGGTTATTGACTGCCTGTTTCCCATGTTTAGATTGTTAATTAAGAACCTCCACAATGAGGTAAGCCAGTACCCAGGCAATTACAAAGCCAGTCTATAAAGAGCCCATTCCTCCCTTATTTTCATACCAAAATTTCATACAGTGATGCAAAATTTGCATTCACTTGTCTCGGTTTTGGCTGGGATGGAGCTGATTCTCTTCCTAGTAACTGGTACAGAGCTGTGCTTTGTATTAGGTCGGTATTGGTAACACACTGATGGTTTGGTCATTGCTGAGCAGGGCTTATTCTGAGTCAAGAACTTTTCAATGTCTCATGCTCTGTCAGCGAGGAGGAGTAGAAGAAGCCATGAGGGAGCATGGCCAGGACAACTGACCTGAATTGGCCAAAGGGATATTCCATACTACAGAATGTCATGCCCAGTACATAAACTGGGAGGAGTTGGTCAGGAGGGGCTGGTGGCTGCTCAGGGATGATTTCAACATTCATCTGCAGGTGGTGAGCAAATGCTGGATACATTAATTATTTCTGTTGGGTGTTACTTCTCAATCTCAATCTCTCTCTCTTTTAATTATTATTATTGTCATAATTATTACTATTATTATATTTTATTTGTTTCAATTATTATGCTGTTCTTATTGCAACCCATGAGGTTTAGTTTTTCCTGCTTGATTCCTTTACCTAACTGGGTGGGTGAGGGTTGTGACTAAGTGGCTCTGTGGGACTTTGTTGCTGGCTGGGTTGAGACCACAAGAGCTTTTGATAGTAGAACATGAAACAGCTACACTTTTCCATTCCCTTTCATCTCTGTTAGTTTACCCCAGATGTAAGGGGCCAAATTATAACCAAGGGTTTCTGATGAATGAAACATTTTCCTAAACTTTTTGATAGTATGCCTTATTACTCTTTTGAATGAGAAACTGTCATTTATCTCTCTAATTGGTAATTGATAAATTGATAATTGATAAATTGATAATTTAACTGAATGTACCTAACTCAAGTCACTATAGTGAAGTCTGTTCATTTAGAAATAACATGCAGCACCAGGTTGTACAATGCGCTCACAGAGTCTTGGAAAGTTGTGAGCAGGTGAAAAGTTAAGTTACTGACTGCATCTTAGAATTAATTTAGATTTCCCAGACAGAAACTTTATAGTAGTGATAACTTTCAGAGTCTTATGTGACCAAAGAAAAGCAGGTACTGCCTGTGAAGGTTCTGCCTTTGCCAGGCTGCCATTTCCAGAGTCAGAGGCAGAGCAGGTACCAGGGAAAAGCAGAGAGAGTGTCATGATTTCCTTGCATATCAACAGGTGGATTTCCCCTGGCATACTTAAGGCAGTAGGGTTTAATATGTCTCTAAAGAGGGAACAGTTCTCATGGATGAAGCCTGTCTGTGTGAGAAGCAGAAACATGCATATGAATTAACGAAAGACACACTGAACCTGTAAACAAAGTTTATGCTGGTGATGAAACTGCTTACCTTCTATGACAGATGCTGGAATCATCATGAAATGGAGACTCAGTCAGTCCTGACCTTGCTCCCTGACTCAGCTGCCCTTGCTGCATAATTGGGGTGCATTGTTTTTACTATCATATATCCAGAGAAGTAGGTGCCAATATTTACTATACTGTCAGTGATTTTTAAATCTGTCCTTATCTGAAAAGGATCCTTCTGGTTTACACTGAATTAGAACTTATTGAATTTACTTATTAATTTCTCCATGGTTCTTCAGAAATATACAGAGTGTGTGAAACTCTTTCAACATTCAATAAAGTTTTACATTCTAAAAAGTAATTTATTAAGCAAGAAAATGAGTTCTACAGTTAAAGGGAAAATATGGCTTGGATAAAAATAATAAACATTCAAGGTGCAGTGACTAAGTAATGGTAGTAATGTAACTTTTTTTTCTTTTTTTGAGTCAGTCTGATATAAGTTATGTGTAAGAGCACAGAACAAGGTAACTGTAACTCAGACTGGGTTTGTATCTTGTAGGAGTGAATTACAGGTATGTAATTCTTTTAAACAAGAACAAAAAATGCTTTCTGCTGAGCTTAGACCTCATCCCATGCAACTCCCCACAGAAACTGGAGGAAAAGGTGTGTCATATATTTTCCATATCCACAGTCACTTTAATGATTTCCAGTGTTATCTTGCATTCACCATGGTTGGATTTTGTTCTTATATTCTTGGAAATAGAGAAATGGATGGAAGTAAGCTGTTTCAATTCTGTCATCAGCCACAGGAAGCTAGGCAGCAAATAAAATTGTCAAATAGCCCAAGTTCACAGCTATACCTGAATATTTGGTTTCAAAATGCCTCTTTCATTTTCTTGACAGCCATTTCCACAACCTGCTCATTTCAGTGCAGTGAACTAATAGCTTCCTTTCCTAAAGCAGCAGCAGTGACGACAGATTTGGTTGGCCAAATTTCCCACCATTGACCAACCCCTCTCATCACCTCTGGTTATGGTCCAGGCCAGGGAAGCTGCACCATGTGCAATAAAGGATCAGAAATCAAAGTGCCCTTCTGGACCAGTGCTTCCTACTTTGCAAATTTGCCTTGTACTGCAGTATTTTGAAAAGCAAACAGCAACATTTTATATCAATTCCTGAAATATATTTTATTTCAGTTGGCATTAATTAGTTTTAAAATTTAGTAGGTGATGCATGTTAAAGAAGGTACTAAATCAAAGAATATATAACTCAATATTTACCATTAAAAGCAGTCTTTGTTCCACATTACTTCCAAAGTTCTGCTAATCAGCCTCTGATTTATAAGTCAAGAAGGAAAAAAAAAAGCACCTTGTCAGCTCTTACTGCACCAAGAATGTCTCTGATGAGAATGTGGAGTGCTTGTCTAAAATTATTCTTGACTTATAAACCAAATGAAAGTACTTTATAGGCACTTCTTTTATTCCACTACAAGCTTATTTCAGGTCACCTTACACAATATCTTTCAGGTCTGATGAGAGTATCACAGTGCTTTTCAAACTTGAATAACTTCACTGAGTTCAGGGAGTCCTTTCTGATTTACACCCATGTAATCGAGCATGAGATCAGGCAGTTGTTCTTTCCCAAGAGAGCAGAATTAACATTCCAATTTCAGGGAAACTCTATTGCAAAGCAAGTAAAGACCTTGCAATGTCTTGATGTTAATGTGCTGTATTACCTCCATGCTAATCATACCAGAAAAGAGTCTCAGCTGCTGCAAACAATTGTAGCTTCAAGATTTCACCTGAGTTACAACTTCTCACTAGCTGAAAATCCAGCTAATGGTTCTGTATGCAGCATGCAGCACATCAGAAGGTGTATAATTAATTCTTTACATAATTAAATGGGGGAAAATACATTAATGGTGCATTATGGCTGTGGTGTTATGCACACAAAAGACAACATATTTAAAATTATAGTCCCCCAAGCAATTTTAACTCAGCTGCTTTGTATAAGTGTATTAAAGCATTAAAGTTAATATCATGTTCTGGAAACTAGATGTAACATGTGCCAAGGGATTGAGGTATCACCACAGTGGGAATGGTAACTATTAATTTGCTGATTTTAGTAAAAACAAAGGCTAACTTTTGGCATTATTTTTCTTTATTTATCACTTTACCTTTTTAGATTTAATACAATTATTTCTACTTTACTAGGGAAAAATTTATATAATATGAACATGGGTGACCATTCACAAATCAGCAAGATACAAATACTGGAATACAGGTATAGGTGAAAAAGACAAGGTCATATGGGCCTTTTCCAGCCAAGGTCTTACCAGCAAAAAAATCTGATTCCTGAAGAGCAGTATTAAACATTTAGTTTCTAAATCCTCATTAGACTCTAGACAGACAAAGTTGGAGAAATTCTCTTGCCATACTGAAAGCAAACAGAATTGAATCTTTACAGCTTTCAGAAAATATCTGTAGTCCACAATAGATTATACTAATTCACTAAGTCTCATTTCCACTGAAGAACATATAAAAATAGTTATGATTTAGCAGTATATGAAGTTATGTGGTTGCCATTTGTATTGAAGAAAATAGCAATAAAATGTTGTTTTTTGTTTTTTTTTTTTTTTTTATTGTGGAAAGCAATAAACATGCAAACTTATAAAGAATGATTTGTGGTTTGCATGCAGAATAAACTCTCACAAAATCAGAACTCTATAACCTTTCAGATTCTTTTATCCAAAGTAGCCTTAAGCAAAGATAAACAATCTCTTATAAGTTAAAAAAAAAATAAATGGTTCCGTTAAGTCAAGTGATGGATGATACAGGACTACAGGGTAGCTAATTATTAGCTATAACATTAAACAAGTAGTTAACAAAGATTAATCTTCAAGTCAGCTTACAACAAGCACAGATAGCTCATTAGATTACTACATGTTTGGGGGCTTTGCCAGAATAATAGGAATTATGCAGAATTCTCATTAATGAGGATCCTTTCTGCATGGAGACTTCGGCTTTTTCTTTTTGTTTTACATCATGTCTGATATGCACAAAAAAGACTATGAGCAGAGGAATCTTAATTGGACAAGAGGTTAGCATTGAGAGTTAAACAGGAATTCCTAATTACTTTTCTTTTTTTAAGGTTAACCTTTTCTATGTTGCTCTGCAATACTGTAATTTATGGTCAGAATCATTATTTCTTCATGTTGATGCGATATTGATTTGGTATCTATTTGACATAATTTGTTTTTAAATGTTAAACATGGAAATTCAAGTATTACCACAGAATCTTTCAACAGACTACTGAAATGTATGCTTTACATCAGGAACAAGATTTAGGTCTGAAAATGTCTTGTTTTCTGAAGTGCTGCCGTGGTTTTGAATTAAAAAAAGGTTTAAAAATAACATTCCAGTACTACTTTTACAAAATATTAAATGTGTAAAGGAAGAACTCTAGGAAAATCATCTAGATAGAGAGTGGTTCTCAAATAAAAATGTCCTTTTTTTAAAAGAGAAATAACTGCAATACTATCATTCCATTAACAGAAAGGAGCAATTACAACTATTTTTCCCTGTCTAAAAACGCAAACATAATACTGTGGGAATAGGCTATGTCTATGACACTGAGCTATTTTTTGATGTTCTCAGAAGCCATTTTCAGCAGTACCCTTCTGCCATATTGATGCATTACATTGCATTTAACCAGTATGCCAGATCCTTACACACCCTATTTGTCCTTTTCTTCATTGTACATTTTCAAATCAACTCATGAAGAAAAGACTCTAATTTTCTTCCTTTTTTTAAGCAACTTAAAAACAATTAAGTTATGCCTGAATTCAAAACTCTAGGAAACAGCTCCTATTAGATAACTCTTTATTGTATAGGCTTTAATTAGCTATATTTTTAGATAAAATAAAACTATTTACAAAAAAGAAAATTCTCTACAGTGGTGTGACCAGCATAATTCAGTTTATTTCTTGGTTATATGGACCATCTCCAGTTATGCTTCAAGTTATTCTTGAAAGTGCCTCTCATTAAAGATTCTCCTGATTTCAGTCTTAACCTCTAGGTCAAGCTGAGAAATATTTCAATCAAGAAGAAGAAGCCTGAATAAATCACGTGCATGTCAGTATGTCTGCTGTGCACAGCACGTGGCACAACTAAAATCTCACAAAGGCCTACATCCTGCTTCTGTGTCTGGAGCAAGTCATCTAGGCAAACACCAATTTCATCACATTTCTGAACCAAAAAAACCATGGCATTTTTCAAGGTGAATCTCTATCCATAGCAATACTTAATGTCTCAGACTGTAATAGAACAAAATCCATTAGATTATGACATTTTACAGAGATAATGTTTTCTACTCCTCTTTACCTAGTGAAATGCAACCATTGCATTTTCAATCTTGCACGTTAGCAAAGAGTTCTTTATGCCTGACTCAGAGAATCCAGGAACCTGCATCAATCATCTGTAGGGCATAAAAGAGCATAGGGAAGTCTGTAGAAAAAAAAAAGCAAAGGCTCCTTTAGCCCATTGTTGTGTGGCCAACACACAAGGCCAAGGGAAGGAAACCAGTTTCCAGCACTAACAGCTCATAAGCCTCTCAAATATGAATTAAACTTTTACAACACATCATTTTATGTTTTTCTCTTCTTTCAACCTTTTAGTTTTTACCATTCAAAATATCCTCTTACAAGCATCTCAGCCACATATTGTGCAAACCAATTATCTCTTTTGTTCGTTTTAGATGAGATAAGAATTTTTCCGTATTCATCTTCCCCATGACATTCACAATTCTATAGATATCTTCAATACATCCCTCCAACTCAGTCTTCTCTTTTCTTGCATGGGAGCCTTCATAAGGAAGGCTCATGCCATACCTTTGAGTTCCTTGATAATTGTGTCTGTACACTTTCCAATTCTACTTTTTTGAATGAAGGACCCAAACAACATGTACCATTCAGAATATGCACCACTTGTGCACTATATTTTTCATTTTCTTCTTTTTTTTTGCCTTAATACTTTGTGATTTATTTTTTTTTAATTACTAGACATTGAGTTGACATTTTAGTAATACAAAACTAGAATCTCATTCCTGTATTGTAGTCCTTGGAAATGGATGTTCAGTTCAAAACTCACCTCTACAAAAATAGGTTGTTTCCCAAAGTCTCACTTCCTAACCCATTTAGCTGATACTATATCACTCAGTCACTCAGCACCAGGAAGTTCTTCTCTAGTTCTTCACTGTCAGCTTCTGTGTTTCTAAAAAGCTTAACAATCAGAATAACTGTCTATCAACACCTAGTATTGTGAGCACACCAAAGATCCCCGTAAAATGCAAAAGTGCCTTCACTTCACAGTAGAGGTTACATATTCCCACAGTTTGTTTCCTATCTTATAAATGTTATTCATGGAAATACCATCTTTCTTTTTCTCACAACATCTTTATTAAATGAGTTTGGTAACAGTGTTGCCTTGTACAAAACTGGGTAGGTAATTTTAAGTATGCTTATTCATTCATTCATTCAAAGAAGTCTATATATTTGTAACAGATGATCTCCTATTATAAAACTGGTATCAACTCTTTTCCTGTATCCATGTGCCCCATAACACCATTCTAGCTAATTGATCTGATATAGATTACTTTGTCTACAGAGGTTTGAATTTTCCCAGGTAACACTTTTGGAAATTGGCATCATGTCTGTCACCTCCTGAATCACTGGCACTAAGTCAAATTTATGCAAGAGTTTGTGTACTATGATCTATAATTCATCTAGTTCATACTTTAGTTTCATTACACATCTTTAGATCTTTCTAATTGTAATTGCTTATTGTTTTCATTTGTTGTATAATGGCTTTTACTGACATTTTAACATTAGACAAATCTTCAAATTCACTTTACATGAAAACAAGGTTTGTTACATGCTGTTTCTCCACTCCTGCCCACTGAACACAGGAGTAAAAATTAGATTCTCTGCCGGGGATTCAGCTTTTCGAAGAACGCTTTATATACATTAATCTTTTCTGGCCCTAAAAACTCTCTGACTTTCCCTTATCCGATTGTGTTTGAATTCTAATTTATTTTTTTAATTAGTTTTAGGCCTTCTACATAATTTTCTACAAACCTCTTTTGACTGCTTTGAAACAGTTTTTTATTTAAATTAATCTGCTGTCTTTTTATTTTATTTTATTTTCCTTGTTGAATACAGCTCCAGCTGTTTTTAAGGATGCTTTCTATCGTTAAAAGTCTCTTACATTAATGTTAGACCATGGCAGGGATTTGTTTTGTGGGATTTTTTTCTAGAATTTACACCATTTAACTGTGAGGGGAATTGGGTATTTTTTTTTCCCCCCTTAATTTTCTTTCCAAGAAATTCTTGTTATTTACTATTATTTATATTGGTTCTCAATCTGTTCTAAAATATTGATATCATATCATTATGGCACAAAGTCCTACACATTACATGCAAATCTATACCCTCTTAACTGTTCTTTCTAATTCTGTTTTAGCATAATTTTCTAATTTAGGCAGATGGCCTTCTTAAAATTAAGCATTATCAGATTGGGTGATTGGTGTCTGCTCCTCTTTCTGCAATGCATGTACATATGTGTACATATTCACTGGTATGTAGTGTGACTAGTACCCACAAGAATCATGAACTTAGCCAAAATCAAGTTGATATTGTAACACATCCCTTCCCTTCTGTAGCATTGGGCCTGTTGTTCCAGAGGTGGAAATCATCAGTGATACCTTGAAGCTATCTTTGATCAAACTTGCTGCTGCTCAGAGGTCTCACAGTTTTACTACTACAGGTTTCAGGGTTCAGCTTTAGCTACTGCCTCCTCCAAGGCAGTACTCCATCACTGAGCACTTTGAGCACTTATCTTCCATGTGCTGACATATATATACCTTGCCCTTGTGACCTGACATACAGGGGAATGAATCTCTGGTGGAAAAGAATTAAATGCTCAGCACTGACTATGGCACTGCATGAGGACTGAGACATGGAAAACACACCAAAGTGTTGAACCTAGAAACTGTGTTCTGATATTGGTTATCTAATGTGCACTTTAAGTATTATCTTGGATCTTTTCTCATGTAAAAACTTATTTTATGCCCTACTTATTGAATGCATGTTCGAACTAAGATAGAGATTCAATACAATTTTGGAGACAAAATTTAATTCATTTTGCATTTAGTTGTGCATTTAGTCATAATAAGGCATAGTGTGACTCTATTTCATGTGCCATCTGTCTTTGGAAGTACTTAACATATCCAGATGGACTTTCCTAGAAAAATCCTGCTATCCATTGTCAAAAGGACAAAAGGGAATTGTAGAAAAGCTGCACTAAAGAGCTTCTAAATACAGTATAGAAATAAGTATACTGACCCCTTGAGGTGATTCCTAACTCATGTTTAAGAAGAACATAACACTATGAATAATTTCTGAGATTGAATCAGGTTTTAGAAAGGCTGAGCTTCAGAAAATGCAAATAAGTCTCTCCAAAGTAATTTCTATTCCAAACCCTACCCCAGTTGAGCTCATCACAGGCAAAATTAACTTAAGATGATGCATTTTGACTGTTTGTAGATCAGAGAGTCTCACAGTTCCAAACTTTCAACTCATAATTCACATTCAAAGATGTATAGAGACTTTAACATCAATTTTAGGTTTTATCTTACACAGTAGCTTTGACATCTCCATGACTTTTTAAAGACAAGATTAGGAAGCCTCTATATACTGGCATTTTAACTAGGGCTTGCCAAAAAGTGAAGTGTTCTTCTACTGTGTTTTGGAAAGGCATTGTTATCCTTAAATGAGACAGAAAAGAGAGGAGTTAAAATTTTTCAATGAAAGACAAATTATTAAAAATTCCATATTTGTAGAATGAAATGGGTTTTTTTGTGGTTTTTTTTCAGCTGCCCAGTCCTGGAAGAACCAACTGCCTGGAAAATCAATCTACATAAGGGAGCGTCTACTTGCAGAGTTAGTGTTCTTACTACAGCTATAGTAAGGGCTATAGGATCTGGGAGCAGAGAAACTGCAGGAGGCAACCTCTCAGAATACCAAAGTTTTGTCAGACAGAACATTATCACAAAACATTTAGATTCTAAGATATCAAATGAGTTTTCTGGGTTTGATATTTATACAGTATGTTTGTTAAGGCAGCGTTTTAAACGCATCTTATGAAGATGAATGGCATTTGATAGCATTCTGATTTTTTGGGGGTTTTTTTTGGTTTATTTTCTAAATAAAATGGATGGCTTTTTTCTAAATATGTTGTGGTCAGTATTTGTTAAAGCTTTCACCTCAGCTGTTTCTTTTTCCATTATTTTCTGTGAATTTCAAGAGAATATCCTGAGGGGAATTTCTTAACTTGTACACATTAAAAACAATTTTTCTAAGAATTAGTTGTTTAAAATCATTAAGAAACTACTTTTTCTGACATTTATTGTGATATTTGATCGATTTTTGTGTATACCATTGAAATCATTCATTATTACTGCTCTATTAGTTTTAACTCTTTTAAACGTCTCACAACACATTATTCTCCATTTGCTCTGATGATGAGGTCTGAAGTACAAATCTATCACATTTTCTATGCCCTCCTGAAGGTTTAGTTCCACATGTCCATCTATATCAGCCATATCCTTTCCCTAAGAAATAGTTTACTACTAGATGATAACGTATGATGGATTCTTTTCTTTCAGCTGTATTTTGGTACCATATATTTCACATAGCCAAGTTTTCTCATTTGGCCAGCCTTCCTTTTAAAAATTTCACTTTGATGTTCATACATGCAATACATGCGGCATTAAATTTGGCTCCCATTACTCACAATCACTCATCTGGCAGTTTAACTCTTTCACTGGTTTTACATGGACACACTATACCTTATTACTTTTCTGTTTTCTGCTTTGGAAATAAAAGTGGATGCTCTGTATCCTGATTAATTGTATTCAGAATGGGATTAATCAATGTCAGAAGTTCTTGAAGATCTCCTTTACAGTTCTTTCTCAAGGTAGAAGCACTACAGAATTCAGCAGACCATGAGCTAATGTTTAAAACAGCAACTATATACCTGAATAACAAATTAGTTTGCTTCAATAAGCTCAGAACAGTATTTTTGTTCTCCAGTGTTCATTTCCAGGCCTATCAGGAACTATGACATTTTTAAGGAAACTAATGCTCTAAAATTAAAAAAAAAAAAAAATCAATTTCAATTTCTAATTAGGTCCATGTAAGTCTGTAATTACCACTATGGGGAAAAAAAAAAAAAAAAAGGTGAAAAAAAAAGAAATAACTTTCTGTTAGATTCAAAACACATCTTAGAACATTTAAAAGCAAGGACTTTTCAACACCCACTGTACAATGTCAAGTATTATTATGCCTAATTATGTTCCTAAAAACTTGCTGATCATACTTCCACAGAGTCTGATTCCCTTTTTACCTCTGTGCTGATTACACATTTATTTCTATTCATTTTCCATTTTTTTAAAGCAAAAAACTATTATCACCTTCTGCATTTAGTGTTCTAATTTCACTTTACAATTATTGTTTTATTCTGGTATTTGGCTTGTTTTCTTCATTCCCTTTTACCTTCTGTGAATGCAGTTTGTGGGGTTTTAACTGCTCTAACAAAGCTCCCCATTCAATCTCTTTTATTTCTCTTGCTCAGCAACACCTGCTTCTTTTTATGACATTTTAGTTTTCAGAAAGACATTAGATTGACAGCTTTGGAACTGGAAGTCCCATTTTTATGCTTATAGGATTTGAGCAAGCTGGAACAGTAAAAGGTTTTATCAAGGTATCCCTGCTTCCTTGGAAAGGCCACTGATAAGATACTTAGTCCAAGTACTCTTTTCTAAGTCTTCTCAGGGTATTGCTGGTTGTAAAGGGATTTTGATTTTTAAATGGATCACTGTCTACTGGACTTAGATAAATTGGCAATTTCTGCCTTAGGGACACAGAAGTTCTCTCTTAGGCCAGGAAACATCTATCAATTGCCTGGTTACAACTCCTGCATTCCATTATCAATCCACAGTACCTGTTCACCCTCTTCAGCAACAACAAAAAACTTCACAGTATGTTCAAATGCAACCTTTGTGAGGTGAGGAAGTGCTTCCATTGCCATTTAACAGACAAGTAAATCAGGTAAAAGTGATTGAAAATGAAACTTCATACAGTATTTAGACACCAACATTTATACAGCTAAATACATTTCTTTGATGGTCTGTGTTTAAACGAGTTGCTCCAGTCCACACAAGACTGGCTATCAAACAGAACAAAGAGTTTAAGCCACCTATATCCACTATTTTTCCAAGTCCCAAATGACTAAAGCTTTTTTTATTTTACTTTTTCATGTGGGTCCAAGCCACTGAGATAAATTTTGTACTGTGAAGTGAAAACATCACTAGAAACAATCTCTGAAGTACTTTTATAAAATCACTGTTTTGTTTGAATTAGAAAATTTTGAAATATTTGGTCAGCTGCATAAAAGTTGTCAGAGTTTATGACATTTTTAATTACCACAGTTTCCCACATAACAAAAGAATTATTGTCATCAATTTTTATCTTGAAAGATGTAACATTCTTGTGGATCTTAATGCTAGCTCCTAGATACTTCATGTCCTGTGGCTTAACATGGAGACTGGTATTTAAAAAATGTTAAAGAAACCTGCAGTCCATTCAGAAAGAGGATTTGATCATAGCCTGTTAATATTGTGTTGCCGAAGTACAGCTCATTCACATACAAAGAAACTCTCAACTTTCTGATGACTGGATTAGTCTATCCATATTTTGGGCATTTAAGAAGGACAGAAAGGATGTTAGGATGGTGGTTACAGATAAAACAATGGAAAGATGAATGTTGGAATTTAAATTTTGTTGTCCATATTTGTCGATATTAATCCTTTATATATAAAAAAACCTGATTGGTTCCAGACAAAGACATGGGGAAGTGGAGGGGGGTGGGGCAGGAGCTGAACAGATAGTTCCAGAGGGTGAATTTAGAGACTCTAAATTGATCCCAGGCTGGTCATAGCACCTGTCCATGACAAGAATTTCATTAGCAAGCAAAACTTCTTTGGCACCTTTTGAAGCCATAGTTCCTCACAGCTGCACAGCTGCACAACTGCCTAGTGACATTTCCTTCCCACAGAACTTCGTTTTGAGTTCACTGATAACAAGAAATTCAAGTCTTTAGCAAAATATATACAACAGTCTTTCATCAGTTTATGCCTTTGTGTCTTCAGTAAATTGTAAAAGGGATTTTAAAGTAATACATACAAATTCACAGAAACACACTTTTTCTTAATGAGTGTGTGTGTGTGCATGCCACTGACATACCAGTAACTGCTGATTATTGCCACACTTAAAACAAGATTTGCCAGTGCTACTATTTCAAAACGGGCAAATGCATAATTTCTAATGCACCAAATGACACTTGAATATTTATTGACATTGTAAAACCATCTGCTTTCAGCTTTCTCAGACTAAAACATAATTTCCCCTCATTGGAATGCTCATTTTGTCTACACAAGAAAATCCAAGCAAGCCAACTAACAAAGATAATAGAAACTAATTTGAATTAAAATAAAAAAAAAAAAAAAGCGGAGTGGAAATAAAAATTTTACAATTTAAGGTTAAGAACCACTTTCAGATAAAGACTCCTTATGCTGGGGTGCTGAGGTAACAGCAATAAACTGGCTGTGATTTTGAGGAAGGAGCAGAAGGGGGGACTGAAGCTGCAGTTTAATTCCCTTTCAAAAAAACCTTCAGGAGGGTTCTTTTGCTGGACCATACTTGTTTATGCCACTAATTGTTGGTAGAGGGCTCCTGTGATTGAGTCATCCCTGTAAAACTCTTTATTGATGTATTTTTTGTTTTGCTGAATATCTGCTCAATGTAAATACAATGCAAGGCTACAAGGACTACAAAGTGAAGATCCAGGCTCTCAGACAAGTGCCCTGTGCTCTGGGTTAGAGTTTTGCTCTTTTTATTTTTTCTCCTTCATCTTCATCATTTACATGCTTTTCTACAAGGTAGTACAGACTCAAATGAAGAGCTATAGTAAAAGATGATATAGTGAAAGACCCTATAGTTCTAACATGGTCCCAAGAAATAAAAGCTCAGGGATCAGTCTCTCCATGGATGAATTTCCTGGGTGAGGATAGCCTGGAAATCTGTTCTGTGTGAGCTCTCTGACAACCAGGCTAGGTCCAAAAAGGTAGATAACACCATCAACACCTGCTATCATAATAGAGAAAAGGGATCAAGCTAATTTAATATCTATTCCCAGAAGAGAGCTTTATTCTTTGGCTCCCAAGTGAATGTCATCATTTCACTTACACCATTATTCAGAGTGGAGAGAAATCTGACAGACTCTTGCATCCAAAGGTAATGGCTGGCTATAGCAATATTTCTGTACATCATTCTAGCTCCCTGAAACACCTTTGAAAAGCATATTTCTCATCATCAACAGGACAAAAAGCTTACCAGTTTCAGTCAGGATAGATTGTCCTGTCAAAGTGACTATTGACTGTCTCAACAGGCAACCTGAATCTCACCCTAGAAATAAAAGCTTACAGACTACCCATATGAATTCAAACAAGACTGAAATTGCTATATCCAAACACCAGAAAGAACAAAAGAAGGTCTAACTAGAATACTCCTTAAGTAACTTTTCCATTACAGTTCTCTATGTCAGGGCCCTGAGCACTCAAGGGTTTGACTGCCTAGGCTCAGGGTCAGGCTCAACAGTGCAGCCATTCAGCCTTGAATCAAACACATATGCAGAAAGATTTGTGTGAGAAAATGCTCTGACAAGCAAGAACCTGTTCCACTCATCAGGAGCTGAGCTTCAGCTCCACACCTTGCCTTTGCTCTTTCCATCATGGCCATCCATGCCTTGCTGTGTGCCTCACTGATCTGGGCTTGACCTCAGACTGCTGCCTTGGCTTCCTGGCACAATCTCCTGGCCATGCTAATATGGATGCACCCAGTGATCTGGACTCTTGGATGACCCTGGATACTCTTACCAGATCCACTCTGATTTTCTTTTCAAGTACTGTGGAACTGTGCCTTCAGTGTGATCTTGAGGCTCCTGCCCTGCCTGCCTCACCAGGGCTCTAGTCCCCAGGTTCATCTTCCTTTACAGAGTAGTTATGGCACATGGACGCCAGACTTCATCAACAAAAGGAGAAGCCAGGTCATACTGTTAAAACTGCTGACGCTCAGCAATGATTTTGTGCAGTGCATTGTGCCTGAAGCTAATCATGTTGCTCAAGAAAAGTCCTTGGCAAGTGTGGAACATATTATCACTCTTCTCAGTATAACGAACAGTAACAACTTTGTTCCCTTTAATCATCTTCTATTACCACCTGAAGACTTCAGGCTGGTTTTCAACCATTTGTACTTGGAAAATACAGGTGTCTCGCCAACAATTGTCATCTTCCTGTGACACATTAAGAGGGGCTTTTTTCCTTTAGTATATAACCAACATCCAAACATTGAACCAAAGCTTTGATTCCGAGAAGGAATTTAATAATCTCAGGCACTCCTACTGTCCCCAAAAGTCAGTTGAACTACTGACATGGTTCAAAGTTATGCATAAGATTGAGCACCTTTTTAATCGTAAACAAAATAGAAAAGATAAAGTATTCATATTTGAGTTTGCTCAGCTGTGGAATGAGCTGCTGAAGGGATTTGAGTCTGAAATCTGACAGCTTTTAGAGTGCTCCACTAGCTCCTTTTTTAAGTTTCTGTTATATGATTTGAATGGCAACAGAACAAGGGTAAATTTTCAGAAGAAAAGAAAGGAAAATTAAAAAAAAAAAGTTAAATAGGCTTAGCTGTTAAATAGCTATTGCAGTAATAGCAATTGTAAAATAGAAAACTGATAAATAGTAATAGGAAAGAAAAAAATTCTATTTGCTGATGCTGCTTTCAACTGCTAATACTTTGCACAAACAGCCAGATTCAGACTGAATTTTATGAAGTCCCTGTAGAACGTTTTGGTACACAACATCCTGCTAAGAGGTCCGTTTGTAAGACGAGTGAATTGCAAGGGTGAAGTGATTAAAAATATGACATGCATCTTCTAATTTCAAAACTTTTTTTAATAATTAAAATGTTTTCTATCAAAGCAGGAAGCAGTAAATAGTTTCTCATTTGCTTTACACATTAGGCTGTAGATAACCACGGAAAATAATTACATTGTATCATTCAGGTAAATTTGTGTTTATGTTAGTACTTAGTATAAGACTCTTATTACAGTAAGTCCACATTAGCAATTTCATTAATACCAGAAACAAGACAATAAAAGGGAACAGTGCAAATTTAGTTACAGAACCTCTAAGAAATAAAACACTTTAATGTCTTCTGGACACTAAAGCATGTAAACAGCAAACTGCATTGTGCTGAATTCTCCCAGTTAGTTCTGTTACAGCCTTAGTAACCCACAATTAATTGCAAATTACCAAGTTTCTGCCCCCACCCCTCTCAAAATGGCAACTGCTGTTGATTCTCTTACTGGAACATCAAAATATTGCACAGCATAACTACAGAGTTTTGTCAAGTGTTACATAGGCAACCGCTATATCACATTGTTTCCTCATACTCAGGACTGCAGTTCATAAAGTCACAGTGCTGAGCTATAACCTTTCTTCTGGTTGTGATCCTGCCAGATCAGAGTGTGGCATTTCCCTCACTGTAAGTGAGGAATCTGACAGGTTTGTCTGTGTGTCTAGGAACTATTGAAAAAAAAGATAAGAGAACTAACAGTAAACCACACACAGACTTTGGAAGACTGGTCTATTTGAAGTAGCAGAATTTCCTGTATACCAGAAAACTTAAGAGGAAAAAACCTACAAAAATCATAGATTCATAGAAAGGCTTGAGTTGGAAGGAACCTTAAAGATCATCTAGTTACAAACTCTCTACGCATGGGCAGGAACACTTTCCACCAGAGCATGTTGCTCAAAGCCCTGCAAGAAAATCCAGCCTCGCCTTGAACACTTCCAGGGATGTGGCATCCACAGCCTCTCTGGACAACCTGTTCCAGTGCCTCACTACCCTCTGAGTAAAGAACTTCCTCCTAACATCTGATCTAAATCTCTCCTCTTTTAGTTTAAAACCATTTTCCCTTGTCCTATTACTATTTATCCATGTAATACTTTGTTCTGCCTCTTTCTTACAGGCCCCCTTTATCACTGGAAGGCTGCAATGAGATCTCTCTAGAATCTTCTCTTCTCTAGGCTAAACAGTGCAAACTGTCTCAGTCCACCTGCACAGGACAGGTGCTCCAGCCCTTGGATGATCTTTGTGGCCCCCCTTTGGAGCCTCTAAACAGGACCACATCTTTCTTGTGCTGAGGACCTCAGAGATGGATGCAGCACTGCAAGTGGGGTGTCATGAGGGCAGAGTAGACAGGAAGAATCACCTTCCTCTTCACCTCCAAAATCATATAAGCCTGCACAAAGAAAAAGGCCTTTAAAGGTCTAAGAAGCTTGGCCATTTCACTTTTTTTAGTCCTCCCATTTTATGAAAGTTCAGTTAGATGTTCCATAGCTTGTCAATCCAACACCAGAGAGGAAATTATTAACCAGCATATCCCAATCACCTAGGGTACTGAATCTGCAGGGAAGGAGAAAATTGGGCAGAATTCATTCAAGATACAGTGGAGAGAAACACAGGTCAAAGAAGACTGTAAATGTGTTAAAAGAACAGTGTGGATTGTAGACTATCTCTTTAAACATCATGTAAGAAGAGTGAACCTGAAAATATATTCCACAATTAGTGTTACTAATAGTCTTTATTTTTACATCACAGAATCACAGAATATGTTGAGTTTGAAGAGACCCACAAGGATCGAGTCCAATACATCATAACCTTCCAAATTTCTACACTTGGGTGTAGAGAGGCAGCTAACGTGTTTACTGACCCTTTTTTGGCTCAGAATGGTGCAGATTTTTGGTGCAAATTTTTTCTCTTGTGAAGTAAGAAATATACAAAATAACATACTTTTAGGGTAAAAAGGAAAATTTTTGAGGAATTATTTCAGAAAAGGTGATACAGAATTAGAACTTGCTGTTTGAAAATTAAATCACTAGGAAAAAAAAAATGTTTTCCAGTAAAACACCTCACTAGGATCCAGAAAGTGAGATAGAAACTGATATTTTTATATAGCTATTAATAGCAACAGTAAAAGGATCAGAGGCACCATCCTAGTTCAGCTGGATTTAGTAGAGATACTGAAAGACTTACTAAAATTAATTTGCTTTTTATAAAAATTGTTGGGGAGGAGGGGAGGGAAGAGGAGTTAGTAATAACATGAACAAATTCCCTCTTTGTAAAATAAAGGTTAAGGATCAGGAGCAAAGCAAACCAGGAATGTGATGAATAGGGTTTGCCCAAATACCAAGGAGTCATCTATATGTATTTTTCTGGTTTAGGTTGCTGCTTTAGTCAGAAGAAAACTTCCCCACTCAAATTCATTAGTAAGCGTTCCTCTTTTGAAGGAATCAAATATCACCATGCATTCTCTATAAACCGCACCAGAGATTTGGGAAGAGTAATGAATGCAAAACCACACAGAGTTAGGAAACTTTCCCTATTTCTTCTTTAAAGTGAACATATCACCAGGCTCATATCATATCACCGCAGCAACATACCATTTGTCTGTATCATCAGGCAAAATACTTTGCCACAACACAACTTGCACACTGGAAAAGCACAACCCTTCATATATAAGTATGCAAAACACAACTATGAGTTTCAGTTGTGGGGTGACCCTAAACAGAGGATTAACAAAGATCTTGCTACCTTTTCAAGGGAGGTGTCCTCCACAAGTCTGCCTTTCTAGCAAACTTCAGTGGCTTTCTTGGGTTTGTATAAGCCCCCAGAAATGCTTACTAGTTTCCTATAGATTTTCCCTATTTCAGTCAACTCTAAGGCAGCCTATAGCTCTGTTTCTGCATGTCAGACAGTTTCACCAAGGTGTCTGCCCATTTCTAGAAATGTGATGATTCACTGTGTCCTGTGCTTCTCCTGTTTCTCACCCATGTTACCCACCTTAGCATGTCGAGTGACTTGTAGGAAAGACACAGTTTCCTGCTCTCTCTGTATGGCTTTCCCTGGGCCTCCCTTCTTCCTTACAGAACACAATATGCACTATGGAGTATCTCTGGTGATATAATTTTAATTGTATCACCTTTAATTAAGTCTGGTACTTATGCATTCAGATTCTGCTTAGTTGTTTTACACTGTATATTTGCACAGTCACCTGTGAAATCAAATCATATGGTTCAGCCACTTACTACAGTTTGCCCAAGGCAGGGGAGTGTCATGAAGCCAATAGGCTTGCTGAAAGAGAGAGTAAAAATTTTTAGAAAGGACAACTTCTGCTGAAGGACTATCTCTGTCATAATATGTTCTCAACACATGCATGGTCATCCTGCAGGAACAGAGTTACCACATCAGTACCATGAAAAACCAAGCAGAATCTGAACACATATGCCAGAAAATAAAAACTGATGCAATTAAAACTTTATCACTGGAGATATCCCAAGAATTCATGTGGGATACTGATGTCATTCAGATTCACCAGACTAAGTGGATTAGCTTCTTTGTAGCCAATAGTTTTAATACAATTGTATTATTTTTGCCACGGTTTTACCCTGCCTTTAAGTAGTCTAGATATCTCAGAGGCCAGTGCTTCCCCACCTTCCCAGTTTAGTGGTGACGTCTCACATTTTAGGACACTACACGACCCACCTCTCACTCCAAGAACCATGTGAGATCTAGTGTCAAAATAGAAAACCACGCCACACTGAGGCAATGCTATGATTTTACAGTCCACCAGTACAAGGAAATTGAAGCTCAATCCTCCAACTATCACGTTTGGGGAAGATGGCCATGCCTTTTAATATGTTTCCACCTGTTACACAGTCAGGCATATAAGATCTATCTGACAGGACCATAAATTATGGAGAAATGTACTGTTCTAAGCTTTAACTCCTGTTTACTTCCAGGAAATGTATTGTTCTGATAGCTTAAATTCTGGAATTCTTTTGGTCATATATCTTCAGAGTAGTAAAAATAATTGAAAAAATATTTTTTAATCTTCTTAACAAGATGAAGAAATCAATGTCATGCAGGAATATTTAACATTCTTCAATAGCCTTTTAATACATGTACTGTATTGAAATTACCACGAACTTAATGCACACAGATCTTAATTAAAACTGGATAGTTAACTTTGAATACTGAGGATTTAAATAACAGGTTCAATTACTTTTTTTCCTACTTAAGTTTCTGTTATGGGCAATAATGCCTTCTTCCTTTTAACAGTTTTTTAAATAAATCAGACACAGACTAAAAGATGCTTCTAAATATTTTGCTTGCTACCCCTTGGTGTTCTGACTAAGTAGTCAGGCCACTCTGGTAAAGACAATTAATTGCACAAGCCTAAGGCATGCCCTGAGATTCATCACTCTTCAGAACTCTGAACTTCAAACCAAGTCTGCAGTGTTGGAGCCTCGACAACTGTTCCTCTTCAGTGTCATAATCTGTAATAAGAAGTGGGCTTTTTTAATGAAGCAAATTATGCAGGCCATTAGTTCATAATTTAAATAAAGAATATTGTAGTTGAGAGATTAATGTGACAAAAGAAACCTTTTCATTGTAGCAGTGAGGGCAGGATTTCAATGAATAACAGAGTCATGTAGCTTATTCATCTTTTAGCAACCTTCCCAATTTATCTCTTTAAAAGATGTTTTTATGGCTTTTACCCAGAGGGCAGTTTTTCCTCTCAGAGCTGTTAATGTTGTCTCAAATCCATGGATCCTTCTCCCATAACTTTAATCAGATGACAGCATTAGTTTTATCTGAGGGGGTTTTTTCAGTCTATTTCCTGATTAACAATATCAAAACCAAAGAAAATTATCTTAATGCATACATTCATGTCATACATTGAGTAAAAATCATATGATATAAATAACAAATTTTGAGAAAATCTTAGTCCATGCCTATCTTGCCATCTTCAACAACTTCCCACTACTGCTCCATATTCAGTCTAAAATTCATACAACTAGAATTTTTCCTTTAGATATTTATCTCAATTCAAGTTGTCAGCATTTATTGAAGAATAGAGTTTTCATTTGAATGCTAAACAGAATCGTTTGGATCTCCATCCAAATGGAGCAACAAAACATGCTGACTAGGATTTGGAGAGGATTTTGTTCTCTGTTTGTCTGAGTTAAAGGTATATATTAAGGTATAATCTTAAAGGATTCAGCTGCTACTTTACATTTAATCTTAGTAGAATTAAATCCTATTTTATCAAGGTATAGACTCTCACTCTTGGTGAAGGAAAAGTATTTAATTGTAACAAACAAACTTGTCTAAAGGTCTATCTATTCCAGTGGAAATCAGTTGTAGTTTCACTGATAGTATTTACAGAAATTGGCATTTTTGTAGCCATCATCTTTCCTGGTGAAACACAGGAAGACCATGGTAGGTACCACCTTCCCATCCCACTGGTTGCTCCAAGACAGCACAATTCCTTCTCCTGCCTCCCTGAAGTAAAGATTTACCCAGCTCCATATTATGTTACAGATCTCCTTCAATACTTGAGCAGGGACACCATTCACTAAACCAGGCTGCTCAAAGCTCCATCCAAACTGGCCTTGAATAGGGATGCAACATCCACAAGTTCTCTGGACACCCTGTTCCAGTGTCTCACCACCCTTACAGTGTAGAATTTCTTCCTTATATCTAATCTCAACCTACTCTCTTTCAGTTTTAAGCCATTCCTCTTTGTCCTATCCCTACATGTCCTTGTAAAAATATATTCCTATCTATCCCTACATTGCCCTCTACGGCTCATTTATAGCCCCTTTAGGTAATGGAATGTGCTGTAAGTCTCCCCAGAGCCTCCTCTTCTCCAGGATGAACAAACAAAACTCTCTCAGCCCATCTTCACAGAAGTGCTCCAGCCCGCTGAGCATCTTCACAGCATGGTACCTTCTTGTAAAGTATGGTCACAGGGACTCATGCTTTGAGTGGCCAAAGAAATCATGTCAGGCAGCAAAGGTTATGAAGAGAGTAAAATGAGTAGACAAGCAGACCCAGAATGTTGTAACACAGGTAAAAAGCCGAGATGATAAGTGTAGACTTGCAACTTAAGTCATTTTTCCCGCTTGGTAGCTTGGTGTTCCTGAATGAGAAACACCAATCAGTCTGATGTTCTGCCTCCAAGGATGTACCCTTACCACTGCCCAAGTGTCAGCATTATGTTTTTATAGCCATGTGATAAGTCAGTTCGGTGAACTCCTTCATATGAAAATATATTTTAGGCAAATACATTATACTCAGGGTGAATCCCTTTCTCAGTTTCAGTTGTTATACTCCATGTATTACCAATATAAAATGTGTGAATGTGCAGCTGCAGTTAAGAGCAAGAAAAGTATCATCCCATCCACAGTGACCTCCAACTATATTGGCCTGAAATGATCAGAGACCTTCAGCTTACACATACACAGTTGTACTTTCCTGGTTGCCCTAGCTGGATGTTCTCAGCCTCCACCTTGTAGTAGTGTTGTAGGTGTAGTAAGTAAAAGTGACTGTCCTCTTCCCTCAAAAGATAGGCTATCCCCTCCCTCTGTGATCCATGTCGTAATTCCCCTAACTCCTGTGGTGCATCCCAGCATATGCTCTGATGTAATCTCACTTATTAAACCCAAGAGGAACAAAAGAAAACAAAACAACAACAAAATCCACTGTGAGCAAAAATTAGTCTCAGAATAAGTATAAGGGAAGTGAGAATGGGGTAAAGTAAAAGGCAAGAAGCAGTAACTCTATTTCAAAAGCAGCTTCAAACTATCAAACTGACTTAGCCATTTGTGATCTCATTTAATACTCCTTTCTTACTGCCCTCCCCAAGAGACTACTATCAGCCTTTGAGCATGAGTAGGTCTCTGAATACCAACTGTCATATCAACACAACATCTGCAGCAGGCAATTGTACTAAAGGACTGTTCTGCATAAGTGAAGTCTGAATGAAAACTATTGTTAACATTTCATCAGTACTTACTTTTCCAGATTTTAGTTTTCCTAAGTATCCTCAGATGGGCTTACTGAAGGGATAATGTGTTTTTAACACAGACATTTCACTTTCTGAAGGAATAGTTATTCTGGCTTCAACAGCAAAACAACTTTAAGAAATTTCGCTTTCCTGTCCTGCCATGCCAGTACCACTGGTGTGATTTACCACCTCTTCAGCTGTGCTTACACAGCAGTTTGTCTGGCTTCACTGATGAAACCAACACTGAAACAATCTAGATTAAAAGTAGCACTCCAAAACAAGTGACTGTGTAATCCAGGCCATCTGCCTCTCCCACAGAATCATAAACAGTTGTCTCAGGATAACATGGGCGGTGGAGTGGAGCTGGAGATTTAATTAGGATGGCTTCACTCCATAAATCAATGTGTTATGTGCAGTTCAGGGGTAGATTTCATCACACTACGACTACAATGGCTGAGATCACAACCTCTGAACTGAGGTATCATCATGTATGTATCACATGGGTGCCAGGAGTGTAAACTTTAGGGCACTTAATGGAGCAAAAGTCAATACATGCACAGAGTGATTCAGCTGACTTCAGACAGCAGAGATACCGAAGGCCCCTCCATCCCATGGATACTTGTGTTTAGGCAACTGAAGTCAGTCGTGGGAGCCTTCCTTAGGTTGAACTACATTGAGATACAGCTCTATTAACAATGATGGCTAGCACTCCATTGACTAAATGGGAGAGTAGACAACTCTGTCTGTCATCTTAAACTGAACACTAATCTGAAAACTATATACTCTCCTAGTAGCTCTTGGTTTCTGTGCCCACTCATAGGTATCTCCTAATATTTGAGATCTCCTATAGTGTCCAGGCTGTCTTAAACTAGTAGATATGAAGCTCAGCCTGTGGCCTGATGAAATGCCAGGCAGGATATTTGAATACATGCTGGTGTTCAAAAGCAAGGCCTAAGCCCTGACTTGTGGGTAGGCACATCTCATATGTTCGTAGACATTTCTCTGTGCATGCTCTTCCATACCAGCTCACCTCTTAGTTCTGTCAAGAGGATTCTCTGTGAATTTCCCTGCTGAAAAGGAAAAAAAAAATCCTTAAAACAGACAGGTTTTCTAGATATAGTTTTTAAAAAAATAAGGCAAAATAACAGAATATCCTGAGAATCTGTAATGTTTAATATAAAAGTACACTTTACTACCCAACACATCAATGACTTTAGGTTTCCTGCTATCAGACTAATTGATAAGGCATGTGTATACTTAACAAATGCTTATATAATGAAAGATTAATTTAAGGTTGTATTTAATCTTTCCTATTCACTTTGTGTACCAATTTATTTAAAAAAGAAGCATGCGTGACTATTGTAAATAATGAAAAATGCCTTGAAAAATATGTACTTCAGAAAATATTCATTAAATACAACTTGGAAATTAATTTGAATCTAAATGTTTCACTGTAGTTTGTATATAATGTTCTTGCGAAAATTACTTGTCTGTTCTATGACAGGATACTATAATCATTATTTTCACCTCAATATATGTTCAGTAAACAGGGCTGCAAAAATATATAGTTACCATGAATGAAAAATGAAGATGAGAAACTGAGACAAACTATAATTAGATTAAGTTGGTTGAGTTTGTAAATAACTTTTTGAGTAGAATATGGTGCACTGTATAGGACAAAGTCTTTCAATTTTTGCCTTCAGATTCAGTGTTGCGGAAACTGAATCTTAAGCTAAGTTAATTTTTCTGAGTGTAAAATTTCTAATGCAAACATATAGCTTGGGGTCTTCATCCCTTGAAAGAAAGCTTGGAAACACAGGGAGCAACATGAATCTCTCATTTAAAACCAGATTAATGAGTTCCAGAGTAACTTCCTGGATCTTAAAAAGGTTCTTTATTTTTTTAAAGCTTCTTCAGGTCTACAGTTTATATAAGTAGGGGAATTCCTTTTACATATTTTCATCTCAGTCTTTTGATCTGGAAAAAAAATGGGGGAGGACTGAGTTGTTTGGGAAACTAAAAAGGTTTTATTTACTTGTAGAATATTTTAGATGTGCCTGAGACAGTAAAAACTTCACAACTGTCTTTCCATTATGCCTTAGTCATTCCTTAGAAAAGTATTTGAATTTTGCAGCTCTAGCAATGGTGATTTGGGGTCAAGGGACTGAAAAGACCACAAGGTCAATGACACAGAGCTATAAAGGGTAAGTGGGATGCCCAGGATGTGGAGGACATATGAAAGCAATTGAAAGGGCTTTTGAGAAGGGCTTTAGTTATTTATTATTCAGTAGCATTAAATTATAAAATTAAATAACTGAATTAAAATAACAGTCTGCAGACTAAGACACTTGACTGGATGAGTACGTTTGAAACAGAAAAGGGCTGGAAGGTGGCAGTAAGGTCTTTCTGCAGAAACCGAGATGGCCTCTCTCTTTTGCTTTTTTTCCCTCCTCATCCCAGCCCTTCTTAGTCATTCTCATCCTTCCTCACATTTTTAGAGTATGAAGACTTCATCTCAATTTTGCATCTGCTGAGTGCTCATATGTCCTTATCAAGGTCACCTGTGTCTATCCATGGCTTTTGACATGAAGCACTTCTTACTCCTCTCTTTCCAATCCCTCCTACCCTCTCATTTGAATTTATCATTGAATTGAATTCACACACCAAGGAATTAAAAGGAACTAAAAAAAATAAATTCATCTAGTCATAGGTACCCTGATATCTCTCGGATCCCAGTCTCTCTGTAGATTGTATGGATGAGGTGCACACAATGTGTATATCGTGCAGGGAAACATGAGAGAAGATCTATTTAAGACAGAATGATGAGCATTGCATGGACAGTGGCTTGGGTCTGAAAAACAGCCTGAATTAAAAATAAGATTTCTGTACCCAAGGTAATGACTTTGTATTTCAGGCTGATTTAACAGCAGCCTGGGAAATCTATCCTGTTGTGCAGTCACCTATAGATGTCTACAAGTGAAGCTCAAAAAAAAGCAGGCTAAACAGAACTTTGTCTCACAAGATGACAGAAATGCTTTGAAACCTCTATGCATTCATCCCCTCAAAACATCCCTTACCTCAGCAAGGCTATGGCAGATAATTTCCTCCAGAGCTTTTATAGATGCAGATGCAGACACTAGGCACTCTTTGTCTTCATGTACTTATTCTGGTACTTCTGTTGTATATAGAAAATAGACATGTTTTTTCACAATGCTTCTACCTTTCTGACACAAAGCCACTGTCTTTGGCAGAGTCTGCAAAGTGGGAAATAAATCTAAAGCATTACACAACCCAAACTATTTGCCATTTTTCTGTAGCAGCATTTTATCTCTTCCATCTTGTCTTTGCAAATCTTGAGAAAGCAGCCAGAGTGGAACTTGAAACAGTTCTCAAGGGAGCAGGGCAGCAGGGGTGTCTTCGGACAGAAAATGACTGTTGAAGTATCCTTCCTATAGAACAGACAGAAAGGCCTGCAGCCCTTTGAACAAAATCATTCATATCTATGACACAAACCAAACCTTCTCTGTGACACTGCCCACTATCACTTCCCATAGACATCTGCAATTCTGTTGTGCACACTGTCAGACAAGGTCCTAATCCCTTTGCCTTAAAAGCCTCTTTGGACGCCTATCGCTCTCTGCTGCTAAGCATGGGCTTTGTTGGCTCTTGAAGGCATTCAGTGGCACGGATTGTATAGAAAGACTCATATCACACTTGAAAGCATCTTGCAATACTCTGAATTCCTTTTCATGAGCTTTGTGAGAAAGGATGCTGTGAGATCTCCTGTTAAGTGAGGTTTTACAGGTAAAATATAAGGGAGAACAAGTTGGTGAATTCTTCGTGATGAAGCAATGTTCACTGGATTTGGGGATAAGCAATAAAAGGACTAATTTGGCTAAATGACATCATAAATTGCCAGCATCTAGGGTACTTATTCTAGACTCCCTCGACAGCCAGTTTTGAATAATGGCCATTTCTAGAACATAATCCATTGCACTGCAGATATATTGGATGTCTGTTACAATTAAATTGCATTCTAAACTCTAGAAATTAGTGCTTCCTTAGACTTGGCTTTGGTTACAAGGAAGAAATTTCAGAAGAGCTAATTAGAAAAATAACCTTGGAAGCAGTAACCACAAATTTAAATTAAATAGTCTGTAATTCAGGCAAGATGGATGTAATTTCAAGATGGATGACTTTGAGCTATTTATTAAAATCAATGTAAATAAAAAGTATAGGACAAGAACACAGTGAAAGTTTGGAATTTCCTTTAAGGTGTTGTGCAATATCTTAAATTAGAAGGGGAAATGTTATTCCAGAAATAATACAAGGAATGAAAGGAAGCTAAATAAATAAATAAATAAATAAATAAATAAATAAATAGAGATGCCAAAACTCAACCTCATTCATCTTTTATAAAATTAATCAAAACGAATGGAAAGAGATTATTCACTAAAAAGTGCAAAAGAGAACAAAGCTAATTGAAGCAGATATTAAGAAGCAAGAATAGATTCATCATTTAAAATAATGTAAGTATGATTTACTAAACAGGTGACTGACGTGTGTCAGTTTTCAATTTGGCTGATAATATTGGCTATGGAGAAGAAGACAGAACAGCTACAGACAGTGAAAAATAGTAACTTAAACTAACAGAATATGAAATTTTATAATGAAAGAATAAAAAGAATAAAAGATTTGTGGGAGTGAAATCATGACTGAAGCTATATATGCACATTTTTCCTCTACCTAGAAAAACACAACAGAAATAAAAGGAAAAAAAAAAAAATGAATAATTGCAAGCTGCAGCCAAGAAAGGAAATTTTGTTTTTTTAAAGCAGTGCTTTAGAAGTAACCTGGATTAATCAATAGTTGTCCCTTTGGAGGGAAAATAATAATTACTTACTTTGGTAAAGTCTACATGTTTTTATAAAGTTAGTTGGGAGAATAAACATTACCTGAAATTATGATAGACTCTATCCTCCAGGGTATTAGTAGAAAAACAGCAGTGGTAGGGATATACCTCTAAGTGACAATCACAACTGTAGTTACAGAAAATCTGGTGCCCAGATTTTGACTGTGTGCCCTGACTGAATACACACCTCCATGTTTCAGCTCCTCTTCTTTTTTCCTTCACTCTGTCCTTCACATCCTCTCTTTCTGTCCACCAAGAGCAACTGTATTTTAAACACAATTTGGTGTGATGATAGCCACCAAATGTCTCTACCAAATAAAACTGAACAAACAAAAGTGACCTGGCTTTGCCTGAGATAGAGCTAATTTATTCTCAGTGTCTGCTACAAGGATGTGTTTTGGATTCAGAATGAGAATAATGTCAAGAACATACTGATGTTTTGCTAAGTCTTGTTTATCCTGAGGGAGCATAGCCAGGACAAGTGACCCAAAGTGGACAAAGGAATATTCCACACCATAGAATGTCATGCACAGCATATAAACTGTGGGAGTTACCTGAAATAGGGGGCTGATGTGGGCTCAGGAAGAGGGTCTGGCATCAGTCAGTGAATGGGGAGCAATTGTGTTGTACATCACTTCTTTGGTTTTCTTTCCCTTTTTTATTATCATTATTATTATTTACCATTATTATTGTATTTTACTTTGTTTTCAGTTATTGAGCTGTTTTTATCTAAACCTACAAGTTCTACTTTTGAGACTGCTGCCATTCCACCTGGAGGAACAGTGGGGAGTGAAGGGGGTTGAGCGAGCATCTACATGGTACTTAATGTCCAACTGGGCTTAAACCACTATAAAAAGGGAAAATGGAGTTGATCTATTCATGCACTGTCTGACAGAATTTTCACCCCTGATTTCCACCATTCAGTAAGACATTTGGAAGCCAGCTTGGTGGCTGGACTGACCTCTTCAATCAGGACTACCTCTTATGGAACTTGCCTTTAACTATTTATAGACATCTGTATTTAGCAAAGTATTAAACAGAAGCTTAAGACACATTAACTTCAGTGTGTGAGTTGATACAGGTGTTTAGGTGTTATCTGGAATGGAGATGCTGCTCTGAGCTATAGCATTGACACAAAGTTCTGCACACAAAGTGCTGATTACCCCTAGTTTGGTCTTTTCCAAAGAAACTGAGGTGACTCTGTATAAGGAATGATTGCTTGGTGCATTCCTGCTCCCACAAAAGCTAGTAATTAAACAACCCGATGTTTTGGTTTCACAAACAATTTTGACATAATAGCCCTAAATCTGTAATCATCTATGCTTTATATCTATGTAATAATCTGTGATTTTATATTATTAGCATAGTGTAGTCTGGTTGTTTATAAAGAGGCTGTTGGGAAGAATTGCTTACAGCTGCAAAAGGAAGCCAAACTGAGGCCTACATCCCGAAAGCTATTCCAAGGAACTATTATTTCTCTGTCACACACATTTAAAAGTCTTAAGAAACTCATGGATGCAGATTAGCCACAAAGTATGTAGATGGGTGGTTTTTATTTTAATGTGCAATTAAGTAGTCGAATGAAGTTATTTAGCTGGTTGAAATCTGACAGTTACTTTAAGAGTTCTTTCAATAGAGTAAGCAGTTCCTTTTAGGAGAAGTCAGGGCAGAATTGTTACCCAGCTATAATTAGGGATCAAAACAGTGCCATAAAGACAAGAACTAGAATTTTTTTTCTCAAGAAAGGATAGCCCTTTACATAACATCTCAAGGCTGCTTTAAACAAAGCTCTCAAGCAATGCTCTGGCAAATGACCTGACACCAGTCATGATTTATTTGTGTTTTCTTAGATATTTCTCTAGAGTCATAAGAACAGATTATAACCTAGTTTATCTGTGACATGAGATCATTAACTCCAAGAAGTAAAAAATGATACCTCTCCTGGGCAGAGTTCCCTAAAATGCTGTTCTTAACAGTTTACTGGCCTCAGAAAGTTCACTACTTTGTTATATTTACAACTTGTATTATCCTAAAGTCTTTCATAAACATAATTTTGGAGTCAGATAAATGGCTACATACAGTATTATAATGTATGGCATTTCCATGTACAGATCATTATAAAATGTATTTTAGCATGGAATATTCCTAGATAAGTGATATCTAATGAATGTTTTATATTTCCACTTTACACAGACTTTAGGTGTTTGGGAACACAGATGGTGAAATCAATAAGACAACAATGTCTGGACAGAATGACTCATGAATTATCCTTTCAGCTATAGACAGTACTGCTATGGAGGCAGAGCTGAACACAAGAACTAAAGGAGTTAGTTTCCCTTTTATTTGCAAGGTATTGTCTTGAATATTGTATTCTTTTCAAGTGTAAATTAGACAGATATTCAAAATAGCTTTGTTGATTTTTCTGGGGGAAATATTGGATTTGTTGAATTTATGAAGTCCAAGCCCTGGTTCTATTGAGGTGCCATCAGTCTGATAAACAGACTGAGAGGTAACTGATTAATGGGTGCAAAAAGCATCATTGCAAAACCAGTGGTCTTGTGGCAATCAGCGCTTTATTAATAAGTGAGTTCTATGCCCTTTAGAGACCAGTATAAATTAGTGCAGCACAACAAATTGACCTGTTCAGCCAGTGGGACACAGCTCTTAACTCTGGGAGTCTGAGAACTTACCTCAGAAAAATTCTCTGGATTACATATTTAGTCAATGACAACAGCATGAGCTGACCATCTACAAAAGGTTTCAGATACAATAATGTTAGATACATATTTCAAAATAGGATGTGTCTCCGTTTCTCAAATGACAATAACACTGAAGTTTAGGGATGACATTCACCTCTTTTAACTTTATGTAAAAGTGCTCTAAGGCTTATTTTTCTACATTAGCTAGAAAGACATCTAGGTTAAATCTGATTGAGATATCTGCACTGAAGACACATGTGAGTTCAGGTGAGATGAAATCCTACAGTGACTCTGTATCGTGAATTTTTCTCACTTGTAACACTCCAAGCAACGTTCCCTCCTTTCTGCCTCACAAATTTCATGGATTTGAAGAAACTTGGTAATATTTATCCCATCATACTACCTAGAACACAATTAAGAGCTCCCCAAGCAAGGATCTAGTCCACCCATAGAAAGATGTGACTTGAGACTCCATTTTAGGCATGCAATAAAATAAGTGCATCATCACTTTATTATTTTCAGTTTTTGAAGAGAGAAAGACTCTGAAGGTATAGCTTTATTTCTTTCTACTGACTGTATAAATAACTTAGGAAGTTATTGAAGGCTAGTACAGTAGAGAGGGGCTCCATCTTGTCTGTTTATTAAAAAGTTAGTTAGTTGGTCAGTAGTTAGTTACTCTAAGTTATGCTTTGTGGTTTTGTTTTCTTTTTTTGTAGTTGGTGGACAAAACCAAGCTTCCAGTAGCAATTCAACCAGAACTGTTTCAGCATTTCACTGGTGAAATTAATCCTATTTTAGATATTTGAATTTCTTATGCAAGTGAATAGAATAGAATAGAATAGAATAGAATAGAATAGAATAGAATAGAATAGAATAGAATAGAATAGAATATTTCAATTGCAGTTGGAAGGGATGTACAGCAATCACCTAGTCCAACCGCATGACAAATTCAGGTCTGAGCAAAAGTCAAAGCATATTTTTAAGGGCATTGTCCAAATGCTTCTTAAACACTGACAGGCTTGGGATATCTCCAGAGAGCCTCTTCCAGCATTTGACCATCCTTTGAATAAAGAAATACTTCGTAATGTCCAGTCTAAACCTCTCTGAAGAAGATTTGAACCTTTCCCACATCTCCTATAACTAGATCCCATGGAGAAGAGATCAGCACCTCCCTCTCCACCTCTTCCCCTCAGAAAGCTGTAGAGAGGAATGAGTTCATCCCTCAGCCTTCTTTTCTCCAGACTAGACAAACCCAGAGTTCTTAGCTACTACTCACAGGACATTCCTTCCAGCCCTTTCACTAGCTTTGTTGCTTCCTCTGGACTCATTCAAGGACCTTCACATCTTTCTTAGGGCCCAGATTTCTAGGGCACAGAATTGCACACAGTACTTGAGGTGAGCTCTGTGTTAAATGAACTTGATATGCTTTCTCTGAGTACCCTGGGTCTTTCATGTTTACTGAAGGTGAAAGGCACAATAACAGAGCTTTTGCATCCATGTTTCAGTTGGCTGACTAAAGACATTTGGAATTACTCCAACCCCTTGTCTAGGTAAACTGGAATTATACAATTCTCACAAGGAATTACACAAAACAGAAACTCAGACTAAGATCTCCAAAACTACAGTCTCATGAGGATAATAAAGAGAATGATACTCACTTACAAACCAGTGTTAATTCTGCTCAGAAAGTTCCTTAGAATTTTTGCCTATAGAATTAAAATATGGAAGCTGTTTACCCAGCTTACATCTGTGGAAAATGACTTGACATAATTTTCAACAATTCAATTTATTAAAAATTTTTAAAAATATATTAGATGATGCTTCCTTACTAGGGGAAAAAAAATTAAAAATGTATATTTACAATAAAAATTTGTTTCCATGGGGAACTACATAGGGACATTTAGTATGGCCCACCCAAACCAAATGGACTCCTGGGAGTCTGCAGACACAATCCATGAGCAAGAGTAACTTCTGCAGCTGTAGGAGGGTTCAGTCACTGAATTGTACTGAGAGATGGAAATTCAGATGAGCAACAGCTTCCTCCTAACAATATAGTCCTGACTTGAGTCTTTAATGGCTCAGAGTTTGTGGAGCCCTACAACAAACTGTGGTAGGAAGATACTTAACATTACAAGGCCATATCTAGGGATAGGGAGGGCTGCATACACTCCCAAGGAAATGGAGAAAAAATATCATCCTGATCTGTTACCTCCCATTTTCCTAGGATTGCCCAAAGGCATCTACACTTGCACGTACTAAAGCCTATGAGAGATGAAGTGAGAACTGAGGTCAAGCCTTTCATTTTCCATGGAAATACTTGTCTGATCCTCTTGAACTCAGTCCTGTGTACTGAGTCCTCGCCTTTTTCTCCTCCTCTTGACAGTGGGTTAAAAAAGGGCCTCTGGAACCTTCTTCTGCTTCCTCTACTTATCATCAGAAAAGAAGGGTTCTTGCTTTAGTAATGAGAGCAAACATAATTTCTACCTCTAAGTTTTGGGGTTCCATTTTTGACTAATACATATTTTTTAGTCAGAGTCTATTCAGCAAAAAGGACTCTTCCTCTGGAAAATCTGTCTTAGACAAAAAAAATGAGTTTGTGAAGGATTAGTGTGATAGGAAAAGAGAATAGATATGCCTTATCTAAACCACATATTCACAGCATCTAAACTTTGTAAGCTTTCACAAGAGGCAGAAAAATAACAATCAGATATTCTTCCCATGAGGTATTGACTGCTCTGTAACCCAAGGGAGATCCACTAGAAGAAAATGAGCTCTAATGAGAAATGTTAAAAAGGAAAGAAAACAGAAAATATGGAAGCTGAGTCATTTCTCTATTAATAGGTTATGTTCATTTCAGATAATCTGTTGTATGACCAAGCTTTTCTTTTAACTACTTTTGTTTGAGCTACCTTGTAAACAAAATAAATAATGGATAATAAATGTAACAGCCTCGTATAAACCTTTTCAAAATTTATCTCTGAAAAACTTGCCCGTTCCTAATGAGGGGCAGATATTTAGTACTTGCTAATTGAAATTTATTTTGCCAATAAACCTTTACTGCCAGTTTTTTAATTTACACTGAATATGTAATACTCTCAAGTTGGCAGTTCTCATCAGTAAGAAATATTTCATACAAACTGAATCTTTCATAAATGTCATGATCCTATTTATTTAATTTCAATTATTATTAAAACTGTTCACATAATTCATCTGTCATGTCCTTTAAGCACTATATTTGAAGAATTCATTCAGAAATGGCTGTATAAGGTGGTCTAAGCAGAAAATGAATCAGAAAAGAACTCTTGTCCTATATCTACAAGTCTCTGAAACTGTCAAAGTGGGTAAACCAAGTAATTAATCATTAAATATAAATGGAACCTATTTTCCAGCTATCATATCTTTGCGTAGAGTTACTAAATACTTAAGAAACTGTAGCCTCTAACCTTTGCAGTACTTAATTTTCTATGACACCTCTATTTTGTCCAAGGAAATAGTCTATAACCGCTACAGGGATGAATTGCCCAGTCTCAGTTGCTTACAGTTATCATAATTTGAATTGGGGGGAAAAAAAAAATCAACAAAATCTTACACTCAATCTCCCCAACAAAATCATATAAGTTAGTAGATTCCGTTATGATTTTGATATTAACATCTCCTGCCAACATATAGAAAGGCCCATTTAATCCACAGTAGTACAGCAGTAAAACACATTTAATACCACCAAGTAGGATCTTGATGAAAATTATTCTCACGGAGTGAATCCTTCACTCCTTTGAAAGGATGTAAACTCCAATATACAGTCCAATGCAGTCACTTAAAGAAAGAAAAATTAGTTTTCCAGCAACGATGTCACGCTCTTAATCGTTCATATCTGATATACCCGATATGCAGGAGGTTTGAGCTACACTCAGTTTTTATTCTCTGGATAAAAGATGTTCATACTCGTGAAAATGTTAAATCACTTCTTTTTTAAGAAGAAAAAAAATACAGTGGGGAAAATTTAAAAAAAAAAAAAAAAAAAAAAAAAAGAGAGACACAAAAAACCCCCAGGCAAACAAACAAAACCCCCAAAAACATATCCCCTTAAAAAAAAAAAAAAGTCATAGCAAACCAAACATGAACTATGACTGCAAAATTAGTCCCTGGTAATAATCTCAGTAAAAAAAACCTATTGAACTGCTTATTTGGATCTAACTTTACCAGTTCTAAAGAATGAAAATTCACTTTCCTACCTATAGAAGTCACTTTTTAATCAGCTTCTTTGTGTTTTCTTTCAGTGTTTAAAAACGTTGAGTAACTCAGGCTACTTACAGTTTAAGTAAACAGATCGATCCACACTATTGCTTTGTTTTATTGGAATGAGATTTTTTTTTAAGTTCCCCTAAGACCAAACCTTTTCATTACCTCGAAGTGATTACCTTGATACTATCAGAGTATGCTAATTGTCTAAAACTACTTCAAGAATGTTTCTGCCTGAGGCCATGCAAGCCTGTTCGGCAATAAGAATATGAAGAGGGAACTGTCCCTATCAGTTGCTCAAAAAATCCAAATACCTAAGTTGTGGGGCAGAACCTCAGATCATTTTCAGTCTTTATGCAATACTTATCATTGGCCTAAGCATCTCTGGACATTTGTACTGACATTCATACCCATTTTTGGCTCTGCTGTAGTGCTCAGTCATGATGGAGAACCAGTACATACAGTGGGAAGCTGGACAGACATACTGGTACCTCTGTAAACAGACATCTAGACAGCTCAGAATTTGGTGCAACAATCAGGTCACAGGCAAAAAGGTGGGAGAAAATTATTTAAATGTCTTCCACAGCATCTGCTGCTATGACACACCTGAGCATCTGAAGCATTATGTATAAACATGCTTACATGTAGCAGTTGAGAGAGCACAGAACACTGCTGTATTCATGGTTTTAAAAAGAGTCAGGAGTGAAAATTACTGAAAATCAAAGTAATAGTAGAAGCATGTGGAGGTTTGGGTTGGCTCCCTTCCAAACCCAACTGCTGACCGCACAGATTCCCCCCCACCCCCGAGAGAGAAGGGAAAAAAAGTACCCAAAAAGACAATTGTATTAAAAGTATATATATATACATATATATATTCACATATATTACAATTATATACAATCAAACACTATGAATCTACAGAACAAATCCCAAACAACCCCAAAAGGGAAAAGGG
>JAWWEE010000105.1:103855507-103874846 GCA_035221455.1 Xenops minutus
AAAACAGATTTTTTACTTTTATCCAGAACCTTTCACTCACAGTGTGACATGCAAACAATAATTTTGGGGATATCAATTCCTAAAAAGTACTCCTACTGACATTAGCCTATGGAAAGAAGAATCTGAATATTTTAAGTGTTTTTGTGTCATGCTAATAGATGTAAATTATTGTAATGGACATAATAAATTAAATATTCCCCTGTTCCAGAGAAATATAAAACAGGTGTGTTGCCCTCATGCTTGCAACCATCTAACTGAAGCCTCCAGGTTATTTTATTCTGTGATTATTTAATATTTACACCTGGGGTTTGGTTTTTTTCTGAATATTGTACTTTTATAGTTCTTCAACTATAAAACCTTTTTTTTCATTCCTAGAATTTTAGAGACTGTTATTAAAAAGTGTAGAACTGTGCATGGTGTAAGGTTGGTCAATCAGTCACAATGACAAATACTTACAGCATCCCAATCAACTGAAAATCATTTTGCATCTAGACACATAATGATTCATAGAATTATTTTCTATGAATTCTAAGAATTATTTTTTATTAATTCATAGAATTAATAAATCAAGCCATGACCGAATTATTTTTGAAATAATTTATAAAAATTTTCAATTAGATTGAAAGTTACAATGAGTTAACAGAGTGATTGATAATGATTCAGATCATCAGTGTAAAATTCTTGCTAAGTGTTAAGAAGATGCTACTCTTCATCATTACTACTTTAATAATTAAGTATCATTTATTGTTTTAAGAAAATAACTGAAGTGCTGTATGTAAATAAAGGCATATTGGGGTTTATATATGAGTTAGCAATAGATATACATAAAATAAGGAATTAAACCTTAATTAATGGAAGTAGTAATGAAAAGTCTGAGTTGTGTAACTGCCAATCTACAGAAGCTCTACCAATGTCTATAAACTCATTAGGCATAATCTATCATCATAAAACCACTTCAACCTCAAAGTTATAGTTTTATGCGGCAGGACTTTTTAAGACCAGAGACAAAGTCAATATCATGGGCTGTTTCCATCACATTGAAACAAACACCAAAGGTTTGGCAGTTGAAAAATAGATCTAGTTTTGTCTGGGGGTTTTTTTGTTGATTTTTTTTTTTCTAAATCACGTCAACAGTTCTTCAGGATTAATAAAATTGCATGCACTTAAAAATAAGATGAATTAGTAATATTTTGTTCAGATCAAATAAACTAAACCTGTTTCTGTAGTGCTATGCCTATTCCTTTAACTACTGGCTACAGGACCTTTTCAAACAAGTTACCAACATGAATGTACTGCATGCTAAGGACTGGTTATCATTTGTATAATTAAGGCATAATCCCTCCAAAATATTTTGATGTGAACCCTTCTGGAAGTATAAAATGATGGAACTATTGAATTACATTTTTCTTTCCCAAAATATGAAATAAATGAGGCTAACAATTAAAAGACGGTCAAGAAAATTTAGAGACAACCCAGATACTGTTAATTGTAGAAGTAAATGTAAATTTTATTTTCTTGAACATGGTTTTTTGTTTGTTTGGTTGTTTTTTTTACTGTGGACTGTATATGAAAAACTCATTTTAAGTAAGGTAAGGTTTCACTCATTATTGTCTACTATATTTGTATTATTTTTTCAGGCAAAGTTTTATTTTGATAATAAATATCAATATAATGTAAAGGATGGTGAGAGGCTAAATGCACTAGCTTTTATTCAGGTGCATTTCTGTGGAAGTTGCCTGGCAGTGGAATATTTCAGTAAAGTTACACTACTCAAGAGAATAATAAAGTATGTTATAATATTCATTCCATTTGAGTGTGTAGACTATAATTTTCTGAGGATGAAGTAGAGGTGGGGAGGTTTTCTAACACTATGGCTGTCAAAGCTTTTGTTTTTCTCTTTCTATGTTTAAAAAACCTAAAGGGGATCTTATAAATGCAGCCATAAGACAGCAAAAACTGTTTTTTATTAGAATTTTTTATTAGAATTACAGCATTTAAAGAGCTCTTCAAAGAGCTGAGGGGGGCAACATTTCTGTTGTAATTTGTGAAAAATGCACAGTGTGTGAATTGGGGCTCTATCACACTTCAGTTTCTGGCATGCACTGGGACTTTTTAGTGCATCTGTCACAAGTCAATTATATTTCTTATTTATTGGCAGAGGGCAAACCAGATAAGGAATAGCTGTACCTGGTGACTACTCTATTGTCCCCTCTGGTAAGATCCAAGCTTGGATGGTGACAGAATGTGTGTATCCAGCACGCAAACAGCAGTGTTTCTTGGTACTATACTCAGAGACATCAGGGATTTGGGAAAATATCACCTCTTGAATTGGAGGCAGACACTCCGTATCTATTTGCCTCTGATGGAATTTTTTTTTTTTTTTTACCCCTTCAGAAATCAAAGCGTGTTAGAAATGCTAGGCACTTTGAAAAATATACATAATTTAGAACTTTTGAACGACTACCTTTTTTTAGCATGGACAATACTTTGGCTTGCAGCATCTTTTATATCTCCAGAAGGTAATTTCTCTAACACATTCTTTCTTCTTAATCAATTTTAAAGCTTTTCATTGTCTTTGATAACTGTTTGTTGCTTGTGCCTTTCCCTGGAGATTTTATCCCTAAAGGAAAATGTGCCAGTGGAACAGCTGGGAGAGGAAAATAGAAAAATAAGAAAAGACTTTTTTCCAAGGCTGTCGACTTTATTCATAAGTAGCTGTCATTAAAATTAGTAGGTAGTTATCCTTCCCACCACAAAGTCTCTCCATCTATGAACTTGCACTGCACAAATCATATTCATTGTCATCAGTCAGACACATCGTGGAGTACAGGAGAAGTGCACAGATATTTTACCCAGAACAAACACTTCAACCTAAGGCAGTCAGACTTCATTAGCATCATTTACAAAAGGCAGCCATGCAGCAAGTAAAAAATGGAGGCTTTATGAATGCCTGAACATGATGCTGCCAGGATGGGCCCTCTGCCTTTTGGAGCAGCACTCCAGCATCACAGTGCACTGCATATCTCTAACTCTTTTCCTAACCAAACAGAGTCAGAACAATATAAAGAACCATAAATTTTCCTACCCTGCTACCAGTTTTAGAAGGACCAGTTCTGGCTGGCACTGCTCTGTATTAATTGTGTTTCTACGTTTCAGTTCCTGTGCCTAAGTAAAAGCTTTATATTTTCAAGGTAGGTCTGCCATAAAATCCAAAGGACTGACTCCACTGAAGTCAGCTGTATCTGGCTGCCATTAATTTAGCTAGCTCAGTACTGATCACAGTGCAACAGCAATAATACAGAGGTTATAATTTACAGCCCTTTTTGAATCAATAGCAGGACTGTTATTGACATGTGGGATGCCTGTTGTAGACGTGTCCATGGATACTGAAGTCCCTGAATTGCACTGCAGAGGACAAATGTGAGACGGATCAATTCAGATTAATCAGTTTAACCAATATATATTTTGAAAGTTTCGATTTTTCTGGAATATAATAGTATGAGATCTGGCACCTTATCTTAAAGTCAGATTGTTTTCAATCCTACCTATCTTAGTCTAGAAATCAGGCTATTTTAAAGTGAAGGTTACCCCAACGCACAAGACTATGATGAGTCCTTCCGCTTCCCCATGTAACTCATGTAACCAGTGCCCTTTTTTCTCTGCTGAGAAACCCTGACATGGGTGCTAGATAAATCTATCTCTTTCTGAAAGAAAGGAGGTTCCCTCCTTTGTTGAACGTAAGAAACACTTTTTCACTGTGAGAGTGAGTGAGCACTGGCATAGGTTGCCCAGGGAAGTGGGGGAGTCTCCCTCCTCAGAGATATTCAAAAGCCTGGGCAGCCAGTTCTAGGTGGCCCTGACTGAACAGCAGGGTTGAGCAACATGACCTTCAGGGGTTCCTTCTAATTTCGACCATTCTGTCAATGAATGAATGAATGAATGAAAAATCTTTCATCCTCCCACTGCAAGTACTTTTTGTAACTTTCTGATCTCTACATCAGCCAGCTCAGACAGTCTTTCCTCAGAAGCTGAGCTGTACTTCAGCTACCATTCAGCAATCAGGAGTGTAACAAGTGCCACAAAATAGGACCTGCTAAGGACACCTTGTGTGTAACCAAGCCTCATTACCACTCCTCATCAGGCTATTCAACAGTGCTTGCCTGGGGAAAGCCACAAGCAGAACTTGTCCTCTGCCTTTATCACTTTCCATTCATGAGACCAGAGTTTGGTTTCCATGTAAGACTTGGATGTTTACAATCTGCTGGTAGACAGGAAATGGGACTTGCCAATTAAAGTAATTGATTTAATAACCAGTAGCCTGTCTTGAAACTTTCTATTTTAATTTCTACCAATATCATTGAAGAACCCAGGACTACTGTGTACCATATTATTCATTGAACATTAATCAATAATGATAATAATGATGAATTGATAATAATTTTTCTCAGGATCAGTTTGTTGCCAGATAGAATAAGGAACATTAGAGGATACTGAATACCAAATGCCAGCTTTCACTTTGCCACAAAAAGGCAGTTGTGATAAATCGAGTTTTCTATTATTAAAAGAAGTGTTCCAAATAGGCACCTTTTTAGATAATAGTACATAAAAGCATTTCTGTAGCAAATTTCATAGGGATGGACATTTTTTAATATATATTTCTACACCCATGCATGTTGGATGTGTCATGTATGTGTACAGATTCTCTGTAATTTATTCAGATCCATTGCATTTAGAAAGAAAGAGAGATATAAATATTCTAAATCTTGCTTAACAGCCTAATTCATTGCTATGTGCTAAGGAGGATCCCTTTTTCTAAGCATTAGTGCTTTAAAACTCTCTTAAATTACAAAATGCGATGGAAAGTACAAGTTAATATAAAGCCTGCAAAATGATACAAGGTGTAATCTATTTCTATGCCCCAGCCCTCAGAAGTTTTTACCATTACTGATCAAGTATGTGAGCCTTAATGGTGAGCAAATCAAATGACAGTTTAAATCCTATATATGTGGATGTGCATGTGGTGATATTGATGATTTCTATTCACAGTAGTAACTCACCTCATCTGTTTCTTGAAATACAACAGTGAGAACTGGACTAGTACTGTGATTCTCTATGGCAGCACTGTTGATCTTCACATCTTTCTTTACAGTGGGATCCTCTGGACTGTTTGCAGGCACTGAGCCCTTGTGACTAAATAGGATCTACCCCATAATTCTGATGTTTTTTTCCTGTAACATCTATCCAAAACCTGCTGTCAAGGTAACCATCTCTAATAAAAAAATTACTAAAATCATGAGCTTCCTCTAAGGTTAAAAATAACAAACTTCTCATGTCTACTAGCGTTTATTTGAGACATATAAATAAAATTCACATCTCATGCTGCCTAAATTCAGTTGCCAGAAATTTTTGAAGCCAATAAGAATCTCGCTCCCACTTAGAGAAGCCTTAGTATAAATCCAAAAACTTCATCTGTAACATTTGGAAAGATGTTCTAAAAGTAGCAGCACAGATACTTTCTGTTCCTTTTCACCCTCTTTGGCTGCTAGGGGTACTGAGAACTCTAGGTCTGCTAGCAATAAAATCACTTTATTTCTCTAGAACTTGTTATCATGCCTGAAAGGGTACAGTTTATTGCTCTAAAAGGCAGGAACATAGTACTATCTATTAAAAAAAAAGCATAAATACCAAACATTAGTGAAGTGATTCAGTAAAGGTCAACAATTATGCACTGAATGCAGTCACTGGCCAGGTATTTTTCAGCGTGCATGGCCAGTGATGCAGCAACAGATCGTCAGTGTTTGGTGTGGCTTGTGCAGACTTTCCTGGAAACAGAAGAGCAGGGAGTACAGCATCCCTGAAGCAATATTTGTCTATTTTATTAGGATGATAATAGACCTCTGCAGTATTGTAGTGATCTTTGTTTCCCTTCATCTTAATTAAGGAAGCCACACAAAACTCTGAAGAGACTGGCTAATTATTTTAGGGCCGAGTGAGATGCTCTAAGACATACAGGGGATGGCACAATCAAGAGCTGAGACAAAGAGATGAGTAGGACTTCAAGTGCACCTTTTTCTGTAAAGAAAGTCAGTCACAGGAAACCTGTCCTGTTTTTCACATATGCAAACAAAAATTTATCAGCTTCATGGGTGGTGAGCCTTGCAGAGGAAAAAATACATGTGTTTGATTTTCTTGTGACCAAAATAAAATGGGAAGTTTTTAGGCCTGTTAGCCAACTTCATTTGACAACAGGTTTTAGACCTAAAAAACAATCTGAAAACTGTAGATTTTCTAGGTATAAATGGAATCTTCCACTACAACAAAAGAAAAAAAAAAATATTGCTCCACACTAGCTTAGATTTCAAACACCTAAACAAAATATCTGGCCTTTTCAGATTGCTTCAATAGCAATGTATGTCTAGTTTTATCTGCCCAACATGTCTATTCTGATTCAGGATATTTTCTTCCATGGTTCAGAGGGAGCAACACACAATTCTCATTTAGGTTCCTCTGCTCCTTTCAAATCTTATAGTTATAGTTGCATTAGTCTGGAAATATGGTGAAAATCCACTTCCCAAATTTATTTACATCTAATATAATTTAAGAAAGTAAAATAACAGTTATTTGTATGTCATTAGAGAAAGAAATGCCTTAAAAAAGACAATCGTGAGAATTTCTACTAAACTTATTCTTGGATATCCTTAGAAGTGTAAACACAAATTTTGATAATCATTTTTACTCCTATTTCTTCAAGAAATTATACCTTGCTGCAGAGAAAATAGACATGATACATATGATAGAATCAGCAACATTACCTTCCTTCTTTTTTTAAACATCAAATTTTTGGTTTTGTTCCGATTTCAGTCTGAATCAATTGCCTTGTGGAAGAATGTATTAAGAACTATCAGACAGGAAAAAGGTATCTCAGTTATTAAATCTTATCAGAATACCAAGGAAGAAAGAAGAGAAAATATTTCAGTGTGATGTATCTGTCATGATCATGAGTGTGTAATTATTGTGTTTCAGTACCAAAAAAACTGCAAGTCATTTCCCTGTACTTCTTGGACTTGTGACATTTCACAAGTGTAGATGATTTATTACTGTATACAATGTTCAGATTAAGGCTTTTAAGTGAAGGCCATGTGTTGACATGATACACATGGAAGTGTAGTTCTGCCATTAGGGAGCTCCAGCTCGAATCTCAGAAAGCTTCAGTTTAATTTGCTGTCTAACACAGACTCGGTCTGTGTTCTTCAGTTCGCTGCATACCTAACTATTTTTCTCCTCCTCTATCGCTCAGCATGCCAGTCTGGCTTTCAGGTGCAGCTGTTATCAGCTGAGATTCATCTTATCTAAGTTAGGAATCTAAAACTAAAGTAAGCACACTCTACAGAAAAAAATAAGTGCAAAGTAGCATTCCAGTTGGGGGTTGAGTATATCCAAGGATGAAGACTCCACAGCCCTTCTAGGCAAACTGTACCAAGGTTTGATCCCCCTAACAACAAAAAAGCTTATTTGTCTTTCTGTCTTACCCGCATTTGAAATTAGTCACTTGAATTACTCTTTAGGTCCTTTAAGTAGAAGAACATTAAAAAAAATTTGCTTGGATTTTTTACCTAGATGCTAAATGTCTAAAGCTAAGTGAAGCACCCAGAATTGCCAGCTGTAGTCAAATAGGTTGGTAATCAGAGGAATAAACTCCCAAGGCTGTAAATTATATAATTCAAGCCCTTAGTCTCAATAAGGAATTTGAACTTACATTTCCACATTTAGATCATTTAGCCATTAGACTGTTTGACTATTTGAAGTAGTGAAGTAGTAGTTTTCTGTCTCTTTCGTTTTGTTTTGTTTTTCCATTAACTGACTCCCATTCCAAACAGATTTATGTTTTGGATATCCAAAGAAAGGAAGATAAAATAGTAACTGTTCTGAGTTAGGCCACTATTTATTCATCACATCAAACTCTTCTGACATGGTTCTGTTCTGGGTGGTTATGGTAGCTCTCCTCAAAGCTGACTACTGAAAATATGCATCTGTCATCATCTCTTCTCCCTCTGAGTATTATGGGGAAAATGGGCATCTGCCAGAGCTGATAACTTCACTGAGGTGTTCATAAGAAGCACAGCATTCTGGACCTTGTTTCTATATATGTTAGTTGAACTGCACACAGTGTTGTGGCACTAAATACACTGAAGGCTGGATCAGCTGTGCTATGGACAACAGATAATATATAATATTGCATAAATCCATGTCCATCACTTTCATTTTTTATGCAGAGTGGAGAAGCTTCAGCTCTGCCTTTTCTACAGCATGAAAGCAATTTTCCTAATATCTGCTACACATGGCTCACTTCTCCTCATACCATCTTCCCCAGGGGAAAAAAAAAATGGATGCATAATTTTTTCGCTTGTTTTTTTTTTTTTCTTGCTTGTTTGGGTTTTTTTGTAACATCTATATGCATATTCCTATACTATTGTAATAAAAACTATAGGGTCAATAAAATATGCCACAACCTGGAGGCAGTAAGCAATGAGGTTTGAGGCTATCCTTGTCCTAGAGGTATTAATTCTATATTTTGTGACTAGAGTACCCCCTGCTCAATTCCCAGCTGCCTTTCCCCTTTCTCTTGCTCAGGGGCATGGTGTCCAAAGGCGGTTGCATATTTAAAAAAGTTTTCCATAGCTGCTTGTGTCCATAAGGCACCACCGATTTTCTGACACAAGCAGAAAAATCACTGTTTAATTGCTTAGAGATAAAGAGTCATAGAGGAATCCATAGCTTTTTTTGTATATGCAGTGAAATAAACATACAATTCCCCTTAGAGCTATTAGAATGTGTCTTTTGTTTCAGCTCTGGGAATTATTAGAGATGCTGTGAGCACAAGTCATTACTGTGATCCAATGATAAAACACAAGGAATCTTTTTCTTTACTGTTGAGACCTCTGGTGAATACTCTCCTAATTATGTTGCACAGTGGTCAGTATTAAGAAGTCAATATATGGGTGAAATTTATTATGGAGAACTATTTGAATATAATACCTTTGTTCCCTCTGCTGAACACAGTTCAAATTTAATCAATGTTTATTCATGTGCCTAACTTGAAAGTACATGATTAAATCAACAACTTCTGAGTACTACTGAGGTCACTGATGTAAAGAGACATGGCTTCTTTGATGCACTGGTGGGGTTCTCAAATAATGGAAGGTCGTTTAATGGAAACGCCTAGCCTTCTGTGGGTATGTTTATAGGTAATTTTCTTATTTAACTGTTCCTTGATGTGGTGCTGTTGCTTTTACTATAAATACTAAAGCTGTTCATTGCATTGGACATTACATGGAAGTAACAATAGAGGGAAAATAAAGAAAACCAACATGCAAATTTAGTAAAATGCTTTACTCTTCTTCACTGCATAAAAAGAAATGTGATAAGCAGTATAAAGGAAGTGACTCTCCTCCTACTGCATCCAGCTCTGGGGTCCTCAGTACAGGAGACTCAGTATATGGAGCTGTTGGAATGGGTCCAGAGGAGGCCACAAAAGCAATCAGAAGGCTGGAGCACCTCTCCTATGGAGAAAGGCTGAGAGAGATGGGTGTTGTTCAGCCTGGAAGACAGAAGGCTCTGGGGTGACCTTTGTGGCCTTTCAATATATATAGGGGGCCTATTAAAAAGGCAGGGTTATGTATTTTTTACCAGGACTTGTACTGACAGGACAAAGGACAATGGTTTTAAACTGAAAGAGGGTAGATTTAGATTAGATGTAAGGAGGATTTTTGATTTTTTTACAATGAAAGTATTGGGACACTTCAACAGGTTACCCAGAGGTTGTGAATGACCCATCATTGGAAGTGTGATTTATGATTGTGATTTATGATTCAGAGTCTCCATATGTACCTTCAGAAGTATGAGAATTCATCACCATTAAGAAATCACTGAGGTTTTTAAAGTTAACTTTCCTACTTTGGCTAAAAGGATGTAGGAGATCAATTGTATTGAGAACAAAAGATGTGTACAACCAGTACTGGAGGAATCAAGTAATTCAACATTCTGTTAATCTATAAAAGACAATATATATGGCAACTGCATTCTGTCCCCGACCTGGGCATACTCACACTCTGACTCAGGAGCAGGGCTAAGCCTTAACTCTAAGCTTGTTGGTCTCTTTCCCTCCCTATGAGCCCTACATTTTAAAATCCTTGTCCTAAAAAAAAAAGAAAGTTAACAAAAAGTTATTCATCTAGCTAGTCAATCTTCAGTATTGCTTCCCTGTAGACATATGTAACAATAAATATGGCAGATGTCCAAATAAAGAGAACAATCTAATGACATAAATCTCCAGTATCTCCAACCTATTAGTTAAAAGCACAAGAAAACAGTTGAACCTTTTTGAGTGACAGCACATCTGAGATACTGCAGATAGAAAAGAGCCTAACTCAAGGACTCTGCAGCAAGAAACCCAAACTCCACTAGGAATCTCTACAGGAAAGAAAAACAAAAACTGAGGTTGCCTGAACGAAAGGCAGAAGTCCATTTCAATGCTACTTCTTAATCTTCCAAGATTCTGTCCCTTTCATTAAGAAAAAAAATCACTCTTCTATGGCATGAAAAACTAAAGAACCCCAATTAATAGAAAAATAACATGATTAAGTATCAACATGTGGATATTTAGAAACTCTTTGATCAGATCAATACCTTGGGTATGTGATTTATTGCGTAAATCATAGAATTTTTCTAGAACCATTTGTCAGCCTCTTGTCATGTACTACCTTTGGGATTTTTTCTTATTTTTTCAGAACCAGTCCATGTAAGAAGACTTTTTATGTAAGTGTCCAAAGGCTTGAAGAACTCTAAGTAGAGAGAGAGGGTGTGTGAAAACTGTCTAAAAAGTTTTCTGAGTAATTTTATCTACAAATTGCTTGGTTTGGCCCAAGTTCTCAGCCATCTATTTTCATCCTGAATGCAGCTCATCTTCAGTGCTGGTGGCAAAATTGTTACAAAGAGGGATTTGCTTAGTGTGCCTAATGTTGAGAGCACCTAATGTTCTGAAAAATGAATTTGGAAAGCTTCCCAGATTGCACATCTGCCCCTAAAATATGAGAATAATGGACTGAATAGGAGAAGGGAGGATTTAGTGAACACTTGCTCTCATCTGTCTTTCCTTACCTAGACCTGTGTGGTACCTCTGGATGACCTTTGTCTTAAGCACTCCCTCAAATAATCCTGGCCACCAGATTTCAAAAGCAAACCACCTACCTGACAGGCAGATGTATGGATGTGATACTGCAAATCAGGTGGTTATATGAGCACCATATGTCAGCAGTTGGAAAGAAGGTGCCATTGGAAGAGAATTCACACTAAGATTAATTAGTAGGTTGAGAGGCCTTTTCTTGCTGCTACTCTTTTTCTTTCTTTTGTGCTGGTGACCCTCATCTTGCCCTGATAATGCATAAAATTCTCCATGAAGGGCTCAGCATTCTCCAAATTAAAGAAAGGTGGATCACAGAATCACAGCATTTACAGATGAACAGGATTCTCAGATCATCATCTCCTATTCCTCCTCTATGATGTTGTTTCACAGAATGTATTTTCTTGACCTCTGTGTACTTGGCACTATGATCCAAGAAGTTTGGCCTCTGGTATTTGCCATCTGGGACAATCCCAAAGCATAATATATGTCACTGTCAGAAAACATTTTCCTGATAATCAACCTAAACATTCCAGGTTTAGGTTGATTAACTCTCATTAGTTTTTACAACAGGCATCAGATGAAATTACTTATTTCATCCTTGGTGTATAAATCTGGGCATAGAAAAATAAATAATGAATTTAAAACATATCTCCAGAGGACAAACTTCTTTAATATCTGTTCTAGCTCTACCTACTAATCAAAACTATTGAAATTAGCTGGTTACCCCTCACTTCAAACTGTTAATTGATGTTTTCTCTTGCTGATTGTTTTTGCTATCACTGCTCACAACCAGTGATGGCGAAAGCCTACACTCTGGATGTCTGCCTCAAGCAGGTATTTACTAATCTATTTTAGATTTCAGTTAGAATGATTCTACTGGAGAACAAATGAAAAATTTTAGTTTTAAAAAATATATTAGTACCACTGATGTGAATTGAAGAACTGAAAATCTGTGAGTGGATTGAACCTGACATCCAAAACACTTATTTTTTAACTACAAAAAATGACCGCATTTTGGATCAAACTAGAAGTTCCTTGAAAATTTGACAGCATCCACTTTGCAAATAACAGTATGTTCCCCCAGGTATGTGCTACCACTTCAGTGAGCTACTATCCTGGTGGAAAAGACAGTGTAAACACAGCCTGAACCATTTCACACAAAATCAGCCAAGTATGAACAGACAGCATGGAAAATTTGGAGAGCTCAAACAGTCCTTCCATCATCAGATGGAAAAAGCCAGCCATCTCTAGCTGGCAAGCAATGCCTCAGGGTAAAAAACCTTCTTCAGTGATCATACTTAGATCTAGAATGGGATGTCTGAATTTGACCTTGATGTCTGCTTGAGCTGTACATGGTTCCTGGAGCTTAAGCACTGTGCTTTCACATATTGTGTCTGTTTTGTGCATTACCCAGTTCAAATTCTTGTGCCCTGAACCACTCTTTCACTATGTTCACTTCCATTTTATTTGGAAGGTAAATAGAGTAGAAATACTGAATGTCAAGGTAAAATGGATATTGGGTGCTAGTATGATCTCCCTTGAACTGTCTGCAATAACTGGCAGTCTCCAGCCTCTGGCCAACACCCATTCCTTTTAGAAAGTAAGAAATATACCTGCTATCTGATACAAATTTTGAGGTTTTAACTGGGACCACTAACCACAGCCCTAGTACACTGAATGTGAACTGACATAAATTACTGGAAAGTGTTAGTACATTTTTCTTTTAGCAAAAAATATTAAAAACTACACAGAACAAAAGCACTTTTATGGCAAGCACTAAGCAGAATTCACTTCTGAACTATTTCACTTCAAGTAAAACCTAGTGGCAGAAAAAGTGAAGGTTGATGAATAAAGATCTTTTCCTCCTACCTTCCAATTTTCTCCCAGGCCAGTTTGCTCTTATGGGATTTTTGATGGTGCTGTTCTTAGCAAAATCTGTCATACCTGAAGGACAAAAACATAGCCAGATGTTTGCCTGTAAACTTTGCAAATACCTGTAACCAAGTTTTATCTTCAGCTTGTTCTACTAGTTTGACTGCATAATTTAATTCAGTGCCTGGCATTGAATTCGTCTTCATGTACCAGCCCCAAAATTGCTGTCTTTTGTCTGTTTAAAAGTGAGGACTCCTCTCAGATAAGGTATTAAAGCAAAATTCCATTTATATTTGCTAAACACGGTGTTGTTACAAGTAAATGGTATGCCCAATTGTACTTATAAAACAAAACATCAATTATAAGAATTACAATAACTGCTGCTACTTTGAATTTAGATATATACATTAGTTAATGTAAGACGGAAGCTGTTGCAACTAACTCTTCAGTCATTATTGTGCACTCAGTAATGTTTCCACAGTATAATGCCTAGATTTTGACATAAACTCTGGAGAGTTAGAAAAGTGAAGATATCTGAACAGTAAAGCTTCTGCTTGAATAGGATCCATCTATCTATACATGTGGATATTTATACATACACATGTAATTATGAATAAATAAAGCAATTCACAGATGTATTAGAACATGGAATACTTTGGAAACATTTCCTAGGAATCAAGCTTTTTCATGTCACAATGAGAAATGAGCCACAACAAGATTACAGCCGTAACCAGAGTGCTATAAAGTGAAACTACCCTGAGCAATGAGATGAGTGCCCATTGTGACACACATGATTACGTGCCCAAATGATGCATTTATACACAACACCTGTGCATGAAGGTTAAGTGTCAAAACAAAAAAAATTAAGGCACTTTGTAGTGAGTTTTCACATTAGCCACTTTGTTAGCCATAGGCACTTCATCAGCTACAGTTTGCCCTTCTTTTAAATGTATTTTAAGGCTTATTTATATTTAGAAAGTTTATATGTAAGTTTCCTCATAAATTTTTAAATGAAAGGGTTTTTAAGGTCAGATTTAAAGAAGGTGACCATGGTAAAATGAACATTTGTGGCTAAACTTTAGGATGTAGTCCAGTCTGAACCTGTGGAGGACACTGTGATGGGAAACAAGCTAACCCATGGAGATTACTCATCTCCTAAAGGTTCTCTAGGGAAATCTCTCTTCATACTCCTCGAAACACCCTAAAATTCTCCCCAGTTTTTCTCTTATGACTTCTGTAGCTATCAATAATCTTACCTTCATCACCTTTCTCAAGAGTCCTTCCCATGCATATTTACATGGTGTTGCACATAGCATCCAGCCTAGTTGTACCCCTTAGGTACTAAAATAATAATAACACTATAATCTAAATAAATAAATAGAAATAATTCATCCTCAAAATCCAGATTAAATATCAGAAGGAAAATACAGAAATTATAGAGTTTCTACCACTGAAGTACCAAGCCTTGTGCCAAAGCAGTTGCAATAAAAGTATTTGAAGGGTCAGTTATTTTGTTAAACCATTTTTGTTACTTGGATTTACTAAAATAACTCACCCACTAAAAAATTTTGTCAGCATTATCCAAATTTTCACAAAGGTCTCCACGAAAGCATTATTTGAACTTCTACTTTTGGTTCACTCTCCCTTGATTTTTGCTCTTCCTTCCCTTCAAAACATCATTTTGATCCATTTAGTTATTTTAAAAAATCCCAAAGTGCTCCATAAGAAAATATTAAATATTCTTATTAAAATACAAATTATTTTTGTCTAAAACTTTTTAGATGCTTGCTAACTCTAACAGTTAAATTCATACATTTGCTCAATTTTTGCTACTCTTCATCTTTTGGGACTGCTTTTGCATGATATATTGGCATGTTCAAATGTACTGTTTCCATTCTTGCATGTTTCCAATCTCAGATGTGCTGATGGCACTTAACTACCAGTTAATAAGATTGGCTCCTAAAGTAGCTGGTATTCAGCCCAGCAATGAAGCCAGACCATCATTCTGTCCCATCAATAACAGACTTTTAATCAAACAGAAATAGCGCAGTTTTGTCAATTGCTACCTCCTATAAAGAGCACCTTTCTGTGCCAGAGCCCTTTTGTCTGACAGGAGATTTAAATACATCATGCACACAGTATTGACACAAATTCCTTTAAGAAGAGCACTTGTTTTCATATCGAGTCTGTCCCTGACTCTGGTAGATTGAATTATTTTTGTACCTTCACAATCCCTATTCGTTTTGCTACTTGTCCTAAAGGCCCCACTGTGCTTACATCTTATGGTAAAAATTCACCAAGGAAACACTCATTATGCTTATTTGGCATTATAATAAACGTACTCCAAAGCCAGTCCAAAGACTTAAATATGTCTCCAGGTAAATTGTGTAAGTGTAGAGTAGTGATTTCCTTTTACTGCCACAGTATTCTCTGTAATTCCTAGGTACAGCTAGTTACGGAAAAAAGAAAGTGTCATTCTGTCCTATAACTTCTCTGATAAATAGGATCTAATGACAACAGCATCCCTATTGGAAAACACAGACCATTGGTCAAAAATTGTAACAAAAAAAAAATAAACGTCATTGCACTATTAGTCAATGGCAATAACCATGTTAGGGTGCAGACTTATTTATACCATACCTGAAAATAACTGATGTGTAATAGCCTTAAAGTTCCTTGTTCAGCAGCCAACACACTCAAAGCATTTTATGTGCAATTATCACGAAATAATGTACCCAAATTGACCAACTGTTTGAAATATTCTTAGACACAGATTCACAATTGAAGTCAATTAGTTTAAGATTTTTTTTTTAATAACTTGATTGCTAAACCAGAGCTCTGGGATTAGTTTATAATTATTAATAGAGAATGTATTAGGACAAAATGTGCTTCTTAATTAATTTCTTTAAATTTACATTTACACTGCCTGGAATTATTTATGTCCAATTTCCAATTCTGGAACCAATCCTGCTGTGAAATTGTAGCCTTCTGAAGCATTTGGCAACTGAGAAATCTAGCTATGAAATTTTACTCATCATTACATTTTTCTCTTTTCCAATTTTACACTTAATTATAGACCATTAAATCAGTCTCCAGTAAAAGTATAAAATTGTCTGTCTTATGCAGAATGGTTTTTTATTTACCATCATTGACTGAATGTTGGAACACTCAGACCAAATTCTTTTATACATTTATTTGTTATACTGCTTACTGTGGAAAATGCAGAAATCCCTAAAATAGCTTTACAGTCCCTCCCAATGTTTGGCAAACATTCAATCCAAAATTTCCATTTCACCTGTATTTGTTTCAGGTTTTCTTCCGTCTCATATAAATCACTTTTCTTCCCCCTTCCTTCATCCCTCTACTCCTCCTCTTTTCAAAATAAGGATATATCTGAGTCCATTTTAATAAGTTCCTTTTTTACTTTTTTTCAGAAATCTCTCAGAACATCAGCTTTAGAAGTTATGGTTCACTGCTAGAACCATAACCCTGACTGTGTTTCAGTCAAGATGAAAAAGAAACAGATGACAAACAAAAACATAAGAACAAGATAGGAAAAAATTCCCACTTGGTGTGCCTATTAAAAGACAGGTGAGCAACTTTAAAACTGCTATTCTCTCCAATGTTCTAGTAGTTCTCAGACCAACATTTTACACATACCACTCTATTCTAAACAAACTTCATTGTAATCCAGAGAGCCTTTGCCTGGGACTTATACTGGGAGCATACAAAATCAGAAAAACAGCACCAAACCCATAAATTGGCAGGGCACCTTGCTGTTACCTTTCAGAACCAATTCAGAGAGGTACTTATTTTTGTGAGTAATCCATTAATCAGCTTGAATGAATTCAAATCTATGTTCCCTATTTCCCAGGGGAAAAGAGGTCTATACCAGTGAGCTAAACAATTCTCTGAACAGAAGTGCCTTTCTTCATCCCACATAAGTGGTACAAAGACACGAATAACACACAAACTATCCTATCAGTGTAATCTTTTAAATTTAGTGACTAGGTTATTCAACAGACCAGGGCAAGATACCTGGACTGGAGTTACAGCTACTACATCTTGTTATGCTTTTAAAATGAAACATTTCTTTAATAAAACACAAAAATAAAGGTTAAGGGACAGAAATATAGTTCTGCAATAACGAACTTGGCCCATTTTTTTTTTATTTTTTTTTTTAGTACAGAGGGGTTTTTTATACTTCGTTTTTCTGTATCTCAATCAAAATCCACTTATCTCTACAGGAATATATTGACAAGATCAAAGATTTGAATCCAAGTTCAAGAATGTTTCTGAATACATGTTTAATTTTGAGCAGAGTTACTACCCTCGAAGGTTATGGGGGTTTAAGTTAATATATACTAAAACGTGACCAACACTACATATACCTTATATAATTTAGAATCAGATTCCCTGATTTTAAGAGAAAAAAAGCAAATATTAATTGGATCTTATTTCTCTTAGTTTGGCCAATGTAGTAGCAAACAGGTGCAGTACAATGGATTTTCTTTCAACTTGATCATCAGCAGCAGCACAGGTGATGTGTCCATGTCACCACTGTAGACCCAGGATGTGCACCACTTACAACACAGCAGGTAGGCAGTGACACAATATAATGAAGATTATGGGGGGTAGAAACAGAGATTTATTATCTGCTGATAAGAAAAGACAAAAGACCATCTTAAACTTCCAGCTCCAACTTCCAATCATATTGAATACATTAGGATGGAAGGAAAAGGAAATTAATTTCTTTTCTGTATTGAGCATGGTGACTGTTGAGTGAATGTACATCTAAACCTCACAGAAGACCTATTCCAAAGTCTTTTACAGAACAGTGGTTCAGTTAATGATGCAGAATATATGAAATAAAAAATTACAATTGTAATGACCTCTCTGCATAATGTGAATACATCCTTATGATACAGGAAAGGCAGAGTCAATCACCTGACTCAGTCTCACCTGCACTCTGCTGAGAAAGCACAATAACAATGTCTGAGGAACATGAGTGGAGTGGTAACCAGGAGAAAAAAAAAAAAATTAAATTTAACAGGAAATTCAGTCACTGAGGTTTTTTATCTTTCTCCATTAACAGACCATGGGACTAGAAAGCCATACCTTCAGCAGTGAGGGTTACACTTCTATCTAGGAGATTGTACTGCTTATAGCAACTCAAAGCCAGAATTCCCACACAGCATATCCCAACCGAGACTGCCAGCATTTAAATAGTTTAGACAATGGCCGTGTTGGATGGTATTGGATCATCATTCTCACTAAGTGCTAGACGGTGCTGCAAACACTCGTTAAGACATCATACCTAGTTCCCTGCCCTCTCTGGTGAGTATGGAACTACTTATATAACAGATGGTGTCAAAAAACAACCGTTTTTCTTTGCCTTTTATTTCACTTATCTGCTATTTTTTTCATTTTTTTTTTAATCTATTGTCTTATCATATAGGAAACAATTTGTCTATATTTTAAATGAATTCTCAAATGGACATTCAACAGGAGATTGCTTTATTGGTGTGTCCTGATGTTTCTTTTCTTTTAGTTATGATATTATCAAATTCCTGCTTCCCACAATTGCAGGATGTAGCTGAATTAACAGCTCACCGTTTATGATTAGTTGCTCAAAAGAATACCTATATATCACTGTTCATAAAATTGTCAGACAATTAAGCTGGTTAGTCTTCTTCAGTGCTTTTTTTTTTCATATTACATTTTTATGAAAAATAATCCTGCTCTACATATTTTCAACTGGGAATAAAATGCTCATAAAATTAAAAAAAATTTCTTCCATAACTAGAAATTCTCTTAATGTTACAGAATGGAATAATTCCATAAATTTCAAGGTAGAGTATTGCACATTCTAAGAAAAACACAGATCTAAAGCTTTCACCCTGATAATTTCCATTCTACAATTTGTTTATTTGTGAGAAAACATGATAGTCTATTTGTAGTGGTTTTGGTTTGGGCTTTTCCTGGTAACTGGGTCATAAGTAAGGAAGTATTCCATCTCATTTCTTTACGTAAGCAAAGATATAAAGAGGGGAGTCGGAAGTTAGGAGGCAATCCTTCTTCTGGCAGTGTTGGAGGGCAGAGGAGCTCCCTGTGGTCACTCTGCTGTGGGAGTGGGCCGTAGGTGTCTGCTGATCAGCCAGCTGGGTTGGGAGGAGGTATCCCGAGATTCAGGAAGAGCAGTTGTTTGGGTGAGAGGGAAGTGAAAACTTGTTTTCTGTCTCTTTTCTCCTCTGTATATACATATATAAACTCTTTTAGTTCTAC
>JAWWEE010000105.1:103874946-103885321 GCA_035221455.1 Xenops minutus
TTGGAGGAGGTATCCCGAGATTCGGGAACGGCAGTTGTTTTGGTGAGAGGGAAGTGAAAACTTGTTTTCTGTCTCTTCTTCTCTGTATATACATATATAAACTGTTTCAGTTCAACTGAAGTTCGGTTTCACAGTTTTCCTTCCCCCTTCCCCCCACCCTCATGGCCAGGAGGGGCCTTAGGGGTCTCTGTCCTGGGCCCTTTGGCTCTTGGCATTTGCCCAATTTTTTTTCAACCCCTCTCGCTATTTTATTTTCCAACAAGACATTATTATAGTCTTATAATGATTATCAAAGAAACATACAGGCTCAAAAGTGCAGGCATTGATAGTTTTGTAGGCAGGAAACCAGACTGAAAGATTCTCAGTCTGTTCTCAGATATCCAGAAAGCATTTTCTGTGATCTGAGCAAGGTTTTGTGCCACTATAATTCATATTTCATTTATTTTCATATTACAGTTTGCCTACACAGTGCTATCCAGTCTCTGTAATAAAAATAACTCTTCATTTTTTGTTGAAGTTCCTCTCAGTGATCAGAGAGGTAACCTGGACAATAAGGAGAAGAAATATGTAACTTATCCACTGTTGTAATCTTTTAAAGGTCCCTCCCGAGCATGTCCTTTGGATGTAAATATATAAATAAAATGAAAACTCATTAATTTAATTCCTATCATCACCATCATCAGTGCTGATCACAACATTAAACCTAATAACATTCTCTAAGTGCTTCATTTTCATGAAAATGGATTGTCAATCCTCAAATGGGAGTTTTAGATCCAAATAGAAATCCGCTGTTGTAGTTTTTATGTAAACCAGAAAAGTAGTAATGAGTTAAAAACACTCTAATTTTTAAAGTTTAGAGAGAGCAGAGATAAAACCCCAAAAAGTGAGTGAGAAAGTCATGGTAGCTTACAGCTTTCAAAACTAGACCCATTATTTTAACTTAAAGAAAACAAGTTTTAAAAGTAAGGGAACATAATTAATCTGTGAATTACATGTTACTGAATATTAGGAGCATTGATTAAAACAATCATTAAAAGTAGAAAGACTTCTAATTGAACCCTGTGTAACAGGAATAACCAGTCTGGCTTCTAGACTAAAAAATCCTACTTCTTTGATAAATCGTGATTTTTATAGGTATCAAAAAAGCTACAGGGTGAATTGCTTGAACTTTCATTTATAACTTCTTTGAACTTTCAGATAATTATTGGCAATATTCCTCGATGTTAAAGAAAATTAATAGGCTAAGAAGTTTTGTGTGTAACAAATATTTTCCAGGACTGAAAGACAGAATCAGGAAAACCTAGTCAAATACTAACAAGTGAGAGAAGGAGAAAACAAGGCTCTGTCCAACACCAATGCCATATTTAATACTTGCCTGAAAACTGTAACTAATCTGCTGTCTTCTTCTCAAATTTTTGATACTGATAATATTCACCTGCTGAACAGTCGCAAAGTTGTTTGCTTGTCCTTATTTGAGGAAAAGCTTTTGCACATAAATTAATGAAGTAATTTTAAGAAAAAACACTATTATTCAATCTTAGCACAGTTAATGATAACTTTGATTGCCTATACAGGATATCCTTTATCTTCCTCAAGAAGAGTACAAGCAAATGCTACTTTTCTTCAGATTCAGAGAATAGATTTATAGATAATATCTAAATTCTCTTCACCAGTAATATTTGAAATAAAGATAATTTTCTTTAGTATTTTTTATTTTTCCAGGAAAGGCTATGTCTCCTCCCTCATCTTTCCCTTCTCACTATGTCCCCACAGAATAAGAGATTTAAAGTATTGAAGGACACTTCTTAGGTAGGGACAACACATCAGAAAAGTACAGAATAAAACACTGGAACATTTCTATGAGAAATTTACTGTTTAGTGTATAGAAAGAAACAAGTATTTCACAAAATAAAAATCACAAGCTCTTTTTATCACTATTGAGTATTTTTTTTACAGAGGAACTGGAATGCTCTCTATCAGCATATCATGTTATTTCAAAGAGCCTTAAAGTTAAGTGCCACGTGCACCACTTTTCTGGCTGACCAAATGCAACCTGTGCTATTAAATAAAAGTTCTTTCCACTTTATGTTTTCTCAGTGGGTCTCAAGGTCGGGTTTTTTCTTCACAGAGGTCTCATAAGAAACCAAAAAGGTTTACAGATGCATGTGTGCTGAGCAGCAATGTTAAGCAATTCTTACTACTTTTTCTATATCAGTCCCACAATATCTTCCCAGAGAAGTTGCATTCAATCCATGTAAGCTGTTGGTTGTGATATGACTTCTAGCAGCTAAACAATTTTGTGATATCTTTGGGAAAGAAACCAACAGAAACCCCAAAACTTTACAGTCACGAAATTCCCAAGTTATAGCAACAAAATATCTGGAGAGAAAGAACATCTTTGCATGAGAAACAATAATAGAATTTCTATATGGTTTTTGAACTAGATTGATGGCACATGCATCCATGGAAACTTTTGGCCTTCAGGAAAAAAAACCTTCCTAGGAGAAAAATTCTCCAGTTTCTGCCTACCTTGACATAACTCTATATATTGTTTTAGCTCAGATCAGAAGTGAGCTTTGACATGCTAATCTCTAAATTGTCCCAACTGATTGTTCAGACAAACTTCAGTATTCTCATTTGAAACCAAACTGGAAGGTGCATTTCGGGAATGTTGACTCTGACACTGTCATTAGGCATGAGCCTGTCAATAAGTCCCTGGGCCACAAGAGCTCATCAAAACTGAAATCCCCGAAGTGGGGACTGAGTACTTAGCACCTGATGCTTCATTTTCCAGGTCCTCTCCTGTACTCACCAGCCAGTTTTGTTCCACCTTACATGCAAACTGTATCTCACAAAGTTGGATGTAAGGATGTCATAGATGACCACATCAAAAGCCCTTCATCAGAAATCAATTACATTAGTCAGGCAAATTTGTCCATGGTGAAGATATGTTGGCCGTTACTGGACATCCTCTGGGGTTCTCAGGGATCTCCTCTGATCACAATACAATTAAATTTAAACATATATAAAAATTAAACATATTAAAATGGTAAAATGTATCAACTAGTTCCTTTAGGGAAATATAGAAAGTGCAAATTAGTTGCATGAGCAGGTATAAATACTATATTCAGAAAACATTGCTAGAAACATCTGGAAACACCTGGAGGGAAACTGGAAAGATTTAAGAAATTATCTAAATGGATAAGGAGAATTTACTTAATCTAGCACATTAAAAAAAAAACAATGTTATCATAATTTTTCAATAGAGAAAACTTTTTAGCATTTTCCTAGAAAGTTCTTAATAGGAAATTCACTAACAATAAAATTCCGTCATTAATGAAGAAAAGCATAGAGCATAATTACCCTCTTTATGATGCTGTCATTTTGCTGACAACGGAAAAATGCTGACATGAAGAAGGATTAATTCCTGGAGTAATAAAAGAGGCAGAAAAATGTAAGACAACTGAGCATCACCAAGCAGCCTGCCCCAAGGACCAAAGCAGACCCACCACTCCCCACATGGCTGGCAACTGCCTGACCAGAAATGACCTGCTGGGTGCTCTGGTTGATGAGCACGTTCCTGCTCAGTCTGATACACCACAAGTCCCAGACACACACTGCCCATGCTAGCAGATAAGTAACTGCTCTGTATTCCTGCCTATGTTCTGCTTCCAATGTAGTCTGATGCATAAAAAAGGCACCCAGACACCACTAACACAGTGGGGAAAGGTTAACAGCTCAGTCACTGTGAGAGGAGCTTAAATATCCTGTGCATAGCTGAGTTGCCTCAGAGGGGTCATCTGCTTTCGTTTTAAGACTTAGATGTGAATCGGCCCAGCCTCCAGCTGCTATTCAGAGGGGTGACTGCATCGGTTTTTAGTATGATAGGACATACCTTCCTCTCCTGATGCCTTCGGTACCACTCCAACTATTAGGTGCAGACCAGCCTGCGCTGGAGTGGGCTGCTCTGATTTGACAAAGTAACAACACTACAAAACTGTAAAAACTCTTTTTTGCATCTTCATATTTAATTATCTTCTTCCTCTCTGTCTCTCTGCCTACTCTTTCTCAACTCAAAATAAACTTTCTCTGAACTGTAGTAGATAAATTCATTACTATGTTGTCCTTTACCTTTTCTCCAATGGAAATCAGACCACAAAAAGATACGACACTCTCTAGGGGTTTGTAAACAATAAGATCTACTCTTTCTTCCTTTCCCCTCAGGAAAACTTATTTTCTTATTCCCTAAGCTTGTGCCTCATAAAACAATATAGCAAAGCAGGACACAACCCAGGAATTTTTCCTCTCCAGTTTAAGAAACTATTCTGTGCCTTTATCAGCTTAACTATAACCGACTAAGACGCAAAAGTAAAAGTTCGTTTTGAGAGCTGCTTTCAGATTAATAAGCACTATATGCTTATATGGATGGTTTTGGTTTTGTTTTGTTGTTTTTTTCTGTAAACATCTATATATTGACCAAATCTGATGCAGAAAGGGAAATTAGAGGTAAACTGTTTCACTTCCCTATCCCTGCAGTAACTTTCTTTTAGGAAAAGTCTGCCAGAGGACCAAGTCATGCCTCCTGCATGGTTAAGCTTGCTTCATTTACCATAGGCACAGATTAACAGCCCTTACCACTGCACCATCCTACTTTCTTGTTCAGACATCTGCTAGTCTTTCAGGATATTACACCACTGTTGACTGAGAAATAACTGGAAAATGCAATGACTTACTGTGATAACATCATCTTTTCATTTAGATTTTTGCAAACAGTGAAAACTGAGGGATTCCAAATGCTGAAGTTTGACACACTTAAGTGATGCATAGGCTTTCTTTTTTTAAAAAATAAATTACTTTTTCCACATTTTTTTCTATCTGTTGCTCTAACTTAAAAGGTCTGTTTCAGACTTACAAAATTAGAAACACAGTTAAGTGTGAGAATTATTTTTTTTTTTGTCCAAAATTATCAAAGACTCATAGCATATCTTCTGGAACTTCTCGAATTTTCTGCATAGGGCAGACTGAGATCAGGAATAAGGAAAGCATTTCTTTGGTTCAGATCTAAGCCAAATAAGCATAGGTTTTATTAGTCTTATCCTGACAGCAGAAAAATTCCAAGAAGCCAAAATTCCAGGAAGCCAAAAAAAAGAGAGCCTCCTTTAATCTCTCTGACCCAAAAATAGACCAAAATGTTATAATAAAAAGAAAAATAAATGATTGATTCATTAAATAAATTTAAGTCATGAGCAGGGGGTTGAGCTAAATAATTTTGAATTGGCATTTATAGAAATATATTAGTAAATTTACTCACTTGACTACCAAGCAGGAAGATGGGTTGTGAGGTTAATAGTATAATTATATATAAAATAATTGTTGGCAGCATCTAATGTGAAGAAAGGGCAGAGGAACAAGGTTGCCTTATTCAATGCCAGCACCTAAGTTCAAGATGACTGCATTTCAGATAAAGTATAGGTCAGTGAAAAACAGTCAGAAAAAGAAGAGTTCCTGATTTGAAAGTGTTTGAAGTGACTGTACCTTAAAAAAACCAGACATAAAGCAGCACACTGTTAAAGTCTGAATACTTGTATATATGAAGAGGAATTTGAACAGGTAGTTAACAGTTATAATTGATTATATGGTTTGCAAAATATAAACAAGTATAAAAAAATAAAATACAAAAAACAAAATCTGTCCTTGAAAGCTGGGAACCCAGCAAATTGTGTAATGAATAGATAAATTAATGTCTTAAACACGTAAAGCTAGATGAAATATATCAAGATCCCTGACAAAATCCTAAGTCTATCCAGCTCATTTTTCTATATGGCTGGGAAAGGAGTGAGCTGAAACTTATAAGGTTAATCACTGAGCCACTCTTCAAAAGCATCTTTAAACATTTGCTTAGCTTCTCTTTTACAGAATTCATTATATTGTGCGGCTTTCACATGTGCTTAAGAGTCTGAATAGGAATTGCTTTAAATATTTTCTGTGTTTGACTAAACTGGACTGTAAATATATCTGGTGCTTCACCTGATGGGAAACAGAACCTGGCAAGATTGTTAATTAAGCTCTAAATTAAACTAGTCATCTATGTTTCCTTGTCAGTAAAGGGATGATTGCTCTCCAGAGGTGATTTTTTTCTCACCACAGAACTGTTCCATCTGGACATGTTTAGACAGACACATAATGTTTAGATGGGTCCCACAAAGACAGTGCAGAGCCAATGCTGCTTTAAACAAGCTATCTCAAGGTCCAGCAGGAGACCGGCAATACCAGCATGGACAATGACTCTGCTTGTCATGTCACACTATTCCTCCTCCTTCAACAAGACCAGGGATATCTTCCATCTGCTGGTATACGCTCTAACCTAAGTAGAACAATATCATTACCCCTCCCAAAAATACCTCTTCTTAATTGCTTTTTTTAGCATAGACCAATTCTCTGAAATGTTTTGAAAGAGTGGACATCAGGCAGTAGTTCATGACTGGAAAGAAGTTGGAAATAAGAAATGGCCAAAGCACCTGAATGCAAAAAGGAGAAAGATTTGGGATTCATCTTCATCCTCAGCAGGCTGCTTATTCAGTCTGCCACTTTTCATGGTACCCAGTCTGAAAAGTAAATTGCATTCCTATCTGTTGTTCAGGAAACCAAACAGTTCTAAGCAGGTGTGGATTACAGTGCTGTGAGAAAGAAACCTAAAAGTTAGCCACAGCAGTGTCTGAGTGAGATGTCAGTGTTGCACTGACAAAACAGTTGTGACAGTGGCAGAGCACAGAACCAGCAAGTATCAGACTGTCTCAGAGAAAATACAAACTTTCTATTTTTTGGCTGAATTCTGAATTAGATAAATGTCGAAACCTACCGCATATTTCTTCAGAACTGAAGGACAAATAAATGCATTTCAAGATTATAAAATTAGGACTTTGTGAGAGCATATTAACTGTTTTGTAGAGATTTGAGCTCACAGTGAGAAAGACATGCTCTTCCCTCTACTCAGTGCTGGTGATGCCTGACCTAGAATACTGGGTCCCATTATGGGCTCCCCAATAATAAACAGAGTCACGGACACACAGGAGAGAGTCCAGTGAAGGGCTGCTCAGGTGATTAGGGGACTGGAGTCTCTGCCCTCTGAAGAAAGGCTGAGAGAGCTGGGACTGTTTGTTCAGCCTGAAGAAGAGAAGGCTCAAGGGAGATCCCATCAATGTATGTAAATACTTGGAAAAAGGATGCAAAGAAGATAGAGCCAGGCTCTTTTCAGTAATGCCCAGAGACAAGACCAGAGGCAATGAGCACAAACCGAAACACAGGAGGTTCTGTCTAAATATCAGGACAGTACCTCGAGGATGATCAAGCACTGGCACAAGTTGCCCAAGGAGATGGTGAGTTCTCGCTCCCTGAGGAAATTCAAAAGCCATCTGGACAGAGTCCTGAGCAACTGGCTCTGAGTGGTCCTGCTTGATCAGTGGGGTTGGGCAAGATGAACTCCAGAGGCCCCTTCCAACATCAACCATTCTTTGATTTGGTGATTATCTCTTGTGTGGTTTGCATGTTAAGGAGCTGGTGGCTATCTGGAGGACTGAGCACTGACCTCAGCTGTATCTGCCCTAGTAAATTAAATGAGTAATAGTCTGTTTGTTTATCCTGAGACCAGGCAGTGCATTTGAGTTCATTCTGTACAACTCAAGTCCCTTCTTCCTTAAAAAAGGTGGCTTCATTCATACTATCTTATAGGAATTGTCCGTGACTTTTATTAACTCAGATACTAGCATTGTTTGGGGCTAGTGTTAAGTAGCAAAACCCAAAAAAGTGGCAACGAATGCAGTAATGATTAAAGAGTATAAATAATCCCATGCCAGTGCTGGGACGATATCCTGACCTCATTCAGCTTAATAGTATAGATGCAGCTTTTATATTTATATACGTATAACAAAGGAATACCTAAAATAGAGCTTTAATTTCACTGTATTAATATTTAGCATCAATCTTCTTAGCAACACCATATTTGGCACCGTCTTCTAATGATGCCCTGGGTTTGGTATCTAACCAATACTTCCTCTGTTAATTAAGGTTGTCTTCTTACTCTGTCTTTGGTGTGACATGCCTGCAATACAATCAAGAACAGTTAAACAAAATACATGCTTTTTATCATTATTGTCACCATATTTGCATCTCTAAATGCACATAGGGCAGAAATCCCTTGAGATTTATGTTACTACTATGTACTTTTTTTCATACATTACATTTAAGAACTTAAAAGCTTTCTGTTGTGTTTTTGAAGCCCACTATTAAAAATTAAAATTACTAATAATAAAGCTAAAACTACTTTTGCCTGAAAATTCTATACATTTATATCATTAAATATTTGTCTTATAGGAAGATATTTTCCATGCATTTCAATAAGCATGCCTGAAAAGCACATTTATAAGTATGGCAAAATAAAGTATGTATCACTGATAAAAGGGAAATACACATTATAATTAGGTATAAGCAATATCGGAAATTCTGGGCAAATAACAAAGACAGAAAGCTGTGCATATTTTAAGGCAGAGTAATTCTCACATTTTGCCAAAGGAAAGGAGTCATCTCAATTTTATGTTTTAGTCTGAAAAATGTATTTACAAGTCTATGTTTTCCTTTTAGTTACACTGGTATAAAATTTAAAGATCCATATTCTTCCTATAATTAGTCATGGTTTTGACAAATCAAGTGTCTTGTTTGTCAGTGTCAAGCAATAGCAAATGTTCTTTAAATACTCAAATACATGAATAATTACAATGTCTTAAAATATAGTTTTATATATATAAAATGCTTGGGGTTTAGTATGAACAATGTAGAATACAAAACTATAATTCAAAAATATTTTGATTACACTTTTAATTCAGATAGTGTCTTAGAAAGAAAGATGTATCATTCTTTGAAGTGCCTGTTTTTCCAGGAACTAATGAATGTGAACCTTTCTTCAGATGTAGAAAATTGTCCTTCAAAACAATAATTATACTAACAGGAAAAGCCGCTTTCACTTCAGCTATAGAGTAAGTATAATTTCAATGTTATTTCTTTTGTTACATCTGGATTACTTTATTTCATTTGATGTTGAACAGATGACTTATGGTTTAGCTTCTGTGTGAGAATGAATTTTTCTTTCAAACTACAGAGGATAGTCAGAAATTGTTAACAACTACCTGTTAATGCTTTACAGTTTTTAGCCTTTAAACAAAGAAAAACCATCAAATAGCAATTAATAGCTTTTACACTACAATTCCTGTTCAAATACAAGCCTTCATTTCTTCCTTCTTTCTCCAGTTTTTTCAGATATTGACTTTACAAGAAATATAAAATTTCATCCTATTTGTCCAGTCTACATGTCTTTGAAAACAAGGAGCATAGCCAAGGTATAGATCACTGGAGTGGAAAGCTGGATTCTCATCCTAGCTTTGCCTTGACAGTTTGTGAAATCTGTGTGGGGATTCACTGAGCTTATTTTCTGCAGGTATAAAGGGAAGAAAAATAACACCTATTATTTTCTCAAGTGCTTTTGGGATTTAGAAATGTGAAATGGAATGTTAGACTGTGACATCCACAAAAAAAAAATTCTTGATATTTCTGTAGTCTCTGTAGATACACAATATAGCATTATTTATTACAAACTAATATCAACAGAACAGAAACATCTTATATACATATAACTTAACAAAGCAAATACTGCTTCATGCTGATAATTACTGAAGGTATTTAAAAATTGGAGTTATCTTTTAATCAGGATTAACCAAAAATTTTAAATTTGCTTAGTCATTAACTGAAATGCAAAAAAAAATTCTTTCTAGTTTTTACCTTGCTGTGATGCTTTCCTTCTGGCATAGACTTTCTGCTTACACACCAGAGAATTGCAGGCTAATAAACATCATAAACTACCTTGTTTATCCTTATATGTTCAATACACAGATAATTATTTCAAATGCTCATATCAAACTCCACATCTCATATTTTTTAAGACATAGGAAAAGAAATGTAGTATGCCTCAAAAATTCACTCTCCAGTGTGGGCTCTGTGTAGCTCAAACAGTCCTTCTGATTCTCCTAATCTATAATATCTGGCCTTTAGGTAGAAATATTCCTACAGAAAGATGGTCTAAGTTCTTGAAGTGGGATGTGGTTCTTCTCTAGACTTTGAGAAACCCCAAGAATACTCCATGTCACAGACCTTGGGGGGAAACGAGAAGAGCCATTCTGCACGCAAAGGCGGGGTAATGCAAAATGGCCAAATATTTATTAGAGTACAACGGTTTTATAGGGGCTAGCTAGAGGAGCTAGAAACTAGGCGGGGTTCTGGGAGGAGATTAACAGGTCTGAGCCAATAACGGGGAAAAGGGGATGGGCTA
>JAWWEE010000105.1:103885421-103916601 GCA_035221455.1 Xenops minutus
TTGTCAAATAATGATGTATTTAATTGTTGCTGTCTTCCTTTTTGCTTTTCTTCTTATTCTTCTTTTTCCAATTCCTGCAATCCTCTGACTGTACTCCCACAACTCCATCCAGTACTCATCTATTGTCTTTTATGTCTCAGATCTCTCTCACTGCATGACTCAGTTCACTGGAAGTTGTCTAGATTATGACTGCCATGGGAAGAGCTCATTATTTAGCTATGTACAAAAGGCACCAGGGAAAGGATGTGAGGAGGGACTAAAGCAGCTCCAATTAGCCACCAGCTCCTCCATCCACCCTCTCTCATGGTGAGATGAGAAGACATCAGAAATGTTGCTTCTCCTTTTCCAGTGTAACCAAACTCAGTAGCTTGGAGAAAACAGTTTTGGTACAAGGCTGCAAGAAGCTTCAGGAATTAGGGGACCTGCTGGAAAGGAGGTTACATAGGCAATGGCTGGAGAAAAGTGTTGGTCCTCTCCAAACATAGTCCAGACACATTATGGAAGAAGTTGGGTGGGAGAACTGAAAACAACCTAATCTGTGGGAAAGTAGAGGAAGTACTGGGAGTCAGGCTGCAATATTTGTCAGTAGAGTGTACTACACTGTGGCCAGTGCCAGCTTTGCCAGAGCTCAGGCCCAGGTCAGTTCTGTAAGTGACCAGGGAACAGTGGAGGTCAATCCAGAGGAGCAGATGTCAGCACACAGCAGGGTCCAGGGAGCAGCAACAGCAGGTGGGAGGATGACCCAGGTAACAACATGAAAAAGAGGCCCAACAATGATGTTTGAGAACAATGGGTCCTAGAGATGTTAAGTTACAGACGAAAGATTCATTCATATCCATTACAAATTAGTTGCTTAGCCCTGAATTTAATCAGTAAGTTTTTACTACACCACAGTGTAGATATAATAGCATTTCAGTTCTGTTAGTAAGTCATATTATGGTGTGGTCATAAGCAAAGTAGACTGGATATTTAGGAATATCTTTGGGTGAATATTTGCAGATATTTTAAGATAGGTGCTTTTAACAGCTCAATACTCATTAAAATATATTTATCTATGTATTTTGTTTTTGAAAAAAATAAAAGCATCAAACAAGGTATGATTTCATATTAATTCAAAATGTTTGTTCATAGAATCATAGAATATCAGGTTGGAAAGGGATCTCAAGGATCCTCTGGTCCAACAAGATGGCCCAGCACCGTGTTCAGCTAAATCTTGGAAGTGTTGAGGTGTCCACCACTTCTCTGGAGAGATTATTACACTGGCTGGTTTTTCTCACTGTGAAAACTTTTCCTCTTGTGTCCAATTGGAATCTCCTCAGGACTAACTTGTACCTGTCACCCCTCCTCTTTTCTATGTGACTCCTCCTAAATAGGGAGTCTCCATCCTCTTTTTAGCACCCTTTAAATACTGGAACATGGTGACAAGGTCTCCCCTAAGTCCTCACCTTGAATATTGTGTGCAATTTTGGTCACCACTATATTAGAAAGATATTAAGCTCTTTCTTAATATCCAATTAAGATATACCCAAAGGAGGGCAATGAAGATGGTGAAGGACCTCAAGGGGAAGCCATATGAGGAGCAGCTGAGGGCACTTGGTCTGTTCAGCCTGGAGAAGAAGAGACTGAGGGGAGACCTCACTGCAGTTACAACTTCCTTGTGAGGGGAAGAGGAGGGGTGAGCACTGATCTCTTCTCTGTGGTGAGTAGCGACAAGACCTACGGGAATGGCCTGAAGTTGTGTCAGGAGAGGTTTAGGCTGGATATCAGAAAAATATTCTTCACCCAGAGGGTGGTTGGGCACTGGAACAGGTTTCTCAGGGAGGTGACCACAGCATCAAGCCTGGCAGAGTTCAAGAAAGGACTAGATGATACTCTCAGGCATGTGGCATGACTCTTGGGGATGGTCTTGTGCAGGATTGGACTTGATGATCCTTGTGCATCTCTTTCAACTCAGTGTATTCTGTGATTCAGCGATTCTTTTCCCAAGGCTAAACAAACACAGATCTCTCAGCCCTTCCTTATACATCAGGCTTCCCAATCTTTTGATCATCTTTGTGCCCCTTCTCTGGACCCTCTCCATCCTGTCCACACCATTTTTATATAGGGGGGATCAAAAGTGACCACACTGTTCCAAGAGTGGCCTGACAAGTAGACTGGGATAATGCCTTTATTTCTGCTGGTGATGTCCTTTTTGGTGCATCTTGTTGGCTTGCTTTGCTACAGCAACAAATATGTTTTATTTTACCTGTTGTCCAAAGCTTGCTAGGTATAAACACAACGTTTTCATGACATATAGCTTCTTCCGTCATACAATCAGATCTTTACCTCCTCCTTCTCCTTCTGGTTTATAATGGCAAGTCATGCCCTCCTGCTGATAAGATCATAAAAGCAGCTATATGACAAAACTTGCAGCCACTAGTAATGACAGTTTGTTATGAAATTGTAAAACACTCAAGTATATGTGGAATTGACTTTAATTAAATCACATCAAAGGAATAAATTTGCAGTGAACAAAACACACGGCATGCAAGGCAATGCAGTTGTGCTCTTCTAAACAAAGGCACTTCATGTCGAATTAATTTCCTCTTAAATAGATTAATAATTCTCCCTTCCGTACCTCATTATATTTCCCAAATTAAGCCTGGGGAAAGAAAAAAACTCAAACAAACACACAAAAAAACCCAACAAACAAAAACCCCAAACAAATTAAAAAAAAAAAAAAAAGGGGAGGGGACACAAGAAACAAGAAAAAAAGAAAAAGAGAGAGGGAATAAGGCTAACCAACTACTTTCATAGAAATTAGTGATTATAAAAACTGAACAAAGCTCCCATTGTGCCATGAGATGGTTATAGTATCAGGACTTTAATGGGACATGAAGCCTTTCTTTCTGAAACCTGTTTCTGACCTAGATGCCTTGACACCGAACCATCTCAAACGCAAATAAAAATCTTCATTAAAAACATCTGATTACTTACATAAATAGAGCTGGAGCCTCATTTAATTCCATAATGGTCTTGTAATTCCTAATACATAGAAAATGTGGGAAAAATCAGGTGGAATTTTCTCTCATCCAAAAGCACATTTCATACCTTCTCAACTTTAAACATATTCTCTTCTTCCATCAGTAGCCCATGGTGTTTGATTTCATTCGAGATGCGTCAAACCCAAAGCCAGATTGTTTATTAGATACATAAATATTTACCTCATGATTCACATAAAGTCCCCAATTTCTTCTCTATGCTGTTCTTTTACACTGTACATAAGACAGAAAAAAAAATCAGGCCCCAGAGCCATACAACCTATGGACAAAGAACTGTAAGACATAAGTATGGTGAAGATTTTAGGTATCCCAGGTGCACTATGCAGTTCTCTTTTATAGGAACAGGGTGAATAAGCAAAGAAGCAGGAAAGAAAAATGTGTTTTACTTTGGGGAGCACCTACACAGGAAGTCACAGAGAGAAGTCTACTGCAACTATCAAAAGTAACCCAAAAATCCCTGGTACATTATTTTGTCCTGTGCACAGATTTCTTACTGTATGCAGTCAGTCCTTTTCTTATGACTATATGCTTGTTTACATGGCTAAAAATAATGTTAAGGAAAAAACATTGTTTGTGTTCTCAATTGACTAAAAGGAAAAGTCAGATTTTCATTAGCCTAAACAATCTCAGTTCTTTCCCCTTGCATTTCTATTCTTTGCACGGAGCCAGGCATTCTGTTGGGGATAAATGTATATTTAGAGTTAATAACACACTGTATACACGCAACATTTCTGAATTGAAACTGGGAAATGGCCAAATAGATCTGCTCGTTTTCCAATTTTTGACTACTTGAATTTACAAGTTATAAGTCTTCAATCCATAGTGAGGAGGTTATTAACCTAAAGAGAGGATGTGGCCCTGGTTCCAGGTATAAGTGAGAGAACCCAATCTAGTTTCAATAAGTTTCTGCTATGATGAAGAACATTGTTCCCATACAACCTCCAGAAGATAAGCTAGAGCTGTATATGAACTTCGGGAAGAGATTCAAGAAGGCAGGCTGACCTATCTGGTTTTCACCTCATCCCTTCAAACTTCAGCCTAATGCCAACTGTTCGGACAAAGTCCCAGTGCAGTAATTTTTGCTGCTAATGCTTTTGAAGTGGTGTGCTTCAGGTCTGTAATTCACTATTTTTTTATTAAACTGCTAAACATTTTCTAGGAAATGCAACTGAATCTGGAAAAATCAATTCCTAAAGGTGTATAATTGAATGCAAAGCAATGAAAATATATATGACATAGAATAAAGCTTGAGAGCTTTCTCCTTTACAAACGTCAAAAGTTCAAAAAATGACTTAACAGATGAAAGGCTCTAAAGAAGCACCAAAATATATATAGGAAATATAAATAAAAATGCACAGAAACCTAACGGAAATAAAAAATAACTAGAGGAAAGTAAAAATTTTCTTCCTTTCTGCTATAAAGATTCAAATTAGATTACACTTCCAAAGTTCAATTTCATTATGAAACTTGGGTGTCTGCTTTACATAGTGGTTGATTGCATTACCTGTGATGAGGTGCTGAGCAGCTGCCTCGCCCACAGATAACCAAGAAAAAAAGGTCTGATCATGATCTAGAAAAGATTTATGGTCATGTTTAGAATATGTAAAGACATAGAAGAGAACCAGAAATGTGAGTCTTCATCCCAGATGGGTCAACATCTTTCTTCATTATAGACCCACAGAAAAAATGAAAATATGCTAAAAACATCCCAGTTTTTTTGTTAATTAAAAAAACTTAAAAAAAATAAATAAAGCCCACAACCTTCTGTTGTAACCTATATTTAGTTCAAATAGGCAGAAAAGTAGCCTGTTATTTACAGTCTCGCTTGCAATAGATTAGAGCAGTATCCTACACTGGGACCAAGGTCTGTAGCCACGTTGAGGATCAGTATGTAGGGCTAATAAGGATTTATCAGTGACCAAATGGGCACTTGTGAAATATCCTAAAAAAATGTGCTTTGAGGTTTTTAATAGGTAATTCCTTCTTATTCCATCAAATGTGTGCCATATATCATTTATTTGTTTTAAATTTTGAGCTGTATTTCTGCCATCCTGTCTTCTTCATATTTCATTTTATTTACTGCCTGTGCTGGTGAAGCAGCAAAAACTTTCTTAGGTCAAAAAGTACTAAGTAACAGAAACACCTCACTCTCAATGAAAATAATATTAAGCCATAGGTTATTTCCAGCCTACAAGGAGCTGATAAAAAAATACTGTATTAGGGAAGATAGCAGGATATAAGAAATGATCCTGAAATTTAAAGTGCTAAAAAGAGGCTAGTGTAACAAGTTAACCACCTGCTATCTTGTAAGCAACAAAAGAGCATTTTTAAACCCCAGCTTGTTATTCCCCTAATAGAAATTATCGGCTTGGATCAAGAAACATATTCCAATTAGGAACTATCACATGGAATTTAACAGCCACTTTTTTTTTTCAATATTACTCATAAAAACAATAGATTAAAAAAAAGGATTAAACATTTTTGAAGAAACTGCATATCCACAGCTACTGTTGTCTTGTCTTTTCTATGGAAATATGAAGTGAAAATTGGCCAGTGCTGAAAGCCATGTTTAGTCAGAAACAAAGCCATGCAATTCACATGTACTCAGCAAATCTTCAAGTTGTGCTTCCCACAGAAAACACAGTCCACACAATTCCCAGACTTTAGATAAAATGGTGCAAAAATAGACCTGAGAAACTATTCTAAGCTGACAGTTCTCAAATGTTTTCTCTTGTTAAATACATTCAGTGACAGGGAATATCCAAAGTTCCCAAAAGATTTATTCCAATATTACATTATGCTTACAGTTCAAATATTTTTTCAAATGTGTGAACTGATTTTTTTCTTGCTGCAACTCAAACAAATTACTTCTTATCTACACTGAATCTGTAGAAAAGGTCACCTCCCATTCTTTACAACAAAATTGTATAACTGCGTGCAGCAATTGTGTCCCTATTCAATAGTAAGCATTCTCAGTCTGTCATTTTGGTATATGTCATGTTGCCTTAGCCCTCCCTGTTGGTCTGTATCTTTCCTGAAGTTCATTCAGAACCATTCCTGTGAAAGACTTTCCAGCAATAGACAGTGCAGTCATACCACTTTATAAATCCATATCTGTGGTTAGTTGCTCTCATTAAATTACAGTATCTTGTGTTGTCTTGAAGAGCTTTGCATTATTTTCATATCGTTAACACCTGCTGAATTATAATCTGAAAAATAATTTAATTCTCTCCTGGTTTCAGGTAGTCTGAAACAGAAATAATTCATCTAGCTAATAGAAGTTCTTAACAGTACAAAATCTAGATGTCTTACATTTCCATTTTGAAGAAAAAAAGAAAAAGGAAAAGTGAATTTCCTCATTCTCTATATTTGTACAACAACTTTTGCACCCTTTCCATAGTACTTTTCTCAAGAACATGTCTCAAGAGCTTTTTTGGTAAGATAGGTGAAACAGTGCCAAAGGCCTTTCTGAAGTTAGGATGAATGATATCTACAATTTATTTCTGTAAAAAGATCTCTTACCTTCCAGAATTATTGAGGAAATTGAAGAAAAGTGTTGGGTTTAAAATTCCCCCTTTCCTTTTCCCTTTCCTATTCTTCAAAGTTGCATATTATATTTGTCTGGTTTCAGTCTTCTGGCATTTCATGTACCTTTCAGACATTATCAATGAGAGCATTTCTGAAATTGCCTCAGACAATGCTTTAGAAATCCTCATATGAAAGAGTTCTCCAAGGCACTAGTAATTTTTTTATGGTCTACAAGAGAAATTGCACTTTAAGGAAAAAACACTGCATCATATGCCCCCATTCTGCATCTCAGTATTCCAGGACTGATGAGTTTAGTGTCTACTCTATGACAGTCAGGTACTGATCATAACAGCATGCCAGGGCCATGGTGGCTCATAAAGAGCTCTCCATTTGCAATTTGGGTTACACAGAAATTATGATGGAAGACAGGAAAAGCTCAGGGAAAAAAATGTGTTAATAGAAATGTCGCATTCATAAAATTATATATTTTTCTATTCCAAACCTGGTAGTAGGACTGAATAAGCACATATGATCAAGAAGTCCATGCTGCAGCCTCTGCAGCAGACAAGACTGGCAGTTTTATCTCTTCCTGTACACAGTTTTCACACTATTTTTGTGACTTCAAGGAATTCTTTTCCTGCTGAAAGCCTAAATCAGATCATCTTGCCCTCAATAACTAAAAAAAAAACTCAGAGAGAGTGAATCCTGCAATAAAATATCTTAAGTCAGATGAGATGATCCCACCTTTAGAATATAGTTATAATGGACCTGGATACTTTAATATTTTCCTGACCCATCCTTAGCTTTTCTCCCTTAATCATCAAGTGTAGTTTAATAGGAAAAGTCTTCCTGGCACAAAACTTGAAGACAGCTAAAAAGTAAAAATATCACATCCTGGAAGAGATTTTTTTCCTCACCCTAACTTTCACCTTCAGTGTCAGGAAACACAGAGAAAGAAAAGATGTGGACACCTGAGGACTTGTCAGCTCAGAATCTTCAAACTAAATTCAATCAGTTCCTTCTGTGAGCTAATAACATGAACTGTGGGAACTACCAGGAACAAGGTTTTGCAGACAAAGGTAACCCTGGGGTGGCACAGCAGTGTGTTAGCACAGCAAGACTTTCAGCAGATTTTTTTAGTGAGTACAAGATTCAGCAATGCAAGACAGAGGGTTAGAAAATCAGCCAGCAGCTCACAAATGGTTGTAGGATGTCATATGCAGAAGTGTGCACTTCATATTTCTGTATCAGATTTGTGTTCACAGGAAATAGGATTTCTGCTTAATTTTTGCAGAAATACAAAATTAGCAGAAATGTACGTGCATAATCAAAATAGGGAGCTGATCACATTTTGCCAAGTTTAACAACAACAAAAGAAAAAGGAAAAAAGGAAAATTCACAATTAAGTAGTGAAATGTAGAACTCGTACTGGCTACAAAACAAAGTGCTTATGGATTATCACTGCTCAGTGGACCTTCTCATCAAAACGTCCCAATCAAAAAGTAAATTATCTTATTCATTTTAACTGGCTAATTAAATAGCCTTGTTACATTAAAAAAAAAAAAATATATATATATATCATTGGCTTTTACATGGTAAGGGCTTGTCTTCACCAAACAGTTGTTTTGCAGAAATTTGGAGTGTCACTTTTACAGGGCAGCCGCTACACTGCACTGCTGTCTCCTGTAAATAGGCCTGATGTCTATATGTGGTTTTTTATGAAATACATTAGTTTTCTTTAATAGTGGAGCTTTACACACATTTAGCATGAAGTGAGAAAGTACATGTATGCAAGGAAATAAAATAATAAGCCTCTATTCTCAAACCCTGAGGATGGCAGGGTAGAGGTGAATTTGTTCCCACACAAAGGAGGGGGCCACACACAAACTGGCAATGGGAATCACCCCTCACCCCTGCAAAATGCTACATCATGACCACTCACTATTTGGAATATTTCTGCTAAGCACTGGCCAAAAACATACTGGGGACTATGACAATAGTTCACCCAGATGATCACACACCAATGCCCATGGTCTGTCTCTTGATCCTGCTGGGTTTGCTGCTCTAGAGCCAGGCAGAGCCTGATGGGGAGCTACTGCAGCCTAGCTGGATAGCGGGACTGCATAGCTTGCCTTTTTGGACACCGATTTCTCTTTTGAAAAAGCCTCAGCCTAGGAATGAGGAACAAAATCTGTTTTACAGGAGATAAGTAACAGTGCTGAATTTTCTGAAAGAGAATCTGTGATAAAATTGATTAATGACACAGAACGAAACCTGAGTGTTACATTCAAAACTGGCAAAGCTTGAAATCAAAATCTCTCTCTGACATGTCTTTGTTCTGACTAGGTCTGAAGACTTTAATAATTTACTCATGTAAAATGGCACTATTAATATTTAAGTTCAAAGATGGGTAGGCATGTAGAAAATAACATTAAAACCACAGGGCATTTTTTCTTTATTTCCTCTTTAGTCATGTTTTACAGCTGTAAATATCAATGGAGATGTATTACATTTTGTATTTATATCCTGCCTGACATACTGGAGAAAACCTAAGTGACATATTCTACATACTATATCATATAAACAACTGCCAAGCTAATTACTTTTAAAACATGACTGCTCAAATCCATGTGCAGGCAAAGACACAGGATTGATATCTCCTTATTACACACACATTAACTTTCTCTATATGCAATATCAACAGAAATTCTACAAATTCCTTCATCTTTGAAATTAGATTTATTTATTCTTTAGCTTAATTATAATCTTGGGAAAGAATTTTTTCTTTTCTCAAGAGGAAATTTGAAAACAGAACATTCATAAGAGCTAATTAGTGATTCTTTCAGTGATTTCCATTTCTTTGTTCACATACACATACAACTCCCATTCACAGGCACTCTCTTTGCACCAGCCTCTGCAGGACTAGCTTTCAGTCACACACAGACAGCTAGGCAGCACAACTAGATTTATTTTTTATTTTTTTTCCCAATGTCTGATTCAGAAACAAACAGCTGTCCTCTTCCCTGAGAGTGTGATGAAGGCCGTCACACTGAGCTTAAATGCACCTGTTAGCTGAACTCGCTCAGGTGGACTAATTGGCAAAGACAACTGTCATGCAATGTTAGGAATTCATTATTTCTGCTGACTGGCTGGTAACAGGTTCAGACTTTTCTTGGGGGAATGGTTGCTTTTTTTTATTTTTTTCTCCATAAAATACATGAATAAAGACAAATTGTGTTAAAAACCCCCTTTTTTAAAACGCATTTAAACATTAAACTAAGACTGAATCAATATAACTTTTATTATGTAACATCTTCAAATGAAAAGGAAGTACTTAGGCTGAAATGTGTGTTATCATTCAAATTAGCCACCTCTATTCCAGGAAATATAAGGGTGAGGGCACAAGCTGAAGCCCTGGCATGTAATTGTCCATACTTTTTGACATTTAGTGAGCAACATGTCACCACACCAGGATGGGCTTCTCCCCTCAGTGCCTGTGTATTTGGATGGTTTGGGGGTTAGCTGAGCCCCAGCAGGCACTCCTTGCAGCCCTGCTGTTCTGGGGGTGTGGGAGAACCCAGTTGGAGGGACATGACCTGTGCTATGTCAGGTGGCCTCAGGCCAGAAAGCAGCCCCTGTATCATTTTATCTACCAGTCTGGGTATAGAGGTTGGTTTATAGAGAAAAGCACATGAGAAAACGTGATCTCCAGTGGGATTCCTCTACATTTCTTCCTTGGGACACAGAAAACACATCCGTAACAGAGGTAAACAAACCCAGAATCGGACCTAACAAAAGGCACTTTGGGAACATTTTGAGAAAGTCAGGGCCATCAAGCCACATGCTTTATATGTTAAACCACACCAGACAAATAATTTTTTCCTTTCAATTGTCACATCCCACCTGCTTTTTCTCAAGAGCACTTTGTCTTTCTGTTTACTTCATATTCAGGAAATAGCTGTGGAACAGTTTTTAATCTTAAATCAGTTCGGTGTTACCTTGAAACTTTCTTTCCTGATATAGTCTGACAAATCCAAAGAAATTCAATTGTTCATACCACTGCAGAAGGCATGGAGAGCATGAAGTCTTTCTTCTGAGCCACTGAGCTGACAGAGGTACAAAGGCAGTTTTCTGTATTCTATGAAGATGACAAGACATACCATAGCAGAAATACTGTAAAACTACTGGCAGTCACTGGGCACAGGGAGTTGTCCTGCTGCCACCTATGTATGTGAAGACTCTGTGACAAAGTCTGCAACTACTGTGAGAGGTAAGAGCTCTGCAAAAACACACAGGAGCTTTACGACTGGACCAGGACTTAATGACTTGTGAATGACCCCAGCATTTTCTCAGCAGAGGAAAAGCACAGGCAATAAAGAGCTGAAGTGTCAAGGACCAGTTGAATCTGGAGATTCATTTTCAGATATAAAGGCTTTTATGTCAAGGTCACCAACTCAAAGCCAGCTAATAGTGGGTCATCCATCTACAGCAGCTTTTGTAGGTACTTGCGGGAGACAAGGCTTGCCCAGTTCCTGTGGTGAAATACCTAATACTGATATTCTCAAAGTGAAACACACTTGCAGACCCGTTGAGCTTTAAGGATGACGTTGTGAAGCACACATTTGTGTATAAATGCAGACTTTTATACACTGCTGACATCAGCGAACTTGTATATACTACATTCGCCTTAGAAACAAAAAGCTATGTAAAGCCCGTCCTGGGCAACAGTAGGTTGGAAGCTGTTTAAACTGTGATAGCAAAGCTCCGTGATGGAAGTCCACAAGGAAATAGATATGCAAACACAGTGGTGTGTGCACTGTTGCGGAAGATGAGAATTACATGGCCTTAAGATGCACATGAAATTTGTCCTAGGCTGCAGAAGGGCTCCTTTATTAACCTGCACAGTGAAATGTTTAATAATGTTTGGAATTTTCTTACAAACATTTTCAACTCTATATGCAAGGCTAGGTCAAACCTGGTGGGTGGATAAAGTGTAGGCAACTGTAACTAAACCAATGCACAGTAATCCAGAAGGATGCAGTAAATCACAAAAGAAACTGCCCCCAAATTGGTTGCTGGTGATGTTTTTAGTCTAATTTGTTTAATTATGTATATATAGTAATAAAAGGTATCACTCTCATTAAAAACAACTGTATTTTTCAACATTATTACATGGCTAAAAATTATAAATAGAAAGGTTTAGAAAAAATTTTGGAATATTAAGAGGATATATATAGTTTATTTATAATATATTTCTAATTTACATTTAGATTTTTTTATTGAATTTCTAATGAAGAATATACGTAAGTTGTTAATAGATAAAAGTTTTAGAAAAGATGGCCAATGAAACCAAGGCTACTAAAAGGCAGACCCAAAGCTCAAAAAAATTCAGGTTTTTGTTAGTTCTAATTAATGTGATTTTCATTATTTGTAAGTTAAATAATGCCTGGCTATCTATTCACTGCTGAATGGCCTAGTAGCAAAACCAAAGCAAAGGCTTTGAAAAATACTAGACAGAAGCGAAGCTGCTCTTCTATTATCTTCCTCAGAGTGATACAAATTTTTAAAGGATATTTTCTAACTAAACATACAGCTGCCATTAACACATTTTACTACAAATAGTGATGGCAATCTGTGCCATCAATAAACATTATGTGGTAGTATCTGCTACAGCCATTCTAATTTTAGATGTCTCTTCATCTCTCCTCTCCAGGTATATTGCTCCAGACTTAAAAAAATACATCCTAGAAAGAAAGAAAAGCCTAGAGTCTGAAATGTCTTACTTTCTACTGAAGTCTTTTGACAAAGAACATCAAAATTGAAGATTTAGATTGAGTCAAAGATAATAAAAATAAAAACCTCTTCAGAAGACCTTCTCTCCTGTTTCATATATTCATGCTCCTGTTCTTACACTATATTAAAAAAGATAAAGGGAGAGGAGCTTTAACATTTCAAGCACTGATGAAAAGAGCAACAAAAATTCAATTTCTTCAAATATTGTTTATAGTCAGCAAATATTTGAATAAGAAATCACTAAGTGTCTAATGATAAATTCACTAAATTTCTGGTAGAATTGGCAAGTATAATAGCTTAAAACCAAATCCATATTGAAAAATATTTGATTTCTCAACAGCTTAGGCAGTTATTTTAACGTTGTCACTTTGTCACTTTTATGTGACAAAACAATTAATGATCCATAATACATTTAAAAAAATATTTAGATAATCAGTTACAGCATTTCAACTGCAAAATGTTACCAATACTATTTTATTTTTCCCACTGTTTCCTTTAAAATTGGAATTTTCTTATTTAAAAGCCTAATCTCTATTTCCCATTGCTTCCCAATTTACTCATATTCCATTTTCCATTGCTATAACTGAGAGATACAACACAAAGCCGAGTTTGTGGAAAACAGCTTTTTAAGTCAGAGCATGGAAAGTTCTGACATCTCTATATTTTTGTAGGATTATCATAAACCTCATTTTGCCACTCTATTTTCAATATTTTTCTCCATCTTGGCATTACTGTCTGACTTAATGTGAACAAAATCTGTCTTCTATTTCTCCCCCAAGATGGTCTGGAGTGCTTGTCTGTAAAAACTTCAAAGACATTCCACACAGGAACCTCAGGATGTGGTGTTACAGTTTTGGTGAAAAACTGCAACAGAGACTGGCCAGGAAGAAAGTCGAACAGCATCATGCTATGCTTTCAGTGGCACACTTCTTAACACTGAAGTAGAAGGAGAGAGGCACATGACCCATTTTAATCAAATCATTTTGATTATATGTCATGTTACAAGAAGATCCATATTTCTCGGATTTGGTGCAATCCTAATTTCAAAGTCACGTATTTAAAGAGTGTCAATGCTACACTCTTTGTATTTATGTTTAAAATTACCTGACTGCATTTGGAAGCACTTACCATTTGTTATAGAACATGCTACAAAAAGTGAAACCATCTGCTTATGAAAACAAGTATACAGCTCTTTTATATTCTATAGGACAAGAAACAAACCACTCTTATTTTTCTCCATTTAATCTTTTTTCTGGCATTGTCTCCTGGCTCATTTCTTCCTTCTCCTCACATTCTCCCACCTACAGCTTTTATAAATTCAATTTTCAAGTCCATATACTCTAGGGCTAGTTAGCCATCCACTTTGCTTTTTACCTCATCATTTGTTTATAAATTTGGTAACGGATCTCCTACACACCAAAACAACAGACAGCCTGAGCACTTAGTTTAGCAGGGAGTGTCTGTTGCTTACCTCTCTGTTGCATTTTTTTTTTTGGATGAGAAGGTACCAGACCCGGTAAGATTTAATTCAGCAGAGAACATTGCAAAACAGGAGCCAGGAGACATCAGTGGACTGGAAGTTAAGAAATAGTCTTTGACAAATGCAGTCCAAATGTGTATTAGATTAGGCCATAGTCCAGTTTGTAGGTAAATTTACAGTCCTATAACATTTAAAACTCTTAATCCTAGGCTACAGCGCCTCCCAGTCTGGAGTCTGAAATTCCCAAACAACCCTAAATCAGAGCTCAACATATATATTGAACCACCTTTATGACACAGCTTAAACTCAGGGCAGTGTTTTTCACGAGTGGCTGAGCACTAGGATGCAATTCCCCTAAAGGCTATGGAATCAGTGTTTCTGGAAATATTCATATCTCAACTGGAGAAGGCTCAGTTTTGGGAATGGGTCTACTTGGAGCAGTGGCTTGAACTAGATGACCTCTGAAGGCATCCTCCAACCTAAACTATAATTCTTTTTGTAACTCAGAGATGGCTGGGGAAATGACCATAAGCATGTCTCTATTCTTATCTGCTTCTGCTCAGAGACAGGGCAAGAAAAATTGAATACTGCAAGGTTGTGGATTCCAAGCATCCATCTTCTAAAATGGATTGAGGACTACATTTACTTCCGTGAAGAAGCAGAGCAACACATAATGTGAGATGCTGGACCATGGAAGTGTCTTCCTGAAATAGCAGTAAATCCAAACCAGAAACCTCAAATGACTATTTCTATCACAGATGACTTTAGCCCCTGAGGGCCTCAGGGATTTGGCAGCCTTTCTGTCTGAGATGGAACACACAAACTCTGAAGAGCTCAAACCAGTCATATAGAGTCATATGAATGTTAAGGTTGGAAGAGACCACTAAAGACCATCAAGTCCAATCATCATCCCAGCACCACCACCATGTTCACCACTACAGTACGTTTTTCAGTGCCATATATGCATGTTTTTTGAACATTTCCAGGAATGGTGACACCACCACTTCCCTGGGCAGCCAATCCCAAGGCTTTACAACCCTTTCAGTGAAGAAACTTTCCATAATGTCTAATCTAAATGTCTTCTGATTGAGGCCACTTCCTCTAGTCTTGTCACTTGTTACCTGGGAGAAAAGACTGGCCCACATCTGACCACAACCTCCTTTCAGGTAGTTGTAGAGAGAGATAAAGTCACCCCTCAGCCTCCATTCCTTCAGGCTAAATACCACCAGCTCCTTCTGCCTCTCCTCACACACCACCTCTTATCAAAATATGCAGTTAATTTCATGAAGACCTGGTTTCATAGCAGAGAAGGACCAAGTCAACAACAGTGCGAACATCTGAAGCTCTCTGAGCTGTATCTGTACTAGTTGGAATATTTAGTTGTTGAAACCAATGTATGGAACACAGTGAGGTCAATTGTTTTATTTGCTTAAAAGTACATATAGGAGGGTCAAATAGAAAAGTATCCCCTTTTTCACTGAATTTTAGTCTTACTCTGGTAAAGTTTCATTTGTAGAAGTCTATATTCAATCATCCCTTGGGAAAAGAGATAGTGAAACAAAGTCTGCTGACTTTGAAATGTCCCCTTAGGAATTAGATTATCAGACCCTGCTTATTGAGATACCTTTTGTGATTATGGTTTATACTGACAGTTTTAAATTAGAGGGTGCAGTTGACTGAAATGAGTTAATTCAATTTATAAATGCAGACTGCATAAAAGAAACAGCTTTTTTCACATTCAAAATTAATTTTATTCCACCTTAGCTAGGAGAATATGTAAAAAAATGTAGGAAAATAGCTTCTAATTTACAGTAACAAAAAAGTAAAACCTAGTAGTTTATAAGATCAGTCTTTAAAACAATAAATGGACAATTTAAGAGTACTGTTCATTATTCAATACAAATTCAATACAAATGGTCTGTATTTATCATGCAAATTCTCTGAAATTAGATCAGAAAGCTCTGTTCATTTTCAACAGCTTGAGCAGCAGAAAAAAAAAAAAAAAGGCTAAACTAAGGGCAACGTACATGACATGGGCAAGAATTACTTTTTTACAGTTTAATATTGATCTTCCAGGCAAATGTTAATCTTCATGGCAAATTCCAGCCCAGCGGATTATGTCTCAGCAAGTAGCAAAAATCTTGCAGAGAAAAGAAATATTAGATCCTCTTTAATAATAGTAAATGACATTATTTATGGGATGATTCCCTGCTTCACTGGCATAAGAGTCTTTGAAAGGACACAACATGAGCAGTCTTAGCTAACAAATCAGGCTGTACATGCAGAATATGCAGAAGATTTATATTCTCTCTGATGAGAAGAAGAAGGACATATTTCACATATATTAACTTGCAAATTATACCCAGACTTTGGCATGACTGCTGTACTAGATTCAACCTCCATTAACAGATCTGGGACCGGAAAATCTACATCCACTAATAAATATAATGCAGATACTGGCTAGAAACAGCAGTTTATGTTCTAGAAGCAACATTAAGTTAGAGGATATTGCTCTCATAAGACCCCACCTGGAGTGCTGCATCCAGCTCTGGGGTCCCCAGCACAGGAAGGAGACTGACCTGTTGGAAGGAGTCCAGATGAGGCCACCAGGATGATCAGAGGGATGGAGCTCCTCTCCTTTGAGGAAAGGCTGAAATAATTGGGTTTGTTCAGCCTGGAGAAGAGAAGGCTTTGGGATCATCAAATTCCAGCTTTCCAGTATCCAAAGGGAGCCTACAAGAAAGATGGAGAGGGACTTTTTACAAAGGCATGTAGTGACAGGACAAGATAGAAACTGGAAAAGTTTAGATTAGGTATTAGAAAGAAATTCTTTATTGTGAGGGTGGTGAGACACTAGAACAGACTGCCCAAAGAAGCTCTGGCTGCCCAATCCCTGGAAGTGTTCAAGGACAGGTTGGATGGGACTTGGAGAATCTGGTCTGGCAAAAAGATGTCATGGCAAGGAAGGTGGAACTAAATGACATTTAAGGTCCCTTTCAACCCAAGCCATTCTATGATTCTATGATATCATACTTTCAACTTCTTTCCTATTTCACTATAACAAATACAGAAGAATGATATTAAACTGGGCTTAATTCCTTAAAGTCACAGGAGTTGGAATAGAACTATGAGCCAAAGTCTTTGACAGTTGAAGGGGTTTTCTTTTAAGTAGCAGACATTTTATTTATTTTACTTTATTTATTTTATATTTCAGTTCAAACAGGATCACAAATACAAAAAGGCAAATCAGCATGGATATACTGAGTGTGCCTCCATCCCTGGAAGGAGAGAGCTATTTCCTTTCATGAGCCTGGTGTAGGTGGTACATAGTATTAAAGAGCAAAATAGATTTCCCAAAATGAAAATACCTATAATGCAAAAGTAGGTCTTCAAAGAGGATTAAGAGCTGACTCTGAATTACCATAGTCAGGCACCACGAATTCAAACCATGCTCCACAGAAACTAGGAGCCTTGTCCTTCCTCCACTGGGCTGAGACATATTTACCTGTTTGGTTCACTTCTCCCTCACACTGTTAGAATTGAGAAGTCAAGCTGAGGTTCACAAGAAAAACTGAATAAATACAAGAAAACCTACACTATCTGGAAACATTCATCTCTTTCTACCAGCTTTGATACAAAAAAACACAATTTGTGCTAGTATTACCAGCAGCTTGGTGACCTCTTTGAAAGGTGGGTGATTTGGCTATGGCAGTTTGGGCCAGAGGCAACTGGAAGTCTGTGTCCAGAGAAAAGATAAAATAGCTGTTCTCTAACATTTTGACCTTGTCTTCAGCAGATTTTTGTTTTCATTAAATATCATTTTTTGCTCACTGAACATCAAGGATGAATGTCCTGCGTTTATGTGCATACACCTCATTGACAAAGGAAATAGCTTGCTCCTGAAGCACATACCTTTTGCAATCACACAGAAGCTAAGACAGTAAAATGATTTTTTTTCTTAAATAAAATGACAAGCAATGACAATAGCTGATAAAAAATTACTAGAGGCAGATGATAACCATGAGAATTAGAAAACATTCCTATTATCCTAGCATTTCATAGGAGAAATAACAATCTCGGAAGTAATAACAAGTATGCTAGATCGAAAATCATGTTGCTTGTCTGCTATTATTATCAAGAAATGCAAGTTTTACAGCATTCCCCCACAGCCAGATGTAATAGAAGGCTGCTAAATTTTAACAACCCACTGGCATTCACACCATCTCCCTCTACCTTAATAAAAATGTGTACCACAGCTTCCAGGGCAAGAGGAAATGTTGCACTTCTTCTCCCAGGGTCTCTGGGAGGGAAGCTGAAATGGTGCCAGACTGAATAAAGCAGAAAAAAATAAAAACGTTAATTTTGCACATTCCGGACATCACAATGCCAATATATGGTCTTATGAATCTAAATTTCAAAAATGCACCTGGATCCCCTTTAAACCACAGTAAAAGCAGGACCAAAGCCAGGTAGCAGCAATGCCTGAATGAAGTGAGACTGCAAAAACAGAGCCCTGAGAAACAAGTGTCCAGAGCTGAGACATATTACACAAAGTTGCAGTCTTGGTTTAGGAAAGATGATGAAGGGCAGCCTGCTGGGGCTCTGCAGCACTTCTCTGGAGCTATGGGTCTTGCTTGCATTAGTTTTGTGTTTAGAGTTTTCAAAATTCACTTTTGCAGTCTGTGGCAGTTGCAGGAGTGGATTTATTTGTCCCCATGTCTGCTGAGCACAGCTGAGTGTGTCATTCTCCATTATGTTGTCACCTGCAGTAGGTTCAGGTCAGCTAACACAATCACAATCCACACTTTGATGTGGGAAGACAAAAGCATACTCTGAGACCACCAAGAATAAGGAACTTTCATTTTCAGATACTCTTGGCAGCCATGAATCATTAGTTTTGCCCTACAGTGATGCTATCCAAAAAAAGAAAAAAAAAATCAACAACAACAAAAAAAACCCACACAAAACAACAAAAAAACCTCAGACAACATGAACACACTTGAGAAGGTGCATCAACTGCCACTCATAGAATGCTGCGAACCCCAAGATCATACAGATTCAACCACCTGGGGAAGTTCAACAGCATTGGTCTGGAGCGTGCTTTTACAGTAGTTGCAGACTTCTCTTGTAAGAATCATCTTTCCCATTTTATTTGTTTTATACCCTTCCTCTTAATGTTAAACTCAGATATGAACATACCAAATTTACCTATGAAATAGGTAAAACTAATTAATAGCTTCCATTGCCCATTATTCATTAACTTATCACATTATCAGTGAGTTCAGTTTTATTCTTTGATATTGTTCAAAGAACCAAAACAGAAATAAGCATTGCAATGAATACATGAGACAAGCAGATAGCCACTAGTCTGCCATCACAGTGACTGCTTTAGAATTAAATCTTTAATGATATGTGTGTATACAAGCTATAATACAGAGCTATTTTAAGATTACCTAGTACAACACAGGTTTCAAATTGCACAAGCCCTGCTGGCATAGAATGATGCCATTATTGGCAATGTAAATTGCTTGAGAAATGCTCAGAATGAATTATTTCAGATTCTTGGGAGGTTAACATTTTGGGAAAACATCTGTTACATTTTCTCATTTTTCTGGAAACCCTCTTTATTTTAGTAATTTATTACAATATTAAAGTTTTAGATTTCTACCCTTTCTTCTCCAGCTGATTCAGCTCTGAGGATCTAGATTTGCCACAGTTATCAGATGAAGTGAAACTCATTTCATTCTAAAAAGTACAAAACTTCTCCAGGAGATTCCAGTAGAAAATGCTCTGAAAAGTAAAAATACTCAACAGTATTAAGACTTTGTGCTTAACAGACTGAAATTCAGTTTAGGCAACCAGGTAAGGGGAAGATGCAGATAACCATTCTATTTGAACATAGTCTCCAATTAAAAAAAAAAGAAAAAAAAAATTGGTTTAATTTTTTCATATCCCTTCACCATTGGCATTGATTTGATATGCTAACCTACCTAATATCAGTAGCAAGCACAAGCTTGCAGGAAGGAAACATTTGAGAAAGCAATTTTATTTAAGAAAATTGAGAGAAAATTAAATATCTAGTAAGAATTATGCCATCTTGAGAATAAAAAAGTTTACTACTGCCAGCAGAATCCTTAAAATATTTTCTTTTTGAAACTTGTGGGTTAATAATTATTAAAGAAATTACTGAATACTCATTTGCAAATAAATTGAAATGAAGTGCAAACAGAAATTAATTTGCTACAATATTGAATAAGTATTTTTTCAATCTATCCTAAAGTAAAACTTTAAAGACAAAATGTAAATAACTAAAAAAAAAAAAATCTTACAGTACTTCTCATCAACAGTTCTAAAAGTATTTGAAAAGATGCTTTTTAACAGCTTCAATTTACCAAGCAACTTACTAGAACGAAGACCTTGAATTTAATTGACTTGAGTCTAAATAATGCCTACACAGATCATACATTCATATATACCATAGTGTTTATTATTGATCCACAAAATTGAATATAGTCATTTTACCAGGCAGCCTATATTATTGTTATTAATTATTTGGAACACAACAGTGTTAGACAAGCCAAGGGGAGGCAGACATCAACTGCTTTTCCTCCCAAACTTTCATTTCTTCTGATGCTGCATTTTAAACACCAGTTTCTCTGTCATTTTTCAAATACTGCCAAAGAAAAATTTTTAGCATGAAAAAGCTACACTTAAATCCAAATACGTCTCTAATAGTCCCACTAACTGGCTTTACTGAAGTGCTTTTCATCAGAAAAGGGACATTTTACTTTATGTTCAGGGGACTCATACAGATTTGGTTAAGCACATATGCAATGGAAAATACAATTTCCTTCCAGCCACAGAATAAGCTTCCAAAAGCAGAATCCTCATGTTTTTCTTTCTTATTTTTCTTTAATGCTTCTAAGGTTTTTAAAAGCATAAAACTAGTTTTGAAGGTATCATGATGTTTCTCACCCCAAAAAGAAATAGACTGCAGACACAAGTAACAAAGATCCATCACAAAATTAAGTTACCATTAGAGGTTAAAACACAAACCGAGAAGATGAATTACCTTTTCTGGTAGGTCTGACTCCTTCCTCTCCCTGAACTCTAACCATTCCTTAGATGTGCTTCATCTAGCAGGGCACAGCACCACCATCAGGTTAAAATGCCCTGCTAAGAGTCTGACAGGTTACTGAAGGAATTGTGCCATGCAGAAACATTCATAAAGTGTTTGCACACCTGATCTGCAAGGAGTCTGTCCAGCCTGGGGGATGAGCTGGGCAGTTCAGTGTCTGTCTGCCCCTGGTTGGGAATGCACATACCCACAGACGTGATTGTGATGGCACTGGCATGGCAGCTTAACAGTAGATGAAAGGTCTCATCACTGAATTACAGAATGATTGAGGTTGGAAGGGACCCCTGGAGGTCATCTTGGCCAATCCCCTACTCAATGCAGGGATACCTAAAGCCAGCTACCTGGGACTGTATCCAAATGGCTTTTGAGTATATTCAAGGAGGGAGAATCCACCACCTCCCTGGGTGACCTGTGCCCCTGCTTGGCCATTCTCACAGAGAAAAAGTGTTTCCCAAAGTTCAGATGGACTCTTCTGTGTTTCATTTTGTGTCTCTTGGCTCCTGTTCTGTCACTGGGCACCACTGAAAAGAGTCTGGTTCCATCTTCTTTGCACTGTCTCTTTGGGTATTTATACACATGGAAAAGATTCCTCTGAGCCCTCTCTTTGTCACCCTTCACTTCTCTCTGCTACATCCTTATCTTCCTTGTACTGGGGAGCTGGGAACTGGACACAGTGCTTCTGGTGTTGCCACACGAGTTCTGAGGAGAGGGGAGTGTCAGCTCCCCCATCCCACCATCAGCACTACTCTGAGTGCAGCCAGGGGTATCAATTGCCACTATTGCTGCAAGGGTGCATTTCTGGCTCATGTTCAACCTGGTGTCCATGAGGACCCCAAAGTCCTTTACTGCAAAGTTGCTTTCCAGATGGTCAGCTTCCTTACTGGCACATAGTGGGTGGCAACAATTCCCAGCTCTCATTTCTAGGAGTTTCTGCTTAAAAATAAATAAAGAGAAAAGTGGGGCATTTTCTGTACATGTTGCCTTTTGAATTTTGCAAACAGGCATTTAGTTACTTACAAAAGGCAAAGGAGAGAAAATGACAACACAAGTCTGCAGCAAACTGTAAATCCAAAATAATTCAAGAGGCTAAGATGGTTAATGACAGACACAATATGACACTTCAGCCCAAGCCCACCTCTTACTCTTGGTAATGTTTCCTGGCATAACAATAGGGATTACCCCAACTCATTTTTTACCCTAAAGAGGATGTCCCTGTAATATTTACCCCATGATGTTGATTTTTGGTATAAGGGCTGAACCTGGGGATGTGTTTGAGGCTCCAGCTGCTAATACAGACAGCTCTGCTGCTGTGCTGCCATTCAACTCACACTGCAGCCATCTCACTTTCAGTCTGCTGTGCCTCCTCTCACAGAAACCCAGCAACAGTCTTAATTTTTTTAGAAAGGGTAAAATTACCTACAAGATTCACACATGGAATATAAAAACAAAAAACAACAACAACAAAAGAAACAAAAAAACACAAAAAACAGTTTTCTGAATAGACTCCTCCCCTTTCCTTTGAAATAATATTTATCTTTCTCACCTGTGTGCTCTCCCCTCCAAGGCTCCTGCCTTGCTGGGCAGGTGTGTGTACACAAACTAAGGGGGTTTTAAAAGTTGTTCCCACCATATTTATGACTATTATGGCTCTCCCTTTTATAAAGCACAGCTTTTTTTAACAGAAATAGACCCAACTATTATACACCAGACATGCAAACTGAACCAGTCATTTCTTCTCACTTCCAGACAAATATTGGGATAGTCTTGGGGCAGAGGTCCCAGTCTGCAGAGGTCTCAGGGACTGAGGAAAGGCAGCACTCCTCCTCTGTCAGGTTTCAGAGTAGGTGAATCATTTAATCTCTCCTTGCAATTACATCTTTCTCCTCCTTTCTCTTGTCTACATAACTTCTGGAACAAGAATTGCTTCTGTGGCTTAAAAGAAACATGTTACACAATGTGTCTGGACCTCAAGAATAGGAAAGGGAAGGAGCCACCAGGACTTTCCTTATCCCTTCCTGTTCAGTTTCTTGGGGACTTAACAATGCTTACAACTGCTCTCCTGTCGTGGTCAGAATTTTCCCTCCAGGACAGGTTTACTGGGTGACTGCTGAGTAACAGCACTGAAGAACGAAATAGAATTCAGCCTTAAGAGACGGAAAAATCTTTTCTAAATAGCTCTCCTATACCTGAGGTCTTTATGGCAAGCCATAGTGGCATTAGTTTGATGCTACAGGATTGCTTCAGTATCAATATTTCTATTAAGTATTAACCATATGAAGTTATGGTAGTAATAGTCATTTTCTGTGTATTAATTCATGCCCCAAAGTAAACCTTATATTCTGGACCTCTCTCAGTTATAAAACTGCAATACCACATCCCAATCTTAGTGAGCAGTGAAACCTCTAAATGGAAACAAGTATGTAAATAAATCACATGGATACAGGTAATATAACCTGAGGGCATAATGGGTTTTATTTCGGCTGATAAAATCACAGAAAGTAGACAAAGTACTTCAAAAAGTAGCCTTGAAAACTGTCCATATAAATTCAGGTAGGAGAGATACTGAAGAATGAGCACCTTTGACCTGACTTTACATATGTTTAACAGTAGCAGGTATGGTAGAATGACATCTGTGTGCTTTAATCTACATCTATGCACAGAAAGACACTGTGTCAAAGATGAGAACAGATTAGAGTTAGGATGTATAGGAAATAATTTTGGAGATTAGCTCATCTGACAAGATGTGACTGGTTACTCCAGGCATTTACTGCAGAAAATTGTATACCAGTTTTACTAAAGGTTTGTGATACAAGAGAGAAAATAGCAGTAAAAACAGTAAAAGGTTAAAGAAACCACCATTTTTCTAAATATTTGTTCCAGGGGTTAATTATATCTACTTTTAAAAATGAAAATTCTATGATTAAACCAAAGCTTTCTACATATTGATAGTTCTACACTTACAAAAACATGTGCAAAAATTAAACCTCTTCAGTACCTCATTTACTCTACTTAGAAGTGTCTTATCCCCAACAACCAAAACACCTCATAATCTTCTTTTGCAGAACTTTCATCTGCTTAAGCTTCTCACCGTAATACATTTTTTACAGTTACAAATCAGTTCTCACAAATTTTATTGTCTTTTTAAAGACTTAAGTGACAAATCCATTGACTCAGCAGTGCTAGATGAAATTACCTTCTTATCCCACTTGCTACTATCCTTATACAGAAGACAAGGATCAAGTTAGTCTTTTCTACCATGGTGCGTTGCACTGCAAGGTCCTGCTATTAGGATACCAAGTTGCTTTCTAAGAATATCATCTTTTAGCATGACCGTATAGGTGGATTTAGCTCCAGCTTATGACACCCAAACATTGCTCTCTAGACAAATATTTACATGTGCCAAAATCATGATACAGTTCAATATTGATATCTGTGGTTAGATGCCAGCATGCAGATGTGTTCTACAGACCTAGAAAGCTGATACAGCAGGTATCACATTTACTGAGATACATAACTCAGATTCCCAAAGACAAAAAAATATTGAGACAATCTTTTCAAATATTTTTTCCTAGAAAGAAAAATGAAACACTGTATTTATCCAAAATATCCCTCAAAACAGATGACTGATGATGCAGATGACTTTCATTTAAAACTTTTTTTAAAAGATATTATTCAAAGTAGTCTGCGGCAAAACATTTTTCACAGCCTAGAAAGAGGAAGGCACAGCTACCACCAGGGGGCTTCATCAGCCAGAGCACTATCACCAATTCACAGTTGGATAAAGGCCGGGGAGAAGCTCTGTTTTGGAAATCAAACCCCTCATTTCAATTGTGGGTCTTAGAACTGACTTAGGAAAACTAGGAACACTTCATCTAGTGAAAAACTGGACATTTTATGTGACAAAATACATCATAAAAACTTGAAAAATCAAAGACTTCTAAATATATTTCCAATTCATTACATCCATAGCAAATATATATTCTGAGTAGAAGAAAGAACTGCTGCCTTGCTTGACTTCACTGCACAAAATGACTCCTTAGACCTGGAAACAGGAACTTTCAGCCAAATGATTCTTTGTTCAACTTATTCAAGGAAGACTGAGTTTTTCTAACACTCACTTTGTCTCCTTTCATGCTGCTGTTTTAAGACACTTGTGGCTGTCCCAGATAGTTGCTGGCTGACAGAATTAGTGCCCTCAAGGGAAGATGAACAATTTCGATTTTACAAGCATTTTTGGCTGAAGCACCAGACCAGGGTACTGCTATTTTTCAGAAACAAGACCTTTAGTTTTAAATCATTCACATAACAACTGGCTGAGCTCCAGGATTTTCTTTTCTTCACCTACTTTGATTTGTGAGAAACAATGGATCACCAAGAGGACCCTCTGGATATTCCTTTTGCAAGATCCCTAAAGTCATGTAATTAGTTCCAGCATAAGTGGTTTTTTTCTTGCTACAGATGGCAACCCAAGCCCACAAGGTCCCTTGCCCAATTTCATTTGCACTGCACTTAAGAGAAATGTTGAATGCAACAGTAAATCAGATTCTGCTGCACACTTTCCCACTGGGTTCTCTTTATAGGGAATAAACTTTCTCTTCTTGGTCTTTCAAGAGAATCATTACTTAGACATGTCTGTGCCTGGTCCACCCTACAAAAATATCAGGGATGTTTTTTAGGCAGACTCCACACTAGTTTGGAACGGTGTTTTTTATTATTTCATTATTTTTGTTATTATGTTTGTATTGGGCATTCAAAATACCAGCAGTGCAAAATTTGCTTTCTCTTTCGTGGTAAAGTCATGCTGACCTTTTACTAAAAAGCAATGTGCTTAGTGGCTATTAAATCCATTTTAAGTCTTGAGGCACAGATTAAGTAACTGTTTTTTATAACAATTTAAATGGGCCCGTTCCCACCCTTGAGTGTATTGAGATGTTGTCCCACTCTGCTTCTTCTGACTTCATTTATCAACCAAGTACACTCAGTGCTGTTGCTGGTAAACACAAATAAGGAGTAAAGGGTACCAGTTTAGTGCACATCTCTGATTGCAATTCGTTTTCTCCTGCAAAAGAATCCTTGGGACTGACATCCTTTCTATGTCTATCATGGTACAGACATGGTAAAGGCAATGTGGATGGATAAAGCCAGAGTAATGGACCTTTAGGCTCTGCTGGGACCTCCTGCCACAGCCACACTAAGGTAATTAATAAGTCCCTGCAAGCCTGTCTTATGTGGTAGAAATGAAGAGGAGGTTTTAGGCAGCACAACCTCATCTACATGTATCTTAGACTCCATTTTAAAAGAAGTCTGATTCTCTTAAAGCTTTCTGAACTGGTAAATTTAAACTGCTGACAACAAAAGTAATTGCTATATGTAGATTAACCCCAACTGTTTGTAAAGTTCAACCCCATTTCCAGCTCCATTTTCCACAACATAAGCATTCCAGCAGATCTGCATTTCATTGCACAGATGCTCTCTCCAAAAAATACGACAAAAACAATCCATTGTTATGTTTCTGGTGCCAAGACATACAGAAGGTTTATATGCCACTATGGAAAGGTAAGACAGAAGTAAGGTTGTTTCTCAGGTAATAAAATCATCTTTTATTTCATTTTCTTTTTCACAAGGGTAAGTGTTACCCTGTATCTCACTGGGAGTTCAATGGACAATACAACTTTCTTTCCAGAAGTATCAGCACTTCTAACTAGTTTGTTAAACTAAACACGTCTCTCATGACCATTCTTGACTTCCCTAACAACCTGTCCAAATTCATGTAAATCACAGCCACAGCAACCTGGTGAGAAACTTAGCTGCTAGTTCTGTATTCAGAGAACCAAGTCAGGTTATTCCCTGCATGGGGCATAGCCCTCTGCTTGGCGACAGGCAGGCTCTTGTCTCAGATAGTAAAAGCTCTGGTTGTAAAAGCACTCCTGTCAAGACAGGACATACTTTTATAAATCTAATCCTCATCCAAGGCTGGAATCAAGTGTTACCTTCTCAATGCAGCACTCCTATCTATTGGGACAGGTGAGATGTCCCAGTAAGTCTGAAAAGGTTTTGTGAATATAAATGAACTTTTGTAATAACCAAGATTGGGGAGAGGTTTAAGACAGCCCTAAGGCATGGAAATACCTTGTTTCTACCAGGACAGGATATTCCCTACACAGCAATCCTCTTCATTAATATTTGCAGCCCTGCTGGAAGTTTTTGAAAGGGTTTAGAATCCAAGAGGCACAAAGCCAAACTACTCATTGTGCTGAGGTGTCAGGCAGAGTGAAGAGAAAAGAGGGAGATGCCATTTCAAAGTGACAGATGGCTGTGCCCAGATGAAATTGCTTCATCCTCACCTCCAGCTGTGCAGGCATCGCTAGCAACCTCTGAACATGCTACCCAGCATCTCCTTTCTATTTCACCAAACCATTTAAACCAGTCAACTTGTAACTGCTTCTGTTCCTCTCACATCATGCATATGGTTCTGCAGATATTCCACAATGCTTAGCGAGTCCTTGGGGTTTTCTATTTTGATTTCAGTTGGTTTGTTGTCTCTGTCAGGACCTGTCTGTGATGAGAACCATCAGCAGACTGGTCATGAGATGTCTGCTTACTGTGTGAAGTGTGCACATTGGATCCACAACATCATTCTCCGCTTGGCAGGTGAGTCTGATGCTCCACACACTCAGCAGGTGACACTTAGGGCAGCATAATGAAAAGTGAACGCTACAGAAAACTTTTCTGGCACAGGCGAACTCAGAGTGCAGGCACAGACATGGTTGCATCAGTCACAAAGATCCCAGAAGATGCCAGTGGCCTATCTTAGCTGCTCTCATCTTTAACAACGTCAGGATCAGAGTCTCTCTTGTGATATTTTTTTATGCTATACATGCTTTTTAAAAATCAAATCAGTAGAAGTATGTTCACATAAAGCCATAGTGTGACTATTTCTGAGCCTAGTTTGTCAGCTTAGAACTATTATTTATCTCATTCCCAACAAAAGGTCTGAATTTTGCAAGTGCCATATATAAGAATCCATTTTATTCAACAATAAAAATTTACCAATAAAAATAAATTTACCAATTAAAAAAAAATTAGAAATAAAAATTTACCAATAAAAATAAAAGTAAAATGCTGAACTGTGTCTTCTTTTCCACAGAAATTCTAACTGTTCCTCCCTGGAAGAGGTCGTTCATTCAGCAACAGCAGTCTGAAATTTCAGGGGACAGCAGGGGAGAAAATAGTGTTTATGGATGGTTAATCCTCACTTGTCTTCTGTCTGCTGTGACTCTTTCCAATCTGATAGATCAGAAAAACAAAAAAAAAATTAAATGGCATTCCCCATCTTTCCCCAGTATCTGCTAATCTAATGTTTATGGATTTTGTGGCTGCAAAAGGGGATATTCAATACATATACCATTTATTTTTCTTGCAAGTGCTTAACTTTTGAACCCTGTATTTATCACAGCGTGTGGAGTTGCTCAGATAGATAAAACATCGTACTCCACAAAGGAATATATACGTAAAACACTATTCTCCACAATTAGTAATTCATTTTGTCCCAAAAAGTGTTCCCTGCTGTTAACTAAATAGTTTTCAATACTTTCCAGCTGTACAGTTCTGTACTGGGGCTGAAATAGAGGCTATACACTAAAACCTGTAGTTCCTCCTTTATAAAGCAAGAATTAGAATTAATTTTAGAATTATTAATTAATTATTTGTCCAGGTCTTTTGTCCACTCGACCAGCCAATCCTTTAAAGAAAAAATAAGATGTTGAAGCAGAGGAAGTTTTAATGAATGGAAGCTGACACTGTTTAGCTCTATTGCCAGAGGGGAAACAAATCATACACTGCACACATTTCTGAAAACAAAATTAATTTCAGTGACTAAATAGTAACTCTAAAAGCAGCCTCCCTTCATCAAGAATAGCACACAGCTCCAAATTTCTGCTCAAAGTGGAGTTCACAGGAATAGGGAGGCAGTCCTGGGAAAACAGACCCAGTCTTAAAATTCACTCTCTTTCTGCTCTGGCCTGTGATCACTCTTCCTTGGGCCATGGCCACCCATCGTTGGCTGCAGAGCTCCATGCACCCTCTGAGCCATGCTGGGCTCATGTCCTCAGCCCTGGCTGCAGCAACACTTTACTACAGAAAGGGGGCCTATAAGAAGTCTGGGGACAGATGTTATGGTAGGGCCTGTAGCAATAGGACAAGGGGTAATGGTTTTCAACTGAAGGATGGTGGGTATAGATTAGATATAAGGAAGAAGTTTTTTACAGCGAGAGTGGTGAAACACTGTCACAGGTTGCCCAAAGAGGCAGTAGATCCCCTTTCCTGAAAACATTCAAGGTCAGGTTGTACAGGGCTCTGAGTGACCTGATCTAGTGGAAGATGTCCCTGCTCGTTGCAAGGGACTAAGTGGACTTCAGAGGTCCCTTCCAACCCAAACTACTGGATGATTATATGAACCTGACCCATATATTCAGTCTTTAGGACAAACTTCACACTAAACCTCAGCTTTGCAGTGGAGACCTCCCACCCAAGGTCACTGGCAGGCTTATGGAGGGCAATGCAGTACTCTCAGCACTCCACAGAAACTGTGACTTGTGCTTGTTGACCACCAATTCTATTCTAAATGTGTATCATGTACATATACAAAACACAGAATAAAGACTTCCGATCAATAAAATATCTGTTGCATACCCAAGACCTAGAAAACTCCTATATTGGCCATATTTTGTGGACAGTTTTCAAAGTTTAAAAAAAAAACTCCTCTCCACTAAAATTTTCATAGTATAACTTCATTAGGACTTGTTCAGAACAGGTTTTTTTTCCTGTTGGGTTACACAGATTTACATAAGAACTCACTTGAAGAGGCTGTGACTACAAAACTGTCTGTGGTGTGGGAAATACACCCCCAAGCCCATAAAAAAATCCACAGTTATTCTATGCTTGAGGTGGTGAATCATTTTAGAGGTCACCAGGCAACATGAGAGGAGATTCAAACTTGACCTGCAGATCCCAGGTTGGGGTGAGAAGAGAGCAGTAACTCTTTTCCTGTTTGCTTACTGAACATCTCTGAGTTGGAAACCGGATTGATGTTTGTCCTTGCACACTTTTACAGCATCTGTACAAATTGAGTGACACTGAACCTGCTAACACCACCTGCATTTCAGCCAGTTCCAGCTTTTTGTTTCCATATTGGCAGGAATGCAGAATTGTATGGTACTATAAATATCAACTAAAAACATGCTGAATGTTCAGAAATGCCAGGGCTTATTCGCACAAGTCAGTGGAAGCAAAGATAGGGTTTTTCACCAGAAAGCCCAAGACGTTGAATATAAAACAACATACATGGGCAATCCTAGAATACTAGACGACTCTTTATTGTATCTGATATATAATTATTTATTTATTCTATCCTAAAAAAAAACAAACCAAACCAAACAAACAAAAAAACCCAACCAAAATTAAGTTCACTTTACTGTGTTAAAAGGCATTAAAAATCTCACTAAAAGTAGAAAGGGAACAATCCTTAATTCAAAATAAATTGGAAAATACTCAGAACTTAGTAAATCTTACCTTCATATTAAGAATAATAGAAATTGATTCTTCAGGTTCCCTCAGTTTGTTTTTTGGGTTTTTTGAGTACACCGAATACAATTTCTTCATGCAAAATACAAATTAAATTGGCCTATTTAACAGTTTAGAAGAAAAAATAAAAAATCTACAAATTCATAAATATATCCAAAAGCAGGACACTAAATTTCTTCTCTACTTCAAATAATTATATGGAGTTGAGCATAAGATAAATTCTAAAGAAAACAAACAACAAAAAACCCTTTAAAAAACATAATTGAGCTGTTGGATATTACACTTCAATAATTATTACAATTTAACAATGTAAAAGCAACTTAAATAATTGTTTCAATACAGTAATTTAGAAATAAAGCTTACATTTGTCTTTAAACTATTTTAAAAGGTTATTTGAGTCATCCAAATAACACCTTTCAATGCTATTCTTATTTCAATGAATGTGTATTTCATGACATATAAATATGTGGCTCTAGTTGGCTTGATCCAGCACTTGTCTAGATTTTAAAAAAACTTCTACTTGGCCATCTGTTATAGTTTCAAAACTCAGTTGGAATTCCTTCCAAAGCTTGGAGCCAACGCCTAGTGCTGATAAAGAGAGTTAACAAAGGATGTAAT
>JAWWEE010000105.1:103916701-104014814 GCA_035221455.1 Xenops minutus
GCTGTCCGTAAATATAACTGCAACCCCTGAGAGAGAGCAGCCAGCAGTTGAGGTGCAACAGCGCCACCTGCTGTCTGGGAATATAATTGCATCTTTTCCCCTTTTTGGGTGCAGCCAAAAGACATTTAACTGTTTGTTTTTGTCGTTTGGTGAGTGGAGGAGTTTATTACAAACTGTTGTTGGCTGTTTTTTTCCTGGATATAGATATATATAGACATATATATATATATGTGTGTGTATTGTGATTAAGAACTGTTATCCTTTCATATATATATTTCTTCTTTAATTAAAGTTCTGTTTCTAAATTTAAAGGAGAGGGATTATTTTTTCTTGGCCAACATAGATATCTTAGTTCTCCCCTTTGAACTAAGACACCATCTTAAAATTCCCATTTTCACAGACAGTTCCTCTCTGTTGCTTTCTCTTATAACTTGATTCTCCAAATCTGACACCAGAGTTTTTAATGTATGAGGGGTTTTTTTTTCCTTTTTGTTTGAATGTCCAAAATACTCCTTTTTTAGCCAAACCCTGCCTTTGATGTTACCAGCAGTTCAAATAGTGTATCTTTATCTTTGTTTACCCACATTATTTTACATATATAATCTTATGAGCTTACAAAATTAGTTACAAACAAAACAGAATAGGTTATTTTTATTTTTTCATAGTGTCAGCATTTATTTTGCATTTTGCTTTGTGGGAATAATAAAATATGAAGCCAGTCCCCTTACAATAACATCACTTTTACTGGCAATAATACAACAGGTGTTAATCCACTAGACTTTTATTAGTAGAAGCTAGGTAAGACCTAAGTAAAATATGATTGATTTTCTCCTTGAATCCTCACTGATTATTTCTGTTCATTAGACATTCAGATTCCACTGTGATGAGGGGAATAAAACTAAGACAGATTTCCAGAGGGAAAGATCATTATATTCTTTCAATACAATCTCTGCTCAAGACCCCATCTCAAAGTAATAAAGGTTTTAGTTTCAGGGACACGATAAAAGTATTTTTGTGAAGGTACTTAAGAGGCTTGACAGCCCAGATTCTGCTTCTCTACAGTAAGTTTTTTAAACATTTTATTTAAAGGAATTCAGTTATTTTTCAGGTTTCCTGAAAGACAGAGGAAGAACTGGAGCAATCTGAATATGCTTAGATCATAAGAAATAATTGGATTGAGTATGAGCAATCAACTTAAGCATAAGATAGATATGCAAAGATAACATGAAAGCACAACTCATGAGACGAGACTGCTAAACAGTCATAGCTGAGTTGTGTTCTCATCCCAGGTAAAGTGACTGGACTTGCAAATAGACAAGCAGTTTCAAAGTAATTAAATGCTTATGCTGTCAGCTGCAAGGTTGTCTCTCCAAACCCACAGCATTTTTACCAGCATCCAGCAAACTGCTAATAAGAATGAGGAATGAAACAGCTGGGGGCTACAGAATCATGTTGCCTTGGAAACCACTGCAGGTGCGTGGTCCAAGAAATAATAAATCCCAGATTTTTAGAGTTTATAAAAAAATAAGGAAGAAAGGAAAAGAAGACAGAGAGAAATAAATAACGCAAACCAAGGACATTGCAAACACTTTGGAGAGAAGGACAGACTAGTATTGTTAAATGGGATCTGTCAGAAAGAACATTGCAGGGGACAAAGGGATTGAGCTGAAAGATATCTCAGTGCATAAGTATGCCAGAAAAAAAGGAAGAAGAAAACAGAACTAAACTAAAGAAAAATACAAACACCAGAGGGCACCGAAACAGAAATAAAATCTATTACAGGTCACTGTGTTCAGGAAAAAACAACAGAACAGTTCAGAAATTGATGTGGGAATCAGGACCTCTTGGAATGCCCAACATAGTTCTAGTTCTCTTACGCCAAAAATCATTTGTACATCGTCTCCCACTCATATAACTCATGCAGCAGCCTTTCCCAGAATAACAGCTCATTCATCTATGTACAGCACACTGTAAGTTGGATGGATCTGATTTTCAAGGTATTTAGAGTCCCAAAACTGTAGCAGGTGGGATTTGCTCAGCTCCTGAACAGGCTGACCACTTAATTCACATTCACATCAATGGGCACTGATGCTCCTCATGCTCCCCTTGCCTGTCTGAGGACTACTGGCACACTGAAGTTTCTCCACAGACAAGTGAGGGGGATGTGCATCTCTAAGATTGACTGAACCAACCAAGATTTTAATTGGTTTCTCTCTCAAGTGACTCTATAGGATGCACTATCAACATCATTTTTATTAAGACTACATTTTTCTATGCAGCTTCCTATTTATAGAGTTTATGAGTATAAGGAAGAATGCTGTCTGGAGATGCCAGAGTGATTTTATTCCAGGCTCACAATACTCATGCAAAAGGGACTTTTCTGACTAGGAAGGAAAAAGTACAGTTTTATAAAGCACCTTAATAGGAAATCCAGAGACAAGACAACAGTTAATGGTACAGTGACATACCATGAATGGCAAGAGAGATGTTCTGGAGGCAAAATGCAAGTTACTACACATGACACTAAAGAATTCCCTGGCAGCATGTCCTGAATTTAGCAGAAAAGCAGACAGAAGGTGAAATCATAGTGCAAAGCTGAAAAATTAAGTCATAAACCCCATGTACATTCAAGACTAGATGAGAGTAGACTAGACTAGACTAGATTAGACTAGAATAGAATAGGATGGCAAAACTCAAACAGGAAAATATTTTGGCCAGACGAACAAAAAGAATACCCTTTAAATGACACCTGAAAATTTATACATTTGATGACACAGAAACTAGAAAACTTATTTAAAAAAAAGTAAAGCAAAACAAGAACAAAAACATAAATGAAAGCAAACGAAAGTCCAAGCAAACAAAACCCCACCAAAACCACGGCTATTTTAGTCACCACGCTTGTTTTTCATGTGTTCACTTAATCAGCATATTAAAAAGATACAACCTCCTCTCCCCCAAAGCCATAATGAAGTGGTTTATCTCAAAAGAGATATCACATAAAAACTAATTTTAATAAATTGTTTTCAGATTAAATATGAAATCCAAAAGATGAAAAATTTGGAGCTATGACAGAAATGGTTTAAATATATCATCTTAAAAGCTAAAAAGATAACCAGCCATTCCTGACACAAACTAAGACTAGATGGCCTACAGAAACAAAGCATAATATTAGGGAAAGTGATACAAATAAGATGGTCTTTTGAGTCCTGTTCAAATGAAGAAGCAGGAAATAACTAGAAGAAAAATATAGGTAAGAAAAGAAAAGAAAAAAAAAGAAAAACAAAAGAGGAAAATGTTCTCTTGAGGCATAAAAACAAATAGCAATTACTCCTTCATAGAGATAGAAAGCCTGACAAGTGTCTCTAGGGCTACTAGATGATGAAGGTATAAAAGTCTAGAACAGATATAACCATAGCAGAAAATCCAAACAAGTTTTTTGTAACTGTACTCACCATGAAAGAATCATAGGATTGCAGAATATCCTAAGCTGGGAGGGATCTAACTCCAACTCCTGGCCCTGCACAGACCCATCCCCATGAATCTCACCATGTGCCTGAGAACATTGTCCAAATGCCTCTTGAGCTCTGCCAGGCTTGGTGCTGTGGCCACTTCCCGGGGAGCCTGTACAGTGCCCAACCACCCTCTGGGAGAAGAACCTTTTCCCAATATCCAACCTAAACCTCCCCTGACACAGCTTCATGCCGAGAAACCAAGAAGCAGGTAGAGGTCTCAAGTTAAAACAGACCAGTAAGGCTGGTGTTTTGTAGCACACAAACTCAAAAAACGAAACTGCTAAAAGTAGAGCATTTAATAGACATACAGATAAATATCAAGTATTTTGAAAGATTAAAGTATCTGAATAAATGTCAGAAACAAAAAAAACAACATTCAAATCATTGCTACTCAAGAGCTCAAGAAAGATAAGAGGTCTTTAGAGTAAAAAAGTATCTACCTTTAAACAAAAAGAAATTACAATAGATCAGTCACTAGGGAACTGAAGATCAAACCCTGATATCCAAAAGAAAGTGAAAAACATAGGAAACAATTCTTTTGTAAGCTAGTAGGTGATATTAACATGCATATATATATTTATATAAATGGACTGTCTAAAACTCATGGTGTCGCACTAATGAAATTTTCTTCCCTGACAGGGTGAGGTGAGTCGACTTGGGCTGGACACCCAGCCAGGAGCCTGCTCCAGTGTGGGCTTCCCACAAGGTCACAGCCAGTTTTTATGACATATACCTGTTCCAGCATGGGGTCCTCCCCAGGATGCAGGTGAATCTTTGTTCCACCATGGACCTCCATGGGCTGCAGGGGCACAGCTGCCCCACCAAGTTCTGCACCAGGGGCTAAAGGGGAATCTCAGCTGCCTGGAGCACCTCCTGGCCCTCCTGCTGCACCGACCTTGGGGTCTGCAAGTTGCTCCTCTCTTATATTCTCACTTCTTTCTTCGCTGGCCACAATTATTTCTGCACAACAACTTCTTTCCCCTTCTTAACTCTCTTATCCCAGAGGTACTACCACCATCTCTGATGGCTCAGCCTTGGCCAGCAGTGGGTCTGTCCTGGGGACAGCTAGCATTGGCTCTACAGGACAGGGAGGAAGCTTCTGGTAGCTTCTCACAGAATCCACCTCTGTAGGCTAACAACACCTTCCCATGCAAACCCATGGGAATATCAGACTAGTGGGAAGAAGATTAACATTTGCATGGTCCCTTTGGTAAAGCTTCTGGCATTTGCCATTTACATAGGAAAATGAAGGATATATCATTTAGGTGAAGCTACTATTAATGGACTGCATAACCAACTGACAATAATAAGAAAACAACATGTTCATTGAATAGTTATTAATAGTTACTTTTAGCCTGGAAAGGTGGGAGATGAAACAGGATAGCTGTCACAGGTTTTGAATTACACTCTGAATTTCCAGTAGTGATACAGTTGAGAGCAGAAACAATTTGTGGATGCTGCAAATGCCTTAAAGATTCTCAAGAACATGGTTAAAGTCTCTTATCAAAAGCTTTTATCAAAGAAATGCCATGAAATTTAACCAAAAAATGGTACAGCTCAGAAAGAGGAATTAAAGTTGTAAATACAAAAAATAAGACTGTTTACACAGTATCATTGCAGAAATGTAGCTGGGGCTACAGTAAGCTACAAATAAAATGAGTTGAGAACATGAGTACAGAGCAAAAGTAATTCTGTAATGAAGGTAGAGGAGCATTACATGAAGGCCATGAAAAATAGCTATTCTATTCTGCAAAATATTGGCAAGACTATAACTATGGTACAGTATTTCAAATAAAATTTGACAACTCAAGGAGAAAGCAAAGGAGGTGTTCAAAAGTAACAGTGAAAAAAAAGAGCTAGAAAAATCAAAGAACTGTATTGTTGAAACTAAAGACAATGTTTCAAAAAGCTTTTCAAAATATAGAAGGAGGCAACAATGAGGTATTCTCCAATATGCTAACAGTTAATTTGAGACAGGGATGTTTTTCTATTACAGTTTTAGGAAAATAAAACAAAACAAAGCTTTTCAACATTGACAGTTGAGTACTAGGACTAATTAACTGTGGAAAGTACCTAGCACAGCTTCTAATTTGGCCTCTGATATTGTCAAGCCACTGCTTGAAAAAGTGGCAGGGTAAACACTCAATAGTGCAGAGCTCAGCTTCTGCCTGTTGTCACTGGGTCAACTTTCCTAGTGTTGAAGATGGTTGACCTGGTTTCTGATGCCTGGGATGAAAAAGGATTTGCAGGGAATTTATTGGTAGAATATATTTGCAATTGCTTACTTACAAGAGGCTGTGAGTGCTATTTTTAAAACAACAAACTTTAAGTGCAAATTTGCTATTTGCTAAATGAATCAGACTTTGAGTTCTTCTCATGTTAACATTGAAAACAGCACAGCAGCAGAGTGGTAGTAGATTCAGTGTGGCCCTTCCTCCTGAGTCAAAAAGGGCATCGTTTTTTCAAGATTTTTCACTCTAGAAAGCAGATTTCATTACCTTAACTAATATTTTTAACTGTTATGTCAAATAAAATACCAGAATATCCATGAAAACTTGAATTTGACATCAGAGAAAATAATATCTCAAAGTCCAAGATAAGGAAAAGGCTCAGTTAGAAGACAGCTGCATCTTGGTGTTCATGATAGAGATCATACTCAAGGGCAAAGTGATACTTGACAGAACTTATACTGATATAGAATATTTTAAAGGTATTAAAGAAGAAAAGGATTTTTTTTGAAAAAAGAAAAAAAATTGCAAAATCCCTGACTTGGCACTGAAGATTGGGCTCCAGTTTCTAGAGACATGATGAATGTGGAGTGGGAAGCCAGGACAACAGGATTACAGAAATGGAAATGTACACATCTGAAGCAGGGCAAAACCCCAGGGAATGCCCTACTCACAGGACAAGGGAATTTGCATTCTGCAGTGCAGAAATGTGACAGGATGACAGTGTGGACTTGTATGTTCAGTATCAGGCATGCCTGCCAAGTTTCGGCTTCCAAAGGGAGGACTTTACTACATTTTAAGGGACTTTATAATACTTAGTTTACAATGGGGCACAAGCTGACACAGGATGTCCTTTCTGTTTGCATCTTGGGAAACCAATCTGTTCAGAAGCTGCCTATTCAAAATACTGTGTGGCAAAGCTTGAAAGGACATTAGCCAATAAGCCACATTAGAAACCCAAAAGAAAACCCTAAACCTAAGGCATAGGCTGGTATCTGTCCAATAATGCCAACACTGGCCCAGCCAAAAAATCTCAGGGGAGAAATCTCATGGCAGTCAACCTATTCCCTTGAAGGACCCCTGGAGCCTCACTAAAATTGAACTTAGTCTCTCCTAATACTTCTCTTGACCACCAATGTGCCCAAGGGCCATTGCTCCTCAGGTGGTCCAAACAAAGAAATTCTTCAGGAATAACCATCTGCTGCACAGCTCTTCCCCAGGAAGACTTTCTTCAGCTGCCCTCCAGCTGCAACTCCAGGCTCAAGGTGAGGGAGAGAGAAATGGGGCTTCACTACCAGGCTACCTGGACCCACACCTCCCTCTCCCTCTAGCCTAGGACCATTCAGACCTACAACTTCAGACTCACAGATATCACAAGATCTAGGTAGGAAAGGAGAAGTCAGAACAGTGTTTTGTTAAACTCTACCTATCCCCAGCCTCTCATGAACAAGAGCTTTCACCCATGTCTTCGCTGGCACCCTAAAACAGAAGGTTGAACAAGCCCTATCTCTTCAAACAGGTTAATAAGAAGCACCATATGGATTCAGTTCCAGGCCAGATAGAAATCATTGCTAAATCAAAGCAGAGAGCTAATACATCTGTGTAACCTCATTTGATTATTGGTAGATAGATTATTCCATGGTATTCTCCTAGGCTGAGTCATAACCCGTACACAAACACACTTTAGGACACAAGCCATGAATTCATAGCCCTGGGGTCTGAAGCTCTTCTCATTTTATTCTGAACATCTGTAAAGGAGATTTTTGCTGTTAGGAGGAGGGATAGCTGCGGAATTTACATATTGCAAATTCTGATTCACTTCTATCGCTATGCTGTCTCCCTCTTGGGGGAAAAAAAAAAATACCCCAAAAAACAAAAACCAAAAAAACCCACCCACACACACACACAAAAAAACAAACAAACCAAACCAACCAACCAACCAAACAAAAAAACAAACAAAAACACCACCACCAAAAAACCCCGAACTTTAGCTATGTATTCCAGGAGGGAAATAATGGCAGGTACTGGGCCTCTAAAGCCTCTCAGCCAAATGAAGATTAATTAAAAATCCTAGAAGCTCATAAAAGTAATAATAAGTTGTGGTAAGCAATCTGGAGAATAAAACTCATATAAAGATAGTTACTTGAATATTTGAAAAGTCTAAAATAAAGGAAAAATCCAAGCTTGCCTGCAAGAAACTCTAACAGGAAAATTAGGCTACATCCATTCATTTGATTTTCCATTACAAATGTCTGGAATAGCTCTAAAAAGAGCACATTTCTTCCATTCTTTCAATCCTGTTATATTTTAACCCCTTCACATGGTTTACACTGACGCTCTAGTTAAATGGCAAATGAGAACAACTGGGATAGGCAACTATAAACAAAAGCAGTAACCATACAATCACTCAGAAATTAATATTTATAGAAAAATAATTTATCTCTTTCTAATCCATCTTCTCTCTGCTTTGTGCTCTGACTTCTTAACAAAAGGCAAACAGACAAGCCAAAGAACCTCTTCTTTCTTCTGGTGTATCTCTGGAAGAAGCACCACTGATGTGACTGAGTGCACATTTCCTAGTGGCTGCTCTAAAAAAGAGGAACAGGCTGGTCAAGCAGCAAATTCTCTGGATACTTCTGGAAAACCTCTTTCTTCTCACTGATGAACACTACAAATAGGAAGCTGAATACATCAGTGTAGTCTTAAAAAAAAGGACATTAATAAGATGTCTAGAGTCAGTAGCAAGAGAGAACACAATTCAAATTTTGGTTGGTTCAGTCAACCTTAAAGCTACATATCTTTTTTTGCTATTAAGTTATTCCTAAGAGGATGTTTCAAAAAGTGACTGCCAAAAATATGTTAATTAACTTACTGTTACAGTTTTGATACTAAGTCGTTGGCCTGTTTCACAGATTGCTTAATTTTTGATAATGTCAGAAGCTGTGACTGTATGTCACTGGGACTACAGAAGTCATAACAACTGCTAAAATTCTCCAGGCCAATAAGGAAAAATCTTGGCATACTGCAAAAGAACACGCAACCACAAAGTCCTCCTTCATCTGCCTCACAGTTCACTTTCTACAGTTCACGTGCAAACCAGTAACTGCAGAGAACAGGCAAGGGAAATTTCATCCTGTAAGGTCAATGTCTCAAAGTTGCAAATGTACATGACAATGCAAACTGATCGGCAGCTCTTAGGAACTGGAAAAGCTGCCAGCTCCGAGCACTGAAAGCTAACACACTTGACACCAAACCCTACGGAAGCACTATTTTTGACAACAATACTAAACAATAGTCTTTAATAGAGGGGAGAGCCTTCTATAAGAGATGGGAGTTCTAGGGTTAAGCCAAACTCATCAGTAAAGCAGGGCTTTGAGATGTTGGCTGCCAACCACCACTTCCTATGTGTGGATGTGTGACACATCAGTAATCCTCAGTGGCAGCTCTGTAAACACAGGAGGCTGTGTTATTCAAACTTATCCTAGGCATGCCAGGAATTATTCCACTCTTTTTGCCCCATTTACAATATTCCTCTGGTTAAGACTTTGTAGATTTGAAATTTGATCTGTTGTAGCATAGAAATGTTTTAGGATTACAAAATCCAGCTTGCTGATTTCTGTTCACCTGCAGATTTAATCCTTACTTATTAAAGGATGATTAAAACCAGAACCTGAAAATAGCAGCTGCAATAAGTAACATGGTAATGAAAGAAGATCTTCCCAAATAAGGTAGTTTTTGGTTTTCTCTTGGGACACATTACATCCACTGGACAATAGATCAGACTGGTATTGCCAGCCAGGAAGAACATTTACTCCATGCTGACAGAGTAAACTTTAAACAACACCAATTAGCATTAAATCCTTGCTTAAAAATCTCAAATACCACAAAATGTAATGAAAAACAAATTAAGTATGCAAAACATTGCCAGTGTATTCAGTCACAGCAAGAGCAGTGAATTTAACATAGGTGGTACTGCCCCCTTTCTTGTTTTGCTGTTGATAATCATGAAGACCTTGAGCCTTTTCCAACAGGTCTTGGATACACTGAGATCATTTTGCATCTGGGAGAACAAGGAAACACTTTGGAAGGTGCTCCCTGCATTTCGGGCCTGAAATTTAACAGACTGAGCTGCAGCTACTCATACTTTGCTGTGTGTATAAGGCATTACTCTTCAGTAAAGCCAAAACTAAGACACTGGCATAAACATAACCTGTGCTCTCTTTCCTTCCTTCTCTGACTTTTCAGCTTACAGGATAGAAAAGACAACTTTTTAAAGCAGTAATAACTCGCTACATTTAAAGTAGGATCTTGGAGTACAGAGAAGTTATCAAAAATACCAACTATTTTTAGAAGCCTTATGTAGGCAACTGAAAAGTATTTTAGTGGCATTTCAAGGAATTAGATATAAATGTGTTCAAATTCTCCTGCAGCTAGCAAAGTGCTAAGTGCAAAAGTTATTTTTCCTTACCCTTTCTTTTTTTAGTGTTGACAACTTTATACATATGATTAAGGAATGAAAAGAAAAAGAAGAAACTACTCTTTCTGGCCTCAGAGGACTGATGACTTTATTATGACTTCAGCAAATTAATCTTACAAGTCAAAACCAAGTCTCTTCCACTGTTTTTGCTCCTCAAATATTGTTTGATGGTTAGTGAAATCTGAAGAAATACTGTATTTTTCACATCTTCCTGAAAGCCACCAAGAACAGTTCCAAAATAAATTCCTTTTAATTTCTAAATAGGGGTGCTCCTAAAGCTGTCACTGATATTCCTTCTTTTTCTCTGAAAGAAAGCCAGATTGCCCAGATCCAGGGCATAAACAGAGCACTGATATTTAAACAGATGCAGCATATCCTTCCTAGTCAGTATATTTTTCCCTGATAATTGGCATGTAAGACTAAACCTCCATTTAAACTGAGAATCGTTGGATAAAGGTGGTGAATGAAACAAACCCAATTTGGTGAACTAAACCAAAAAGACATCTTCAACCTGGTATGGGTCATGTGGGTAAGGCCAAGCAGGTGCTGAGCAGAATCATATTGTTGCAATCTCTTCACTGCTTATTTTCTGGAAGTACATAATTTTTAACACATAATGTAAATGTGCTGTTGCGTAAAGGTGCAGACCTTTCACAGTATGAGTCTTTACTGGGACATCTAGGGAATACTACCATAATAAATATTGCCTGCTGAAAGCAAAATTATCTGAAGGAATCAACAACTAATTAAAAAAACTAGAGTTCTAATTACAAATGGTGGCTTATAGTCCCCTTCATTTACCTTTGCTCATTGCTCATCTCTATAAGCAAGATTACTATTTTCATTCCTCTCCAGACCAAGACCCTCAAATTGCTGAATGTGTTAAATGTTTTAGAAAATCCCACAGTCTGAGCTGTTTGGTTTGGTCATGCCAGTTGTTTTTCCATCACTGTGAATAAGAAAAAACAACACAGCACTTAAACATTTACATAGGAATTTTGTTCTTATAGTGACCTATCAAGTCATTGAAGAGATATAGATAATACCTGGATATGAAGCTAACAATATACCAGAACAGAAAATTTTAAGTATTTGAATCTTGAATTGTCTCAAACTGGAATTACTTCATATGGGATGCCATATCTCACAATCACTTTTAATTTTTTATACACTTTCATCCAGAAATTTTGAACAGTCTAAAACAGGACCAAAGAATCACAGAATCAGTTTCCAAGGTGATGGTGAGTCAGAGGTAGGATTTGATGATCTTGGAGATCTTTTCCAACCTAACTGATTCTGTGATTCTTTGGTCTTTTGGAAAAGATCAAATCCTACCTCTGACTCACCATCACCTTGGAAACTTGACCATACCACTAAGTGCCATGTCCAGTCATTTCTTGAACTGCTCCAGGGATGGTGATTCCACCACCTTCCTGGGCAGCTAATTCCAATGCTTAACTACCCTTTCAGTGAAGAAATTCTTCCTAATGCCCAACCTGAACCTCCCCTGGAACAGAAGCTATGTCCTCTTGTCCTGTCCCTGGTTGCTAAGGCTGATCCCCACCTGCCTACAACCTCCTTTCAGGTAGTTGTAGAGGGTGACAAGGTCCCCGCAAGCCTCTTTTTCTCCAGCCTAAGCACTCTCAGCTCTCTCAGCTACTCCTCATAGGACTTACTCTCTAGACCTGTCACCAGCTTTGTTGTCCTCTGGACTTGTTCCAGCACCCCAATGCTTTTCCTGAACTGAGGGGTCCAAAACTGGACACAGCACTTGACATTTGGCCTCACCAGTGCAACATTGAAATCATCACTATGAAAAATATTAAGTGCCTAAGTGCATGCAAGAAGTGACAAAGGAAACACTTCCAGGATTGGACCTTAAATTGCACTACCAGTCCCTTTCCAAGATTATACAGGATACTGCACATGTATATTTCATATACATACTATTGAAATTTACATTCAGGTACTGTTGTGTCTTTTTTCCTCTATAGCCAGAGTCAGTGCAGATGGTAGTAACAGAATAATTAAAATCACCCCCTGGCTTCATTCACAGTTTATATTCTTTATTGTTCTCTCTTTCAAACCAAACTCCTTCTGCTTATTTGTTTTCAAGTATTACTTTTTATTTTAAAGCACATACATCTGTTTTGCTCATTAGAACAAATATTTTACACACACATTAGGTAGATAAACAGTGTCAAGGAAAAAGGCTGTTGTGAAGTTCTCTGTACCTGGACTGCAAAGGACATTGGACTGTAAATGAGAGCTCTGAGTGGAGCTCAGAAGGAAGGAGGGAGGGGTGGGGGAAAGGTGTTTTAAGCTTCGGGTTTTATTTTTCATTACTCTACTCTGCTTTGATTGGCAATAAATTAAAGCAATCTTCCCAGGTGGGGTCTGTTTAGCCCATGACAATCACCGATGAGAAATCTCTCCCTGCCCTTATCTCTATCCATGAGCCTTTTGCTGTATTTTCTCTCCCCTGCCCAGCTAAGAGGGCAGTGACAGAATGGCTTTGGTAGGCACCAGGTGTCCACCCAGGGTCAACCCTCACATGCACAAAAACTTTCCCCTAATTGTCATGTGTCTGGTACTGAGAAGGTACAGGAAGCTGGGATTTTGGAAATGACATGGCTGTACCACAGGGAACCTGTTAGGTTCAGTTCCAGCTGCTCCCAGGCAGCTTCAAAAAGCAGAGTCTATTTTTATGTAGAAATGCTGACCAGGTTGTAGGATCCAGCTATGACTGAGCTGAACATACCATCAGACTTTATCTTCTGTTTGCACAGCTCAGTGTGTCCTGTAGAGGTTCAATCAACATGATACAGTACCCTGCTTTGTTCAAACAGCAGAATCATTAGCATGAGCATCAACCCATGCTCTTTGTTAGCCAATACCAAAGCAAGTGAAGAAAAACGACAGATAAAATTTGTAACTATAAGAAGAAATAAAAGCAAATAAGATTTCTATGTTTCTGAATGTCATAGTAGACAGAAAGGCTTAGAGAAGATTTTATTTTTTGGAAAGTTTTAGCTGTCATAATTACCTACTGAAAATAGTGGTTGTAGTTAAAACAACTTTCCTAAGCACTAAGGAAAGATGAAGCTTTGTCCTTGTGCTGCCTAAGTCTTCCTGCTCTACAATGGGATGCTCATTCACTCTGCAAACTCAGTATTCCATCTTCACCCAGTGCAGAGGACTAATTACCTTAGGAAGCATTGCTCCTGCAGACACAACTCAACTCTTTATTTACTTGCTTTTGGGAGCAAAAGTATTTCCAGAGATGGAATTGTTTGGGGCAAAAAAGAGAAAAAAATCAGCTGATGCTTTATTCTGAACAAATCCCAAGTGTAAATCAAACAAACTACAGAACTGAACTGTTCAGTCTTCAGTATAACAATAACTTGGCTAAAAGTCATACCAAGGTGAGCTTCTTTAAAAAGAACAAAGCAAAACAAAAAACCAAAATCCAAACCCAACTCAATAGCATCTGCTAGTGTATCTTCATCAGTCCCAGAGCCTCAAATGTTACTCTGCAATACAGCAGATACTAAAAGGCTGGCACTGGGATACACATCCCTGTTATGTGCCTCTTCTTTCTTCCTTTTTTTCTTTTTTGATTTCCTTAAATTTTCTTTGAAACATATACTTATGTATATACTAATGTATATATACTGTATACTTTTTCTTACAGAGGGAAGTTTCGAATACAGAATAATCAGTAGTCCAGGGTACAAAGAAAACATTTAGCATGGATTTGTAATGCCAGCAAACCAGAAAATGGACAGAAGACCAGTAACACTCATCAGAGCTTTATCTACAGCTCAGCTTTAGAGTGACGCTAAACACAAACTTTTCATGATCCTGAATGAGAATGGTCAGAAAATCTAGTACTGAATTTACTAACCCAAGAACAAAATGCGCAGATAGAACAAAATGCTTCCTTGTAAAGTACTGAAATATCTTCTACAGAATAATCCAAGATCTTCTTGCTGGATGTGTGACTCATGGTTTGCCCAAAATTACTGCCTGCCACTTAGACTATCTTTTTAAAATTTTTTCTTTGTTTTTTTCTGCAATCACAAAATCCTTGCTTTACTGGTCTGGGGCTCTTGGGTCTGCTAACATAAGAGAAAAAAATTAATACAATATAACTGAGCGATAGAAATTTGAATTTGGTATGTATGTTAATACATGGATGATACAAGCACTTCCATAAACACTGAAGGACAGCTGGGACTAGCAAGTACAAAAGTTAGCAATCTGAAGAATTAAAGCATTGTTAAAAGTCTCATTAAGAATCCTGGGCAACATGGGAAGTAAGGCTGACATCTGAGTTATTTTCATAGCCAGTAAAAGCTGGTAAAACACAGCAGATCCCAAGAAGAGAAACATAAAGAGCTTTTCAACATGGGCACAGCCAAGCCGAGACATTCATCCTTGTAGGTTTTCCAGACCCAACTGAATGCAGTCCTGAGCAACCTGCTCCAACCAAAAAGGCAACCTGCCTTAAGGTGGAGGTTACATTACATTATCCTAGAGATTGCTTCCAATCTGTATTAATGTGGATCTTACTGTGTGTAATCCTTCTGTACATTATTAAATCAAAATTAGATCTGAACACGAGATTAGGTACAAGATTTACAGATTCATTTTAATAACAAGTTCCTATAAACAAAAGGAAGCATCAGACTGTTCTGGTAATGCAGTGTAATTACAAGACAGTCCCCCTTGTTAAAAAAACCTCTGAAAACGGTCAAAAGATTGTTTGTCTTATTAAGACAGAAAGGCATTTGGAAATAAACAAACTTATGCAATTTTTTGGAACTTGAGAAAAACGTGAGTAAATGCTTTGAAAGTGCATTCACAAAAGATATCACCACATGTTTAGGATTTGAGATAGGCCTTCCCGAAGTGCGGAGAAAAATATCTCAAAGAATTCAGTTTGCCCTTAGGAGTAAACATCACTATGGAAAGATAGGAATTTCAGAAAAAGGGGCTGAAGAAAGAAAATATTTCTCTGACTAAAAGGCTGAAAGAAGAGAGAGTACATTAAATGCAAAATATTTTATTTATTGCAACAAAAGCTGTGATAACAGCATTGCACAATACCAAATTTTAAGGTTTTGAAAGTGTCCAAGATCACTCTTCATTGTGACTTTTTTGCTTCATATATATCTTTATATTTTTACATTAGTTTTACATTACGACAATTACTTACAGAAATTAAGACAAAATGTATATAACCTGCCAGTTTACTAATGTTTCATTTTATATGTCACTGAGTGTAACCATTTAACACTTTGATCTGAAAAGCAATATCAGAATCAATGCTTTGCTAGTTGTAAAACAGAATGATACAGTCTGCACCAATAATTTTTTAAACGATTAGAAGCATATGGGAATTCACTGTGTGCTGTTTGTTTTCTACAAAGAGTAGGTAATAACTCATTTTGTTACTTGACTAGGACAACGATTTCTCCCTTTTGTGTAAGATCTCCAGCAAAAAGGCAGACAAATAGTTTTAGATCCAATGCTGAACAGCCTGGAGGGCAGTAGTAAAAGTCCTGAGTGCAGGATGAGTCCCTCGGTGCGACATCAAGAGGGACCCGGCCTCTGCGTGGAACCCTGCCTCTTTAAGCCGTCTGGCTATTTCCTCTACATCCCAGCCTCCCTCTCCCTGGTGAGCCAGAAGGTGGTCAATAAGGCGTGAGCAGAAGGCAGTGGGCATGCACTTCACCACTAACTTGGCATCGAGGAGCAAGGAAAGGATTTCAGCATCACAAGTGGAATCATCAACCTAGAAAGAAAGAGAAATTCAAAGTAATTAAAAATTAATTACCAGATACAGCCATCAACCAGAGCATGTCACGATGGTTCAAAGTGAGATGAGTATTCCATATGGATTAACAACAGGGATACACTTTTTGCATATGTCAGAATATGTAAAGGTATGTCTTTAACAGTCTACCACATTAATATAAATCTTTGACCTGCACAAAGTTAAGGAATAAGGATGCTTAACAGCCTGGGATTAGATCAACAGCTTTACAGACTTCTCATAGGTTCTCAGTCCCAGTGCAGAACAGATCACACCAGTTAGCTCCGTATCAAAAATGACACTCTGAGGAAGGTCAGAGCAGAGCATATTAAATTTTGCTCACTTTATATTAATATACTACATTACATTCCACATGTTAATATGACAGGCAACATTCACAGACTCAATCAGATTTCCCAGAGTTGCAGCACTCACAGCAAGGCTGAGATTTTCAGAATATAACATGTAATAAAAAATGTGGAGCACAGAGCTGCCATCTCTGTTAGACACCTCGGGTGCCTTGAAAAATGTGGTTACCTGACATGACAGCGGATATTCTCTTAAGAATCTTGTCTACAGCTTTATAAATAACACTATAGAATATTTTAAATTCTATTTCAGCTAATTTTGACATGTCTTTCATGGGTTGCTTGAAATGCAGTGGTAACTTACCGTTTAAGGAAGTGCAGTAGAACAACTATCTACATATAAACTAAAAAGGGAAGGGATGCCATCCAGAAGGACCACAACAGGCCTGAGAAGTGGCCCTGCGTGAACTTCCTAACATTCAGTGAGGCCCAGTGTGAGGTGCTGCCCCTGGGTCAGGGCAATCCCAAGCACAGGCTGGGCAGAGAAACGGATTGAGAGCAGCCCAGAGGAGAAGGACTTGGGTGTGCTGGTGGACAAGAATTTCAATGTGACCTGTTGATGTGTACTCTCAGCCCAGAAAGACAACCCCACCCTGGGCTGCATCTACAGCACTGTGGCCAGCAGGTCCAGGGAGGTGATTCTGCCCCTCTACTCTGCTCTCATAAGACCCCAGCTGGAGTGCTGTGTCCAGTTCTGGGGCCCCTAACACGGACCTGTTGAAAAGGGTTCAGAGGAGGCCACCAATGATCAGAGGGCTGGAGAACCTCACCTATAAAGACAAAGGGAGCTGGGATTCAGCCTGGAGACAAAAAAAGACTACAGGGAGACCTTAGAGCACCTTCCAGTACCTAAAAGGGTCTACAAGAGAGCTGGAGAGAGACTTTTGTTTACCAGAGTATGGATTGATAGGACAAGGAGGAATGACTTTCAACTGAAAGAGGGCAGGTTTAGATTACATACTGGCAATGGGTTCTTTACTGTGAGGGTGGTGAGGCACTGGAACACGTTGCCCAGAGAAGCTGTGGATGCCCCGTCCCTGGGAGTGTTTTAAGGCCAGGCTGGATGGGGCTGTGAGCAACTTGATCTAGTGGAAGGTGTCCCTCCCCATGGCAGGAGGGTTGGAACTAGATGATCTTCCTTACAACCCAAACCATCTAGGACTGTATGATAAAAAAAGGACCAAGGGAGGGCTAGACAGTCAGTTTTCAGTTACTGCATCTTATCAAGTTACAAATAAACTAATCAAATTATGATACCTTTACAAAACAACCACTCAGTTAAAAAGGAAAAAACAAATCTGTTTGGTTACCCTCTGCATTATTTTCTGTAAAAATTATGTACTAACTTACATAGTTGGTGCCATGGTGTCAGCAAGCAATAAAGACCCCATGATACAGTGATTTAGCGCCCTTGAAGACCAACTCAGCTGTTACACACGAGTCCAGGACGTGACTACTGTGTATGGGGTGATTTGGCAGTGACACTTTACAGATGAAATTAAGCAACTGTTAACCTAATTAGCATCACAAAAATTTTAACCCTGATTATTTTCAAGGAAACATTTGAAGTCTCCTTGTCTCTGTTTTAGTTCAAGCTAAAAGAGTGCAGAGCCTTTCTTTCTCACATTCACATGCATGGGTTGCTCCTTGCCCCCCACTGTCACCATGAGCAACTGCAACAGGTACTTCTTGCTCATAACACAGGTCTGTCCCATGAAGTTTCCAAACCCATTTCTTACTATTATGTAAGAATGTCTATTTGCTCTTGTGGTGTGCTGTGGGTTTGCTGGGGGTTCTTTTAATTGTTATTATTTTTCCGGACAGAATGAAGTATGATTTGTTAGTCCAGAAAACCAAATCTTATCTACTCAGACACAGATAAAAAAATCTGACCCACACAGACATATACACTGTGAGAGATCATGCACACCATTGAACATGGAGAATCTACATTCTATTTTCTTCAGGTTCCCTACACAGCTAGTCAAACCAGAAAGAGGATCCTCAAAGCATAAATCTGAGCAAGTATCTAATTTTCCATTGAATGCATGGAATTCCAAGACTCCCAAGCTTTGGCATCTTTGGATGAATCAATATTACATTTGTATGTAGAGGAACACAGAGCTCATGAGGAGCTACTAGGTACCTCCTTCCTTGCCTTATGAAGTGAGTGAGAAATCTGCAAGTCGCTTCAGGAGAAAGAACTTCCCTTGAGTAACACCAAATTCTTTTAGAAGACCAATCTTTACTGTACCAAAATAGTTTCAGACTAAGAACGTTAGTTTCACTCTGTGAAAGAGCTGAAAAGTCAGCCTGGAGACTGAAAGCATGTATGTGATAAGCAAAAGGAACAGAATAATTTATTGCTCTATTTTGGAAAAGATGCACTCTACACAGGATAAAATAGAATTAGAAAAGGAAAAAGACAAAACAAAATACCGTGACATGAAAAACTGTTATGCTTCTTTATATCACCTTCAATGTAACATTAATAACACATGATCATCACTTTCAATTTACTATTTTCTCTTCATTTGGAACTTCAGAAGCTTTGCAGAAAAACAGAAAGTCTTTTACGTGTTAACCGTGAAGACGGTTTGCAGCTTCACCTTCATGCTACTTCTTCCATTACTTTATTTAGGTATTTGTGTTTTAACTGCCATTGAAATCTTAAAAATAAACTTGATTTCCTATAAGTCTTCAACATTTTCACACTTACATATTACCAAGTTAATTAAACAGTGCACAACACTAGGTCCAGTTTACAAAACAGTTCTAAGAACCATAGGGATGTCCAGCCTTTAGGCCATTCAACCTTTAAGTCTTTAATTATTTAGTAACTGTCATATATTAATTACTGAAATGTCTTCCTGTTGAAGACAGGTTGACTATTAAAATCAAACGGGTCAACAGCCAGCTGAACATGAGCCAGCAGTGTGCCCAGGTGGCCAAGGCCACTGGTATCCTGGTCTGTATCAGCAACAGTGTGGCCAGCAGGACTGTCCCTCTGTATTTGGCACTGGTGAGGCCACACCTCAAATTCTGTGTCCAGTTCTGGGCTCCTCATGACAAGAAAGACATTGAGGTGCTGGAGTGTGTCCAGAGAAGGGCAACAGAGCTGGGGAAGGATCTGGAGAGTAAGTCCTATGAGCTGCTGCTGCGAGAGATGGGAATGTTTAGCCTGAAGAAAAGGAGGCTCAGGGGGAACCTTACTGCTCTTTACAACTACCTGAAAGGAGGTTACAGTAAGATAGGGGTCAGCCTCTTATCCTAATTAACAACTGACAGGTAGAAAATGTCTTCAAGTTGTGTCAGGGGAGGTTTAGACTGAATATCAGGAAAAATTTCTTCATGGAAAGAGTTGTCAAGAATTGGAAAAAGCTTTTCAGGGAAGTGGTTGAGTCACCATCCATGGAGGTATTTAATAGACATGTAGAGGTGGCACTTGGGGATATGGTTTAGAGATGGACTTGGCAGTGCTGGGTTAACAGGTGGACTCAAAGGTAATTTTTAAACTAAACAATCCTATGATTCTAAAATTCCTAGAGTTGGCTTCTTGCAGCACACCACACAGCATACTAAGGCATTATCCAAATAGCTGTCATCTTTTCTGAAATGAGAGGCTGAAGGATATTCTTTCCCACCTCAGAGCTCTGTGTGCTCTACTCTTACCTGTATATAGGATGCAACTTTACACAGGGCTTCATTGTTTGATTTTATGAATATAAAATGCAAGCAGTAATTACAGTAATAAGATTAACAGCAGATGTGAAGTTTAATTTAAATTTTTAGGCTACTCTTCAGTTACTGAAAAGTGCTAAAGATTAATGTGATTTCATATACCAGAAACCTACAAATTGAACAGAAACAAATCTGAGACTGAAATACTTTTCCTAGAACAAAACCATTAAACACCTGAGGCATCCTAAGACGATGAAGATGTCCACATGCAATACCCAAGCAGAGCAACCTGTCTGCACTCATGCAGAAAAGAGATTGTGACTTTACACATGCAAAACCATGCACAAAAAGGCTCTTGTGGTTGTGCCCAACAGCACATCCTTAAGCTCAAACAGTTCAGTAGGTTTAAACTGATAAACATTTCCCATTTTCTGACTTGAAAACTGTCTGAAGACCTGGTCAGCAGGAGGAAGCCTTTGTTAATTTAGTAGTCTTCAGGCAACAGAATGGAGACACAAGATGGCAAGCAGACTCTGTGAATGCATTTCACACAGCTTAGGCCACTGTCTACCCTATGACTCTGGTCAATTTAAGTGGCATCTGGCAGGTGTGGGAAGAACACAGAAACAACAATGTTTAATGAGTATTCTATATAAAAACAGGCAGCTAAGAAAGCTAGATTGAATATCTACGAGTTTTGCAACTCTAGATCATGTCAACTTTTTGGGTATCAGTTGCATATGAAGGGATATTTATGGTCATTGGTTTAAACAAAAATAAATATGGACACCAAACACCTACAAAAACTGTCAATGAATTAATGTATATTTAAAAACCTTCAGACCTTTTACACTGAGAATCTGTGTTAGATCAAACTGTAAGATTTTTTAAAATTAATGTAAATATACCTTAAGACTACATGTACTTAAAATTATTTTAAATTAGAACAAGCATTAGAGCGAAAAAGAAATTACTAAAACAATATGAAAGTAAACACACAAAGCATATATTTAAAGACTACACCATAGAAAGTATAATACTGTTTCTATGCAAGAAATTACTCAGCAAAACTAGGACTCTCCGATCTAGAAAAGAGGTGGCTTAGAGGGCATTGGGCAGACAGCAGCATCAGCAGAATTACATAGGGATTGATTAAACACATTATTTCTTTTTAAAAAAAATTTATAAAGCATCAAATTAATCTACTAGGATCAGATTCAGAGAAAATAAGTGGTTTTTTTCCACTGTTGAACTATTAGGCAAGTTATCCTGCAAGGATGTAAAAGCTCATCCAACTTTAAGAAGAAATTGCACAAAATCAAGAAAGAAAATCACTGGCAATTACTTAGCAAATACACACAGCTGAAAATAACTGGAAGTTCAGAGAGTAGCATATCAGAAGAAAAGCCTGTACATTTGCCCTACTCTTACTCTTCACTAGACTTCTAATTTGTTCATCTGTTTGAGCCAGGATACTGTTCCAGATGGAATTTTGATCCTCAAAATTATAGGTTTGAAAAAATATTAATTGCAATCAACCTTCAGAGTTATTTTTGTTTTCCATACATAACAAATATCAGCCTACAGTAGACACAGCCCCCTAAATGCACTACATTTCATTTTCAAAATCACTTTTGACAAAAATTGTCTACAAGAGTTTAGTAAAACCCAATTAAGACAATTACTAAAAACCAACCTTACTATCCCAGTACTAAAAAGCTGCTGCTTCTGGGCAGACAGTAAAGGCATGACCTTATTAATGAGTCACTCCTGATCTGCCTGCAGAGGCAGAGCCCTTGCTATCCCAAGACCCTAACTGAGCCTTGAAACCCTGATACCAGCAAAGTCTATCAGTAAGCCCAGAATCACTGTTCCAGTGGTATGGGATGCAGCTGACTGCAGTTCAAGCAAGTCTCAGAGGTATCTTCTGCACAAATTAACACAGCCGCCTTCCATATTGCAAGAATAAACTATGACCAACAACAATGACAAACTCAGAGTGTGCATGTCAGAGAAAAATCATTACGCCTACCTAGAGCTCCATGCTAAGGGTGCTAAATTTTTCAGTAGTGTCAAATCTGTTACTTCTGGAAGGTTTAAATGGGAGCAGCTTTCATTTTTCATATCCATCTCTCCTTCAGTAGGATTTGACTGTGCAAATTTAGTGTGATGCCCACACACAACATGTATGTGTCCAAGTAAAAGAACTAATGATGATAAGCGCGTTAGGGAGAAGAACTCCTGAATTTTTTTCATTGACTTACATGCCCATTGATGTACTGGCTAAAACCTACTTCCAAGCATTGAAGTGTAGGCATTCAAGTGGTATCTCTGCTCTCATGAGAGTCCTTGGAGTACTGCATCCAGGTGTTGGAATGGGTCCAGATAAGGCCACAAAGATGATCTTACAAGGGCTGGAACTCCTCTCCTATGAAGACAGGCTGATAAGAGTTCGGGTTTTCAGCCTGAGAAGAAAAGTGTCCCAGGAGACCATAGAGCAGCTTTCCAGTATCTAAACGGGCTGCAGGAGACCTGGAGAAGGACTTTTTACAAGAGCATGGAGCATTAGCACAAGGAGGCACAGCTTTAAACTGAAAAGGGGTAGGTTTAGATTAGGTATCAGGAAGAAAATTTTCACTGTGAGGGTGGAACAGGTTGCCTAGCAAAGCTGTGGCTGCCCCGCCCCTGGAAGTGTTCAAGGCAAGGTTAGGTTTTGAGCAGCCTGGTCTAGTGGAAAGTGTCACTGTCCATGGCAGAGGGGCTGGAATGAGATGAGCTTTAAGGTCCCTTCCAAACCAGACAATCTATGACTCTATTATCTCCCATAACTAGCCCACTCCTTTACACTGTGATGATCAATACTTATCCCTGTAGAGACACACGTATTTATCTAGGAAGTTAGACAACAGAGACACAGAATTGCAACAGATGCACTCATTTCCACTGAAGGAGCACTACAGTGCTCTGCTTATGCATTTCATCAAATGTCTCTTCAATGCAGACTGTATAAATGGATCTGCATTTACAGATGGAAAACCACGTCAGTAAAGTTTCTGTGGAAAGAAGCAAGGACCAATTTGCACTCTGTCTAAACTTGGCACACCTTCAGCAGAATGGTGAGGAGCCTTACCCCAGACTGCTAAGTGTTCCTCCTAGAGAGGGCAGGGGATTCAAGCTGCTTCCTGCACAACTTTATTCACTCCTTCTGTATTTCTGAATCAGAATGGCAGCTTGTGTCTTAAGCTAAACTCGCTGCTGTAGGTGCACCGCCAGACAGGGTTGAGCAGCCTGCCTGGGGCTTTGCCATCAGCACACTAATATTATGAAAGGGGCTCAGGCTTGAGCCTCACAGCCATACCAAGGCAGCAGGTCCCCTGGGCATGCAAACAGGGAGCCTCTGAGTTTTAAGCAAGCTTGTGTGTGAAATAGGTGGGTGAAGATCAGAAGAGGAACTCGAGCCATACAGAAGGCTATCCTGATGGATCACTGAAGCTTCCACAAACTTACGCAACCATGAATGCAAGAATTCTTTGTATCCTCTCCCCAAGAACAAGGACACGTGTCAACATCCAGCATTTTTTTCAGATTGATAATACAACCTACATGGACACTGTACCAATACTTGCTATGATGCAGCATATCTGAAAATAACCCAAAGAATCTGCCCTGCAGTGAGAATTTCTGAGAAGGAAGAACAGGTCAGGTGTTACTGTTTGCCTCACTAAGGGGCAAGTCAAAGGCTGGGCAATTCCCCATCAGCACCATTTGTGTAGGTGTCTAGAGGTTGTGGTATTATCAACAGGCCATATTTCACCTATAACTTATGCATTATAAAATCCATGCATTATGAAAAAATATGAGCTGCTGATGACATAAAAGCAGAACTGAACCTGCTGTTTCCCAGAGTATTCTCTTCTCCACTACTACTGGAGGTAAAAATGCCTTTAATTTCATTCCTTACTGGAGTTTACATAGAATAAATACATAAGGGTAGAAGAAAACAAGAAAAATAAAGTACAGACAGATATTTTACCATAATTGCCATCAGTTTATATAAACATAATTTATCAAGATTTCTTTTTATAGGGTAAGACCCACCAGGCAAGTAGCCATAATTGGCCTAAGACACTGGAAAACACTAGAAATTCTATTATTTCCACATTTTTCATATGATGATTTTTCATAGAAACAAGTTGCAAAGGTAGACTCAGAACTTCTTCACTAAAAGTACAGGATGCAAACAGAGCTAAGGTATTATTTTATACTAAAACATTTTTCTATTTCTAGTTTCTAATAAAGTCTTGATAGAAGAAGTATTTGTGTTGCTTATATTAACTCCCACTTGTTAGCTGTTTTAACATTATAGGTACCAACAGGTAACAGAATATTTACTTGTTCTGTCAGATGTATAAAAATCAGTCTTAATCTGTGAAAGATAACCAAGTGCACAGACAATACTGAAACCCTCCTCAAAAACAATCTGACTTTTAAGGGCTCCATTGGCAGTAAGAAGCTTATTTAAAGTGAACTGATTTTTTAAATTATTCACATACCACACAACACAGAAAAGAACTGTTATTTCTGTTACCCAAGAAAGACAAGTGGCAGTTCATTAAAAGATACACAATAAAAAGAGATGTCTGCAATTTCAAAAAAGCTTACACAAAAACTTGGTTGTTTTATTACAGGCAAAAGCTATACAATTCCTACTATCAGCACTTCAGCATCATCCTTAACTGTAAACATCCATAAAGCTGTCAGCAACATACAACAAATGGCTAACTAATACATCCTATCAGCAATGAAAGGCTGTATTTTTCTGGCAGCCATGTTTGGGAGCTGTGTTAGCACTACATCAGGGAATCAATAGCTATGATTCCCCTCTGCAAGATGTTATTTGTCCATTTCCTGTTTAATGTAAGCAGAAATGGCCTTCCTATGAAAAATTCATTAAGAATTCTACAAAAAGCATTAACAGTCCAAATACTGTTCTTTAAAAAGCAAAAAGCAGGCATAGAAAATTATACTGAATAAACAACACTGCCATAGCTAAGTAATATATGCACTTTAAGTACAACAGCAAATAATGTAATCATAAGAGATGCATATAAAAGAAGGAGTAAGAGGTACTTTTCTACACAATATAATCTTTTATATTTAGCACAGCACTCTTCTGTACTAGCTGCTTTTCTAACACTGTCAGTGGAATGTCACATTCAAGGCACTGGCTAAGCTCTATGCCTGATGTAATAAAGTCAATAGTTAAATCTTTGTTGCCTTAAAATGAAACACTAGACCAAAGCTAAATGCTTTGAAAATTCTAGGTTATTCAGTACTCTTACAGAACTACGTGCTCAAATTAATAATGAACTTAGAAGGAAAAACTAGAAATCAGCTTAGCAAGCTTCCCTCTTGCTTAGAAGACCAGAAAGAATATTGTTTTGGGCATGCACAGATGTACAAAGTGCTTATTATTAGTAAGAACATATTATGGTTCCTGGCCCTAAAACTCCAACATAATGTAATCAACCTAAGAGCGTAGGAAATTGAAAGCTGGAGCACACTAGAAAGAAAAGGTCAGTTAAGAGAACAATACAATTAGTAACCATTCAAAAAGTGCTACTGCACAGTATTATGCTTTAAAAATAGTTAAATAAAGTGTGCTTGGACACAAATTCCTGGCAACAAGCTTCAGAGTTAGTCACTTATACAGCAGCTTTCATCTGTTAACTAAAAAGTCAATTTTAAAAGATTAACAAAAACAGAGATAAGAAAGTGCATGCATACATCAGACCCATGCTTGCTTTTCAATGAAATTGTGTTTAAAACCAGTTACAAAAAAGCCTTGCTTTGAAAACATTAAATCTAAAATTTTAGGTTGTAAAAGAAAACTATCAATGTACTGCTGTTTTGGTGGTTACTTTTATAAAATTATGTTTTGTGAAAAATTCAGCAAACCTGTGGCTTATTGGTATTAAAAAATTAAAAAAAAAATAGGAACACCTTCATGGTGGTTCTTAAACACCACACTCAACTAGAAAACACTCCAAATTCAAACTGGATGCTAGCGATGGTATAGGAATTTTGGTACAAGCAGATGTGTATTGCATATAATATGTCCTGCTACCTTCCATGCTACTGTTTCAAATATTCATAGAGAACACATTAAAAACGTTGATGCTTCTTCCATTTTGGTAAGTAAGTCCTTTTGAAGGGAAATTAGCAACATCTGAGATGGAGTCTATGTTTTCAGATCCCTGCTTCTCTGACTGGTCTTCACCAGTTCTGGAAAGAAGATAGATCATTTCTCAAACTATCCAATGGAAGCAAATGGGAAAGTTTCTGGAACACTGTGTGCAGCATAAGAACAAAAGACATAGCACTCAAGGGAGAATCCTGGGAAGAGCAGGATCTAGAATATCTTTAACAGGGAACAGAGGATGGTGCAAAAGTAAGGGATAGGGTTTGCACAACTTATTGCAGCTAAGGAATCTGAAAAATTTGGGGCAGTCAATGTAACTAGAGCAGAGGGCCTGCCCTAGAAGGCAGTTAAAATTTCACTCTGATTTCCTAAAAAACACGTTTTTAAAGCTTTTGCTTTTGGGAAATGCTTATTTTAAAAAGATAAATGGTTTCATTTGTTTCCATATGGGCAGTTTCATTTTAAGTACCACAAGGGAATTATACCATCAATTATTATTATGTATTGTAATACACAACCAAAAGTTCCCTAAGATATGGTGCAGAATTTGGAAGGACTAGAGATGAGGTTTTCCTACCTAAATATTATAATTCTGGAAATTATCAATGCAGTTAATTCAGTCAGACAGGAAAGCCATTTCTTTTCTTAAAAAGGTCAGAGACAATAACTTTGCTACAGTATCTAATAAAACCTGTTTAGAATAGCATGACAGTCCCCAAACATACCCTCACAACAAAATCAGAGATGTAACCACTCTCTAACGTGTATATAAATGGACTGACAAGTTTGTCAGAAACAAAGTAAGTAATCTGATATACTACTATCACTTAAAAAACCCCAAAGTGTGATAATATGAACACAGAGGTAACAATCTACTTCATATAGTGGAATAGTTTCTCTTCCACCACACTGACTTAAAATAGCATACTAGGTCATTTAAAGAACGTGCTATGAGGTTTAATCACCTCAAGCACACAGAAAAGATCTTACAAGCCCTGCGTTACTGCTCACTGTGGACACAATACCTGTGGAAAATCTTAATAATGGTTAAGTGTCTCAGTAGTCTGAGATAAAAGAGGTAATTTATTACCTCAGACTCTGAAAGGCAGTTCATTCAACTGTTCATACCTTAGCAACAGCTGCTATCTGCTCCAGTGCCACAGCATGAAGATCTTGGTCTTTGCTTTCCACCAGCAGTTTCAGGGATGGCAGCAGGAGGGACTGGTTAAGCAGCAGCAAACATAATTCTTTTATACACTGAAAATAAAAGCAAACTCACTCAGTGCGATCTCTGGAGATACTAACATCATCATTCACACTAAAATTTATGAAAATTTTATGTCAAAAGCAAAACGAAAACCAAACTACCACAACAAATGAATTCCCTGTTGGAAATAGCTCTTCAGAAACTTGAAAGGACAAATTTTAAAAAATGTGGAATACAGGGTTAAAGTGCAACATTTGTGAGATTAAGACAAGGCAGGTACTGAATCACCATTAGAAACAGGAGTTTTACTGAAAAAATAACAGAGCAATCACAGCTCTCTGTGGGACTAATATATTTCTGCTTACTGAAATACTGCAAAGCACAGAAAGAAACTTTAACAGACACCTGTGACATTTCTGTAACTCAATTACACAATCATAAAAGTGGAACAAAATAAAGAGGAAATAACAGTACATACCAAAGCTCAACATCATAAAGTTTTGCTGCAAAATGTTTCCAAATTTTATATGGTATTTTATATGCGATCAAAGGTTAGCAAATTAAATTTCTGTCATTCATTTAGTTTCTTACATTATATAATATAGCATAAATGTAGCATTACTTCAAGAAAGTGGCCAGAGAAATATCTTCAAAAATAAAAACAAAAAACCCAAGCAAATCTACTGTGCCTTTCCAAATCTTCACCCTGGCTTTTAGTAAAAACAAATAAACAAAACATCCCACATGTAACTTGTGGATTGGCTTTTTTTCCCCTCAATATTGCAGTGATTTATTCATTTATACATCAAAGAGTAGTTCAATGAACAAATTATGTTATAAATCAAATTATAACTTCCCTTCCTCTTCTCTTTCCCTTTTTGTCATTTCTGACAATTTAGGTTGCTTGTCACAACCACTTCCCAATGAGGCCCATCAGAATACGTCCCATATTCCAAGGCAATTTACACTAAGGACTCCGGATATTGTATGAGAGTTACCTTGAAAATTGTATCCATCTCTTAGAGATGCTCTGTTTCATTCCAACATTTTGAAAGCAATTGTCAAAGGAGCTCATCAGTTAAACATTAAGCTGAGAGAATGCAAGTCATGTATTTTTTATATCTTTTGCAGTTTAATGACAACTCTAACAATATGATGACCAAGATGATCTACATTTTTAGCAGCATGGTTTTGGTAGTTGTGAGTCTAAAAGCCTAAAAATTATGTGAAGATGAGGACATGTTAAATGTTCCAACTGTAATATACTGCAGGCACATCTGGCCTTGCTTGGGACAGGGAACTCTTTTTTTTGTCAATCTTTTCTAAATTTACACCTTCAGAAAACGCAGCCTAGAAGGATATATTCCAACACACCATGCTCTGAGTCACTAAGGTAAGGCTTGCTCTCTTACACAGGCTTGTTCCTTTAAAACTCATATTCAGTTCTGCCACTGATTGTTGATGCTTAGAATCACAGAATATGCAGAGTTGGAAGGGACCCATTAGGATCATAGAGTCCAACTCCTGGCTGTGCACAGGGTATCCCCACAAATCACACCAGGTGCCTGAGAGCATTGCCCAAATGGTTCTTGAGCTCTATCAGACTTGGTGCTGTGACCACTTCCCTGGGGAGCCTTTTCAGTGCCCAACCACCCTCTGGGTGAAGAACCTTTTTCTAATATCCAACTTGAACCTCTCCTGACTCAGCTTCATGCCACTTCCTCGAGTCCTGTCACTGGTCATGAGAGTGAAGAGATCAGTGCCTGCCCCTCTACCTCCCCTCATGAGGATGCTGAAGACCACAATGAGGTCTCTCCTCAGTCTCCTCCTCTCCAGGCAGAACAAACAAAATGACCTCAGTTGCTCCTCATACGGCTTCCCTTCCAGACCCTTCACCATCCCCATGGCCCTCCTTTGGATGCTCTTTAAGAGCTTAATGTCATTTTTATATTACAGTGACCAAAACTGCACACAGGACTCAAGGTGAGGCCACCCCAGTGCAGAACGGAGCAGGACAATCCCCTCTCTCGCCCAGCTGGCGATGCTTTGCCTGATGCCCCCCAGGACAGGGTTGGCCCTCCTGGCTGCCAGGGCACTGTTGGCTCATATTCAACTCGTCCATCAACCAGAAACTCCAGCCTCTTGCTCTCCAGCCTCTTATTCCCCAGTCTGTACAGACAACCAGGATTGTCGTATCTCAGGTACAGAATCAGGCACTAGCCCTTGTTAAACTCTACATGGCTGGTGATTGCCCATCTCTCTGATTTGTCGAGGTCTCCTGGCAGCACCTCTCTGCCTGCGAGGTATTCGACAGCTCCTCTCAATGTAGTGTCATCTGTATGCTTGGTGGGAAGGACATGACATGGGATCAAGGTATAAGACTAAATAAATACATTAAGCTTTGTCTGATCATTCATATGCTTATTAAACTTCTGGTAATTTCATATTCCACTGTATTTCTTTTGAGCAGCATAACCTGCCATTCCAGCAAATTTACTAAATGCAAAGCTAGAGATCCACTTACAAGTCTCCTTTTCTTGAAAATGTGTATCCACAGCAATAACTGCAACTTAGAAAAATAAATTCTGAGAGTTGTAAGATACATAACGTGAGTAAAACAGCAATTTTACCATGCTCAATAACTCTTTTTGTCTGAGAGCCTTTCAAAAGGGCTGGACACCTTGAATAATTTTCTCCCTGCTGGTAGCATGTCTAGCAGACATACTCAATCTCACCTACCATGCCCAAGTACAGAGAAGCCATCATCTCTTTGGAAGGAGAAATACACATTCCGACCATTAATTTTGTTTTCTTTCAAAATATCCTGCCTTATGCTAAAATTTGAAATTATGTAAATGAAACTGAATTGGTTTTTGTTATGTCTTTATGTGTAAATCAAGAGAAATATTTTTACTAGCTCAAGTTCTATCTAAAAATATCTGCAGAATACAATCAACCACCCCTCAGTCTCTGGTAAAAGAATACATCTCACTCCTTCAGTCTTTTTTAGCTATTTTCATTCATGTACTACTTTTTGCAAGTTCTGTCTGTTACCTTTCTTTTTTCAGTGTCCTCTTAAAATGCAAGGTGTTTTAAAAAACAAAGTGTTTTAATGCTAGTCTCACTAGTGGTTTATGGAGAAGGGTACTTCTTACCCATTCTTCTTCACTTGATATCTCCTATGAAAAAAAACTGCACTGCCTGTGTTTTCCTTATGAAATCTGACTTTAGAAAGACTTTGAAAATGTCACGTGCAACACTCACTGCCCTCTAAACCAGGGAAATAAGGTGTAGGACAGTGTGGCCCACCTGGCAAGTTCTTGGAGTGGCCTCCATTCCTTTTTCCACAGGAAGGGACTGGAAAACTTGCCAACCACTGAAGACTGTCCAAACAGTACCAATATCTCCTTGTATCACTGCCACAAATGACTGCATGGCTGCTTTGGAACTGGAATTCCTAAGCCAGACAACAAGTCATCACCCACAGCGCTTCTCAGAACAGCACAAGTGGCTTTCTGTTCTGCAGTAAGCACTCAAAAGCATTTGTGTGCCTGCTGCCCGCCATGAGAGGCTGTGCTTAGAGGGGGTTTGATGTTACCTGTGAGAGGGTCAAGGGAAGGCCCAATTCAAAACACAGATTAGAATGATTTAGCTGAAAGTTCTGTAAGACTGTTTTCATCTTTCACCTAGTTATGCAGCTATCAATGAATCACTGTGACACCAGTGAGGCATATAAGCCATATTTGATAGGAGTCTCTTTTGGGTCCAGTATTATTCAGTATTTTCACGGATGGCTTGAAGGGCTGGGTAATGAATACAAACAGCATTATGTCTGGAGAGGCTAAAAGCAGGCTGAACAGCAGCATTTAAATTCAACATTATCAGAAAAAAAAATGATCAGAGACAACTGTGGATGAACGAAAACATACAATGTAAACTCAGCTATAAACCCCAGCAAAAACTAGCAACAAAAATACAAAAAAAAGGAGACCAACTGGCTGCTATATTATTCTAGGATATAAGGATCTCATAGCCACATTACAGGTGATTACAGATAAGGGAGTAGATGCATTCTCATTTGTAGGTGTTCATGTTAACTGACACATGACCCATAGGCTGATAGAAGAACATGAGATATTCAAGCATCACACTTTAACAAAGGGACAGAAAAATTTATCTGTTTCTAAAGACATTAATCAGGCAGAGCAGATCTTGGGCAGTCCAAACGTGTTCTACAGGCAAATAAAACAATGCTTATTTCCTCTAAGAGCAACAGAAGTATCTATCCACTGAATAATGCAAATTAAAAAACTAACAAATAAAAACAAACAAAAAACCCAAACAACACCCCCCCCCCCCCTCAAACTCCCACAAACCAAACACACATCCGGATACAAAGATTAAAGCAATGCAACTATCCAAAAGACATAAAAGAAATAACTTGGCTTAAAAAACTAGACAGACCACCAGAAGATGGAATAAAGAAAGAGTGAAACAATTCTGAGTATATCTAAAGTTTTTCTAACTTTATACCATTATGACTTGAAGTTATGCGTTTCTGATCACAACCTTTGAACTTCAGAATGGCAAATGTTATTCATGGTAATACACTGATTTAAATTTTTAGAATTCCATCATTCCAGGTTTGCCTTCTTAATCAGTATATTTATGGAAATGTGAAGTCATCTAAACAGGTTAATTATCAGTGAATGGATTTCCATCTTATTCAGCCACACGACTGCAACTCTAATTTGGGCACTTAAGTACTGCAGCCATGCATACAAATAAATTACTTAAATTTATGCATATCATTCCCCCCTCTTCCCAAGTAGAGACTTACAGCAATACAGCCTGCGTTTTTAAGTAACTACAAATACACATTTTAGTGCAACTCCTGTTGTTGCACAGCATTCTACTCATAAAAAATGTATTTTACACTGATAAAATGTTTTATGCTTGAGGACCAGAATAGCCCCATAACTCTACCTGTATATTCACACCAACACTGTGGGCTCTTCCAACACCCTGTACAATCAAAAAAGGAAGGCACCTACAACCAAAGTTGTCTACCAATACCAAAACACTGACTTGTCAAGGCAAAGTTTACTCAATTAAGAGAAATGCAAATCATGACCCATTCTTAAGCAGAACTCACAGTGAACTGACGACTGTATGACAGTCACACTCTGGGGGAATTGTCTCCCTGGATCACAGAGGTGAGGCAAAACATTCAACTCTGATGAAATTTGGCTGCTCTTAGGCACAGTAAGATTGTGAGTTTACAAGATAAAATGCACCATTTAAACACCTTATTAAGAAAAACTACATATAATTGTATCAGTCACAGGGATACAAAGACCTGCTTTCCACCAAAGTGTTTCGGTGGAATGAATAAATTAACAAATGTACTTATCATTTCAGTTTACTGCCACCTTCTGGAATCATGTTTTACACTGATTTCTGAACCTGACTCATATCAGTGTGTTGGACTATTAAAAAAACCCCCAAACTCACACAGCCACCTCTCTGTATTTTAAACAGAATGTGTTGTTTTAATTCTACTTCTCTTTCTAACATCAGCTGTGTTCTATAACAGATAGGGATTGTGTGAAGATGATTAAAACAGATTAATCAGCCTACTAAAAATATGCATGACTACTCTGAAATTGTGTGAAGTTTATTAAGTATTTCTCCAATCTGTCTTCATTAATATACAATGTTTACATACAAAACACTTCAATAATTTTGTACTTAAGAGATGCTTCTATTGAAGTATGCATACATAGTTAGGGAAGACAGAACATCATAGCTATTACCTAGCAATTACTTGCGTATTTTTTTTCAATCACCAACATATTTTGCAAGGGTTCCTCACTAAATCTTTATGCAATTATTAGTGAGAGAATTACTGATTAACAGTTTTCGCAACACTGACTTCAATGACAACACACTATTAAAGGCCTTCTATAAATACATCAAAGAAAAATTTATACTGGAACAGATCTCTAAAGGCCAGCTAATCCAACTAACTTCCAGCTCAATCCAAGTCCAACAATATCGAACTGCCTGTGACATGATCCAGTCAAGTCCTAAACACGTCTAAAGACAGAGACTCCATGACTCTTCTAGGCATTCCTTGAACGTAATCAGAGTTTTTGATGACGTAACTTGTCTCTGTTGCCTTTTGTCCTATCACTGAGCATCCCTTTCCTTAGACTGACTAACTTCTCTACTTGTTTCCTGATCCACATACTTAAAGATATGATCTCCCTTAGTCATCTCTTCTCCAGACAGAATGAACCCAGTTCTCAGCCTCTCTGTTAGCTCCCCACTGAACTTGATCCAGTATGGCAACATCTTTCATGTAACTGAGACCATGAAACAGGACCCAAATGCACAATATCCAAAGTTAAAACTTACCTTAACAGGGAGCATGTGTTTTGTTTCATACAAAGAACGGCAGATTTTCAAAATTTCATTTCCTGTGTTCTCCTTTTCCTCAGGTGAGCATCTCTGCAGCATAACAGTCCCCAGTTTCACCCAGGGATTATCATCTGTGCATGATCTGCCCAGTAAAAAAAAGAGTTTTATGTAGAATATAAATATACAGACACCACCTCCTGTAAGTTGTTTCTTGTGTGTTTGACTTAAAACTACAACCTCATGAAAGAAAAACTGAGACAAGCTACTGCCCATCATGTCATCACTCTTTCAATGCAACAAAGAGAATTAAATTACTTGAAATTATCACATACTATCCCTGAGGAATCACACATCAGATAAAGATTGATAAAATTGGAATAACATACAAAGAACTTTTCCTGGCTTCATAGCAGCTGATTTCCCAAGCAGAATGGTATCGGGCGAGGGGTGACAGGAAATCAGCATTCCTAATTTTGTTTGCTTTGATCACATTCTAATAGCTTCTGTCTCTCAAGTATCTGTCTCTTGCTTCTGAGTGGAGAAAATATTGCCAGACACATTTTCAGGTCCAACAAGTACAAAAAAACCCAACTTTTTTCTATAGCCCATCCAAACAGTGACATTACATGCTTCTGAACTCCGCTAATAGATATGGATGCAGATACATTTGTTTTACATATTTAAAATGTTCTTGTAATTCCACATATACTATCATACTATGTCACCATTACACAGCAGACTTAAACAGATGGCAGACAGTAGATGCAAGTAAATTTTATCATGCACAATGGCAAAGGTAATGTTTACTGTAAAGTTTTACTGCTGCAACATTTCTTGGCCTATAGGGGCTATTTGACAGATCATGGAGATGGCTGGATACTTTTCTTAGGAATAGATGTCCTGGCTAGGAATGGATGTACTGACAGAAAAGGGCAGCAGACTACTTTTAAATGATAGCACAAAGTGTAACCTCAAAACACATCTGCACAATCATTTTTCTAAGGTAAATTCAGTTAGTGCATTTGAATTCCCACCTACAATGGGCTAAAATCATGCACAATCACACCTTAAATTGTGATTATATTAAGCCACAGTAACACAAACACTATGTTTATCTGTGCATAAACTTAGGAAGTCACAAAAGGTGTTTTAAAAATCACCCCATCAATCTCACTGGCCAATAATCAGCATCCCAAAGACTTTTCATTTAGCTGGAAGGAAAAAAAAAAAATCACAAGACCAAAACTGGCAGTTTGGTGTTACAATTGAGTGTAAATTAAGATACCCATTTAGCACATGTGACAAGTAGCAGTAAAGTGCTGTCAAAGTGCTGCCTTTCAAAGTATTATTTAATAGCAATTGTTAAAGCAACACATTAATATGGAGTCTGTTAAGAGAGTCTGCTGGATTGACTTGGATCAAGAGTCTGACAGCTCTGGAGAGGACGGAGAGGACATTCACCAGGATTCACAAGTATCATATGTAAAAGCTCCCTCCTGCTCATCGTCCATATTCAAAAGTGCGTATTGTAAACATGTAAAACCACAAAACTGACGTTACAGGCCAACATGAAAACCAGACAGAGAAGCTAGGAGTAGACAACTCTGAATGCAAATTAAATATAAGTCATTGTCTTTCTTCCGACAACTTAATTGAGCCTTTCCATCAGTCACAGTCACTGAGCTCAGAGCTGGCACAAGTCTGACTGGGAACAGCAGAGCTGCTCCTCTCCCTCTCCCTCTCCCTCTCCCTCTCCCTTCAATCTGATGGGTCAAACCTGAAGACGCCAACTTATTCAACAAACAGAACATGATGCACTTAAATTGTGAAACTCCAGTAAGGTCAGACGAAATAAAAAGAAACCCTGCAACTCCATCTTTGCCCCTGGTTAAACAGGTAGCTCCTGCTATGTGATCAATTTCTTGCTTAGAGGCACAGAGTCACACTGAATTTCCATTTCTGTAGGTGCTACCCCCAGAGTACATTACCAAAAGCTGTGAGAATTTCCCATGAGAAAATGGAAACAAAAATCACACTACAAAACACAGAAACAACCAGAAAGATGCAAGGCCACCAAGGATTGCGATTTAAGCATCAGATACACAGTTTACATACATAAAGCTGTTCTCATCATAATTCCTTATAACTATTTCAACTATTTCTGTGATCTATTTATAAATATCTACTATCTGCTATCTCTCAGTAAAACCAAGATTCAGTTACCAAAACTCTGATACTGCAGGTAGAATTTAGTTTTCTTCGCTCTTCAATTTTACTTTTCTTTTTTTTTTTTTTTTTTTTTTTACATTTTTACTTTAGTTCAATGTGGTTAAAAAAAGTTATTTCTCAACATGAATAAAGTAATTATTTCAAAAATACAGCAGGAACACATTAGATTTTTTTCCCCATAACCAAAAGCTGGGTTTCTTTCAGTTCTATAGCACCTTATCAATATTTAATATAAATATAAAAAATGCCTTTTGAATATAGGCTGCAAGTTCCAAAGGACTGCAGAGTTTCAGATACTGTCAATAATTTTTTTTTTTTTTTTTTTTTTTAAAAACACCTTTATGAAATGTTTAAAATGACATCTGAATATGAGACACCTGGGTAGAAAAGCATGCATGCATAACAAGGGTACGAAAATAAAATTTTTAGAAGTATGTGGCTTAGAGTGTTGACTGAAACAACCAAGCTACCCGTTTTCTCACAGTAAACATGGCCTATTACGACATGAAGAATATCAATACTTGACATAATAAGCATTATTGTAGCTGGGGTGTTTTAAAAATCAAGAACTCAAAAACCACTAAAAACCATGGACTCTTTAACAGAGAGGTTACAAAAATCAAAAGCCTACCAAAAAACCCCTTCTTTTACTTCTCCTTCCTTCTGAGCCTTTATAGAATGTAAATTGTATTTTCCAGCTTTATATTCTATTACATATATTAGATATTTACAGTTAGGTTGAAAGCCAAAATTCTAAGTATTCAGATGACTCAGACTAAATTCCGCAGTTCCTGTATGGATCATCACATTGGCAGTAAACAGTTAGTCAGTGGTAATGACCCTCTTCTGAAGCAGAGGAGGAAAAAGGGGTAAAGATTAAAAGATTAAGCAAAAATGTTAATATATAATACTTAGCAACTGATTCAACTCCTCAGTGTTTTCCTCTTTGCCAAAAAGTACCTTAGTACAACTTGCTTTAAAATGAGATTGTTGAAAAAAATCACTAACAAAACAATTCCTGCTCCTTACTGCCAAATCATTTCAACCCCAGCCTGCAAGACAGACTTTTCAGGAACATATATATATCTAAAATAAACCCCTAGGCTATTAAGCATAGTTGAATGCTGTTGACATGGAATTGTGCAACAGAGGTAGAAGAGGGAAGAATGAGCAATGAACGAAGAAGAGGCCCCAGCAGAGACAGAGCAGGCTTGCAGCGGCTTCCCAACGATGCAGGGATGGGCAACGACAACAGGGAGAGGGAAAGAGAAAGTTCAGATAAAGAAGGAGAAAAGTACCAAAGGTTTTTCTGATTGTTACTGAATCTCCAACATAGGGCACACCCTCTGTTTCCTGGCTGACATGAATAATTCCAAGACTTACAAAGCAAAATCATCCAACTTAATGAAAATGAAAATAATTAAAAAGAAATGTAAACTATTTCCAACATATGGCAACAAACAGCAGTCAAAAAAAAAAAATCTGTTTGTCAAAAATTCATTAAATTAATCCTGTCTCATACCAATGAATACTAAAGAGAGCTATACCTGACTTTTTAAAACCAAACTCATTTGAGGTAGTGGGATAGAGGGTAAAATGAGGTCATAATCTCATTTTGGAAGTGCTATTAAGAGAGGTGTTTAGAATTCACTCAAATTCTATTTTAATGACAGCATGCTGATTATGAAAGCCAAACTTTAATGTGAGGTAATTCCTGTACACCAAATATACTATTTCAAAACAAAAAAATAAGAAAACACAGTTTTTAGTCTTATGTAAGTTGTGCAATGTTGTATAATGTTTATATAAATTACTGCTAAGATTTAAGTTTAGGCTAAATCCTTACAGCAAGTACTTCATGTTTGACTCTTAAGACTTGTTAAAAAACAGAACAGAAACACAAACTTCCCCAAACAACCTCAGAACTCCACAACATAATTGACTGAGTGAATACATCTAAGTGAAGGAAAAGATAATTTACAGAAAGGACTTGTAACTGTGGCCACACTGCCTACTATCAAAATACCACATATGTTTTTTGAAAGAACTAGGAATGAGTTAGAAGGAAGAATGTTCAAACCACAGTGAGTATTCCTGCTAGCACAGGACATACTCAGTCTTGCAAGTATGGTTATGAACAGAAACGAAAGTGGCAAGTAATAGAAGGAAAGCAATGGGCTTATAAACACAGAAAGAGCCCAGGGAGTGAATACCCATCTTTGGTATTGTTTTTCTATTGGGACATCTCTTCATAGGGAAGGCGAAAACTGCACCATTGCTGACTTACTTGTTAAATAAGGAAATAACTACTACAAGAAAGTGGGAATGCAACTTTCCTACTGAGAAAAGAAATGAGAAAAAAAGAGAGAAGGGGGAGGAACAAGAACTACATCTCTTCAAAATGCAGCTTCAATTCTCTTCTCTAAAACTTTTAAGACAGGAAAGAGAACAGATTAGGATATTTTTCCGCACCCATCAAGTCAGCAGACAGAACTGAAGAATGAAACAATGGTGGTAACTACACCCAGTGCTCCCCATCCTTAAAAAATAAAAATACTAAATTACTAATACTAAAATACTAAATTACTAATACTAATAATTTTAAAAATTCTGTTTCCTATACTATGAACACTATTGCTTGCTTCACTAATTACATTTATTTTCAGTTTTTGGTTGTCTAGAGTATCAGGCAAACTCAAGAAAATCTGAAATACAGAATAGCATCATAGAATCACTGAGGTTGGAAAAGACCTCTAAGATTACAGAGTCCAACCTTTAGTAAGCAATCTTTATCTGAACTATTCTTTATATTCCCTGAGGAAATGACTATGAATTTAGCACTGAACTTTGGAAAACTACTTGGAATCTGCACTGTAGATCACATCTGGGAGTCATGAGTCTGAGGTTCTCCACAAAACCAGTACAGGTGATGACTGCCCGTGAAGGAGAAGGGGGAAATTTCCTTTTAAAGGTGTGTGGGAACTCTGCCTGAAGGATTGCCAAAACAACCAGGATACATCTTTCCAGGAATGAATGGATCTGACAATCAAATGATTAATGCCAGAGATTTGACAACTACCTCAAGTTATAGAAGTTAATGTTTTGAAAAAGTTTTCTTAGCATAGATAGTGATTATATGTATTAGATAGATAGTTATATCATTTGTATTTGTATGTTTATCTCCCCTGGCTGTGTTACCTGGTTACTGTTCCCTGCTTCTCCCTTGGCTAGCCAGTGATGCAATGCAGCATCATCATGTAAGGCTAGCCACTCCCAGTCTTCCCCCTCTTTTCCTTCCCCTTACCTGCCGCGTTCCGCTCTAACTCCTCTCAGTTTCCAAGCCTCTCCCCCCGACCCTATATCAGTTTCATGAGCCCATAATAAAGTGTTCCAGCCTTCTTCACCCCTCACCGGCTGTGGATCGTGTCCTTCCCTCCCCGTTGGCACGTGATATGAAGGCTTTCCAAAGCCTTCTGGGAAAGTCAAAGCAGTGAAGAACACTGAAGTCCACCCCCTACTTGGGAAGAAGTAAGTATCAGTACAGGCTGAGAGGCAGCCAGCTGCAAAGGAGCCTGGACAACAAGGTGACCACGAGTATGCCATGTACCCTCACAGGTTCTCTTTTCACAAAATCTTTTAGTCTTTCTGTTCAATCTAAGCAAGACGAATTTTCCTAATCATAGCAGTATTTCACTTGACCTCTTGTTCTATAAAAGTTTTGTTGCTTTTTGTTTAAGGTAGTGATTAGGTTTAAAAAAGTTTGATGGCTACCACACACTGTGAGGCATCCAAATTTCCATTAAAATCAAAACAAAACCTTAAAATCAAAGCTGGAGCACAAATTTGTGACAGACCACATAGTAGTCCTTCTACTTCTTTATGTACTGAAGACAATTTTTGGCTTGTAAAACTGTCTCTAAAGAATTTAGGTTAACGCTAATGCAGGCTTGAAGGTGAATAACCCCTATAGATGACCTCGTAATCCACCAGTAGTCTACACGTGCACTAAAGAGTTACTTTTTATAAAAAGAAAAGCCTTCACTTTTCTGACAAATCAATGTACATAAACACGTACACTTTGAGGAATGTAATCCTCAAACTAAAACAAGATTGTAATCAATACCCCACAGTAATCCTAAGTAAACACCATTTAAGGACTCTAACCTGACTACTCTTGGACATGGCACATCCTTCTTGCTATCCAAAAATTTAGTAATATTACTGCTCTCTGTGAGAGATTTGTGATCTTTACCTCAAAAGTTTATATAAATACTTATATCTTAGAAGTGATTATCAGTTACAGAATATAATACCTAAATTTTTTACCTTTAAATGTGTCCAGAAAGCGACAGAAAAAAAAACAGTAAAAAATAATGTAGCCAAGATGTTCCAATCAGTTAATACCTAGTCTCATGAGTACAATTCTAAAGTCTTAAATAGTTTTATTTTAAATTTCTTTTAAATTGTTGGGCTAGGATATGTCTTTCTAGTATATACTCCTTATTTTTGGATACTTTACTCAGAGACAGAAATAATAGGTAGTGGGTCTAGAAAAGAGAAGAGCCATTGCTCGGGACCATTATCCTCACAGACCCCCTGCAGATTGTCTGCCACAGCCATCTGAACATGAACTTTCAAAGGCTTTTCTGCAAAGTATAACTTTGAATGGAAAAAAGACAGAACTTTGTGTTCTTCTTTATGGATTTTGTTCATACTGCTAAAAACAAGAGCAAAAAACGTAACCTGAAATTTAAGTAGATAGAACATTCTCCTGTGCAATAGCTCAGGTAATAACGTGGTTTTCTGCCTCCTCCACGATACAGACTACACATGTACATATAGATTTTACAAGGCACTCATTGATTCAAGATTCGATTCTGCTTTAAATAAACCATTTATTCTTACCAATATGGCCCTTTCCAAAGGTCATACTCTCAGCCATGTTTGAATTACTTGACTGAAAACGATATGACATCAAGCAAAAAGACTTTGAACTCTCTTGTTACATGACTGCTTGAAGAAATGCTCACCCCTTGCTCCTGTCCATCGGCGGCCACGCTTGAAGTAGTAAAACCAAGTGCTGAAACTCAGACAGACTCTGACTAGACTCCAGAAGTCCCAGGAAGAGATCATACCTTCTTTCTTCATTTTCAATATCTGTCATCTCCACCTGAAGAGGGGAAAAAAACCAACAAGAAAACCCAATTAAAAGCAATCAACAAACTATCTGTGAAGGACATCGCTGTTCTAAAACAATTCAGGAACACAATGAACATAATTTTCCCAGAAACCCATTTTTTTACTTCTCATTTTCAATTACGTGAAAATAAAACAGGAGAGCACGGATGATGAAGAATGACTTGGGTGGACGTTCCTAGAACAGTGTAACTCCACAGAAGTGCAACCATTGAGTAGTTCAGAGGATCTTATCTCTGTGTTCTTCAACCAACTAAAAAGCCTGATATTTCTTTTTCTCAATGTATAGATATATATAGACACACATACACATATTTTTAAAGAATGAGTATGTCCAGTGCTTCCCCAATATATATTATTCTCACTCACCTATGAAAATTCAACAGTTTTATATGAATTTACAGTACCTCATATTTCTCATATAGGCAAGAGTCTTGAAAGATGACTCTAAATTAATTGACCCAGTAAAGAACATTTGCTAACAAGGAATGCAGTATTTCTCTACACAGCCATTTGAACCTAAGAAAAACAAAACCCCACAACCTATCAGTCAGCTTCCAGACAACTCTGTCTCAGGAAATGTGTCCATCTCTGTTGAAAACCTGCAGCTTATGTCAGGACTTGAATTCACTTCTGATGATGACAGGTTCTTTCACAGATAATTACTGCTTGCAGTTTGCATGGTAAAAAAGTTCCAGGTAAAAGGTCTGACTGTTGAAGGAAGGTTGCTGTAAATAAGAACCAACCTGCTACTAAATGAGAAGTTGCTTCTGTTTAAAAGTTTGGCTATCACCTTTGGAGGGCTTTCACAAATGGAACAGCAATTGGCTGTCTACCTGACACATGAAAGTTCTTGGACTTCAAAAATAATTTGTCACAATAACAAGGTAGCTTTCTCTGCATTATTAACACATTCTAACACTGAATTTTTCTTCCAAAGTTCAAAAATTTCCAGAATATCAAACACTTCAATTTCATCTTATAATTCTGCTGAAGATACACAGCATTAAATGTTAACTTTTCTATTTCAGCCCAAGAAGTTCTAAGACATCAAACACAGACAAAGCCTTTCTTAGTTCTACAGCTGCTATGAAACATTAAAGATTGCATTCCAAACTTTTCAAAGTGGCTCTAATAAATCAAGGGCAGATTTTCAAAAGAGGTTGGACAACAAACATTACTGACGCATTTATCGAGTTGCCTATATAATCTGTGACTTTAAAATATTTAGTGGTGAAATACTGCTTCTGTCTCCAGAGTATATCTGAAAACACCATATACTAAAACATTTTAGATAGGGAAGAAACATTTCCAAGATATGTCCACTTGAAATACTTTTCTGTACTGCAAATGTCATATAGCAGACATCAGTTATTCATCTGCAATATCCCTAAATTCCATCTATACTTGTTAACGTAAGATATTATAATATTCGGTATTTAAATAACAAGGCAGAAATAGAAGTGAGAAAAACAAGAAAAGGTAAGAGAGACACAAGACATGCTAACTTATAAGGTTCAGAAATATTTAGCATCTTAGCAAAGTATTAGCTGGACAACAGAAGCTCTCACACTGCCTATCTGTCCCCAGACTCCCTTTTCAGACAACTAGCTCTTTAAATATTTAAACCAAGTAGCATTCTGGATGGTCCATTGAGTACATTTCTGTATATTTGCACAAACAGCATGCAACTTCAAAATTCAGACTAAACGTTAAGATCGCTCTAACGACAACCGTAAAAATGGCAAGAAATGGCACAGACAATACTAACGGATGAGAAAAGCTGTCACAGAAGGTCCCCCATTAGTAGCACAGACTAGATCAGACATTTTACTCAACATGAACTGAATTCCAATAATTCTGCCTAATAATGCATCTTTAGAGACTCGGATTTACTTTTTTTATGAGGTTAATGAATCTAACGCTATAATTTTGTGGTTTGGACAGCTGGATCCTTGCAACATGATTGCTTCTGACACAACACATATTAATTCAATTGAAGCAAATCAGAAGAATTAACTTTGTATTCTCAAACATGGAGTGTATTTCTGCAGTATTTCTTTCTATGAGGTCTTTTTTCAAGTCACCTCCATTTCCCACTAAGAGTAATAAAGTGAATTTTCTACAGAGTTAACAACTTGTAGTTTTTAAGAATACTAGTGAAAGTTCACTTCTTATGTGGCATTTTAAATGCATGTCACTTACATTTACTGTGAAACAGGTGAAATTAGAAAGCGATAGTTCCTTGTTAGAAAAAAGCAATAACTTGAAGTAGCACATTGCAATGAGGTTTAATTTATAATTATTATACATATATACGTGTGTGCAAGTATGTATATATAACACATACACACAACACTTAAGTTTTTCTCTGTATTGTCTTCTGAGACTGAGGGAGAGATGGTGAGGAAGCAGCAACCTCTCACAGCAGAAAGCGAGCACACTCAGTGTAAAAAGGTAAAAATTTCACCTTAACAAAGGTGAAAACTAGCTCAGTTGCTGAGATCAACCAAGCCTGTTGTTTTATTGTAATAACTGCAAAAAAAAAATAAAATTTCCAGTTTTAACTGAACACTCTTTGCAGCTATTCTGGATAACTTTGAATGTTGTAACACAGAGTAAAGGGATAATGTCAGCTTCCCCTTCCTTTTCTTCTTTTAAACAAAACCAAAAGCATCCATATATAACACTCAAAGGTTAATCATGCAAAGATAACCTGCCATGAACTGCTCAGAGCCCTGATAACATGAGCGCCTGCAAAGAACAATCTGTCACTAAACAAAATAACGAGGCCCACAGCCAGACTTGAACTTCAGATGAACCCAAAGGAATATGAAAAACAAGAAAGAAAAAAAACCCAAACAAACAAAAGCAAGGAAAAAAGGACTTTCAGTTTTAACAACAGATTTGCTCAATTCTGACTTGATTTTCCAGAGTTTCAGGCAGTCTCTTTGGCAGTAGAACAAACAGCTGGCTTCATGTTTCTCATTAAAAGGCTGCACAAATATTTACCACAATGGGAAAGTCAATTAGGGGAATTAATTGTAGAAATTATACTCATGATAGATTATAGAAGAAAATACAAATTAAGTAAAGCCAAACCTTATGTTAAACTGTTAAAATACGCAATTTCATTATCGAGGGACTACATATGTTCAGAATCAAGAACATGCAAACATCTGCATATGTTAATGTTCATTTAAAAAAATATACAGGAAATTCACAAAGCAAAATACAGGCTACACAAACAGCACCAAGAACTGCTTATGACTACATTAGATACTACTAGTTGTCTGAAACCGCAAACTCCTCAAACTCCTTTTAATACTATGTTCTTTTCCTGAGAACTTTGCTTTTATATATTTTCCCAGTTTCTCCTGTTACTAAGTAGCAGCTGTTAGGATGCCCCTTAAAGGAGTTCTGACTCATCCCATATTATCGCTGCTTAATAAAACCAAAAATCAGGCTACCATTCTCAACTATTGACCAAGACAGAAAACAAACCACATTTCCAAATGGAGCTACATCCCGTAGCAGCTAGACCATGCCTGAAGAAAAGAGCTGAATTTTCTTGTTATCTGAGATACTGTATTTTGTGTGTCTTGGAGCATGGTCACATGATACACTTCATTGCATTACATGATTTTAGCCATCAAAACAGCTATTATTCCTTAAGTAGTTATGGTCTGCAGAGACTTGTCACTGCACATGTTCAGTCACCTGCCACAGTCTTACAGGGACAGTCTAGAACTGCTGTAACTTGCAAAACTTAAGAAAATTAAAACACTTGAAAATTTATTGCTGAATTTCAGTTATTTATCAAACAATTGGCCAAAATATCTCAGTTCTGATATAATTCTGCTAGTAGCAGTTCCCTCAGGTAAGATTCTCAGAGGCTTTTTACAACATTTGGGTTTATACAAAAAATAAGTGATACATACTTCATGGGTGCTTATTCTGCTAAGTATAAATAAAAGAGGGATCTGGCAGTTGCTTCAGATACTTCTAATGTCTGCAACAGTACATTATCTGAGCACAAACATACGCTTTATCATTTAACTTCAGCCATCCTAAGTAAACTTGGAATGCATACTCTTTACATGTTGAAATAAAGATTTAGTGCACTTACAATCCCTGGACAAATAAAACCAACTGTTCTGCTTTATGATCGAATCTTGCCAAGACTTATATTAAGTCTTATTATTATAATGCTCTTTCATCACAGATTACATCGTACTAGGTGCCAAAAATGTTGAAACCACTCAACATATTTTATCGACTTTCAAAGCACAAAGTTTTGTCTCATCATCTTTCACAGATTTGTTATTGCTCTATACTCATCATATATGGTACGCATAAAGAGGTCCAAATATGAAAAGTTGCCTCACAAGTTTGTTCTGTAGCTTCGAGAAACCTATTGCTTTATAAAAACTGTAACACTCCTGCCCTGGGAGCTGCAAGCTCATGGGCTCAGGCAGGAGTGATAGATTAGATAGATTAGAAAGAAAGAGATAGAGAGATAGACAGAGAGATAGAGACTGACTAACTGACTGAGGGTTCTTTAATACCTCAAGATAGCGTGGAGAGAATAAGCCACAGACTTGTTTCCAAGGGGTTTCTTTATTTAGGGGAGAAAATAAGGGAACTTGGCAAAGGTTCAAAGAGGGCACTACACAAGCTAGACAAAATGTTCCTTCACAATATCAACCCAATATGTTAATCCATAACATCTAAGTCAAGATCCAATCCATCCACAAAATTTCAGTCAAAATCCAATCGTCCAGCTCCAAGCCACCCAAAGCATCAAGGAAGGAGCAAAGAAAGAGAAGAGGAGGGAGCAAGAAGAGGGAATAAGAGGCAGAGACAAATCAGACAGCTACCATTGAAACTTTGTGGCAGACCAGCTCTCACACGTCCAGATGGCAGGGTTGTATATCATCTCATTCCTGAGGCTGAAATTAGTTTAAAATCAGTATTTACAGCAATAGCAGAAATGTTGCCATATCTAAATTGTGTTATTGAGTTATAGATATCCACTATAAAATGTTCTCCTGATCCTAAAGGACAGCTACATCTTGATAGAGTTATAAATGCTTCATTGCTAAAATTATATAATTTGAGAATCTGCTGCTGACCAACTTGGCTAATGAGAGTGATTTTTGAAAAATGATTGAAAAATGGAAATGCCAATAAAAAGATCCAGCCAATCCAATTATCTCCTTCCTCTGAGATAAAATGCTGCCTTATTTACATATGAGAATGGTGAGCAGGAAAACTAATGCAGACAGACCTCAACTTCCCTCTGCCCAATGATATCTATTCTGCAAATTCCATTTTTACTTTCTGTTAGCGTGACAGAACCACAGTTTTCATCCACAGATTTTGCTCATTACAAGGGAAATAAATAGTAAGGATGTTTATAAATTAAGAATCAAGCTGTAGAAATCAGAAAAATATTTTCTTTCATTATAATTGCTTGTTTATCGAGTAAAGCTACATCCATGCTTAAAACCCAGCTCCCTGTACAGAAATTTGCAGTTTCAAAGTAAGGCAACCAAAAGCTTACTGATTTACATGATTATAAAACTCATTTTATTACCATCCACCAGATGGAAAATGCAAATATTTCAAAATATATTCGTATTTGTCATTGCAGCATAAATTTGAATTAATATGGCATTGAAAACAGAAACACTAAGCAGGCATTTGAGTAGTCCCTTATTGCTACAATACGCTTACAATTTGTCAGAACTCCCTTGTAAAATGCAGTTTTTATTTATCTTCCCACCTCCTCGCCCAAGCTGTAGTGGTAGAAAATTCATCTGTGCTGCATTGCAAAATAATAGGCAGATGTGACATGAAAGATTTTATTCAGATTCGAGATAGAGAACACTGATGCTAAAACTTGCTTCCACTCATTAGGCAGAGCTTAACACGGTTTATAAACAATGACTGAAAGGATTGGTAGCAATTTGATAGAATTTCTGTAATTGCCATCTCCGTGTGCTGTTCATGGCACCAAAATACAGCAGTCTTGCCTGAAGGAGTTTACAATCTAATTAGGTAAATCAGCAAAGAAAACATTGCATTTCCTACACAACAGGAGAGTCAGGGTTGATCACTGAAGAAAGTCATCTTCTCACTTTGCAGGTCAGTTTGTACTCCATCATTCCCTGCTCTGCTGGTATCTGTGTGGCTACTGAAAGTCTGCACAAATGTAAATTGCTGAAATCTACCTCTAGTACAAGGCTGAAAAGTTAAAAGCTTGTTACAAAAGACATAAAAAATTACAAATTAAGTTAAATAGATATTTTAAAGTTAACTATTCACAATATGAACACAAATGTCAAAAAACACCACTAAAAAACCCCAAACGTGCATGTTCCAGTTTCAAAACTCAGTTGGAATTCCTTCCAAAGCTTGGAGCCAACGCCTAGTGCTGATAAAGAGAGTTAATAAAGGACGTAATGAATATGTATGTTCTGATAACAACTCTAGACAGAGCTTTTGTTCTGATCTCTCCCCAGGCTGGGAGGGGGAGGGAAGACAGGCTCTGAGTGGGGGGCAGGGTTCAGGGAGTTCCTGTGCTTTCTGTGCAGGGTCAGCAGTTCACTGGCTCGGTGGAGGACAGAGGACACACACACACCGGGTCCAGCATCGCTCCGGGACCTGGCTTGGGTCGTTTGCTCTCTGGCTTCGCTAATCACCCGTGGACACCCCAACCTGTTTTGAGGAAGGAAGCACACCTATTTCTCTACACTGCAGAGGTTGGATTTCTGCTGCTTTTGTCACCTAATCCACGGGACCTGACCCGACCTCTGCTCCTGCCATTCCCCTGAGAGAGAGCTCAGCCGGCCAGGCGCGACATCGCCACCTGCTGTCCATAAATAGAACTGCAAGCCGTGAGAGAGAGTAGCCATCACTTGAGGTGCAACAGCGCCACCTGCTGTCTGTGGATATAATTGCATCTCTCCCTTTTGGGGACCTTTTTTTTTTGACTGTTTGCCTTACTGTTTTGGGGTGGAGGGGTTTATTACGAATTGTTGTTGTTGTTTGGTTCTTTTCTTGATATATATATACATATATTTGTGTATTGTGATCAAGAACTGTTATCCTTTCATATATATTTCTTTTTTTTTTTTTTCTAATTAACGTTCTGTTTCTAAATTTAACGGAGAGGGATTATTTTATTGGCCAACATAGATATCTTAGTTCTTCCCTCGAACTAAGACACACCCATGTGCTGAGGTCCCCAGAGTCCCCGGGCAGTGTCGATGGCACCTTCTCCCACAGGAAATCCTGCTGCAGCCGTGCACCCGCAGCACAGCAGATGCCAAAGGCTGAGTGGGCAGGAGGGGCAGCCGGTCTCACAGGACAATGCCCTCAGCCTGCCTCCAAGTCCCCCTCTCTGTCCAGCTACTGACACTTATGCCCTGCTCTGTCTTCTCTCTGCTGCCTGATGTCAGTCAGGGCAGTCTGAAGAGACTCAGAGTTCTGGCAGACAAGCAAGGTCTAGTGGAAACTTGATACTGAATCATAATTTTATCTCCATGTTCCAAACAAATAAAATTGTTTCAGCACAGATTTATGGCTGTTGACATTATTACTGAAAGGGACAGTAATAACCTTGGCTTCAGTAACTAAGAAATCTTGGAGAAACTTTATAAAGTAACACATTTAATTTCCTATTAATACAAAGGCTGGAGTTGACCAGTTTTAGGGAATTTACTGAAATTGTATGTCAAGTAGATACACAAGGATGGGCTCCCACTCAAGGCCGTGCTGGCAATGACTGAGAAGGCAATGCTGCCTTGACCAGACAAGTGCAATATCCCCAGCCTATCCAAGCTGGGCTGCCCAGAGGTCCTTGGCACCCCCTGTCTCCAACAAATGCCAGTGGGGTAGCTCCTTGGAAGAGCTGCCCCACAGCCACAGCCTTCTCTGCAGAGCCAAGGCTCAGGAGTGATGGGAAAGGCTGCTTCACATGCTTTCAGGCACCTGAGCTGAGACAAAGGCTTTGATGTGTGCAGATGAAGGTGCTAAAGTTTATGATGGAAAACTTTGATGAGACCTTCTGGGAGGAAGTGGTTGTCCTGGAGGAGTAAACAGCACACACAGACAGATGCTCAGATATGAGCAGGAACAGAGGCTTGTCACAGCCTGGGACTTCAGATACCAGAAATCTCAATAGCAAGAAGACAACTGGGGAAGGGCTTGGGTGGGTTTTGCTTTATGTGTTCTTGTTTTCCAAGACACTGCTTTGCTGCACATGCTTTTGCTTTCCAGACCTGTGCTTGGGAGCAAAGTCACCCAGGAGGCAGAGCAGACAAGGCACAAACCTGTCTGAATGCATCACCCTCTCTTCCAGACATCCTTAGAGAAAAAGAGTGAGACAGTTATGGAGACCCAAAAGACTCCACAAACACTGGGACTACCTGTCCCAGAGAGATGGGGAGATCCTGATGAGATCAAGTAGCTGCTGTGTCTCCTTGTGACAGCCCATCTCTGCAGTGTGCCCACTTTGTAGGGAACTGATAGAGTCTGTCAGGTTTTCTGTGCAGATAGATAGCTATATAGACTCTGTCTTCACAGCCCCCGAAGATGCCAGCAGTTGGACAGGAATAACCCTTGGACAGCTGGTTAGAAACAACCCCCATCACTTTGTTGCATCCTCTTCACGTTCTCCACGGGGGATCCTGCCAGGTGCTGAGCCAGGGGGTGCAGAAAGAGAGACTGTGGGTGGCCTCCAGCGTAGGGTGTGGGCAGAACTTTTCCAAAGAAATGAGCATCTCCTTGACCTTGTGGTGCCCTGGCTGCACCAGGAGCTGGAGAAAATATATGGGGCCAGGTGTTGGATGGCAAGAATTGCAGAGAGCATCATGCTGCATGCCACGTCCATCTGTGGTCCAGTTTCAAATGTCTTGGTCCAGGTGCTTCAGGACTCCCTTGAGGAACATACAGAACCTCTGATCCATGGCATCATAAGCATCATTGTGGGCCAGTGCAGTGAGGAGGCCCACAGGTTGCTGTCCTTCCATGCTATCCCAGGGAAGGACACCAGCTCTGTGGCCACATCCACCAGCACTCTGAACAGTAATCCTGTCCCCCACCTCAAGCCCTGCCATTAGCTCTACAAGTTCCAACACATCACAGACTGTCCTCCACAGCACTGACCCCTCTGCTCCCATCCCTGCAGAGGGGGGGCACCTGGAGGAGTTGATGGTAGTGGAGGAGGAGCTAGGGGATCAGGAGGAGCTGGGGAAGCAGAAGGAGCTGGGGGAGGAGGTGGTGGAACCTATCAGAGAGGAGGAAAGCAGCGTTGTGGCCATCTCCAGGATCCCCCAGGGGAGTATTTCCACCCTCCACCCAGCCACTCCCAGCAGCCCCACAAGCTCCATGACAGAGGACCAACCCAGCACAAGGGAAGCTGTGCTCTGCAGCCCACACCCATCTGCTCCAGTCCCTGCAGAGCAGGAGGAGGTGGAGCAGCTGGAGCTGGAGCAGTCAGCAGTGGGAGGTCCCACTGCCCAAGGAGGCACTCCCAGCTGGGGCCAGGACCGCTTCCGCAGGAGGCTTCAGCATTCCCCAAAGAGGAGAGCTGCCAGTCTCCCAGATTCTCCTGAGTGCTGCAATAGGCCACCCCATCCACAGCACTTGCAGGGCTGCAGCACGTCTTCATTCAAGAGAAAGGAAATAAATTGCTATTTGCCTGACAAAGTCTCTGGATGATGTTTTCTCTCCCTTCTTGTGGTATCCTTCCCTGACCCTGTGCCCCACCACTAGCCAAGGGCCCCTGCAACCCCAGGACAATATTGACAGTGATCTTCTCACAGAAATTCCTGCTGCAGCTGCAACAAGGAAAGAGTTTCTGGAAAAGCCTGAAAAAAGAAGGATTGCATTTGCAAAGGTGAATGTGCCAAATCAAGGCTGTTGGTGCTTGTGCTGAGATGGAATTACCACGTTGCTCTCTGCATTGCCTTTCTCTGCAGCTGAGGGGACAGGAAGGGCCTTGCAGCCCCCTGGTCAGGTTTTCTGGGAAAACAGGCTGAGGGGGGACTAGTCCTACTAGCCAGTCATGACATACCATGTGACTGAAAGAACAGTGTCCTTTCCAGGGCACAGGGCACTGGGGCTTCAGAACACAACTTCTCTTAATCCAAACATCACCTGTAGGGATAACCAGGGCTCTGTGGTTGGTCACAGCACTCTCTCAGAGCAGATTTGCTCTAGCAAAAGAAAATAGTGGGCTTGATGCTCCTGGAAGAGCTACAATCTCATGAAGCAATGTGCTTCATTGAAGATACTCCTCAGCTGAGCCCTTGACTGATTCTCAGGAACTGTCCAGTGGCCTTCTTGGTAGAAAGGTTATACATTTAGGAAAGAGGGGAACGTTGAAAGTGAAAAGCAAATTTTTTGCAAGGTGAACAACATAAAGAGAAAACCATGATCAGGGAAGAATAAAGGAGCATTAGCAGAAGCATATGAAACCAAGGCAGATATGTCTAGCCTGTCAATCTCCTACTGCCTCCAAAAAAAAACAAGTGGCACTGTCCTAGTTAGAGAGGCTGGGACCAGTTTATCACTGTGTGGATGTAACCAAAACTGTATATTCTACACCCTCTGTGTCATTTCTGATGGACTGTTAATAATGGATCATTTTCAGCACCTGCCCAGGGCACACTTGACACCTCAGGCTACAGGCTGGGTGTTAAAGGACCCTGGGAGACAGAGGAGTGTTTCTGTCTTCACACCAGTGACTCGGCTGTGATAACTCCCCTCACAGCTTCACACCTAGTCTGAGGGGTCATGTATGCTAATGAACCATAATGGACTGGCATATTAGACAACTGCAATGACCTAAACCATCAAAGATATCAAAAATATCCCATGTATCACAGAGTTAAATTACCCATTTTGAAACTCCCTGCACTGGCGGAGGAACTGGGCATTCCCAGCTGAACATGAGCATGTATAATCTTCAGGCTTTGGGACTTTTGATACCACTCATTGGATCCAGAGGAGGACCAGACTGTCAACAGGACTGTGGCTGTCACTCTCGACAAGACTGTGATCATTACTTTGACAGAACTGTGACCATCATACTCACCAACAAGTTTCCTTTCCTTTTAGTTTGCACTCAGGAGGACCACATGGCACTCAGTGCAGGGGCTGATGAACACTGTTCTGTTCTTGTCCCAGGGTGCTGGGTTATATATCTGTCTTTGTGGATTAAACCCAGTTTTCTCTGTATCATTGTATTTATTGTCATCTTTTTAGTAAATTGTGACTCTGACTTGTAATCTTTCGTGAGCTGGGTTCATTTCTCCTGCCAGTTTACCTTTAAACCAGCACATCTTTATCTAATCTTTTGTATGCACACAGTGAAGAACTAGAATACACAGTCTCAGATGTTCAAATCCTAGCAGCTCTGCAGAGCAGGTTAGATTTCACAGAAACTCCATGAGGTTAAGTGAAAGTCATCTAGAAAAGCAGAAAAAGAAAAAAAATTATTTTACAAATATCAATGCAAATAGCTTAAAAAGAAACACAGATGAGTTGACATCAACAGAGTGCGTATGTAAAGAGTGTTTCCAATTCATGGTAGTGTGACAGTAATAAGTAGAGTAACTTGTTCATGGCAATTAGATGAGGTCGTGAAAGTGCTACTCCTAAACCCATCTGTTGTGGCAAGCAGTCCACCCAGTGGAGAAGATTTAGAGCAGGAAAGTTCACTTTTACGGGTAGTCAGCAGGGACAGGTGAGCAATTCCAGAAGAGAGAACTGCAGGGCAGAAAAGAGCAGCGCTTGTCTGATGGCTACTTCACAGGTCTGAATATGCACTTTGTCAGAAGCATTAGTGTGATCCAAAAGGACATATTTTCACAGAGACTTGGCACCTGTGGCATTCAAAATATAGTGTTTCAGCTGAGTGCTTAAATATCCTTGAAAAATAGGATCTTCAGTGAAAGTAGAACTTACTGATTTTAAAGTATTTTTTACTCCTATTTTACTTTCAGCTTTATTTAAAAGCATAGATAAAAGCTCCATAAATATGTTACAGGACCCTTTCTGAAGTGTGTTTTGCACACTCAAAGCCAGCATAATACCCTGATGCTAACAGTAACAATCAAGAGAAATGCAAACTGTCCTCTTCCCCTTCCTACCAGGGCTCGCTAAAAGGTTTCACAGAAACTTTTATATCAGAAAATTACAACTGCGATGAATCAAACTCCTGGGAATACTCTGACTTTAATCAGATATTGTCAGTATGTTGAGCTACTTTTGTATCACAACAACATATTTTGTTTGGAATGCTCTGGCAACAGTCCTGAATCAGACATTGCAAACTGTTTTGTAAAGGTCATTTTTAGTTTCTTGATCCTTTAAATCCTTGAATTTTAGAACTGCACAACACATTGCAAGCTTTCTTGTGCTTCTAATACTGATGACAATGGACTCTTTTAAAAAGAGCTCAGAAATCACTGTATGGTCTGAAGTCTGCCCTGTTCTGTTTTTTTTCTGAAATATTGGTTTCCTAATGGAAGAAGGGTCAGCAGCCCATTAAATAGGGTGTTTAGATGTGATGTTATTCCATTACATGCATACTATCTTAGTGCTTTAATGAAGGGAACTTTATCTGTGCTAGCTTTGCCACTGACAGCAGAAGAAGCCTGTGAGGCAAAAAGTAATTTATTGGGAACAAAAGAAGTTTGAAGCCTTACTCAAACTTTGTATTAAACAACACTTAAAATCTGTTGAGGAACCTATCCTCGCAACATCAGGTCTCTTTTTCCTCATTAAACAGTAACCTTTGAGTTTACAGTTCTCTTTCTCTGCATCTAGTGCAAAATTGAACTACAAAATACCTTCACTTATACTGAGCATTCTATTAAAGCTTAGTATGAAACAAACTATCAAAATCAGTAAAATAAGAGTAACTTAGAAATTACCTGTGAAATGAATGAGTAACACAAGAGGTTTAGCTTGGCCACAGCCTCCTCTGAAATACTGCTGGCACAACAGTTAGACAGAATCTCTGTTTAACCATGCCCCTCTCAGCTCTGTTTGAAACTTGGTTAGCCTTCTCTTCTCATAACCTCAGAGTCCTCAGTGCTAAAGTAGAGACTTATTTGTCACGAGTTCTAGAAATTGCCAGTACCTGTGCTCTGCAGATCACTACTGAGGACTTGAGACGTTTCACCTGGCACATGGCAGAGCCAAGGTTCGCCAGGCTGATAGTCAGCTTCATTAGCAAAGAGCAGAAGGTGATTGGGAAGCATTCCATGGATCTCCAGCTGCAGTGGAAAATAAACAGAAGTCCAAAAGGAAATCTCAATTTTTTAATTTCACTAGTATCATCTCTTTTTACATATCTTCTTCAACTGTTGTCTTCTCTACACTTCCGCAGATGTGAGCCATTGTTCACTGTGGGACAGTTTAACGTCACAGCTGAGGCAGTGCAACAGTACATGCTCAAGAACAGAAGCTCCACTTCAGGGAATTTATCAAAAGCCCATCCTTGAGGGTCTGTTTGGACATTCAATGCCATATTACCAAGTCTGAGAAAAGTAAATGTTATCAGGAAGTCAATAATGGGAGTTGCTCAAAGCTGTACTTTGTGGTGGTATCCTCTGTTTTCTGTTCCCTTTTCTTCCCTCTACCTTCCCTCTTTTCCTCTTCCCTTTCCCTTTTCCTCTTTCCCTCCCTCTCTTCTGTCCTCTTTCCCTCCTCCCTCTCTCCCTTCTTTCCTTCATTCCTTGGCTCACAAAATTGGAAAAATTAGAAAACAGAAGCTGAGAAACACAAATTCCTATGCAATAAAGATATTTAAAAAAAAAAAAAAAATCTTGAGTACATAAAAAATTGTTGAAATTTCACACCTGTGTGACAGGTGAGGAAATCACTTAGTGTTTTCAGGCATGCCTCATATTCAAACCCACCTTGCAGAAGGCTTTTGTTGGTGCTGTGATTTCACCTGTCCTTTAATCCAGATATATATACCCAAACCTTTTCCAGTTGTCCATGGACAGAATTAGACTCCCCTGTGTGGAGGATCAGAAACCAGCAGCACCACAGTCCATCTTGGAAATGCCCTGAGGGGAGCCCACTCTCTGCTCTCTCTGCTAACTGTGTAGCAGTCTAGCTTCTAAATGTAGTCCTCCAGTTTAAAACTCTAAAAGATGTTTGATGCAAACTCTTCCCTTTCTGACCTTTGTTTCCCTTTTCCCTCACTGGATTTAACATCTTGTGACAGGTCACCTCTTTAATCCCAAAGGTAAAAGCTTGTAACATTCCACTTCACAAATTAAGATTTTCTTCTGTCCTGGATTGCCATTTAAAAATCAGAGCTTCCCATTTAATGGATGCTAACTATTCACATTCAGATACCATTAAATTGGAAGCATTACTGGGTAGTTTATAAGGAGAATTCTCTGCAACACCTCTACTGAAATCAGTGCAACTGAACAAGTTTTCTTTAATGTGACAAAATGTTTTTTGCTGTCATTTTCTCCAGCTATAGAGAATCTATCTACAAGGAAGCTAGAATCTTTTCATTCCTCTACAGATTTGTCTGACTTAGATGAATCACAGCCTGCACTTGATCAGGAAAAGATTTTTGACTTTTTTTTTTTTTAATTTGATTCTGTAAGTGGAAATTATTCTATATGTTCCCAATTTGGAAATCAAGCAATTTACATTCAAAAAGACACCTCAGAGAAAATATTAATAATTTATCATTTTACAAAAGGTGTACATTTGTGTTAAATGCTGCTTTGACCTAAATATTTTAAAACTGTGCGTCTCTTTTCTACTGTATTGTCCCTCACTAGCTCTTCCATGCCAAAATAATTCATTGTCCTTTGATGTGGGAGTACAGTCAGAGAATTACAGGAATTGGAAAAAGAAGAATAAGAAGAAAAGCAAAAAGGAAGACAGCAACAATTAAATGCATCATTATTTGACAAGTTATTCCCAGTTTTATAAGCTAAAATAGAGTAGTTCATGTTAAATGTATTAGAATAGGATTTATTACTGTTACTTGTTCAAATGTTCCTATTTGATTGGTTTGGTTTTCCCCCGGTTACTGCCCCTTTAATTGGTTGCCGTTTTTCCCCTCTCCCTACTGGCTAACACGGTGCACCTGTGAGCTCTCCTATACCTCTCCTTAATCGATTGTAGCCCATTCCCTTTTCCCCGTTATTGGCTCAGACCTGTTAATCTCCTCCCAGAACCCCGCCTAGTTTCTAGCTCCTTCTAGCTAACCCCTATAAAACCGTTTTATTCTATTAAATATTCGGCCATTTTGCATTACCCCGCGTTTGCGTGCGGAGTGGTCCTTCCTTTTTCCCCCCAAGGTCTGTGTCAAGACATGAAATTTTTCTGTTCAACTGCCAATTCTTTGTGTTTTGTTTTGCTTTGTTTAATTACAAAATTATTCAGGTCTTTTCATAGTCTGGAGGACATACATGCCATCTTCAAAATTTTTAATACACTGGTTAATAAAGAATAGGAGAAATATTCTTGCAAATTCCTGTTTAGTTGACTTGGATATGATGAAACTGATGAAAGTGTGTCTCCTATCTGATATGTTTTCTAATGTTCAGTCTAGTATAAAACCAGATAGAACTATGCCTGTCTTTACTGATGATTCTGTTTCACTAGGTATGAAGACTTAATTACCCAATACTTGCAAAACAATTCAATACAGATTCAATAGCCTGGACATTAGAACAGTTAGGGAAAATTGAGGTTAATATCCTTGTTTAAAAAAAAAAAAACAAAAAACACACAAAAAACAACAATAACCCCCCCCAACCATTTGCTTGAGAAAAACAGCTCAAATAGAAGAAGGTGAGATTAAACATTTAGAGCTGACTCATGTTCATTGGTTATTAGAGACTGTGTATGAGGATATTGATATCTGAATCTTTCTAAAATGAATGAGGGCGTGTTCTTCCAGGCTTTTGATTATAAACTCCATCCTGGTGTTGAGAAAAAAAAAAATCCTAGTTAGAAAAGATTGCAACTGGATGTTACAGTATCTCTTGGCAGAAAGATTTAGGAGTCCTTCGTCTTAATATCACAGCAAACGTTTGGTTATTATGACAATATTCCAAGTCAATATCCATATTCCTTCTACCACTTATAAACTTTTTTTTGAGGATTTGAAAGATTAAAAATAAATTTGTCTTCACACAACAGTCTGACAAGTAAAAAGTAAAACAGAAATACTGGAACAATGATAACTGAGCAAAATGGTTTATTACAAAGTTTTGAAAAGATGTAGGTTTTGTTTTTTTTTTTCATTGGATGGTTTGTTTTGGGTGGGTTTTTGGGGGAAAGAGGTTGGATTTTTTGTGTGTATTTGTGGTTTTTTAATCCAAAGACAACACTGAAGCCAATGTATAACAACTTGAGAAGTCATTTGCAGTTTCAGGAGAGAAATAACTGTCTTCCAATGACCGCTGAGAGATGAAGAGACTCTGCCACAAAGACTTTGGAAGGATGTCCTAACTCCCAGAGTTCATGAGGAGGTTTTGACATATGTTCCCATAGAGCTTTTGAGTTTGATTAATTTTATTAATAAAAAATACCTGAAATGTTCTGAAGTTTACTAACAAGGAGTTCAGGTACAGGAGTTTTTTTGTCAGGAGTGGTAGGTTTTTAACTTTAAAGGAGCTTGAAGAAAAAAACTGACAGAAATCGTGTACACCATTATTCTGCAATGAGAATGATAAAAAAAATGAATACAAGAATATATAAGAACACTCTGCCTTTAGGAAGCATGAAGGCCAGCTCTGAGTTCAGGTCAGTAAGACAGTTGCCTTGGGAACAGACTGCTGGGGCAGCAAAACTGTTGCCAGCTTTTTACTAACAGACACCAAGAAAGGATTTCTCTCTGTGTATCCCAAGCTGTGTGTAAACTGACATCTCTTGATGAGGAAAGGAGAAAAAGGTGTGACCTTTCCCTACAACAGCAATCATTGCCCAATTTCTGTAACTTCCCTCTAATGACCACATAGCAAGTCAGGTCTCTAAGGAACTTTTTCCTGTCTTTGACCTTTCCCTTCTCCTTGTGAGAAAAGGCTGGTTCTTCATCTCCAGAATAGCAATGATAATTATTTGCAAACTTCTGAGGAGCCTTGAGCTAGTTTTCGGAAATAGTTATTACAGAAAAACAAAAAGAAAAAGGAATTCCAAAAGCTAAATTAATATTATATGAACATAATAACTCTATAGGCATTAATCTAGTCCAAGAAACTATAGCAGTACACTGAATATCTGTACAAATGAACAATTTAAACTAACAGATCTCACCTTCATGGATTTTATGACATTTTACTAAAACGTTTACAATAAAATCAAGGCTGTTTGGTTAGCACTATATATATATGTATATATATATATATATATATAAATATCACCTAGTCTGCTAGAAACAAGCCAGTCTTGAGAAGTCATAGCCAAAACCCAAAGGCTGGCATTCTGTAAGACTGGGTGAAATTAGAAAACATTTCTATCAAATTGTGTACCTTTTCCTAAAGGTGAACTCAGATGGGTCAGCTATGACATCTACAGCAATACAGCCTATACATTTCTTTTGGATTTCACCTTTTTCAGGCAGAAGGCAAATGCAATTATATTTCTGCATTTGATAAATATTTTCATGTGTAAAAATACTACATTCCTGACACATAGGTAGTTCAAGAATTGAATTTCTTTAAGACAAGTTTTTGAATTATCATAGAATTGTTTTTATGTAAAAAAATCTTAACCAAAACAGTTAGATGATAGTGCAATTGTTCTGTCTGATTATGGTTCCACACTGATCACTCTACATCACAAAATCATAGAATCATATAATATTCTCGGTTGGAAAGGATCCACAAAGATCATTGAAGTGACAAAATGTAACTAAATTTTCCAGTTGGATGTAATCTTTTGCATTGCCCAAATGTCATACTAATTCTTTACTTTTTACAATGTTCGGAAAAAATAGCATCTAAATCAAGTATGGAATACTAGTACTTGCTATTACAAATAAGCTTAAAATGATTGAAAGACGTACACACAGACATAAATTAATTAGGCACGATTGATGACTCAGCAGCCTGGTTAGCAGAAATTGTTCCATTATATGAGTGTTACAGCTCAGTTACCTCATTTCACTTCATCAACATTTGGAAACAGATTTATTTTAGTAAATATCTTGCCCATGAATTGTGTCACCGAAATTTTGGTAATAATTTGTTTAAATATTTTTTTATGTATTCCGATACATATGTTGCCTGAACCAAGACTATAGCTGAAGATCGCGTTCACTAATACCTTAAGAAAACGGTTGCACTTTACCTGAGAGGTATTTTGCCTTAGATTTCTCCTTTTGTTTTGTTCCAAAAGTTTATCTGTTTCTCTTTTGAAACTTGGATAAGACTCAGTTTTAAATCGTCATAAACAGTTCAAGATAGCTGTCTGGGCTACATCTGACAGTGATGTGAGCAATGCTGTATGTGTGCTAGAGGAAATAGATTAAGTCAAAAATAGTTGGTGCTGCCAAAGAGTGTGCTGTAAATCAATCAGGCCTCCCTGGATTGTATAGAGTAGAGGTAGTTTCCTTATGACTGGAAGCAAAAGGAGAAAAGGGTGCAGCAGAAAAGGCACCAATCTTCCAGAGAGAAAATGGTAGGAAACAGTATGTCAATTATCACAGAACTGAAGCTATGTCTCTTGTATATCCAGGGAAGGGCCAGAGCAGCACTTTGTTAAAGAAAAATATCCCCAAGCCTAATAACCTAGGAAATTCTAGAATTAGGGTTGCTTTTCAACACTGCACCTCCTTGTAACTTTGCAACTATATAAAAATTGTACAGTTGCATCCTTTCCTTCTAGCCACTTCCTCTCTCCCCAGGACTATCTATGAAGTGTGTAAAATGATGATCCTCATGAAAAAAAAAAAAAAATTCAATATTTTATCTTTTTATTTTCCCTCTACAGATGTATATTTCATTTATTAGACTGTATTGAAGCCATGTCCTCAGGACAAAGTTAATACTTTTCTTGTTTTTTTTCTATCACAGTCATCACTATAGCAACAGAGTACTTCACAAGCATGGAGTAACTTATTTCATAAATTTCTGCAGAAGTGAAGTTTGTAGATGAAGTTCTCCATCTAAAAAGGGAAAAATGATAAATTAACTGCTAAATTATGTTAGCTGTACTGAAAATCTTAGTCAAATAAAGAAGATTTTGTATTTTTCTTTTCAACTGAAATTTTAACTGATTGTATCTTTAACACAATAAAATTTGAAAATTATACCTACTTGAATATTCAATATTCTAAAGAATAATACTAAGAAAAGTGAGAAAACTGCAAAAATTAAAAGGAAAATTGAGCAAACATTACAAATTATGAGGAGATAGTACAAACTCTTAAAAGTCAAACTGAATTATTCTTTGAAGAGGAAAATAAAGTAGAAACCATTTGAATACTTGTAATGATATAAATACAGTGGGAAAAGCAGCATAAGCTTCTATGTATGAAGTTAGTAAAGGTTAAAATGACAGGAAAATATTACTGGCCATGGGATAGCATAGACAGAATAAGAATGAGAGGTGAAAATGTCAAGTATCATCACTTAGTAAATCTTGGAAGCATAATAAACTCAGAATGACAATGTCCCATCATATCCATTGCTGAATTACATCTAGGAAGAAATCAGAACGCAAGGAACTTACAACAGGGATTCTTCAAAGATGGCTTAGGAGCAAATTTCATTTGGTATTTTTGCTTATTAAATATAAAGAGTGGGAATGGAAGACTGAAATGCAAACGCAGAGTGTGATGAATGCCAAGTGTAACTCTGTTGCAATGTAGAAAATACGTGATCATTTTAGGTTTAAAATATTAGAAATAAATTATAATGCTATCATCTGAAGTGAAGTGTCATAAAATTAGGCATTCTTAAAAAGAATGTAGAAAGTTTTCTTGTAAATAATCAAGGAGAAGCAGACATGGAAGTAGATGTGACTTACAATGAACCAACTTATTAAAAAAAAAAAAATAAAGACACAAAACCCCCATAAAATTTCAGATTATGCATTTGTTTCAGAAGAAGGAAGTTCTAGTTCAAGAAAATTAAGAGGATTTTCAGTGGTTTGAAACATTTTGTTTTAATTTCTCTCACTGAGCAGTTCTGAGTCTTCCCTGAGGGTAGTAGAAATTACCTATCTGCAGATATTAGGCTGTGTTCTAAAAATACCTTTCCTAGGAATTTGGAAACTATTCAGTAAATTTAGGTATGCTCACGTCCAGAAAAACTGAAACTTGGTGCTTTGAGGATTAGTTGGATATCTGCTTATATAAAGGACAGGAAAAAGTTTATCTTTAAAATGGATCTATGAATTCTTTATTTTGCATAGACATGTTTTTCAAAAACTTGATTAAGCTAGCTGGTTCTTCCAGTCCTTTATGTTGCTTCAGTTAAAAATAATTATTCATTTGACAAATGAGAGTTTCCTTTATGCTTAACTATAATTTGATTACATTTTGATATCTTCTGTTAAAAAAGAAAAAAAAATGTTCTCAAGAAGTAATTGAATGTTGGCAAAAACCTTCAATTCCCAATAATCAGAGAGGATTCAAAAACAGTTGGAATTCCATTAAATATGTTCTAAGTCAGCATGAAATGCTCAATGCCACTCAGAGCTAGTTTATGGCAAGTCAGCAGTGCAGGCAAAATTGCATGTTGTTAAGAAAAAGGAGCTAGAGGTTCTGTGTTGTAACCTGTTTCTACCACAGGATGAGGAGAGAGAGAAGCAAAGAGCTTCCAAAAGGACTAATGGAAGTACAGACTCCTGAATGTTTAGGCTCGGTATTCCTATTGGCCTCAAGGAAGGCATAAAGTTGGCACATGCTGAATGCAAAGCTGATCTTAAATACCAGCTACCACCACACAACTGTATCATCCCTTCTTGTGATTCTGGTGGAGACATTCTAAGGGTCATTATGCCCTAATAATAACCTACTTTTCCTATGCATTTTTGTCCTGATGCTACCGTAATTGAATGATGCTGCTTTATATAATTTATATAAATTATATAAATTTATATTTTATGTTACACATAATGTATTTTATGTTATCATTACGTTTTATGTTATTATGTTTTATGTTACACATAATATTATATGCTGGTTTATGCTACACATACTATTATACATTGCATGCTACATTACATGTGAGTATTATATTACATGATAATTATATTAGTTATAACTGTATTTACATATGATCTTGCCCCGAATTTGCTATAACAAAAATAATCCACATAAGTATTTCAGAGTTTGCTTTCCACAAAATTTGATTTAGACCATACTACAGCAAAAATTTGTGTTGTTCCATTGTAACACTAAAAATTAGTAGATAAATTTATCCTTCTAGAATTTCTTTTTGCTGTGCCACAGTTGAGTACAAAAGGACAAAGAACAATATTAACACTATTTCTCAAAACTTGTCCCATGTATTCTGCATGTTTATGATCAATAAATGAGTCTACTGAATTTGGGAGTCTGAACTCATGAAAAGAATTGTCAAGTTGGAAAGTACAGTCTGCTATTGATTTCATTATTAACTTCATGTTCAGAATTGAACATCTCTGCTCTTTTGGGGATCTAAACATTAAAGAGCTATTAAACCTCACCCCCAATTTAACACATAAATTGAGCTTTATCTCATTGAGGCCAAGATGAAATATTATAAATATCTTAAACAATGACACTTTTAAGTATTAAAATTTTGATGGAAGATCCATTTCATAGATATATGTTAAAGACAATTGGATGTATTGTGTAAACTTCATTAAGAAAAAAACACCACCCAAAATACATTTAAAAGAATTATAGGATTAATTGTGAAAACAAAACAATATGAGATTTAGTCTAGTCTGCTTTTTACTAAAGTTAAGAATGGGTTTTGGGGTTCTGGTTTTACTTTGTAGAGCCATTGTTTTTCGTTTTTGTTTTTTTTTTTTCTGTTTATTAGAATAATGAATATAATAATGGCATACATTATGCATGGCAGAAAGCTTTTATTTTTACATCTCTTTCAGCAAATCTCTCTTACTCATACAATTTGCTTTATATAGGGAAAATATATTTATAAATATATATATATTCCTAATTGAATTATTATATCAGAAGGATTTGATGTGATAAAATATCGCCTCTAGGAAGTAGCAATTTGCCTTAGGCAGCTAAGTTTTGGGGGTTTGGTGTTGTTTTATATACATCCATCAATAATCTTGATTCTCCCATCAGTTTAGTTTCATATTGAGTCAACATCAAACCCAATGGCAACTTGGGCCAACAGGAGAGTAGATCTCTTTAACCCTCTCCTAGATTAGCTGAATTTTTAGAAAATTTCCGAGCTTTAATCAATTTCTGGCCTCTCAGAGACCATTCTGTCATTATCTGGTCGACCCATTACAAGCAAGAAAGAGTCTTTAAGCTATCCTTTCAGTGGAGTTATACAACTTTTCTGCTTTTTATAATTTACTTCTTTTTTTTTTTTAATGATACTGTCTACTTTGTCATTTGCTGGAAATGTTCTTAAGAGTGCTCTTGTTCCTGGGAAATAAAAGTATCCAGAGACATTATGACTGCAAGTTTGATTTACCCTCAAATGCAAACTGTCTATGTGACCAATCTCTGTTTTTAGCTCCAAGAAAATAGCTGTTTGATGGAAAAATTTCCTGGTTTAGGGAAAATAAATTTTGAGCCTTGTTCACAAGAGCCATTCACGTGTTTTGTTCACTAACTGTTAATAGAAAGTAATCACGGTCTCCTCTTTTCTGAGAGAATACCTGAGAATACATTAGTTTCTTTGTATCCTCTTATTTTATCTAACTGACCTTAGAGGTTTCTGTTTGTTTGTTTGTTGTGTGTTTTTTTTGTTTGGTTTTTTTTATTATTTTTTTATCTTGCCCTGGGCAAAGGCTTTAGGCAGAGAATTGGAACTATCATTCCCAAAATTAGAAGAGCATATAACTTAGTTCTGTTAGTTTCCTAAGAAATTAAAGTTGAAATCCAAAAGATTGAGTTGGGTTTCAATTCTTGATCTTCACATGTTGGCCATATCCTTTAATCATTTGAGCTTTTGATTACAGCTCTAGTCATGCTGCTGTTTCTTAGGCCTGTTTTGAATCTAGGTTTGAGATACCACAGTTATGAGACTTGAGTTGTGTTTGAACCTTACAGTCATAATACCTCTTGAGAAAAAAAAAATGTAGAGCAAAATCTCATTATAATCAGTGATAATCTTCTACTGCTTTTGAACTGCCTCTTATACTGATGAAACTGGATAAGTATAACATGTTTTTGTGTCAGAATATCAATGATGGTCTATGTTCTGGAAGTTTAGAAGCATTAAAAAAGTACATTTGAAAATACAGGGTAACATGGAAAACATGATAAAAACACTGGATGAGCCAATGAGATATTTTTGTAGTGGCATGAATATCCGGCATTTACTTGATCACTGCAGCATGCATAGAAAAAAGGTAGAAAATCCTTGATTGCACCACTGCAGAAAAGCATGTCAAAACATTAACTAATTCAAGAAGTAACAATGTATTGAAAATGTACTTATTACATGCTTGAGTGACTTTGGAAGAAAAGAAAAGCAGCAAGTACACAGAGTAGTACAAGATAGGCAAGACTGACAGTGTACTGACTTCTGCTCTTTTTAATTTGCTTGATGTTTTGATTATCTCTTCTATTGTTGTGATGGTCATTTGAGAAATCAATTCAGTTATGTATGTTTATTTGAGGTCTTAGCAGACCCTTCCAGTCATACTTTTACTTGGCAAAACATGGACCTTATCTGAAAAGGAACAAGGTCCTTAAGCAGTAGCTTCCGTGGGGAAAAAAGGAGAGGAAATTAAAAAAGAAATACTGTATGCTATTATGGGATTGTGAATAATTCTACTCCACTTATTTACTGGCAATATGTCTAAATTCACATAAAAATAATAGAATTAAAACTACATCTCAATAGGAATAGTTTTCAAATAGTTTTCCACAGTTTTCAAAACACTTCTGTCAAAGACAGAATGCAGAGAACATCTTTTCACAGCTTCTTCTTCATAGACAATAGATTAATTCAGCTCAAGAAGGAATTTCCTGATGCAGAACATGAAAGTTACAAAGAAAATGAATTGTACATGTTAAAAATGTAGAGTGGTTTTACAAATTTATTGATTTCTATGAAAAGGTGGTGAAAACAGTGATGGCCACTTTTATTAGATAAACAGAAACGGCTAATCTGCCACTTTAAACATATCAGTGTTCACTTTCCCAGGTGGCACTATCATATAGGAAATCTTTAGGTATTCTGATCTATTTTGAAAGGTTATCATTTGCTATTAAATTTTGTAAGTGGCTTAGAACAGGTTTTATACAGGAAAAAAAAAATTACATCTAACATGATGAGTTTCCTTGAAAATGTGGCTCTTTTTCACAAAATGCCATTGGGAGTTAGATTAATCTAACTTCCAGCTGCTGAGCCTGTTTGAGTATTTGGTATACTGCATGGACTAGTCCATAGATATGAAAAAAGGCTTCAGGATCATGTCATCTAAATTAGGAATATATGAAAAAAGAGTAAGGTACATCTATTAGTTTACTAGACTGCAGGAATGTGAAGATTCACTATCAAAACTTTCCATTTTGGCTGCATCATTAATATATCTAACAAACAACCCTAATAATTTTCAATGCAATTAATCTAATTTTCATGTCTTGAAATTTGTAATGCAACTGTTTAGGCTCTGCTTGCCACTCTATTTCACACTAAATAGTTTAAAAACACATTCAACACAATAATTCCATTGTTTTCATCATTGTTCCTTTCCTCTAATTTAAGTAAAATAATAAAATTATATCTGCCTATCAAGGGAGTATTTTTCTTTTAATTCAAATAGTTGAAACAGAGGTAACTGCCAATACCTCTTTCAAATTTAAATTCCACGTACTTATTCTGAAATAGATAATACTTTGATATTTTCAGACTAAAATGTTATAGACACTGCTATTTAAGAGGGTTTTTTTTTCAAATATATAGTGATATATATTTTTTTCAAATATATAGACAATAGGCAGTATAGAAATATCATCATTCTGTTACAGGATGAGGGTGGTCACTTCACAAATAGGGACAGAGACAAGGCAGAGGTGTTTAACACTTTCATTGCCTCTTTTATCAACATGGATGAGGGACCAAGGGGGTCTCAGTGCCCTGAGCTGGAGAACCATGACTGCAAGAATGATTCACTTCCAGCGACCCTGAAACTGTGCAGGATCTGCTATTTCAGCTGAATCCCTACAAATCTATTTGGCCTGGTGGAATTCATTCCAGAATCCTCAAAGAGCTGGCTCTCTCAATGATTTTTGAGTGGTCTTTGGAATCCAGAGAGGTCTTAGCTGACTGGAAGATGGTTAACATTGTTTTCAAGAAGGGCTAGAAGGAGGACTACAGAAACTACAGGCCTGTCAGTCTCACTTAAGTGCCTGGCAAAATTATGGAAAAGATTATTCTGGGAAGCATTGAAAAACACCTGAAAGACAATGACAGTCATTGGTCACAGCCAGCACAGTGTCATAAGAGGAAAGTCCTGCTTATCTAACCTGATTTCTTTTTATGACAAAGTAACCCACCTGACTGATCAAAGGAAGCCAGTTGATGCAATGTTTTTCTTGATTTCAGTAAAGCTTTTAACACTGTCTCTCACAGTGTGCTGCTAGACAAAATGTCCAGCACACAGCTGGATAAATACATTGTATGTTGGGTGAGCAGTTGGCACAGAGGGTAATAGTGAATGGGGTAACATCAGGCTGGTGACTTGTCAACCCTGGATGTTCTTACAGAGTGGGGCATGAGTTACTGCAAAGTAGTGCCATGGAATGGGACCTGGGGTCCTGGTTAATGGTAAGTTGAATATGAATCAGCAGTGCCCTGGCAGCCAGGAGGGCCAGCTGTGTCCAGTCAGCCAAGGGAGGGGATTTTCCCACTCTGCTCTGCACTGGGGCTGCCTCACCTTGAATATTATTTGCAGGTTTGGGCACCACAATATAAAAATGACATTAAGCTCTTAAGAGAGTGTCCAGAGGAGTCCAACAAAGATGGTGAAGGGCTTTGATGAGAAGCCGTATGAGGAGCAGCTGAGGTCACTTGGTCTGTTCAGCCTGGAGGAGACTGAGGAGAGACCTTATTGCAGTTCCAACTCCTTCGTGAGGGGAAGAGGAGGGGCAGGCAGTGATCTCTTCTCTATGGTGACCAGTGACAGGACCTTAAGGAATGGCCTGAAGTTGTGTCAGGGGAGGTTTAGTTTGGATATTAGAAAAAAGTTCTTCACCCATGTGAGAGACCGCACTTGTATCTCACTGGGTTATTTATTTATTGGGTCAAATCAACCAACTTCTATGTATGTGTCGGGGGAGGGGGTCTGGCCTCCAGGACTGGAAGGCACATGGTCTGCAGTGAACATGGCAGCTTGGAAGGCACGTGGCACGGTAGCCATGTGGCAAGAGCCTGTCAATCAAAAAGACCCACCTGGTACCCCACCCACAGCACGTCTCCTGGAGCCTCAGAGTAGCTAACTCACACCTCACACTGGCTAGGAGGGCAGTGAGTAGTGAGTGAACTGGTTATGCCTGGGAGGGGTGGCCAAGTAGCTGGGACATATAAATGGAGGCTCAAGGGGGCTTCATTTTGTTCTGCCTTACTCTCCTGGGGTCTGCTGCTGTGTGACTATGGTAATTATTTTTCTCTCTTTTTCTACCTTTCTTTTTAATCTCTTTCTTTCCTTTGCTCTTTTCTTCCTCTTGCACTTTCCTTCCAACTTAAAAGTGTTGGGTTATACTTTCACAGATTTGTGGGTTGGTGTTTGCTGGATGCTTCAGTGTAGCGCTTCTCATTGGTTGTATGTTACTCCTTGAAAAACTTTTGCCAAAATTGCTTATTTTCTCTCTAAATTAAAAGCGCCTTAGGAAACATTTGTGGTTATGTTCTCTACACAAATGCAAGGTATTAAAGTACTTAAAGGTTTTGCAAAAGTTTGGGTGGGTGATTACCTTTATTTAGACTCTTGGAAGTCTAAATAAAAGTAATCATTTCAGTAAAGCTTGAGGCTTTGAGACTGGAGTTTTACAACCAGAGGGTGGTTGTAAAACCTCTACTGAAAGAGGCTCCCCAGGGAAGTGGTCACAGCACCGAGTCTGACAGAGTTCAAGACATGTTTGGATGATACTCTTAGGGACATAGTGTGACTCTTGGGGATGGTTCTGTTCAGGGCTAGGCAGACTGGTTGGACGGAATGATCATTGTGAGTCCCTTCCAACTCGTCATATTCTCTGATTCTGTCACATTTTCAGTTATATAGACTATCTATGCCATATCCAAATGTGGCATCCAATCTCCATTCTTTTCTTTGATGCTTTAATACATGTATACTATATACATGTACACTCATGCTTATTTCTCTCTGTACAGAATTAATAACATTCCAGTCTCCTAATTTCTTTTTCCTGTTTAATATTTTAATTATAAATATCTTTTCCTCTAATAATATTTTTACAAAGTTTTCCTGTCACATGATTTTCTTCTGAAGTGTCTGAAGGAGAAAAAAAAAAAATTAGACTATAAATCACATATGTGTTTAGAGGCTTTCTCACTGCCAACTCCTGCTGAGTGGATGTCTGTCTGTCATCACAGAGCCTACCCCTTGTTCTGGTAGATCCCTTATGACTGACCATACTGTAATTAATTTTAGACAAAATAAACTTTACACACTTGTTTCTAATTTTTTAATGAGTGCTCTCGTACTGTGAAACAATAAATAAGAAATATACTATACATTAATTACTTTATTGAAGGTGAACTATGGTTTTAAAATAGTGGTTTGTTATAATTAATGTTGTGCACCATTTCACTTCACAAGGGATGAAATACTGAACTCAAAAACTTTGAAGTGAAGCTGAAACCTGAACAAAGCAACAGCATTTCTATATGAAGAGCTATAAACACAGTTTTTCCTTAATATTCAGAGAAAGCACTGAGAGTGGTGCACAATACTAGCAAGATGCAGCACTATCTGTTTTGATTTGAAAATTTTCACAATGTTTTGTATGTATTACTATTATCTATACATATGTTTAAAGAAATATGATTCTTTAAAAAAAGTATAACTGATAAGTGCTTAATTCTTGATTTCACTGTATAGTGGTTTTGCAATCAGACTCAAATGCTTAGGTTAGCAAATGGACTAAAGTTTGTTTCCACAATGAATTACATTTTGAATTACATTTTTAATTACATTTTAAAAACTGGTGATTACAACGTGTTACAAAGTGATTTGTCTTGGATTCATGTCAATTCTTTGTGGGAAGTGCTTCTTTTTAAGCCATGAAGTAGACAACCTTGAGGACTCATGAAGAGTTAATAGACAATCAATTTTCCGCAAACTGCTTGAGCCAACAATGAAATATTTTGAAGTTAATGTAATTTCTGGATACCTCATGCTGTAAGAATGTTTTCCTTCTATTAGCATTTCATTGATTTAAGAAGAAGAATAGTGAACGAGATTTTTATGATGGGAGACTTGTTTTCTTTCCAAGTTTGAGTTGTTTCACATAGGAATTTTAAAAGGACCGGACAGTCTGTTGGCCTATCAAACATAAGAGGTTTAATTGTCTCTTCTGGCCATGTTGGCATAGTGGATGGAAAACTTGCTGCTCTGGGAAAGAAGCTTGTAGCAGGGCAGGATACTGCTCCACTGAATTGATTTTTGTTTTCTCCTGCCTGACCCTCTTTAACTCTTCTGTTCAGACCCTGTGAAAAGATATGGAAGGGAAAAAGGCAAGCAAAGCAAAGACAAAAAGAGAAAGAGTTTAGCAGTTCTCTGTGAAAATTTCCCAGATCTTCAGAGCTTGATGGATCAGCTACGTCTGACTTTATCTGGCAGCCTTGCCTTTATCATTATGTATAATACCAAGATTATCAAGACAGTTATGTCTCAGATGTTTGTATATTTTTTTCTGACATACTAGTCCTGCATGGTATTTTACTAGGAATCTTTAACTGTAGAGAAAATGTCAAATATGATTACCTTCAACACACACAAAAATGAGTCTCTTCTACACTAAAGTAAGCTGTGCTTATAGGTATTTTGATAGTATGGTTTGATGTATATAGGAAACATAGTGTGAATTGCATCTTCTGCAGAAGTGATGTTCTTTTTTTCAGAATAAATAGTCATAGTCTTGAAATAGATTGGAGGAGAGCACACAAAAGGACTCACAAGAATGAGTTATAAAATTGTGTATTTTTATCAGAAATCTATTTATTCCCTTAAATATAAATCATGTAAGACATGGCTTTCAAAGGCATGAAAAACTTCATGTTGCTTCTCAAAAAAACCCCCACAAATACCAACAGGCAGAAAGTTGTTGCCATAAACTATTATGTTTAGAACAAACAAAAAAAACAAAAAAACCCACCATCACACATTCAAAGCGCTTTTGTTAAATGCACCCCCTCATCCCCCCCATTTTCTTTTCTTTTCTTTTTCTTTTTTTTTTTTTTTTTGGACACATTTTTTTCTTGAAGAGCTATTGGGATAAAAATCTTCTTTCAATGAGGAAGCATTTTCTAATTTTTATTATTCTTATCTGAAAATAAATGCATCATCGAGATAGATGTATAATTACAAGATAAAAGGGGATTTTTGAGGAAAATCCATTCAAATATTGACAGCACATCACTATCTTTTGGTATACTCTCTTAATTTTTATTATAGAAAAGAAATATGAAAAAATACTGAGAGACACAGATAAAAAAGAATGTCATTTTAGCTTTTATTTGTGTTAATTCTTTGTACTTGATGGGAAAAACTGATAAGTATGACTTTATCAGAATTTTCTATAATCTGTTGCAAGCATATTTATGTATATACAAAAGTAAAACTCATAGGAGACAAGCTGTTTGAAAAGAGAACATGCTTTAAGTTTTCAATATGAATTTCACAAATCAAATCCAAAGAACAGTTCTGATCATTATTTGCTCTTACAGTATGGATTCCCTCTCATCTGTCTTAAAGAATTTAATTTGTAGAAACAATGATACACAATAGCCAGTATGCTACTTACCCTATAAATAATTGTTACTGAGAAATGTAGTATATTTAAAGTATATTTAAATACTTTCTCTCCCACCAGGAATATTGCATCCAACAGACCTTTTATTTGCTACAGAAATGGCCTATATTAAAGCACCTTTTTTGAATGACTGGAGATATATACCAAAGCAAGGTCATGATCATGATGAACACTCTAATGAAATAGTAAATATTGGAATGTTAGAAGTCAACAAGGAAAGTAGTGTGATTACTTACTTGGAACAAGCTGAGACAGATGCCGTGCTTCATGGATGGCTGTTTAGCAACAGTCAAAACCCAAGTATTTAATGCAACCAACCATTCTATGCTTCAGATTCTTTAAAAGTGGAGTACTAATGGGCTAGTGAAAATTGAATATTTACTTTTTATTTGTGATGGAATCTTCTTGAATTATTTCTTCATCTCTATATTTAGGCCCCCAGCCAAAAACTTCTACTCAGGTATGCCTCAGACTGAAAGTTTTTGTTTGTGGGCGAAGACGCATTTCTTGGCTTTTTACTGTTTTTTCACATACATTTTCATAAACCTGAAAGAAATGTAAAGGCAAAACACAACATTAAGAACTAACTATAAGAATGTGGTGTTTGAGAAAAATCTCCACAACTGTGGTGTGGAGATTACTAAGTAGAGTAAGAAGGGAAATACTGCTGTTTGATAGCATGTAGTTTCCTCATCTAGTTCCCTCATCTGTGGCCTAAATTAACTTCACTGTGTCAAAAAAATGCACAGTTTTGAGCTGTGAAGAGTACTAGTGGTGAAAACCCATTTCTTACATTCAGTTTGGATGCAGTCACACAATATTTTTTTTGATAGTTCAGGGAAAAGTTTCCTCTGTGAACAAATTTACTATTTTGGTAAGGGCTCAAAACCTAGTCTGACCTATTTTATTTAGTTAATGGTCATTATCATCTTCAGAGATACTGATAAAATTTATCTACAATATTGGATTAATTTTCTCATATTTATGTACTCTGACTAACAAAGTCAAAAAATGTCATTGATATGCCATTCATCTGGCCTTCAGTTGAGGGAAATTTTATTCGTATTTCTTCATAGAAAATGAAGACATTGAAATTATATGTATTACTATAATATTATTTTTTGACTGTTTCTATAGCACTTCACTGTCACTTTCTTCTATTTTTTGATCCTGTTCTTATACCCTAAAAATTAGTACAGCACATTATTCTGTCACCAAGTTTAAAGTATTTTCCTTTTGGCACTCTGAAGCTACCCTTCAGGCCAAGGAGGGAGTTAAATCTAAATCACTTTCTGACTGGATGATTCAGCCACTAATCTGCTTTATTTAAAATAGTGCACAATAGCACCCACAGCTTTTCTTCTCTATGTGATGTTTTCTAAAAAGCAGGTTTTACTGTAAGAAAATGCATACTATGACTTTTGTTAGGCATGCCTTGAGCACACACAGAACAAATAGGGCACTTCAAAATCCTTTGTACTGTATCCACAGCCACAGTTAATTATAAGGTATGTGCTAGACTGCAAGAAATTTGGGTGACCTTAAACTGTGCAGAAAACACAATAGAAAGCACATAAAACAGGAATATTATAAAACAGAAGCCTTTTAATCTAACTTCAGCTAAAATTAAGCACTCTTAAACAAAAATGATCTAAACTTATTCTAGATTCTTAGATACCTGTCTTAGAAGTTCACTTGGAGATCAGCTGAGAAGAATGTGTAACTATCGAAGGATTAAAATGAAACTGTATCTATCCCATTCCTAGGAAAAAAAACCTCAGAGAAATGTCTAGTAGCTCCAGATGTACAGGTTGTTCTTGGATTATAGTTTTGCACTCAGGTTTGCATTCAAGTTCTGTCCAAGACCTGCTTTGTTTACTTAGTACCACTTTCAGTGAAGCACAGACAAGTATATAAAAGTTCTTACAGAATTAGATGTTTGAAGGCTCCTTTTGATAAAAACCCTAGTTGTTAGTGCAGCAAGTGAGGTTTGACTTAAGAGTATTCAAAGCTAAGTTTTCATGATGAAAGGTTCAGGCTGTTTCCTGGGATCTGATACTCTTTACAGGAAGAGATAGAATTCCAAGAACAAGACAGAAGCCAAGACAAATTTTATTGGTGGCTAGAAGAAACCATCTTCAGGTGTCTAATTACTTCTAATTTGTCTGTGGAGACTGATTAATACAAATATATGAGCTATTTAAACAATAGAAATCAAGGACCTCTTATCTTGGCTGAGAGGTCTACAGATAGACTGCATTCTTTATGATTACTTTTTCTAACCTTGTGATCCTTGCATGATATATTTGACAGAAGTGTGACAGAAAAGAAGGGGAGAATTCATCAGCCTGATGAGAGTATCTTACAAATTACTGACAAGAATTTCTATTCTCTTTAATTTTTTTTTATTTTTTTTTTTTTAATTCTCACAGCCTGCAGACTAGCAGCCTCTAGCCTCTTTTTCAGCTCCAACTATCCATTGGGTTAGAGGCAATTGATATGATAATTGTATTAAACATTGTTTGGTCTGTGTTACATATACTAAGAATGCATTAAAAGCACCAAAAGTTAGGAAAAATTTACTGCTGGCTAACTTATGAAACATTAAGAGGCTTTCCTATGGATTGGGTCCTGAGATGATTAGCTATACTTAAGTGGCAGCACCTCAGGCATGGCCTAAACAGCATAGGCAAGCTTAGACAAGGTGAAAGTCATGTTGTTATGTGGCATAGAGGAATGGATAAGGGGTTAATTTTGGCTTCCTGATTGTGTTAAATGTGTTAAGTCTGAATAAAATACAGTGCACGAATTTAAGTTCTTCACATAATGTGTCACATGGACCTTCATATTCAGCCTTTTAAATTTACATACAGAACTGTTTCAGGACATCAATTTTCCTGTGGAGGGTGTTGATATATTTCAAAACATTGAAGAGTAAACTTAATTATGTAATTAAAATGCATTTAATTGCTTCTCTGAAATGCCATTTATGATGCTCTTTTCAATTTTCCAGTAGAAGAAGAAGATATTAGGTGTGTATACAGTAACTGGTGAAATGGTTTACATATGCTTCTGCTGATAACCTTTATAAGACAACACTTGAGATTTGACATTGGAAATCTAAAGGTTATAAATATCTCTAGATATGTCAGCTGGCATAATTACAAAAAGAAATAAAAATATTTTTTTAATGAACAATTTGAAAGCTGGATGGATTGGATACTGTGGGTGCTGTTTAATGATAAAACATGGACCAACTAAATTAAATATTCCCTGTCACAATACTTGAAGAAAAATCTAGAATCCTTAAATTTATTTACATTGCTGTTTTCAAGAAATTTTATTATTTTTTGAAGACAAAACACAAAAAGTAACCAAAACTGAACATAAATAGTAAATTGTCTTTCAAGGGAAAGGAGAGAATAAGATATTTTTTTAGAAAAAAACAATTGCTTTATATTGATATGCATGCAAAAGCCATAAGGAGCAAGAAACATTTGTATAGTCATTCAGTCTATGGAGTAAATGCATCAGTAAAACTGATCTAATCTATTATTTTTTTTTTAATTAAATTTCAGGGCTTAAGTGGGATTTTCATCAGTCTGTTTATGATATCATTTAATTTACCTGTTTTAGAGTTTTTAAATTCTAAACAACATTGTAAAAACTGAAAAAGATCAAATATTGAAAGTATTGAGATGTCTTTGTGTGGAAATACATGCTCTTGTATTTCTAACCTTTTAATTTTTTTTTTTTTTTTTTTTAAATTTTAGAATGCCAGAAGTATATTCATTTTAGACTGCAATTGTAACTATAAATACAATAGTGGTGCACCTTCTCAGGGTTTGGAAAATTGATTGTCTTTCTTCTCAAGATACTTTTCATGGAAAATACCTTTACTGTACTATTTTCTCTACAACTGCTATTTCAGAGAAACACAGATGTCAGCATGCTGAAGAAAGAACTGCTTATTTTGTCCTATTTTTTTTTGATGGTGGCTTTGTAGATGGACTTTGAAATCAATGACAACCAAACTTTCATCCAGGAGTTTGATCAATGCCTCATCTAATGTTCTGAGTTTCTCTTTGCTTTTGTCTGTTATGCTGTCTGTGTAGGTATTATACCTGTAGCATTACTAAGTGTTAACCCACCAATTCAGCTAGATAATATTCCCAATATAGCACTGCACTTGAAATTTAAGTTGCAAGTATTAGAGTCTTCCAGTAAGCAATGCATCAGTAAACTAGCAAACAACTTTGTTCCTCGGCATTAAAAATTACTTACACAATTTCAATATACCTCTAAAACTGGGGTATCTAACTGCATTTTTTGTTCTGCAAACTTTGGAACATAGATTGGATTTTACAGTTAAGTGTTTTGTGATAAAGGAATTTCTCTGCTCTGTAACTTTTCAACTTTAATACATTATGTACAATCTCTAGGTACTGAAGCAATGCTATTCCTAAGTCTTCATAATACAGAGCGATATTGGGAAGAAATTTATCTTTTTTTCAGATTATATTTGTTAATACAGTAAACAATAGTGCCCTAAAAACTAACCTCACAATCTATTCTGATTTGAGAAACTCTTCTGTCTTTCGGCCTGCTTTTAGTTTGACAATAATGGAAGCCTCTGTCTTCAATGTGCCACCCAAAAAATTCACATGACAATGGTGTATGTTTCTATTGATGGATTAACTAAATTAATCTTAAGAACTTCCATCCTCTTACAATACTCCCAGCATTTAGACAAACATCTTCATATGAAACTCTCATTAATAGCCTACTCAGTATGAGTAAGGGTCTGTATAGGGGTAGAGTTACATTAATTCTTATATCAGAATTCAATTGCCTAAGACTGGCACTTCAGAACAGCAGTGATCAAAAAAGACATCATAGAGGAAGTTAAGTAAACAAACATATTTCATAAAAATTCATAATGTGAAGCATAATTTTTTGTGAAATTTGTCTACTAGCTTTCTAAAAGCAAAATGAAAAAAAAAAAAAAAAAGAAGGAAAAAATGAACAAGCCTCCATAAAAAAAAACTATTCTCTGGAGTGATTTTATGTCCACCTCTATAGATATTCTACTTTTTGCTCTATCCTTTTTCTGTGAGCAGCTGTACTTTTAAATCCCCGTTGAGTTTTTACCAAGAAACAACTTTCAATGTTATTTTGCTATTTATTTAATGATTTTGGAAGCTCTTTTCAACCTTTTCTAGAACTGCAGCTTCTTTCTGAACTCTTGGACTACAATTTAATCAACAAAGGTAATGTGAGTCTTTTTTTATTATTTTCTTTCTTTGAAAGCTACATTTTAGCAATCTCTCCTTTGCAATGCCCACCTCAAGAAGTATCTATTATGGATAACACTGTGCAATGTTCTGCTCTTTGGCAACCAGGTTGGTCAAACATGATTTACCGTTAATGAATCCGTGCTAATTACTCTTGATCACCTTCTTGTCATCCCTGTGGATAGAGATGACCTCAAGAATGAGTCAAGCATATGAATAGATGAGACAGTTCATTTAATATTTTTAATAATTCTTCAATACTTGGCACTTTAGAGATGGACAGTCTAATATGATTTTAGAAAAGAGTTAAAGCCCTAGCACTATTTAGGAGAAAAAAACCTATGCTTTGAACATGTGTCTCAAGTGTTTTAGCGGGACTTAAATGTTTGCTGAAACACAATAAGAATCCTCAGCAGTTTTTTTTAACTTCAGTTTGAAAAAATGGCACCATCTAGAAAAGCAAGAGGAAAGAAGTAAAATTAACATTTGGAGTCTTACCTGTAGCATTATATGTTAAATGCAGAATACATTTTGCTTTTTCATTGCACTCAAGCAGCAAAAAAAATAGCTACAGCTCTTCTAGTCTATTAAGCTAAAATACTTCTTAAATAAAACTTGGTAATCTGTTTGAAACTACACACAAGTTTGTATTTATAAAACTAAAAAAAAACCTGTCAAAAGGAAAAACTCCATTAAACTATACGATATTTCTCAAAGACTAGTTTTTCCCCACTATCTCTAGAAATAATTAAAAGAAATTGTATCAAACAGGTATTGTCGACATGTCTTTAGAAGTATATTTGTATGGCAGATGAAAATAAAATTGGCAGTAAATACCCATAGCTTCTTGAAATTTCTTACTCTTTTTCTAAGGGGTTATCAGTTACAGAGTTGAAAACAAACAAAATTCACAATACACTTTCTTTTGTTACTTGATTTTTTTCTGCTGAAAAATGTAAGGAAGAACTTTCACTTCCTCTTCCAAATGAAAGTTTCATAATAAACCATTCAATGTCTATTCACCTCTAATATGAACAGCACTTATTCAAGCTTCTTTTTGAGACACCCATAGAACAAATCTACTACACAGCCAAAAATACCTAATAGTGTTCTTTAAAAGTGTTTTGTAATAAGAAACAAAACAAACATTAGTGATAAAATACTAGGGACCTTAATGTCATGTTTTGACAGCAATGACTTTAAACCCACAAATATTTCCCATATGTTGCATGATGTATATTTAAATAGAAATGCAGAAAAATGTGAAGCTTTATGCTGTGCTGATGGTGCTCATTATCACAGTTATACCACGGGGATGTATGGCAGATTTTGTTCACTATATTAATGGCTAAGGATAATAAATTGCAACTTACAATTACAGCTATATGCTCCATGTCTACGTAAAATTTTGGCCTGGAAAGCACAGTATAAGTACTAAAAATAAAATAACCTGAAATAATAGTAGATGGAAGGAATATTTGCTAGAGATTAATCTACTCACTCAGTGTTCTGCTGTTTAAAATTTAATTAATGAAAGGAACATATTGTAGACTCAAGAAACTGCTAAATCATGTAAAATAGATAAAACAGTGAACAAGAAAACAAACAGCTAATAAAATGAAAAAGGACATCTCATCAACTACTGATATACAACATTAAGAATTAAGTGTAATTCTGATTTAAGATGTTTTGTGGTCCCAGAAGGATTGTGTAATTTAATACATCAGATCCATGGTAAGATTTGAAATGGCTGAAATGGTCTTACTCAAAGAGTTGGGGTCAATGGCTCAATGTCCAAGGGAAGACCAGTGATGAGTGGCATTCCTCAGGGGTTAGTTGGCACTGGTGCTGTTGATGTCATCAACAGAGGGATTAATTACATCCTCAACAAGTTTGCAAGATGACACCAAACTGTGTGCTACAGTTGACATGCTGGTGGGAATGGATGCCATCCAGATGGACCTGGACAGGCTTAAGAGGTCAGCCCCTGCATATCTCATGGATTTAAACAGGGCAAGCAGAGACATGGCAGAAAAAGTATTCAGACCAGCCCTCAAAAGAAGGACTTGGGGGAGTTGCTGAATGAGAAGCTCAACATGAGCCAATAACAACAACCATATTCTGGGCTGCATCAAGAGAAGTGTGGCTGGCAGGTCAGGGGAGGTGATTCTGCCCCTCTACTCCATTCTTATGAGGCGCCCGACATAAGAAGGAATTGGGCCTGTTGGAGCAAGTCCAGAGGAGGGTCACAAAGACGATCAGAGGGCTGCTGTATCCCCTATGAAGACAGGCTAAGAAAGCTGGGATTGTTCAGCATGAAGAGAAGGCTCCAGGGTAACCCTATAACGGCCTTCAAATATCTGAAGGGTGTCTACAAGAAAGTTGGAGAGACACATTTTTACAAGGAGTAATTACTTCAAATTGAAAAAGAATAGATTTAGATTATATATTAGGAAGAAATGCTTTGTTGTGAGGGTGCTGAGGCACTGGAACCGGTTATGAAGAGAAACTGTGGATGACCCATCCCTGGAAGTGTTCAAGACCAGGCTCATGGGGCCTTGAGCAGACTGGTCCAGTGGGAGGTCTCCCTGCCCATGACAGGGGGGATGGAAATAGGCAATCTTTAATGCCCTTTCCAACCCAAACCATTCTATGATTAATCCCTGTTTGTGTCCGTTTCAACAATGACAAGTCTTCAGAAGTATCTCTTCATTTTACATTGCTGCAGAGGCAGAAGGTGAGGAATTTTACATTATCAGCACATTTATAACACTGATAATTATTAATAAGGTAACATTAGATATGTGCTGTGTGAAACTTCAAAAGAGAAAACATTAAAACCAGACCAAACTATATTAGAACACTAATTTTTCCAATCAATATTGAGTCCTGGGCTAGTATTCTTATATACCCCAGTTATGATACTATTTTCAATTTCTTTTGAGGTGACTTCTATGAAACTGTTGAAAACTGTGGAGGAGGCAAATTAAGACAATGAAATGAATGAAATGGCAGCAGAATACTTATGAAATAAGATTATGCAGCCTTTTTATAAGAATTGCCTTGCAGAATATTTTGTTGCAATCTGTTATTAGCAATTTTTTTTTGCTTGTTGCAGCACTAGAAATATCATGGAGAAGTTCAAGAGAGTATATACCACAGACACGAAATATGAACTGAACTTTGAACAAACTATGTATCCTAGAGGAAGACAAATCATAAGAAGCTGGACATTTTTTAATTATTTTTAAAAATTTTATTAATTTTAAAAATTCTAAAATGTTCAGATAATAAAATAGCACCAACTGTAACTGCTATTTTAAAATTCCAAAATGGAGTAAAAGACAATACAATTCAATTCTTATGAGAAATAAATTTCCAAATGGGATATCTGTATCTATGTGGATCTATGAGTAATTCAAATAAACAACTAAATTACTAGTTTTTCTTGTTGCAGAAGGGATTCTTGTCATGATGTGAAGATTTCTAGCTGTGGAATCTGCATTCCCAGCTTCAATGTACTCTGTAAAATTATGCTTCATTTCTTTGCCTATATCACAGAATTAGAGACTCAGAATCGGTCAGGTTGGAAGGGACCACAGTGGTCCACCATCTGATCCAACCTCCTTGCCCAAGCAGTAGCTCATCCTGGAGCACATGGCACAGGGTTGCATCAGGATGATTCTTGAATATCTCCATTGAGGAAGACTCCACAGCCTCTCTGGGCAACCTGTTCCAGTTCTCAGTCATTCACGCAGTAAAAAAGTTCTTCCTCGTGTTCAGTAGAGCTTCCTGTGCATCAGTTTCTGGCTATTGCCTCTTGTCCTATTGCTTGGCGCCACCAAGAAGAGCCACACTGCATCCTCCTGGCACCCTCCCTTCAGATTAGACATTGAGGAGGTCCCCTCTCAGATGCCTCTTCTTGAGGCTGAATAGGCCCTGATCTCTCAGCCTTTCCTTGTAAGAGAGATTCCCCAGACCTTTGTTCAATTTAATAGCTCTCCACTGAACCTCATCCAGGAGCTCCATATCTCTCTTGTACCATGGAGCCCAAAACCCTGAACAGTACTCCAAATGTGGCCTCAAGAGGGCTGAGATCACCTCCCTCAACCTTCTGGCAATGCTCTTTCTAATGCACCTGAGGATTCCATTGGTTTTCTTGGCCTCAAGGGTCCTTCTCCACAGAGCCGCTTTCAGCAGGCCGGCTCCCAGCCTTTGCCAGTGCTGAGGGTTATTCCTCCCCAGGTGCAGAACTCTGCACTTTCCCTTGTTGAATTTCAGAAGGTTCTTCTTTGTGCATCTCTTCAAGTTGTTGAGGTCCATCTGAAGGCCCGCACAAGCCTCTTGGCTATCAGCCATTCCTCCCAGATTTTTTATCATCAGCAAACTTGCTAAGAAGGCACTCTAACCCTTCATCCAAATTATTGATGAATAAGTTCAATAGCACTGGGCCCAGGATAGAACCCTGGGGGCACCACTAGTGACAGGTCTCCAATTAGACTCTGTACTTCTCATCACAACCCTCTGGGATCTGCCACTCAGTTCTCAATCAATCCCACACTCCAGTAATGCAACCTTCTTCAGTTTGCCTATGAGGATTTTGAGGATTTCATTAAAGAATCGCTCTCTGTGTGTTTTCTTTTTTTTTTTTTTTTAATTGAGTTAAATTTATAACACATATGTGAGGTGATTTGATACAGCAGAAAAAATTGTGAAAAGTTACATTTATCATGACATTACTTTGTGTTCCCCTGGGATAAAGAAAAAATGTTAAATAAGGAACGTCTCCTATGTGAAGAAGACAGGTTCATTTGAAATTAAACAAAGTAGCATTTGTCATAGCTTTCATATTCAGTGTTTCAATGTATATCAGAACCTTTCATAATAAAGCCACTTGTCTACTATTATATCATAAAGTCCCTGCCTTTTCCCACTCTGATTTGAGAGCAGTAGGATGTATCTGCAATCACTATCTCACAGTCTCACCGATTTTATGTCCTTTTTTTTTTCCAGAATAAAGAAAATTAAATTCTAACAGTTCATCTGGACTTGCATCATTTTCATCCACTTAGCTTTATCATGTGAAATCCAGGGAATTATCAAGTGAATAGGCAGACTAGAGTATTAACAAACCTTTCTGCCTTCACCAGCCAGGATTCTGTGAGTAGAAGATTCCTCAACTCATGGATCGGCAAAATCCATTTTGCTAAGGAGATTTAATTCATGTAAGATTTATAGAAACAGACTGACAAAAAAAGTGACAAGGTAAAAGAACTTCAAAATTAACTGGCAACATACTGTAGGCTTTGCAGAGGTAAAGTACAAAGTTAACTTGCTCTATATGCAAACTTATGAAGCTCTTGTGGAAAGCTTAATATTTCAGAACTGTAGGTTCAAAACAAAATGCAGAGTGCTTTAATAAGAAAATTGCATTAATAGGATAGTTGTCTTAAATGGGTTGCTTTTATCGGGAAGAAAAAACTTTAGGGAGCTGACTGAAATTTGCAGTGATAATTCAATAAGATTAATATGTCCTTTTGTATTTAAAAAAAAAAAAAAAAAAAACCTCAGAGAAGCATAATACAGAAAATTGGTTTCAATTCCAATACTGTGATGTGACTGGAAGTTAAAATATTTTTAACAGCATTATTGTCCAGAACACTTGTATGCTAGTGTAAAATTTTCCTAACTTGCTTTCTACCATAGGCCCAAGAACATTTCTCGGTTTTATAGTTACATAGATTTTATGGATAATAGTTCCCATAGAAGAGAGAGGAGTCTAAAAGAATTCCCCAGTGCATCTGAGAAAAATGAAGATCATAACTGTTTTGGGATGAGTGATCATATGAAAACCCTGAGGCTCTTAGGATGGGAACATTTGAAAATAGAGTAATTATTCAAGATGACTAGTTGATATTATGGGGTTATTTGGTTATTTTACATATCGGATGCTTTTTTTTTTTTTTTTTTTTTTTTTTCCTCCTGTGGTTGGATTCAGTTCAAGATAGATATATGAATTCAAGCATGTATATGGGGGCAAAGTATTTAAGATCACATTATGATCAATAGCAGTGTAGTCAATAAAGTCATTGGACTCTGGAGGAACTCAAATCACATGTAGTACACATCTCAGTTGCATCCCTGTAACCTTAATATTTTCATTGTAAGTTATTTTATTTTATTATTAGAGTACTTTGGTTAGAGTATTTTCTATTAACACAGCTAGGAAAAGCCCTTAGCCTTTAAAATAAGTAGCAGTCTACTCCTGAAATGTATCTTTCAGTGTAGTTTCATCCCAAAGGAATCAACTCTCTGGGCTCCAAGACCATGCTAGCATGCAAAATAAATGGCAGTTTGTAGATAGAGCTGGGAGATTTTTTGTTCTTTATTCGACATTAAAATTATTAATTTGTGGTGTCCATCATTGCAACTGTGGTACTGTTTTCATTTACTAACCTATGGATATCTCTGTGCATAATCATTGAAACAGCTGACTGCAGTTAGTTGTGTTGACCAAAATCAGGATTCATTCATCTAAATATAACCTTTCAAAGATTTTCAAGACACTATACTGTTCCTTGTACAATCTCTAGTTGCTTGAAAATAGGTTTGTTTCTCTATAAAGGTTTTCTGCCATATTTACCTATTCCAAATCTAGTTCCAATGTGTCTTAGTACAGCCTAATCAATGCAGATACAATGACTAAAGTCCCCTTGATTTAATCTGGTTTCGGAAGAAATTTTGCATCTCTTATGTGAGTCATAGATGATCATTTACATTAGGAGCTTGAAAATAAGAAATAAAGAAGTTGTTCTGTATCTCTTGACTTCATTTTTTCTAAAGAAAATGAGATATGTCAGTGGTTTGTCAGTGATCAATCCACTAGACAGAGGGTCTTCATGGCTTTACTTATGAACTTTATAGATATAATGTAAACAGAAGGTATAACAATAACTTAAAGTTATATACAGGTTTGCAGGGAGAAAAATAAAAAAAATAAAAAAAAATCAATGGTTACATAATAAAAAATTACAACCTTCTTACACAGTTTTCCACTACAACATCAAAATGTGCCTTATTATGTAGTCCTTCAAGGACATTTCAGACCCTCAAAAATGTCAGAAACTTCAACATTGGGTTCAGATGAGTTTTGTCCTCAAGAGAAGCAGGTTCTTCACAGCTTGTGATCATTAATTGGCAAGCTATTTGTCAGTTGTATGGTAAACAGATGGAATGCACTCATCAGGACACAACTTAAATGTGAAACAAATTAAAATGAAAGAACATTTAGAATTATGTCACCAAACTGGGAGGACATCCAAATACTTTTAACCACAAGAATTAATGGGATCTGAAGTTGGTATCGAAAAAAAAAAAGGGACAAAAAACAAAACAAAAAAACACCCACAAACAAACAAACAAAAACACCCAAAAGAAAGCAAAATAAAATAAAATTAAAAAAACCACAAAAACAAAAACAAAAACCAAAGCAACAATAACAACAACAACAAAAAAACTTTAAAAACTCCCTGGCAATATAGACAGTAAAATCACTTTTTTTTCCTGATCTAGCTTCCTGCTTCATTTTTTGAGCCCTTCTGCATACAGTTCTAGTTCTAGCTGCTGACTTAGTTATAGCACAAGAAAAGAGTTTCAGTAGTGAAAAATAACCTCCAGGATATAATCCTCTAAGAAACAACACATGTTCTAACTTTTTTTGTCTTTCTACAGCGAATTTTTAGTCTTGGTATTTGAAATCTGAATCAACAGCACAGTCTTCGGTACATTCTCTACACTGGACAAAGGATGAACTAGCTTTATAAAATTGGTTTAAACATATGCAACCATAAAACTACTGATCTCACTATGAAAGCAATTTTCCAGTTCTTTTCTGAATGGTTCTATTTAAAATACAAATTGGCATCATAATTTTATACTCGTAAGTAAACTGAATAATAATAAAATAATAAGCATTAATTCTTTCAGTTTTGAAGTTATTTTTTATCAGCATTTAATACCCTTCAGGACTGATGTGTGGAAGCTGAAGTATTTATGGTGATCACCTCTTTCTTAACAGTTTCTGCTTGCAACTTGTTGTCTCAGACAATAATAAGAGAAGGTACAATAAAATATTAGAATATGTACTAATAAAGCTGAAATCAGGTACATTTAAGGATTTCTCTTTTCTATCTTTTTTTTTTTTTCTGCAATATGAAAACATATATATTCTGTAGATTCCTGTGCATGTAAGTGCATGTATATGTGACAATGTGTTTGTGGTTTTAGGTAGGTAATTTATAGTCTTAAGAAAAGATTAGTCTTCAGTTCTTCTATTATTTGTCCTGCATTATATTATTTTTTAAACAAAATAAATATATATATTAGACCAAACTTCCAGTGTGCCTTATCTCCTAAATTAAAAATTTTAGTCATATGATTTGAAAAAAAAAAAAATTAAATCTTAACAATAAAATAAGGTTGTTTTGTGTTTGTTGTTTATGTTTTGTTTTGGTTTTCAAGTCTGTATTTCTATTTATAGTTCTAAACATCTGTTTGAACTGTACAATGATGGCAATTTTTCATTTTAGTATGTCATTAAGATATTATACCTGAATTTAGTCGGTCATCAAGAGTATAAAATGTAATTTTCATTAAAGTCAGGATCAGCTTTGGGATTTAATCTTTCTTCATTGGTTGGAAATTTTACAAAGTTTATATGGGTGATGAAATTAGATCTAATTTATCTAGTTTGATTTATCTCCCCCATCACATTTACAAAGATAGAACTATGTTAAATGAGTTACACAGATGAAGAAAGGAGATGTCCCTTAAGAAATTCTCCTTGATGTATATAATTAAGTGTCTTGTTAGAGACAACTCTAGTGATTTTCTTCTGCTAAAACAATAATTTCTACTAATTTATTCTAATTAAGCAGATTGTCATGAGGTCACTTATTTGGCTGTTCATCATTCTTTGAAGTTGTTTCTATTAACCAAACACAAAGTGACACAATCACTCGTGTCAAAGCGAAGGTTTTCTACTTCAATATTTAATATATTGAAACGATTATTTTCTATTTCCATTATTTCAGAAGAAAAATCACTGAACTAGTCATGTCAAGTGCTGACTAATTTAGAAAGTGAACTGTGTGACACACACTGCAGAGGAAAGAACATCATGTGTAGCATAGGAAAGCCTCAGTAACAAAACAAAAGGAAGTGTTGCACAAAACACCTCCTCTCAGGACAGGACCCTTCTCTATGAATTATCATCATGCCTCTATCATCCTCAGCCACTAGCCCCAGGCAAACAGAAAGGGATGGTTTTCCAGGCAGTGATTGCAGGAGGGGGACCACTCCCAGAACTGAAGCTGGAGCAGGGGAGGCAGCAGTCACTGGTGCCCGGGCACAGGTTAAACCAGTGACACCCAGCTCAGGCCATGACAAGGCAGAGCCTCCTCACTGAGGGGCTGGTGCACAGCTGGGAATCCCAAGGACAGAAATCATATTTACTGGGATACAAGTGATGTGTTACAAATATCCCTGAAGACATCAGGATGCAAATGAGGGAAGTGCAAATGCACTTGAGGGAAGGAAAAGAAAATCAACTGAAAAAATCTCCACATTTTATTACCTGTTAATTTAAAAATATTGAGAGTCCTCAATCTACTTGCATTGTTGCAAAATCAGAATAATGATTTTCCTGTATATATGTAATTTCCAAATGGACTAATTAATGTGATAAAAAGTAAAATATAAATAATGAAGAAATGTGAATAAAAACATTCCTGAAACTGTATTTTATCTAACAATAGTGTAACCATGTATAGGTCTTTTTTGAGCATTAACATCCTTGGTTTTGCTAAGGACTGAAAATGTCAAAAGAAATATTGGATGTCCACACTATGAATAGAATTATATACCATACATTGAAATTAAGGTGACATTGGCATATGATAGCAGAGGAGCAGACTAAATTTTTTTTTAATGTCAAATATTGTGTAATTAGTTTTTTTTAAAAAAACAACCAACCAACCAACCAACCACCACCACCACCAACAACAACAACAAAACAACAAAAAAACACCCTAGTGTTTTATCTATCTGCTTCTAGAGGAAGCAAAATCATCACCAATTTCCAAGATTCCTTCTCCTTGATCTAATCGGATTGTTTAAAAACACTTGGATAGTAACATAATCAAATAGATAACAACACTCTGTCCAAGACTTATTTGTTAGCAGATCTTTCATGATGAGTCAGATCAAAAGTTCATCATGCTCATCTATTGACTCCTAGAGTGATCAAAACTAGATATGCACAGAACAGTAATACAGAAAGGCAAGCCTTTCTTCTGTGGGTCTAATTCAACATTCAATCATCTGTAGATCAGGGAGTTTGTGAGGTAGATGTAGTATCTCTATGTTCATAGTCACAACATAGATGTCTTTTCCATGAACCTCTTTGCCATCCCTGGAGCCCATTTATACTCTGGCCATCCACAATATTCTGTAACATTGAATTCTACAGGTAATCTAGATATTATCTGAGGACTAATCTGCCTTTGTTTTTTTTTTCTTTTTTTTTTTTTTGTTGTTTTATTTTTGTTTGTTTGTTTGTCTATACTTCAGTTTCTTTAGGGCTAGGTAAGGTAGCAAATGCCTCCACTCTATTGACTCTAGCTTTATTTGATGTTCTTGCTACTGATGAAGATTTAAAAATATTAAATCAGACTTGCTTCCTGATTTTTACAAATACTTGTTAATTCCATGGATCAATCATCTGCAAAGATCTGTAACAACTCACAGAATTACAGAATATAGCTAAATAGAAGGGACTTACAAAGATCATCAAGTACAACCCTTTGCTCTGCGCAGGACCATACCCAAGAGTCATACCCTGTGCCTGAATGTATCATTCAAACACTTAAACTCTGTCACTGCTGTGAATACTTACCTGGGGAGCCTTTTCCAATATCCAATGACTCAGAAGGGGAAAAACCTTTTTCTAGTATGCAATCTAAACCTGCAGTGACAAAATTTCAAGCCATTCCCTCATGTCATGTCACTGGTCACCACAGAGAAGGGATAAGGACCTGCTCCCGCTCTTCCCCTCACAAGGAAGGGGACTGTGACTGCAACAAGGTCTCCCCTCAGTCTCCTTTTCTCCAGGCTGAACAGACCAAGTGATCTCAGCCACTACTCATATGGAGGGAGACCTCCTTCGCCTCAAGGCCTTTCATCTTCCTGTTGCCTTCTTTTGGATACTCTCTAGTAGCTTAATATTTTTCTTATATTTCAGTGACTGAAACTGCACACAGCATTCCAGGTGAGGCCACACCAGTGCAGAGCAGAGCAGGACAATCCCCTCCCTCGACCGGATGGTGACACTTTGCCTGATGCCCCCCAGGACATGGTTGGCCCTCTTGGCTGCCAGGGCACTGCTGACTCATATTCAACTTGCCGTCAGTCAGGATGCTCCGGTCTCTTTCTGCAGCACTGCTTTCCAGCCTGTCATTCCCCAGTCTGTACGTACATCCAGGGTTGCCCCATCCCAGGTGCAGAATCCAGCACTTTTCCTTTGTTGAACTTCATATGATTGGTGATCACCCAGTCCTCTTATTTGTTGAGGTCTCTCTGCAGGGCCTCCCTGCCTTTGAGGGAGTCAACAGCTCCTCCCAGGTTTTTGTGTCATCTGCAAACTTGCTTAGTATCACTTCCAGTCCTGCGTCTAAGTCATTTATGGAGACGTTGAAGAGCACAGGGCCTCAGATGGAGCCCTGTGGAACCCTACTAGTGATGGGTTGTCAGTCTGATGTAACCCCATTCACTACTACGCTCTGTGCCCAATCTATGAGCCAACTGCTTACCGTTGCATGATCTGTTTATCCAGCCGCATGCTGGACATTTTGTCCAGAAGGATCCTATGAGAGACAGTATTGAGATCTTTACTGAAATCAAAAAGATGACATGAACTGGCTTGCCTTGATCAGCCAGGTGGGCTGCCTTGTCATAAAAAGAAATCAGGTTGGATAAGCAGGACTTTCCTCTTGTGACACTGTGCTGGCTGTGACCAATGACTATGATGTCTTTCAGGTGTTTTTCAATACTTCCCAGAATAATCTTCTCCATAACTTTACCAGGCACTGAAGTGAGACTGACAGGCCCGCAGTTTCTGAGGTCTTCTTTCTTGTCCTTCTTGAAAACTGGGACAATGTTTGCCAGATTACAGTCAGATGGAACATCTCTGGATTCCAAAAACCTCTCAAAAATCATCCAGAGAGGTTTTGCGATTACATTTTCCCATTCTTTGAAGATTCTGGGCTGAATTCCATCAGGCCCCATAAATTTGTAGGGATCCAGCTGGAGCAGCTGATCCCACACCACTTCAGGGCTGACTGATCATTCTCACAGTCATGGTCCTCCAGCTCAGGGCACTGAGACCCTTTTAGTCTGTTTTCCATGTTGAAGACAGAGGCAAAGAAAGTTAAACAGTTCTGTCTTGTCTCTGTCCCTGTTTGTGAGGTGACCATCCTCATCTTGTAACAGAATGATGATACTTCTATACTGCCTAATGTCATTAATATATCTGAAAAAACTCTTTTTTTTTATTGTTCCCCACATTTCTGGCCAGCCTTATCTCCAGGTGAGCTTTGGCCACATGAATTTTCTCCCTAGAGAGGCAGGCAGTCCCATGTCACTTCATCTTGCTTCCACTGGGCGTACAACTTCTTTTTTTTGCCTTATTTCCAAGAGAAGATCCCTGCTCAGCCAAGCCAGCCTTCTGCCTCAGATGCTTGACTTCTGACATTTGGGAATTGCCTGGTCCTGTGCCCTTAAGAGGTGATTTTTGAAAAGTGACCAGCACTGATGGACCCCAGCACCTGCAAAAAAGTTATCCCAGGTGATCTTGTTTACCAATTCCCTGAGCAGCCTGAAGTCTGCTCTCCTTATGTGCAGAGCTGAGGTTTTGCTGGCACTTTTCCTCCTATCAACAGAGATTTTAAACTTGATCCCGTCATGGTCATTGTGGTTAAGATGGTAACAAATCTCCACTTTTCTCACGAGATCCCCTCTGCTAACTAGCAGCAGATCAAGGAAGGCATCGTTCCAGGTTGGCTTCATTAGGACCTGTTCCATAAAGTTGTCATGCAGGATTTTTTAGGAATCCTCTGACGCAGGTTGTACCAGCTGTGTGACGGTCCCAGGTAATTTCTGGCAAGTTGAAGTCCCTCATAAGGACAAGGGCATTTGACTTGGAAGTGTCCCTTAGTTCCTCAAAAAACAATTCTTTGGCGTCATTGTCCTGCCTGGGAGGTCTATAGTAGACACCTGCAATGACATCTTCATTATTTGTTTGCCCCTTTATTCTCTACTCAGAGGCTCACAAGTCTGCCATTGCCAACTGTGAGCTCCATACATTCTAAAACTTCTATTACAGACAGTACATTAATTATTTAACTACTTACATTGCAGAATGGAAAAAGTGAAATCAAGGGGAAACACAGGACAAATGCACTTTTAGTCAAAGGAAATTTACACTTGTAAACTCTTACTCACATGAAAAAAAACATTCCAGTTGTAGTTGATTTGATTATATGAATTTATATCATAAAACTAGTCTGTGTTCTAGTTGCCAGAGGGCTTGGAAAGATCATTCTTAAAAAGGAACACCTAATTTTTAAAAGATGTCAGTATCTATTGTTCTAGGAAATGAAGTTTTGAAATAATTATTTTTTTTAAGTGCCAGCTATATTTCTAATTTCTCATTTTATTATCTTCTAATGGAAACATATCAACTAATACATTATTCTTTCTGTTTCTGCATTAACATTTTTTCCTTCTTCATTCAGTGAAATTCTTTATAAAATCATTTGTGAAGTGGAGGTGAGCTGAAGGACTATTTTGACTTTGTAGCTGTAAACTTGTAATGTGTTTGTGACTGATGTTTCCTGATTCATAAGGAAAAAGCGTTTCAAGATTTTGTTGGTGATGATATTTTTTAAAATGCTGTATTTAGTATTTTCTTTCTTTGTGGTCTTTCTTTGTGCTTCCAGTACATCTTTTCTAAAAGACATTAAACGTTCAAGGAGATCTGAACTGTCACAAAATCAGTGTTAGAGGCTATAGATCAAGAGACAGCAGTTTGTAGAGTTTCAAAATAAGAAAAAAAAAAAAAAAAAGCTATTTTTGAAGTCAATCCATTCCAGACTACCAGCTGCAATTTAGCAATTCTTTCTAGATAGCTCTGCTGATCTGGGAGCTGACCCAATACCCATAAAGGTTACTTGTAGTTTGTCAGTGTAGACATTAGATGAATTCTGTTAGGATCTTTTGCTGTGGAAGAAAGCCTTCAGATTTAAACTGGGCATCTCTGATAAACTGCTAAGCAAATACTGGTTACTTTAGAAAGCAGGTGAAAAGAAAAAGATATGATCAAAGATAGTTGTAAAGAAAGTCTGGGTAGAAAGATAACTGGAGGAAATCATGAAGGTGTGCTCTAGGGCATAGGTGAATTGTGTCTATTGATTTTTATATTTTGCGCTATAACTTCTGTTCACAGCTAGATGGTGTTTCCCAGTACAGAGTGAACTTTTTGTTCTCACACAGTAGAGTGCTATTTCTTACTCATTAATGTCTATTGTGTTTTGTTGAGTGAATGGGAACCAAGATCATTGTTGCTTCAGTTGTACCAAAATGCTCTGTGAACTTTCTTAATTAAGTGGCATTCTACTATCATCAGTAAACTGTATCGATTGAGGCTCAGAACACGAACAAGTTTTAGAACACAGACTCTGTGAATTCACACTTTAGCAATTTAACACTATTTTGCTGAGACCGCTATCATTTTACTTTAAGCTACAAGTTCAAGGTGTGAAATTCTCACATAGACAGGAATGTTGTACAGTGCTGGTTTTGATGGGTTTCAGCTCACAGGTTTTGTAAAGTATACACCCTAATTCCATGATTACCTAGAGAGGTTATGAAGTCTCCCTCACTGGAGATATTCAAGAGCCATCTGGATGCAATTCTGTGCCATGTACTCTAGGATGACCCTGTCTGAGCAGGGAGGTTGGATCAGACAATCCACCGTGGTCCCTTTCAATCTTATGTGGTTATTGAGGAATACATCAGATTTAAAGGGGAAAAAACCCCATTTCAGATAAATAAATTCCACTTAACATGTATGAATTAATGACTCAGAGAGTGAAGTTAGTAACATGATGTTGCACTCTCTTTAAAATGCTTCAAATATAGACATCGAGTAGATTCAAATCTTCCAGAACTGTGTTAAGTACTGCAGCACTGAATGTTACTTAAGAAAGGTGAATGACTAATCCCCAGATTCCTGCATAATGAACTGTCAGATGCTCAGCTCTTTGACATCTGAGACATTTTTGACTGATAAACAATCAAAAATTAATTCCTCAGAAAAGTCATGAGCAAGAAAGTGTAGGTCACTCTTTTGGGGTGCATGTTCTTTGTTTGAGTTTTTTGTTGTTGTTGTTGGTGGTGGTGGTTGGTTGGTTGGTTGGTTTTGATTTGCTTGTTTCACTTTTTTTGGGGAGTGGGTTGCTTTTGATTTGGGTTGATTTTTGATTGGTTTTGTTTGGTTTGGTGGGGGTTTCTTGTTTTTATTTTATTTTATTTTATTTTATTTTGATTGGGGTTTTATTTAAGTTTCAGGGGGGTTTAAAAGTTATTTTACTCTCTGGGCTAGAGCAGCTGGGAAAAGGTTTTCTAACTTGTTCGTCTACTCAAAACTTATCTAAACAATAAGAATTTCTGTACAATACCTGGGTTCTGTACAATTCCAGAAAACAGTTTCCTGTGCAAGCAGTAAACACTAGCACACCTTCTCTTACCCTGACTTCCTTGCAGATTGATACAGATTAATACATTTATTCTGTTACGGAAATTATAGGAACTTCTGTATTATACATCTGATTGAGTTTACCAATGTTAATGCTCTGCATTAGCCATGCTCTGCTTGAATTAGGTAGAGCCAATCTGGTTAGACTTCCAAAATCTGCTTGTCCAAAATCAGCCTACTTATTTCTGCAGAAGATTTCATTGTGCCATTTATACAGGATTAAATTCCTCAGAGATGTTGGTCTACTTTGGAGTGAGTGAAAAATAAACCAAGAATTAAGACATTGACTTGAAATATTAGGGACCTGCCTTGAGTACAGGAATATAGATATGTAGTTAATAAAGTTTTATCTTTTACCACAGAAAAAAAAACTTGTGGGTTATCTGACCTTGATCATGTGGCTACAAAAGAGCTACAACTCCTTCATAAAACTTCAGTGAAGATGTATCCATGATGTAATTAGGCAAATTGGTGCCAGGCTGATACACTTAAGATGAGAAAAACTATTCAAAATGGTTATAGTGAGGAGTGAGGTGTTAATGAATGGGTATCTATAGGGATTCAACATGACTCTACATTGATAATATCTTTGCAAAACATGTATTTCCAGTTTAAAAAAAAAATTATGTCTGTCAAATGCCCTTGTCCTCAAACAAGTGTCTTGACACTATTTAGTTAGTGAAAAATCACCTGTAGCAAGAGCATTTCATGAAAGTAACAGTTTAAATGTTTTTGTGTTTGTTGTTCCCTACCCCCACAACCTTCCCTCCTCACTTTGTGTTGACATTGAGAACTTAACATGAAAAATACAGTTCATGCACAGAACCAATGGGAAGCAGATGATATTATGGAGGATCAGGATGCACCTCTTTCATAATAGAGGTGAAACGTTGCTCCCCAGGCAGGATCCTTGGCAGGATCTCTGGACATGTCAGCACAGATGCAATGATATTGCACTATTGGAAGAATGAGAGTTCAGGACAACCAGTTCCTGTTCTTAAAGTAAAATTCACTTCTTCTGCAGTATAAGACTTTTCTGTTACAAATAGTCTTTCCTTCAAACGAAAAAGAATATTGTCAAAATTTATTATTTTATCTGATTTAGTTGAACATGTTGATTATGTAATAAACCTTAAAAGACAGTTTCACCTTTGGATTAGCCTCCAAGGCATTTCCTTCCTCCCTGAGATAAAATTTTGGACATCCTCAGGTAACCCACTTATATATAATTCAAAAATTGTGTTACTTTTTTGTTTGGATTTCTGGGGGGTTTTGGTTGGTTGGTTTTGTATTTTGTTTTGTTTGTTTTTTGTTTGTTTGCTTGTTTTTAAATGTAAATCATATATCACATCATCTTTGTTTCAACACTTGCTGAGGTTACATAGTTTGAATCCTTGAATAGAAGAATAAGAAAAAAAATTATTGTCTCTTGACTTTGGATTTCCTCATATTTGTGTAACTAAAAGAATAGATACTGTCCAAAGGTTTCCAAAGGTTGTCTTTTAAAACAAGTTTTGTTATGTAATAATTCAATATACTATTGTTATTTTTATGGTATTATATATCTTTTACAGCTGAAGAAAATTTTGGCATGTTAGTAAGAAAGGATAGAAAAACTTCAGCAATTAAAGGTGAATAATCAGGAGATGTTGATTTCTCTAGAGTATCACAATCTATAACAGTGTGTCACTACCAAATGAGAGTAAGTGATGTCTAATGGAATACAAAGAAGTCATTATTACCACCCATTGTTGCCTCTAATGTACCATAGAAGTATTTATAAAATAGCTCTCTTAACCTTATGTCATTTCCATTGAAATGTACAACGAGTACTACAATTCAAACACTTGCCTATAGCAATTAGACAAAGACAAGAGATAGTCTTCATGAGGGATTTACTGAAATACAAGAAAAGGACTTACTTCTGTTAAAGCAGGAAAAGACTAATTCTAGTGTAAGACTGTTATTTTCCAAGGAACCAAAAAGAAAAACACACTGTATAATAGATGGATTTTCTGCTATTAATATTTACAATTTTTTTATCTGTAGAATTACATAGATACAAAAAAAATCTTCAATATTAGATATTCGTGAAAGTTTATTATGATTAAATCCATACAGATATTTTTAATATGTGTACATAAATTCTGAAAACATGCCTGCTAGTGACAAGGTCTCTGTTAGGAGGAATTACTTGAGAGGCTTATGGACTGGCTATTGCAATGTACACTGAAGAATATCATGACAGATCAGGAAGGCTCCTCAGGATGGTGAATGCACTGAAATGATAGGTTTCTGGGTAAAAAAGCAGGCATCTGTTTAGAAACTTTGCAACAGTTATTCCTTTAATATAACAACATTTGGCCTCTCCAGTTATATCAAACAAAAAAGGAAGCTATGTTCTTGGCCAGAATGAGGACAGAGAAAGATATCTGACCACAGAAGAGTTTTAGAATATTTTAATGTTTGAACATAGTTCTGTCTCCATTACAATTTGCACTGTGGTCCCACAGCTCTTCATTTAGTTTTTTTGAGAACGCTCTTCTGGTGCTAAAACCTTTGGTGCTGAAACCTTTGACAGGGTTAGATTTTTTTTAAAGTATCGGGTACCAAAAAGTTACTGCAGTGCCTAGGCTTAGTATCTCAGTTTTTTACAACATTTAACATAATTCTATATACATTAATTTCATTTATGCTTTAGCCCAATATCTACAGGTAAGCGATCTCTCATATTAATCTATTCCTAACTGAATACTGATAATGTTTGCAATTAAAAATACTTTAAAATTCCATTACATTGATTTTGAATTGTGAAAACTTGTAACACTTAGATCCTTTTACATGAAATGTTCTAATGGTTCTGCAACCTTGCAGGGGTTATGCTTATGACATATGTAGGTGAGTCTCTTCCCTTCCTTTCTCATTCCCTTCACATCCTTTCCCCTCTCTTCCTTTCACTTTCTCTCCCTTCCTTTTTCCCCAAAACATAATCTCATAATTAAACAGAATATAATTGTGACTCTGCATATGTGAGAAAATTCAGTTGTACCACTAGCCTTAATTTTTGCATTTTACAGCTTTAACTGTTGAATTCTTGGCCTTAATGTTGTCTTCCTATATCCATTCATATGTTGATTATATGGGTTTATGGAAAAGACAGTTTTAATTGTTATTAATTGAAACTTTCCAGAACATTAAAGCCAAACAGAACAGTAGAACAATCCATTTAATATATTATAAATAAACAAAAAATAATTTTAAACTAATTCTTCAATTTAATCAAGAAGCTTTCCTTGAAATGTCCATACAGTAGTCTTTACTGCATGACATTTTAAATTCAGAGCATTTAAATGGAAAATAAATGCCATTCAAATAGTTTTGTTCATATTCATGCCTATTATAATTTCTTTGTTTTTATCAACACTACAAGTTTTCTCATTTTTCATGGCTTCAGTTTCTTTATGGTACAATGAATAGATGTTCCATGAAAATTATGTTAAAATAACAGAGAAATGTACATGAATATTCATAGAGAAAATTATCATTCTTGCTTCTTGATTGTGAGAAAATATGGAAAAAATTGTACATGCAGAAAATAATGTAAAAATGGGGTTTGAAGAAGAAGTTTTTATATTTTATATGTAGTTTTCAACATTTGCTTTTCACAAAAATAGAGCCAGTTACTTCGAAGGGTGAGGAAAGACCAAAAAGCCCATCAACAAAAACTTCCTGATACATCAGGAGATAAAATGAAAGAATCACAGGAATATAACTCTTTAGAAATTAGAAGTTAATCTAGTAATAATGTACTTGAATAGCTTTGATCTTCCTTCCCTGTTAGGTGTGCTACAGTGGCCTTCACAAGGTTCTGAGGTCACCTAAGAGACTATAGAAAAAGCACAGAAACATAAAATGAGAGTCAGTCAAGTGCTAAAAAAGCATTTGAAGTGCAGCACTGATCTGCATGACAAAAAGTTACCTGCTCAGCCTCACAAGCAATCCTGCAGCATCTTCCCCATTTCTACAATTTCCATATAGGGGGCAGGTCGAACTTTCAGTCTCATCTTTTGGGTATGCAGGGTGTGTCCTAGCTGCCATTCAGGATGGGACCCAGCTGTATGCTGTAGTCTCACATGTATTAATTTCTCTTGGAAGGCAAATCAAACATTCTGGTAGGGTGAGTGCTTATATACAATCCCTTTTTTAAATTATGGGAGGAAAGACAGTGAGACTATACACATTGTATAGCGTACTTGTCCCTGCAAACAGTTATTTGTCCAGGACAGAGATAATGAAGGTCTTAAAGCTATTTTGTTCCTTTGTGAAGCAAAATACCAGGTATTTGTAACAGCCATAGCAAAAAAAAAAAAAAAAGAAGAACATTGCCTATATTAACCCAATTATGTGAGTGTAATTTTTGGCATGTAGAAGGTGAAATGATCTCTTAAGACAAGTTTTCTGTTATTGTGCTGGGACAAGTATTTGCTTATGATCCTGTAAAATAACATCACACAATCAGCATCATCCACTACCAAACTCCTTAGCTCTATCTTAATTTAATACCAACATAATTTTTTGGTGTCTTGCACCTTGTGTATCACTGACATCACACAAATGGAGTACATAATGCTAGTGGGACAGAATTTGTTTGTGTTGTGAGTCTGATGCAGTGAATGATGATGTGTCTGCATCAGAGATCCTCACTATAGGCTCCCTTTAGAGCCAATGAAATAATCAAATATTTTGGAAACAAAATTATTCTTGTTTAGAATTAGGCTTCTGTACTTTTTTTCTGATGATTTTATCATAAAGCTACACTTCCACTGACTGCGTAGAGATGCACAGACTGTGTTATGATAGATACCAGCACTGGAAATTACTACAGTTAGCTGAGGTGTACCCTTTCTAGACTTTTCTTATAGTCAATGGAAAGCCATGAAATTTCAAGGGAATGTTTCAAAACAGGTGAATCACACTTCTGTTTTTCTAAATGGCTTTATTTCACTGAATTCTGAAAATATCCCCCCATGTGAAAATGGTTAGCTGTATTTCCCATGTGGCTAAGTAGTGGCTAAAGAGTAGATTTAAGGAAACAGTATATAAGACCCTATATACAACCTTTTTTTTTTTTCTCAGCTTCTCTGCTTTAATTGTATTTAATTATATTCAATATGTATTTAATGTGTAAAAATAATTACTTATACAGGGTTTTTTTTATGCATGCAGTCATAAGTCTCTTAGAATGATGCCTTAGGGTTTTCATGAATTTGTAGATTTTTATACTTCTAGGTAGTTTCTCACATATAAAGTAGCTAGCAACCTCTAACCCTGTGCTAGCTGTCTTAAGGGTCAGATAATAGCTGGAACACCATGCCTGGGAAACATGTACCAGAGCT
>JAWWEE010000105.1:104014914-104046060 GCA_035221455.1 Xenops minutus
TCATTGGCTCTGCTCTATAGGATGGAGGGAAACTTCCAGAGGCTTTCAACAGAAACCAATCTTAAACCCATGACATCCATATACTGTGGGAAGAGGAACAAAAGAGCAACGGAGTCTTGATGGTCATACTCAAGTTCTCAGAAAGTTGTTACGTTAATGTAGACATTACTAAGGTTGTTCTGACACAAACTTGTATATGGCATACATTAATTGCCTATATGAAGGGAGGAAAATGTGTTGTGCACATCCCACACACATAATACAAATTAATCTGACAATTTTTCAAAGCTAAACTTTAGGGAAAAAAAAAAAAAAACAAACAAGAAAAGTGCCTGAAGTTACAAATTTAAATCCTTATTAGACACCCCTTCCAGTTTTCAAAAACACTTAGCCCTCAGCAGCATTGTATGCTCCAAGATCATGAAAAAAAGTGTAATATAAGAATATGAGGGGAAAGGCTAAATGAGATTACCTTCTCTAAATGACAAAGCTATTTGCATTTAAGTGGCATGCAAGTAGTAATTACATTTTGCATTTGCATAATAATGAAACAATCCTTTTAAGACAAGGTGTGTCTTATAGAAGCTTCACAATTAATAACTTCTTATCTTAAACTAACCCTTGGTTTGCTTACAGAAGCTTTGCTAGAGCCACTGTAACTACCTGGGGCAAACTCCTAACTCATTACTGTAACTTCTGCCTTATAACTGGTCTCTGAACTGAACAACTACATAGACACACACACAACCTGCTAGCCAGCACCTTACACATTACACACTGCTCTGAGGCATTACAGACTATTTATTTAGATGCTATATGAAAAGAAATGGATTTCCCATCTTGGATGAATAAAGATTATTTTGATACAAACATTCTAAATCACATCTTTCTCCCTCACTCTCCAACATTTTTTAATATATAAAAAGTCAGTATTTTGACCCATATTTTTCATGCACCAGTTAACTAGAAAATTACAGAACCTGAAGAGCTCAGATAAAATTCATCAAGGGGATTAAAACAACGCATGCCTCCTCCTCCTCCATAGTGTGGGATGCTACTGGAATGTGAATTTAAGACTCTCAAGCCTTTGAAAAATGAGGACCCCTGAATTTTTAATTTTGTTAACTGATCATTAGAGAACTGGAAATCGCTATGTTTTTGAGTGTTTGATAGGTAGCTGCTTCCATAAAGTACATTTTTAATTTTACAAGAGCTGGCCTATTTCCCAGCACATTGATTTGTGGGACCACTGCTTACAGCACCTAGAGCGTAATCAAATATTAAGTCCCTCCTTGATGTATGCAAATTCTGACTAAGAGGATTAGTAGACACAGTGAGGGTGGCTTTCACACATTTTCTGGTAATTGAACACTGCAGTATCATTAAAATTATCTTTACTCAATAGATATCCACATTCATACTTTACAATATTCTGTCACTTTTTTGTGCCAAGGAATGGTAAAGAGGGATCCCCTAAAAGCACATAAGAAACACTAATAAAACAATCTGGAACTAAGATAATTAATAATATTTTTACATATTTTCAACTTAAAATTCATTAAAAAACACTGAAAACTAGCAACCTTTAAGCACATTCCTCTAAAATCTAAAACAAGCATTCAATCCACCTCCACTCCCCATTTATTTTATGTGTGATTTTTTTTAAACTACTTTCATGGATGAGAAAGGATGACCAAATTAATAAAAGTGTGGCGATGCTAGAGAAATTGATGCCTACAGACAATGAAAACCGACTGACGTAGCAGTCTGTGCACGTCCTGTCTATTTCTTCACTTTGCTTCACCCAGCATTACCCAACAACCTGATCAAACTTAAATTGCACTTCAACACCCCCTGCTGTAGAATGGGGCTGCTCTTAAAGGTCTTTGCACCTGAAACATTAACTTGCACCAGAAAATTGGATAAATAATGCTTTGCCAAAGCTCATATATGAATCTCTCTCTGCTGTTCTCAGCAACGTAAGTATTGACTTCTGCAGTGTTCTTGTTCCACTAATATAAAATGAAGAACTAGGAAATGTACAGTTTTCAATCTGGCTTTTTTTATTATGCTGTTTTCCCTGTTTATTAATTCACAAAATAGGCAAACAATCATCAAACAAGTTCATCACTTGTTTTTTCTAGCATCAGCTTGTAGACTAGCATTTGACATTTGCTGACTAAAAGAGGGAAAACCAAAATAAATAGTCTACATCTAAGACCACTCGTTTATTTTCTTGGACATTTGTAAAGAACTCTGAATTTCAATGACGGGTACTTAATGGACAAACCAACATGACTCTCCTGTCTAAATAACACATTAGTTACCTAGCGTGAAATATTCAAAGAAAAGAAATCTATCACATTTAGCTTGAACTGACATGAAAATGTGAACAGTTTTTTAAGATGTTCCAAAATTGCCGTGTGTAGCAGAAATTGGGTGATTTTTATTTATGTACATACAAGCACAGCTTTCAATATTGCTAAGCATGAAAATTATTTCCACACTTAGCTAAATAATAAATAGCACATAAAGAGAACTTTATATTACAGTATTGTACACATATTTTTATACAATTATCTCTGAAAGGTTTGAGGTGCAGAAGTAAAGCTTTTTACTACATGGCTTCTTGTACTACCTTTTTACTCAGCAGCTAAAGTGCAAAGAACTGAAGAGATCAGCAACTGTGTTAGGAGCAGATGAACTGCTGCTTACAGTCAGTACAAACTTCTTCCCTCACAAAAAGAAAAGCATGTTTTCCTGCTTGAAGTTAGACATATTCTAAAAATCCAACCCTCCAGGAAACAAAAATTAACTGATTATATGGAGAGGGCTAAAAAGGCTGGAAGACTGGGCCGGCAAGAATTGTGAAAGGTTTAACAGCTATGCTGCACCTTGGACACCCCAGCTGTGGCTGTCTCAGCTCTGCCAAGGCGGCCTTGGGGTTCTGGTGGGCAGTGAGCTACACATGAGCCAGCAGCATATGCAACACATTCGATTAAGTCCTAAAATTTGGTTTTCTAATCAAATGGATGCATGTTTCTTGTTATAAAGTTATATACATTTTGACTTATCAGATTACGGGAGAAAATAAGTTTGAGAGATATTTAAGATAAAATCACAAGTTTAATGAGTCTCGAGGTTTCTGTCAAATACAGGTTCTTTTTCTGTCTTCTGTAGACATGACTGAAAGTTATGTAACCTTTTTCTTTAGATATATTCTAGCTGAATGTTTTAGAATTGGAAATACTTTTGAATTAGAAAGCAGTTCACAGGAAACACAAACACTGACAAAGGATTGAACTGAAGATGAAGAATCCCATCCCAGACAAATACTTGAAGAGTAGTTGAGGAGTTAAATGCTGGTATTACTGTGAATGCAGGAGAAAAAGTAATTTCTAAAGAAAGCAAGAGATAAGTATTTTCTTTTCCTTTTAAGATTTTTATTAGGATTATTCCCTTGGATGAATCCAGCACAGTGAGTCAAAACTGAGATATTGCTTTTGTTTTATATGAATATAAAGTGGGTTTGTGCATAGATTTTTTGAGGAACTATTATAAATATTCTATTTTAGTTCCGCAAGATCTTGGTATGAGGGAGGCACTAAAAAAATGAACAAAATTAATTCTGCTTCTGAATAATTCTACATGCAGCAAGTGCTACTCATATGACTTCAAAACAGCACAAGCTTCAAAGACAAGACTAATTCATCCTGTTAAGCCTGTAGTATATTTTCATTGCACTTAGAAATGCACAACCTCTAAAAATACATATGTTGATATTAAGCACTTCCACAAAATGAGTCATGAAATGAAGCAGTTAAAATATTAATGAATAACCATCAAGGGCCTTTTTGTATACATGGAATTTTTAATATTCTACTTGACAAACTCAAGTGCTTCCATTCCCAAGAATATTCATTAGATGATCCTTAATAGTCTTTGATCAACTTCTACATATGCTTAAAAAATGGAAGTTAGATATTTTGCCCCCCTTGAATTTAACAGGAAAGTTAATCTGTTTTAGACTTGAAAGCTTGAGCTGAGAAGCACTTTGTCTCTCTTAGTAAGAAACAAATAAAGAACTAAGAGTAACGTCTTTTGCCAATGATTTTACCTTATCTTTTTCTCAACTTTAGACAGTGGCCAATATTTGTTATTCTAATTCTGACTATAATGTAACACCATGTAGAAGAGAAAGAAGGAAGGTAAAATTGACAGAAAAAAAATGGTCAGAAAAGAAAAAATATATAAAAACTTCAAAGTCAATGCTTGACATGGAAGAAAATCATTAGTATTTGATGAAGTTCAGCATTATATACTCCTTATTCCAAACAAAAGCTGAGAAGTCCCTTAACTTTACTTAACTTTATTTTTCAAAGAATCAGTATGTATCAGACACTCGATTCAACAGGAAAGTAGGATTAGTTCTCATACCGAAAGAATGCATCACAACCATCTTTACTTAAAACAGTCTTATGCTTAATTTATAGCAATCAATATTAATACCTTTGTTTCAGGCCAGCAAGCTCTGAGAACAGCTTGTGTCCTGAAGTACACAAGTAGCTTGCTGTCCTCATCACTGAGATGGAAGGCTTGCTCCAGAATTTGCAATACCCTGATGCGAGGCTTCACTGCTAAAGAGTCATTACCACAGAAAGGTCTCAACCACTCCAAAAGGTCATCTGAAGAAACTACTTTCTCCCTGTAATTAAACAATATTGTGTTAAACAGTCTCTGGTAACAATCCTAATTAAAGTACCACGTGCATTTTTAAAGCTTAACAAATACATTCAATACATAATAAATATATAACATTAGAAATTAAAGAACTGACCTCTGTGAGGTTGCAAAGAAACCAGCCCTTGTAAAGCAGCTGCCCAAAACTGTGTGGTGTGAGAACTTTTTCTGAACTTCAATTAACCAAATAAATCCACCTGTACAATTACATATTCTCCCACATACTATCTTGACACCATACAATAGTGCTGGATTTCAGTGTCTAAAAATCCAAGTCTTTACATGGTGCCTGGGCCTGACTGATGCCTGTACTTCCACACCATCTTACTTCATGGGAAACCAGCCTGAATGCTTGCCCTTAACTGTAACATTTTTCTATCTGAATGCTTATTCATACTGCCACCCTATATTCTCTTTCTTTCCTTACACATCCCTTCTTTACACTCCACATACACAAATTAGTTTATCCCAGCTGTAGCTCTAACCATTTCTTTTTTTTCTGTACTATCTCTAGCCAGCTTGATAATTATAAATTCTTAGGATGTTAATGACCGCAGAATGCCCATAAACCTCAGAAAGAAAAAAAAAAAATAGTTTAAAGCCCCTAAGTTTTGGGGTCTTTCTGACTGCGTTACACATAAAAACTCTTAATTAAATAATTTGGTTCAAAGAGCATGTTATATTGAACACATTCTAACTGTATGAAAGCATTCACAGTACACAGATGACCAAGAGCTAGCAGTCGCAGACAGAATAATCTATGTCCATTAGAGACAATAAATTAGCAGGTACTAAATCAGTAAATGCTATTCTACCTTTCAGTAGTACTTTAAACTCAAGATAATTTTTTTCTTAAAAAGAAAAAAAATGCAAAAAAGCAAACAAGAAAGTGGTTCCAGGTGGAGCGTGATTTATAACTAATGCACTAATATTTCCTTATTCATCTTACCAAGACAGATAGGAAACTAGTATCAGACAGAAAACACCAATTTAACCTGTTTTGCAGCTCTGAAAAAATACATATTGACATTTTAGGTTTCCATATTACGAGCATTTCAATTTTACTTTGGTTTTATATTGTCTGAATTATGCTGCTAGCTCAGAACTTCAGCTAAATTAGACATGCCTCTGATGAAGAGGTGGTGCTCAAACTGTAGTTTAAAAGTCTGACAATTAAAGAACCTGTTGGGAGTATTTCAAGAGTTTTGTAGAGCTTGCACTTGATGCCTGGGTATGTTTTTCTGAGGGAAAGATTTCTGTTTTGTCAAATTAGTAGCTGAAGTTTATAGTAATAAATAAGTAATTAAATGAATGTAAACAGTCTCTTGTAATGATAATTATTTTCATTCCAGCTTATTGTTTCAGCAGTTAAATGTTGATGAAGTATACAAATAAAAGACTCCAGAAAGTGCATCTCAGATTAAAATAGTACTGTCTTTTCCATTATACCTGAGAATATTGCAAATTCTATTTACTGTAAATTTTTACAGCAATTCAGTCTACTTCAGTATTCAATATTTAACTACCTTAATGTCAGTGGAGAAGCCTCCACAAAATACTGTAAATGGTTTTGTGTGGTTACAAGAGATTATGGGGTTTTATTATTATCATTATACATTAGTTCTTAGATTGAACATCTGGGAAAAAAGCTATTTTTTTCCTTCCTTGTCTTTACTAAGAATGCATTGGAAAATATCAGTCGGACATACAGGCCATAATGTGATCTGAAATAAGGACATTCTCAGAAGAGGAGAAAAAAATGTGGTGAAACATCACTTAGCACCTGTGAAATTGTTTCTGTACTATACCCGATAAATACTGACCAATTTAGATATCTAAATTCAGATACCTGAAAATGAATCATTATTATTTGCAATTTATCTACTAAACTGAAACAAACAGTGATATACTCCTGGTAGACATACAATCTGAAGTAGTCACAACTGAAAGAACATTTTCTCAATTCACCATAATACACGGTTCTGTAAATTTTTGGTTCAGTGACCTGCTTTCTTCCAAATGATCAAGTAAAGGCTTCTGTTAGGGCTCAGATTTTGAACCAGATAGATGACAGCCTGTTATCAAGTCTTAGAAAATTTAGATTCATTACATACATCCATGACAAAAAAATCATCCATATTCTGTATTGTGCCTTCAATGCTTTCATGAGAAATACCTTTCAAAGTCTTAACCAAAGAATCCATACAGGAAGCTCTTACCCTTTCTCAACACTTGCATGCACTGCAGAAATTATGCCTTCTAGGATTCCAAGCGGATCTTTCACTGCTGTAGTTGAGTCACCATTTCCACTGCTAAGTGAAAACAAAGTTACCATTAAAATGGTCCTTCATACTGTATCTCATTTTATGCACCTACAGGATTTCTATGAATTTTCAACAATTATAACACTTCCCCACTGTCACTGCTTAACTAGTACCTTTATTTTTATGTCTAAATAACAAAAAGAGCAAAAAGGAAAGAGTGGGAAAGAAAAATACTAAAATATTTAAATGAAACTTGGAAGGAAACGGATAAAATATAAAATATACACATGTAATCTCACTACTTTAAGGATCTCATCAATATTTACTAAACAGAATCAAGGTTACACATAAATGTCACCATCTTTTCCTTTCAAATCATCTTGCAGTATCTCTATTGGCTGAAATCAACTTGACTGTAACCTGAGTCAACAGCATCCCATCTGCTGATTCAGGAGGTTTTTCTGGGGTCAAGCCACCAATGAAACAGCACCCACTATGCATGTGCAGGAATAGAAAAATGTCCATCACACTCTCCATCAGACACTCCAGTTACAAAACAATCTTCTTCCGCAGGTGAAAAAGTCTTAAAAATTAGGTGGGGGGAAAAAAAACAGAACAAAAACCCCAACAAGCAACCAACCCAAATGCCCAAAACCACTCTGGCAGGAAAGCAAGCTTCATTCATAATTCAGTGAAAGTGACATTCTCTGCTAAGATTTTCAATAAAACAGACTCAGTGATGAGCGAGGGAGAGATTTTGCACTGGTACGCCACTAAAGCACAGTGTCTGACCATGGAAACCACTGCAGTGGCAATGATGCCTGGATCAACTAGAAAAACAAGAGCTTTGCCTATCTTACATTGTCAATGCTGCATTAAACAAAGGCAAAGAGTTCCCAAGTTATCCTAAATGATTCAAAAAACCCACAGAAAAAGTGTATTTTCTCTACAGTTCATCACCATATCAAAGCTCTTCTGCTTCTAAAAATGTCAGCCTCTTCCTTTATGTGCTCTTACCAATAAGGAATGCATGCCCAGATTACCCTGACTGTTCTATCTAAAGCCAAATACTGTGTAGAGCTGATACTAATGTGTAAAAATAACTACAATATTCCACAATTTTTTGTCAGTAGTTAGAGAATGTTTACAATTTTGTCATTTACTACTTCAGTAAGATAAATATATTTCCTAAAAAATTATTATACTATAAGGCATAGAAACCTGGATTTTTATAACCTTTAATTTCTTCCTGCATTGAGATCTTTCAACTTTCCTATTTTTGCTTAAATGCACTTCAATGAACAACACTAGATTTAAAACCAAGATGTGATTCCATTCAGAACAGATGCAAGATGATTTGTTGCATGATGAAAACAGCATATTCGTTTTACATTGCTATATTGCACTCCTGTAGTGGGTTGACCCTGGCTGAATGTCAGGCACTCACCAAAGCTACTCCATCACTCCCCTCCACAGAGGGACAGGGGAGAGAAAATACAATGGAAGATTGACAAGATGAGATAAGGATAGGGGAAGATTACTTACTGAATGCCATCACAGGCAAAACAGATTCAGCTTAGAGATACTAACTGAATTTATTACTAACTAAATCAGAGCAGAAAAACGAGAAGTAAAAGAAATCTTAAAAACACACTCCTCTCCAGTTCTCTCTCCTTCTCAGGCACTACCTTCTCCCCCAGAGGGGAGCAGGGAGATGGTGAATGGATATTACAGTAAGTTCATCACAGGTTATTTCTGCCACTTCTCACAGAGAAGAGTCTTCTCCCATCACCTTGTGGGGTCCCTCCCAAAAAAAGACAGTCCTCCATGATCTTCTCCAACGTGAGCCCATCCCACAGGCCAGTTCTTCTCAAACTGCTGCGACATGCGTCATTTTTCCACAGGGTGCAGTCCTTCAGGCACAGGCTGCTCCAGCACACGTACCCCACAGGGCTACAAGTCCTACCAGGAAAATCTGCTCCAGTATGGGCTCGTCTACCCAGGTGTCAGCAGGTCCTGCCAGTTCCTGCTTCAACACGGGGCCTCCCACAGGGTCACAGCCTCCTTTGGGCATCCACCTCTTCTGGTGTGGGCTCTTACCTGGGCTGCAGGTAGATCTCTGCATCCCCATGGATGTCCATGGGCTTCAGGGGCACAGCTGCCTCACCATGCTCTCCACCATGGGATGAAGGGGAATCTCAGCTGTGGCACCTGGAGAACCTCCTGCCCTTCCTTCTGCACCCACCTTGGTCACTGCACAGTTGCTCCTCTCGTGTTCTCACTCTGTTCTTCTCTGGCTGCAATTACTTTTTTCCACCATCTCTGATGGCTCAGCCTTGGCCAGGAGCAGGGCCAAGCTGGCACTGGCTCTGCTGGACATGGGGGAAGACTGGCAGCTTCTCAGAGAGAGCCACTCCTGTAGCTCACGTACAGAACAGTATAGTACAGAAATACTCGGGATTTTACACTCCCAGAGAGACATGATGTGTGTCCAAAACACACCAGAAAAAATTCTTCTCAAAAACAACAAAAAGTGTATTTTCACAGACAAGGAGACATAACAGAATTGAATGCTCTGTTAAGGAATTTTTTTTTTAAAAATACACCTATAGGGCAGAAGTGTGGCAAAACGCACAGCAGTATTCAAATTATTATTTTATGCAATTGGCTACAGGTATTTAGGAGATGGTTTCAAATTTCTTTAAAAATAAAAAAAGCTAAGAAAATTTAAGGTATGTTCCCAGAGTGAAGATAAAGACACTTCATTACTGTTCTTTCATAAGCCGCTTGTTCTGTTTACAGGTCAGATTTAAATTTTCCTGTCTTGGTTTTTTGTGCTTTTTTTCAATTACATTTGTAATAAAAAGACACCAACAAAGGGCATTAACACGGCATATCCAAACAAAACCAGAATACTTATAAAATTTGTACACTAAAAAGAGAATGACTATTGAAATAGAAATAAACAGGACATTTGCAGACCTACAGTATTTGAAGGGAGGTTATAACAAAGATGGTGACAGACTTTTCAGCAGGGCCTGTTACTACAGGACAAGAGATAATAATGGTTTTAAATTGAGTGGGTCAATCTGGACTACAAATAAAGAAGAAATTTTTTGCAATGAGGGTGCTCAGTCACCGACAGAGGTTGCCCAGAAAAGTGGTAGATGCCCCATCCCTGCAAACATTCCAGCCCAGGTCGGACAGAGCTCTGAGCAGCTTGATCTAGTTGAAAATATTCATGGTCATTGCAGGCAATTTGGATTAGATGACCTTTAAAGGCTCAACTCAAACTGTTCTGTGATTCTACAGTCTACAAAAATGGAAATCTTGTTGCTCTACTTACCCAAAATTATCTTTATTGTACAGGAACACCTGCCATATCAAAGGAGACTGACAAGCAAACCTATTTGATATATCCTCAATTTTGGAGATAAGTTCTGGACAGTCCTAGCACTTGCTCTTCAAAAACCCTTCATCTCTCTATTCAAAAATAAAAGGTTTTAGCTCCTGTCATAACCAGGCTCAGAGGTCCTCAAAACAACCCAAGTCAGAAGAAACATCTCTGCAGAAGTTAATATACATTTCTGAAAACAGAAAAATCACTGTTTCTGACAATACTCTGTAAAACCAGTTCTCAAGAGCAACAGATTTATGTGCATTTACAGAGAGCTTCAAGCTTGTCATACACAGACAGGTACTCTTCTACTAAGCAGAATGAAAGGAGAAAAAAGGTTAATCTAAGCAGTAAGCTACAGTTATCTAAAATACAGAAGTGTTTTAAAAATAAAACTAGAAGATTGAAAGCTAGCATTTTTTAAGCTTAATTCTGCCCTTACTGTCTAATGGTTAGAGAAGCTAAAGGGAGATGACAGCTAATGAGACAAATAATCCTGTCAAGTTTCCACAGATTGCTGCCTTGTTCTTTTCTTAATAACTAATGACAAAAAATAAGCAGCTACTAACAGAAACAAATATAATTAATGAAGGATTAGTCTTCCACATAAATTATACACTATTTTATGCATGTTTTAAACAACAGAACAGGATTCAGTGTTCACCTATAAACTCCTAGGTATGAGCTTGATTAATTACACTGATAAAGGCTTATTTTTATTTCAGTTCAGCTTCAGAAAAAGTGATGCATATTTAATCACATTCCTCAAACAGAATAAAGTACAAAGAATACTTGAAAGGAGAATAAATTAACTTCATCTAATTTTTTTAACTTAATTACTTTATTCACAGAAAACACTCCAGATTTATTTTCCTCTTTCTGATTGTGTTTTCTTTCATTTAAATATGAGGAGAATAAGAAAATAACATAGTAATGGTGTGATCATTCAAAACTGGGGGGGAGTCCTAATGGCAAACCATCATTTCCATCTAAAATATCATGAAATTACTATACACAAGTTACAATATTACTTTGTATAACTACTGCTCATGTGAGATAAGGCAGTAAAAAATCAGATTTTTTGTTTTTCCTTAGCTACTCTTTCTAACAAAGCTGGGTCTACCTTCTTCACAAGACACTGGGCATTAAACAAGAATGCAAAATTTCACCAAACCTTTCCTGCTCACTGCTAGTTCTGTGCCAGAACTAGAAGGGCAAGGGAAATAAAAGTAGTTGACTGAACTGGAGGACAACACTGCTCTAAAAATTACAATATAGGTTCCTGATATTAGGCAAATACTACATTATATTTAACAAGAAGTCTGTTTCTGAGAAGGTGTCAGAGTTTTTAAGCCTGTCATATTGTATGCTGTCAAAAAATGAAGGCAAAAAGTAACTTAAAGTTTCATGAAGACAACATTTTCTGGAAGGTTCTTCTGAAATAATATACTAGTAACAAAACATATTTTACTGTGTTTGAAGGGTGGTTGTAGTTATGCAACTGAAAGGGCGCATATTTTCAAATTACAGAAGTGGTGGACTGATTCCTAACTTTCAAGCAAAAAAAGTTAGATGTTACCATAATTTTTCACATTCATACAGGCCTGTTTCACTTATGTTTACAACACCTTGATTACATTCCCTGTCACCATAGCTACAGAAAATCCAGGTTCAGTGTTAGACCCTCACAACTGCTACTCTGAAGGCTGTCAAAGAAGGAATTTTCCAACATCATCCTTTTCAAAACTATTGTATGAAATAACTACACTGTAAAACATGCCAAAGCTCCAGTAAGTACATGGAAGAGTCTTCCCTTGAAATGTTGCATTTATTGAGTACGAGTTTGCCATTCTGGGTACACAGGTAAGACTGCTTCTTTAATTGTAGAAATGCATGTATTGAACAAAATGGGGTTAAATATGTTTTGTGTTACAGTGTGAAAGCTAACATCTGAGCATAGGACAGAGATTAATCCAATTTTATATACAGCAAGAACAATAATACCAGCAGACTTAAGAGATGCCAAGCAACAATTAATTGCTCCCTATATTTAGAGCGATGCTACTTTATAATACTACTCTCTGAATTTCATCCTAAGGAGAATATTATCTCAAGTATTTTCTATTTTATTTCATGCTACATTTTCACTTCATGCTCTTTATCACTGTAGCAGACAAACTTTTCATAGTTCAGAATGATATGAAATTATCTTTCCCTTCTCCTTTTCCCCAAGGATGTGGGGGAGGGAGGGCAGAATATTTCTACTGACTACATTAAGTCACATCACACACCAAATCATTTTAATGGAAGCTTCCAACTAATTTTCCCATCTCTGCCATTACAGTTTTCCCTATGGGACAGACAGTCAGTCACTTCTTTCTAGTGAAGTGCTGCATAGGAGTTATTGGTCACGGTCTCTGTCCGAGAACTTTAAATGAACTTGCAACCATTCCAGCCTTGAAATGCATATAAAGAACAAATAATTCAGTTCACAGAAACATGCTGATAAGAAGCAGAGTAGAAAGGAGAATTTTGATAGGTTTTTCATACTCTGCATGTTAATGAGACTCACTATAGTAGAAATAACTGGACTTTGTGAACTTTATATCCAGATGCATCACACTGCTAGTCAGAAACAGCAGGACAGTTATTATGTGAAGCCAAATTATTCTTCTTCAAATGGACAAACCCAAACAAGAAAGACAATATTACTTATGCTGCTGTGCTCTACCATCATCGAGGATGCTGTGAACACTCTTAAACTGAGTGACAGGAGAAATCAATTTTCTGCCAAAAAGGACTAAAAACAATTTGACAGACTGCCTTCTTTTCATCTGTGGCACTTCAATCTGCTGAAATATACACATACATGCGGAAGAAAAAGTAGAGTCATAGATCATTTTCTATGCTAGACTTCTTCTCCTATTTCTGGTAAGTGTATTCAGATCATCCCGCCCACGTAATTTTTCTGCATGCAGAACAACAGGATAAATTCTCAAAGTTTTATCTATCTAAACTGGTCTTAGAAGTACTAAACAGTGTTTAGCAGCTATCTAACAGCAGAACTTGTTGCATATATCTCCTTGGAACAGATACACTTCAGGAGAGTCTTGCATGAATAGTTAAATGAGAAGTATCTGTTCATTTATGATGGATGATACAAAATAATTTCTGTCCTCTCCCTAAAAAAGAATGGCATAAGAAAATACTTCTAAGGAACACTAGATTAAAAATACAGTGGTACTTCATTTGAAATATTCAGTACAACATTTTCTGTCAGGGAAAGGCCACAGGTAGCACCCAGCAATATGAAATCCATGAGATGTTCCTCAAATTAAAAAAAAATCCCAGATGAATTAATTTCACGTGACTGCAGAAAAAAGCCATAATGAACACTTTTATGATGCTCTGAAGGAGGAGTATCACAGATGGATGGATTCGTAAGAGCTCATTGATACTATGTCTACAATGATGGCAAAACAAAAATCTCAGACTTTCTTCATTCTGGGAACACAGAAATGGACAGGGATGTAGACGAACTCTGTTCTCTTCTTCCTGTCTTAAGAATTTTCCATCTCAGTTCTAGTCCAACAGCAGTGGAACTGAGTGTACTCTTTGGTTAAGCTGTTCTGGTAGAGAACATCAAAACAGGCACATGGATCCCGTGGCACTAAGGCAGGGGTCAGAATGGTGCCAATTCCCTGATAGGAAAGAGGACAGGTTGCTCTTACCTGACTCCAAAAACTTGCAGACTTTCACATATCCTAGATTTTGTTAAAAATCAATGCCACAATCACAGCCCTTATTCAACCCTAAAAAATCATTTTCAATGTACATTTGCCTCATCGATTGCTGTTTGAGACCCCAAACCATATCCCCTATCACTTCACCTTCCCAATAAATACCTTAAATTTTGCTGTGGCAGAAAAAAGGTTGAACTTTAAGGACATGATAAAGTTTCACATTACATGCCAAAGGAATTTTATGGTCACTAAGATTATGAAAGAGGTCAAATCTGTTCGCAAATCTTAAGAGGATGTTATGAATGGCAAGCTGAGCCAACAAAATCAACACTAAAAGGCTTTTCACATGGTGCACTTAGCTTTCTCTCACCTGTGTCCACATCCTCACCCATGTCTCTGAACATACCCATAAGCAGGTACTTTTAACAGTTCTGTATTCCCAAAGATAACCATATTCTTCCAAATGCCAGAAAAACTAAGAGTTTGAGCCTCAAACTTGTGAAGGAAAGCCATGTTCCTTCTGGGCTGCAAGACATGAAGTCAGATGCTGCAGCTCACACAAGAGGCAGGACTTTTTCCCCTTGCACAACATGACTAGCGCTGAAGCACTGCACCGCGACTACAGAGTTTTCAGTGCTTCTCTCAAGTGTTAGAACTGTCATTTCGAAGCAAGACTACAAGAATATATTAAACTAAAAAGACTACAGTATTGAAGTTAATGCAAACTTTAAACTCACTGTTAACAAGATTAAGATGGTCAGAATATTTCATATTCTTTTGCATCATTGAGGTCTCGCCCAGATCTCAAAATAATTTTGCAGGGATGTGTAAGTATAAACTGTATGGAAGCTTCTTATTTCACATTTTCTGATCTAGCCTATTTCTCCATAATTTTAAAGTAATAGGTGACTCAGTTTGCTGGGGTTGCATGAACAGATTAGTTATTCGGTTTGTGTCACACCACGCAAAAGACAGTTTCTTGGATTTGAGCCTGTGAAACCCAGACAGAGATGGCAATGAAGCCTTCCTTTTGGTACAGCGTGTAGGACTCCTCATGGTTTGATGGCACTAACAGCAAAAAAAAGTAACAATGACAACAGCAGAAGAGTTGGGCAAAACAATTCCCCTCCTCACATTACAAACTTGTTTCTCTCCAAGAAGTTAGCAACTTCGGGGGTTTTAGGGTATCACTATTGCTTTTAAGTGCCATAAGAGCATAAAGCACCCACATTTGCTCTTTTGTTTGGAAGTAGGATATGACACAAATGGAGATGGAAAGAGTGAAAACTCTAAGAAGCATTATTTACAAGAGCAAAGAAGAAAAATGTAAAGTCTATTTTTTAGTGACACATAAACATGTTTTTCAAACCTTGCAAATAAAAAACAAACCAACTAACAGAGACAGCTCCCAGAAATGCCTCAGCAAGTTATTCCAAAGATAGAAATTGTACTACTTCTGGTAGGACGTACTATTGTGGTAACAGCCATTGCTATGGCTCTTGCTGCCCAAACACTTGCCTGAGTTACCCACCATTTCCAATAAACATGCCTTTCATCTCTGTTTAAAAAGAAAAGAATTACGTGCAGTTGTAAACTTTTCAAAATTTCACAAATGTACCCATATAATGGAACAACATCGTAAAGACAATGCTTTTAACTGAAAAGCACCTTCCAGCGAACAGGAGTAGTTCTTTGTCTTATTTTGTTCAAATTGCCCAAACTTCCCAAACTCAGAAAAATATAACTGCCTAAATATGAAAATGTAGGCAAACAGGAGCATAAGTGATCCAAGAACTCTCCTGTTACTGCCAAATTTTCTGAAAAATCCAAACACTGAAAGCAAATAAGTACTCACTACAAATAAACAAAACAAACAAACCAACCAAAACCTACAACAAACCAGCACACCAATCCAACTAACAAAAAAAAAAAACCTCCAAAAACCCCAAAGAAAGATTTTTGAGCTTAAGTGAGGAAGTGTGCTTACCTTAATACATCTACAATTTTTTTAACAGCACACTGGACAACATCCTTGGGAGAAAGACCTGGATCTCCAACAGCCACTTGTAACAATTGCTGTACCATGTCCAGGGGCTGACCATCTATGCACATAGCCACTGCTTGCTCATGGATTTTTTCTTTCTCTGACCTTGACAAATCATATAAGTAGCCATACCTCTGTAGTGTATCCTGTCAACAGACAATTTTTGAACACCCGTCAGTGTGCTGCTTACATAAAAGGCTGTATTGGAATTTTCCTTTCTGCTAAGAATCAACATATACCGAGAAAAAGAAGAGATTGATGGAAGTGAATTTTCAAAAACCAGGTCAACAGAATCAAAAGTGGAAAACGTTAATAAAATCTGACAGAAGATTGTTGTCTATCATTACTAGTCGTCGTAACATTCAAAACAAGCATTTGATCAGTAATCATTACCTGTTCACTGTTTTTCAAGTAAGTGATAAAACTGTGAGTGAGTGTTTCCAGATGAGCAAGAGATTGTTGCAAGTGATTCAGAGTTTCTTCATAAGCAACAGATGGATTTTCAGCATCTTTCATGTCATTCTCAGAAGTTTTTTTTCTTGATTTCTCAGAAAGATGTTCGACTGCCTTAATTGCCTTCTTAGTCACTTCTATCCTGGCTTCAACTGGCAGCTGAAAAAGATTGCTCAATTATTTATTCATCCATCACCTGTATGCAACTGTTTGTATTACAGCAGTGCCTAGAGGTCAGCTGGCTCCACTGCTCCACAGCACAACATAAAAACTAAATGAGGTATTTAATGAGAAAAAACTTAATTTCTCATTAGTCATTTACTCAAAAACGATTGGTATTCCGTTACTTTCTTCCACTCTGCTTCCCTTTACCAGTGTTGACTCTTGCTTACTTTAAACCATGTGAAATTTCTTTTCCTAATAATCCTTATTATTTTTGTAAACTGTTACCTTATGATCTTCAATTTTTAACTCAATTTTTAACATTGAGAGATTCTGAGGACTGCTTTCTAAGATTAACTAAAAATTCAGTTAAGGTTAGTTTTGTCAGGTTTCCATTACTGTTTAAATTATATCCCTAAGACCATAACTGTAAGCAAAAAATACCAGGAGGAGACCTACAACTTTTAAATCAATCTATTTAAAGCCTAAGTTATATAAAACAGCAACTTACTATTTTTAAAGACCTGTACAACAAAATGTATCTAGGCACTACACTAAAACAAAAAAGTCTGGCTTTCTTGTTTCAGGAAAAACACAGCTTTAGCTCTAAGTCCAAAACAAAGTCTGAAATATGATTTTAGAAATTCATGTATAATTTGTTCATTTGTAATTTCAAGTACAGTTTTAAGGATGCTTGCAACATGCTTTCTAATGGGTGGGGGTGTCCTGTGCCTAAACTCTAAACCCAAAGCATTACGTACGTTTAAAATCAGGTGCTTTAGTTACTGGAACACTGAACAAAGACATATAAAAATTTTAATTTTCAGGTTGAAATACACAAGAAACAGAAAACGAACCTGTATTGACACAGTGAATAGGAAAGAGGATAAATTACCACAAAAGAGGGCAATTTAACTGCTATAGCATTGTTCACACCGAAGTCCAATAAATGTTTAAATCAGTAATTAAACTAGCTACTTGTAAAATCATAAAAACCTTGATAAGGATTATTTAGTGGAAAGTTTTACAATTTATATACTTCCCTCCCCTCTCCCAGAAAAAGAAGTTGTAAGTGAAAGATGTAGGATTTATTCCTGGGTCATGTTACTATAAACCACAGTAATGGTCTACTGGACATTTTTAATGATAAAAGCAAAATGGGTAGACATTATTGTAAGAGTTCAGAAATCTTGCCAGTATTAACACAATACAAAGGGTATTTTACTCCAGTTTCAAATGCAACTCAGTTCCATCACCACAGTAATTGAGTTTGTTACTTTGAACAAAGTCTCAATATCAGGCTTTATTATAAGCAAAGAAAAAGTTATAGTCTCCACATCACATTAAAATGTAACAACCACAGCTGGATTTGTATATCCATTTTGTAAACATGATAAAAGATGAAAACAGCTACATATTTCATTTTTTTCTCTTCTAGCATACATTCTAATGTTCAAAGTGCAATTAAGAGAGACGTAAAAGGCAAACAATTTAAATATTTCATCTGACGTATCCTAGAGAATAGTGTCAATATACTGCCAGTTTAGAAGTCATGATGCCATAAGCGTATACAGAATAAAGCATTCAGGGAAAAAAAAAATACAGGTTCTTCCCAAGACTATTTTAATTTTGCATTCACATCTGCAGAGTGCCAAAGTGCAGCACTATCAACACATAATTTCTCTGGTTATTTTATTCCAAAACATGAATAGCTATCCTCTGTACCTCTAGTCAGCTTCAGTAATGAGATTTGGTATCACAGCCAGTGATAAAAAAAATGTAGCTTAGGGGCTAGTTCAAGCTTTGTTTGGATGTAAACTTAAGTCTTATTTTTAAAAAGCTTTTAGAGTCTAAAAAAGATTTTTAAATATATAGGCTATAATGTGTAACAAAAAATCCCCCAATTCTGTTTTCAAACCAAAGAATATCACATGCTATTTCAGTTCAACAGATTTCACTCCTCAGGGTAAAAACTCATCTCATAAGCCCATTCCCCTCAGAGTATATAAGTACTACTTAATCAAGTATTGTACAAGTAACATTCCCTTGTACGTGAAGATGATGATCTTACTACTCTTATTGCCAGTGATTAACATGCAACTTTGAGACTTTGGAAACAGCTCCCCTGCTTTTAATGCCCCTGGAACCTGCGATCCCAGCAACTCTGAGACAGAATATTTGGAAGGGACGTCCAGAGGGCATCTGGACCAAACGTGTGCTCAAACAGAGCCACCCACTGCCAAGACCACATTGAATATCTACAATGTGGGAGACTCCACAAACTCTGTGCAGCATGTGCCAGTGATCAATCACTCCCACAGTGAAAAATGTTCCTTGATGTTCAGATGGAATAGGTGGGTCTACTTCCTGTATCTGCCACTAAATCACAGAATCACAGAATGGTCAGGGTTGGAAGGGACCTTCAAGATCACCTCATTACACCAACCCCTCTGCCATGGGCAGAAACACGTGCTACTAAACCAAGGCTACTCAAAGCCCCATCCAACCTGGCCTTGAACACTCCCAGGCTTGGGGCATCCACAGCTTCTCTGGGCAACCTGTTCCAGTACCTCACTACCCCCTGAGTAAAGAATCTTATTTTTATCTAATTTAAACCTACTCTCTTCCAGTTTGAAGCCATTCCCCCTTGTTCCCCCTTCTTCCTGACACTGTATGTCCCTGTATATACAGTTTCTCCCCATCATTCTTATGGGCTCCCTTCAAGTACTCGGAGGCCACAATTAGGTCACCCCAGAGCCTTCTCTTTCCCAGGCTGAACAATCCCAATTCTCTCAGCCTTTCCTCACAGGAGAGGTGCTCCATTCCTCTAATCATCTTGGTACCCCTCCTCTGGACTCACTTCAACAGGCCAATGTCCTTCCTGTGCTGGGGACCCCAGAGCTGGATTGATCTGCTGCCCACTCTGCTTTTGATCCCAGCTTTACATATTCCACCAACCAAATGTCATGGCCAACAGATATACTAGAATGGAGGGAAATTACATTAGTTGATTCAGAAGCAGGTGAAACAGCTATGGAATAACAAAAGCTGGTTCCCAGTTCCTACAGGGGAAAAGAAAAAGACATGTAAAAGCAGGATAACGATAGTTTAGCACATGAAAGAGAGAGAAAAGAAAATAATAAACCAAAACTAAGCATTGCAAAGGTAATCACTGACCACCTTCCAGAAGCAGGGCAATGCACACCCATTCTCCAAGCAACAAGTATCTTGGAACACACCCTCCAACTCCTTGTTACCAGAGCATGGCATTATATGGCACAGAACACACCTCTGGTCAGCCCAGGTTAGCTGTCCTGGCTGTGTCCTATGCCCACTTTCTGCCCACCTGCAGCCTATTCAGGGCTGAGGTGTTGTGAAAAGAAGTAAGCCTTGACACTGTGCAAGCAGTGCTCAGCAACATCCAAAATGATGGTGTGATATCAACACTGTTTTAGTTGCAAATCCAAAGCACAACCCCACTGTAGTTGCTATGATGAAAGTTAACTCCATCCCTACCTGATCCTGTACAATTCATTTGGAAATCAGTGAAAAAGTTTTAATGAAGGTAAGGAATCAGTTAAAAGAAAGGTATTATTCATGAAGTTTCCTATTATGAAGTCTTGAAGCAGATTTAATTAAAACTATATAAATGAAATGCAGAAGAAAGTATCTCATACTGATACTAAAAAAAGAACTACTGTGAAATATCCATGAAGAAAACAAGGTCAGACAAGACAAACCAACTGAACTGGAGCACAGTGATAAAAAGTGATAAAAAGAAGCCAAGTAATTCAAAAGCAACATCTGAATGCAGTCACGCTATGTAAGAACACTATTAACACATTTCTTGTACACCTTCAGGCAGTGTCATGCCCTGTCTTTTTCCTTAGTGTTTTATGCAGCGTTAAGAAGCCAATCAGACAGACAAAAGACAGACAGGAGCATTATTTTTTTTTAATTGAGCTATTTATACAATTATTTTAAATGGCATTTGAAGTCATTAAATGGCAATAAATTCAAGAAAATTGGTCAGGTTAATATTTAATTGTATCAGGTTCCCAGTCCACATCTGTTTGCTGTGTGATCAAAATGTGGACATTGAATTCCTAGGCGGGGGGGAGGGGGGGAATAAATGGTCAAAAAAGCATTACTGACTCAGAGAAAATAAGTCAACCTTTCAACTAAAAACATTAAGTTGCACACAAAACTTCTTTTGCATCACAAGTTAGAAGAGAAGTTATAAAAGATGGAACAGTAAACAAAAAATGTCCTCAGCCAAATGTACGTGGCTGAGTCTATGGAAGGCCATGAGGAAGAGCCTGTGTAAAGAATATTTCAGCTTCTCTTTCTCTACAGAAGAATTAACTGATGATACAAGTGCTTTTTTCTATCTAAGCTATAGCCTTTTCTTTGTAATCAACATATTGTGGCAATCTCAATTTGTCGTGTGTGTTCAACAAGGAAAACACAGCAATTAAAAAAGACTGTTTTCAGTTGTGGTTTTGTTCTGTTGGGCTTTTTTTCCAGAATACTGTTAATCAAAAAAACATCAGGGCAATGACCTATGAGCTCTGAAACAGATGGTTCTTTGAAGACATAACCAACTCTCCAGCACAATGAACAAAATGCTTACAACAAAGGAATTTAAAAAATCCCCAAATTACCTAAAATGCTTCACAAAGATCACAGAAAGGGGACTAAATGGGAATTCATCATGATAAAAACCTGATGTGATCATTACTATAATTAAGAATCTATGACATCAGTATTATTAAAAAGCAAACAGAGCTGCTGCTGCTGCTGCAAAAAAGGGGAGACTCAAAATGCATGCAAAAATATAAGCAGCAGTTTCAATGAATATTTGGAGTGTCTCCCATATATGGAGAAATATGCTCCATGCACACAAGTACCCTATTCTTAATTTTACAGATGTGGACCAAATAAGCATTTAGTCATAAAGACTTAAATAGTTATTCACAGTTAAAAGCATTTCCAAGTAGAAATGTCACAAGCAGGAACCCCCACCCTGCTTGCAGCAATGAGCTGCTGTGGTCAAAGGATCAACACTTCAGTCCTTCAATATGTGAGGAATGTACTGACAAAGAGTAAAGGACTTTCTCTGTTTCATTTACCACAAACACAACAAAGATATTTCATCACTCTTCAACCCCTTGAATTACATTAACCATGGTACCTTGGGGTCTATGATTTATTCAAGTCCCACTATGACGCATCTCCGCTCACACAGTTCCCACCACCCAATGTCTCCACACCTATAAACACTTAAGCTTTGAGAACTGAATCTTCTGCTGGTTGCAAGAAACATGGAAGAAAAGTGTATCTGAGTTCTTAGTGCTAAAGTACCTAACACCATGTCCCATCTTAAAATATGAGACAGTGCAACAATGTCTGTTGCCTTTTCCTAAGAACAAACTCCTCATCCATTTCTCCAGTTTAGACAGTCTCTCAACCCCTTTTCTCAATCATCACTGCTCATTCATTTACCTTTTCATTCAGTCACTGCTGGCCCAGTTCCTGAGAAAGCTAAAATGAAGAGCTGGTGGAAGGTGACAGGTGAAGAAGATGGTCTCTGTCAAAGCTCATCATGTTCCTGTCTTTCTCAAGTAAGAACAAGAAGTTGCTAAAGCCAGCACTAAATCCCCATGTTTTCATTGCCCTTTGCATAATTACACATTCTGCTCCCAGGTCACAGCCATATCCAAGTGACACACAAGCAGAAGTTGCCTATTGCTTTGCTGGCCCATCACCTGCCTCTCCTTACTACTACTGACACAGTAGGGGATATTTTGAAGTCTGTTTCCTAAGTTCCCATGTGGTGACAACAGCAATGGTACCTCTGAAGCTGAACTCATGCAGCCTACACTGCTATGTAGCTGACCTCCCATTACCCCTTATCACTTTTCTTGATTGTTTCTGACCAAAAAGGGTTTTTCAATGGAGGTGCTGTTCCACAGGAGTAACAGTGGACTGCATCTCATCTCCCTGGACTACTCTCTCTTTCTTTTCCCACCTTCCCCTTCTGAAGTTTTGAAGGAGTGGGAAGGAGGTGAGGGGTGTGCAGCAGGTTCCTTTTTTTTTTTGGCAATTCACCTCTCAGGACTCCTAAAGAGCCTACTTGCACTACCTTACTTTAAGTTTCCTCTCAAAAGAAATCCATGAATTTCCTGTATACGAGAAAACTCAGTTGTCTCAGTCACAGGACAAATTATTTCATGGTAATGACCATGCTTTTTGCAGTCTGATTAAGTATCAGCACCATGACATACATAAATGTGCATCTGTTATAGGAATGGGAAACTGATATAGTTAAGCACTTGGCCACAGAACCAGGCTGGGAAGAAAGTGTTGAGTCAGAGATTACAAGAGTGAGCACATGAATAGTGCAACCTCAAAACAGATAAAATTTAATTAAAAGGTAAAAAACAAAAGGCAACTTCTATGTATGAAGAATTTTTTAAATGAAAGTTAGAGGAAAGAGATCTCAGAGAAGTTTTCAGGGTCTACAATGATAATTTCTCATTGTACCCTCCCACTCGAAAACTGGATGGGATCCTGAGGTGAAACTAGTTGCATGCTGATTAAACAGCTGTTTCAGTTCCAAACCCAGTGCAGAGGACACACTCAATTAGATCATTTGACCAACTGTTTCAAGCACTTATTCAGTATCTTTCATGGCTGAAAAGCTAAGAGATTTCTACCATAAAACTCTGCTCGGCCACTAACAACAATAATTCTGCCACCAGTATTTCTTTCCTGCTACTCCTACTCATGTTAAGAGAATAGTGAAACTGTGTTAGAATCCTGAACAGAAAAAAGGAAAGGAAAATAAACAATGTGTTTAAAAACAGACACTCTCTCACTGCACCATTCATCTGGAATGAAAAATAATCTTGAAATGCCCACAACTCATTAACAGCAAGAGTTTCTAGTAGTCATTAGTGATGATCATATGTAAGACAGTATTTCCTGCTCATTAGACAACACTTATTCCCTTGCTACCTCAGTCCAGGGTCAAGTCTGGCAATTAAGATCTCAGGATGAGTCTCAGTCTTTCCCGATAAGCATGAAAAAGTACCATCATATGATAAAAAGGATCAAAACACCTGAATCAAGACAGTAGTTCTGCTAAACAGGCTTAAGAGGCTGTAGCCCATGATGGAGGCAGCTGATGGAACTAGTGAAATTGCGTTGGTCTAATATGACAGTCAGACCACATCATAAATGCTGTGCTGGAAAAGCTTATTTTCCCAGCTACCAATTTTCTTTTCAGCAAGTTCTGATACAGATAGAGGTTAGATGGGTTCTACTAAATCTATACTAATAACATGGGAATATTAAAACACTATCCAAAAAGGGAACAAAATGAAATTCACCTCACTAAACATCATGAATAAACTCCTCAGGAAAATTATCACAATCCAGAACAGAAAAGATAAAGACACAAAAAAATCCCTAGAGAACAATTTATCAGCTTTTCATTTCAGATAAAGCTAGTGAAGACATCTAGATCTTTTAATAAGGCAATACCCAAGAAATCTCATTTCTTTTTCATGTGTCACAGTACAGGTACATAAAAAAGCATGGGGAAAACTTTATGCCAGAAATGTCTTAAAAATAGGTTTCACTGGGCAAAACCAAACTGCAGATCTGGTAATATATGTTATGGACATGACAGCACATTCTTTCCAAACTAGGCTTTCAGGAAGATGGAGATGATGACAGAGTTTATCATCTATATTATCATAGTGCTTAGGAACCATATACATTGGCCAAGAATTCTTTCTGTGTGGAGTACCTTATTTGGAATGCAAAAGCCTAGTTCTAAGCACAAGTCTGTGGCACAACGAATTTGTTCTAGTTTCAAAACTCAGTTAGAATTCCTTCCAAAGCTTGGAGACAACACCTAGTGCTGATAAAGAGAGTTAACAAAGGATGTAATGAATATGTATGTCCTGATAACAACTCTAGACAGAGCTTTTGTTCTGATCTCTCCCCAGGCTGGGAGGGGGAGGGAAGACAGGCTCTGGGTGGGGGAAGGGTTCCAGGTTCCTGTGCTTTCTGCACAGGGTCAGCAGTTCACTGGCTCGGTGGAGAACAGAGGACACACACACACCGGGTCCAGCATCGTTTCGGGACCTGGATTATGTTGTTTGCTCTCTGGCTTCGCCAATCACCCGTGGACACCCCAACCTGTTTTGAGGGAGAAAACACACCTGTTTCTCTACACTGCAGAGGTTGGATTTTCTGCTACTTTTGTCACCTATTCCACAGGAGTTGACCCAGAGCCTGCGCCTGTTGTTCCCGTGAGAGAGAGGCCAGCTGGCCGGGCACGACATCGCCACTTGCTGTCCGTAAATATAACTGCAACCCCTGAGAGAGAGCAGCCAGCAGTTGAGGTGCAACAGCGCCACCTGCTGTCTGTGGATATAACTGCATCTCCCCTTCTTTTGGAGGTAGCCAAAAGGACCTTTTTGACTATTTGCCTTGTTGCTTGGGGGTGGAGGGGTTTATTACAAATTGTTGTTGTTTGGTTCTTTTCTTGATACATATATCTGTGTATTGTGATTAAGAATTGTTATCCTTTCATATATATTTCTTTTTCTAATTAAAGTTTGTTTTTTCTAAATTTAAAGGGGAGGGATTATTTCTTGGCCAACATAGATATCTTAGTTCTCCCCTTTGAACTAAGACAGTGCAACACTATACAACTGCTCCTGCATGGCTACTGTCTCTGAAAATAAAAGATTAGGAGCTTTTAAATGTTATTATTTATTTAATTTTCTTCAAACCCTTTCAAGATACTAGACGTTCTGTTAGCCTTGATGTTAGACACATCACACACTTGTGAAACAAAGCAAAACCACAAGCATGTATTAAAACATCTTGTTCAAGACCTTCATATGCCAGAGCAAAAGTAAACCTTTTTTAAAAGCAAAACCACAAGTACTGTACTCCCCAATATAGCACTAGCTTCCCATTATTTCCAAACAAGGATTTTTTTTTAAAGAAAACTTGTAACCTGTGATTGAGGGGAAAAGGCACAACAGGGTCATGCTGGGAGAAGAACAAACCACCATGCTATTCAGTCACCCATCTGTCAGTGCTGGGGCACAGAGCAAGGCAGGCAGGAAATCAGCAGCAACCAAGAGAGCAGAAATACAAGCTTGGGCACAGACACTCTGAGATACCTGGTTAAAGGCAGGTTAGTAAGAGACTTCACATACAGTGAGACAGATGAGGTTAAGAATCCGTGAACAAATCTGTTTTGTGAAACATACACTGGAAGTCAGAGATCCAGAGACAGAGAAGCGGGGAACTACTACCCTTTCTTCTTACTGCTTTTTTTCTCACTATATTTATAGTCTTACTCTTCAAAGTACAAGAGAAGACATTAATGCAATGTGTTCTAATAATCTACATATCTCTGTGAACAATTTTATCCAGTAATTTTGTATTACAACACTAACTTCTGTTTCAGCTAGAATACTTCTTTAGAGACTTAGCCATTTGACTTAAGAAAACAAGTTTAAGGTGTAAAGAAGTTCAATATCTTTCTGGTAAATTATTCCCACCTGTCAACCAAAACGTAAATCTTCCTTACTTGATTTTATCAAGATTGCACTTACTTGATCTTGCCCAAATAACATCTGAATTTACAGCTTGTCTACAGTTATTTCCAGTTCTTATTCTTAATTAACCCACTGTGACTACTCACAGATAAGGGCAATATTGGAGTAAGTTTCATATAAATTTTTCCCTTTCCTACTCTTCCATATATATCTGGTTTTTGGTCACTCTTGGGCACAAAATACTGGGCTGAACCAGACCTTGATCTCAACCAACACTCATACACATATTAAAATTTACATTATGAAAAGACATGGAACCCACAATATTTTGTTACATGCACCTTCCCTGTGAGAACAGGGATACAAGCAAACATTCTGTATGCGAAATGTGTGCTCTCATAAGGTAGCTGAATAGGAGTCAATGAGGTCAAGTGAAAGTTGATTCTTGAAGATATATTTTACAGGTCGCCCTCAAACTTAGTATCACCTTAATGTACTTGCCCTAGTATTTATTAAGGTTTTGAAGTTTAAATGATAATGTGATATTATACCTTTCACTCTGTGTCATAGTACTGTATTGCCACATACAGAGTTAGAGGCAACTAAGATACATAGTTCAAAGAAGACATTTATACTTACTATACTTACTTTAAATATTCCCTTTGTTTGAGAATTAAATTCAAAATACTTCCTATTAAACTAACTATTGCCCAAAGACTATGACGAGGCACTGACAGTCTGCTTCCTCACTGAGCATTCAGTCTCACTACTCCACTCACTCCCTATTTTCAGAAAGCCTTTTTTGTACAGCTGATAAGAACTTTTATTTTTTAGAAAACCCATAGAAACCTGTGGTTTAGATTATAAAAGTATAACTTACACTACTGTTAGACAAAAAGAGTGCAATTTAAAGAGCACATACATACAACTGAATTGTAAACCTGGCAAGTATATATAATAACAGGATTTAGTTCTTTTTTAATGAGAAAAAAACTACAGCAAAAACATGATCTGTTTTGCAGCCTGGACCAGTGCTGCAGATTAAATCCCCTTGCCTGAAACACGCATTTTTGTAGTTATGCTTATGGAGTTCTCTCAGTTACAATCAAAGTACTGTGACAGAGGAAGTTTAGGCTGGATATCAGGAAAAGGTTTTTCACCCAGAGGGTGGCTGGGCAGGCTCTCCAGAGAAGTGGTCACAGCACCAAGCCTGGCAGAATTCAAGAAGCACTTGAACAATGCACATGGTCAGGCACATGGTGTGACTCTTGAGGTGTCCTGGCAGGGCCACAAGCTAGTCTCTATGATCCTTGTGGGTCCCTTCCAACTCAGGATATTCTATGATTCTACTCCTGATTTCCGTTACTGGGGAAATATAACCTGAGACAGTGAGGCAAAGGCCTCTCATCTCTCCTCTGTCTGACTTTAAGACCAACAAGGAGACAGAAGTTCATGGTGGAGCACAGTTCAAGTTCCAAACTCAGAAAGAGAACATGGGCTGCTCTGTCCCAGACTGGAAGAAACAACCACTGTCTGACAGGCCAGAAGGAAGTGTTTTCTATCACAATCTTAGAACAATTAATAATAAATTAAAATTTGAGTCAAATGTTTTGCCTGAACAAGCTCAGCGTTCACTACCTGTGCCTTACACTCCAAAGGAGAGATAACTCTGAGATCTGGCTTTCTTTCCCAAAGTTGGACTCCACACATTAAAACCTATCATGAATATGAGTGCTGAGCAGATATGCAAGCCTGCTGCATGCAGATACTAAAGGTATGAACATAATCCCACAGGTTAAATCCTGCTGAACCTAAAGCCAGGGAACAGGATAAGCAAATTATGGGATTCAAGTTTAAAAAAAATCAACCAGAAGTCTACTGGTGATGAATTAAACTAAGGCTCAGCCTTATTTCTTGAAGAAGTACCCAGTACATTTTTTCTTCTGAACTGATTTATATATTGTTTAATTCGTTATCTGCTTCATATGCAGCTCACTAAGAAATGCATATAAGATTCAATAAACACAAATGTGTTGCTTAATGAATAAAAATGAGTAACTTGTACAGAAAATAAAATCCATTCATTTGTATTCTGCAGGACTATGTCCTAATCTGCAAATACATTTCAGTCCAGAGAAAACCTCTGAGGACAGTACATAGATATTGACAGGGAGATAAGAGCAAATAAAGACAAAATTATGCATTTGAAACATTTATATACTTAGCTAGCTGGAATTGAAAGGGAGAGGATTAACATACATGTAATGTAACGTGTATATCAACCAGGTGTGAGCTAATGGGTAAAAATTTGGATCCATGTATGGCTAAAACTAACAACTGTGCAACATGAGGGATTTAAAAACACAAAATTCTTCTTGTATGCACCAGCTACTAATCACCATTTCATAATTTATGTTTTATACAGATACTCTAACGTTTAGAACAGAAAAGAGCATTGGAAGATGCAGCCTAGAAATTACAAGATTTTAATCCTTAAATACTACTTTTAACTTTCAGATGTTAAATTAGTGTCAGCCATTCCCATCCATACCATATACCAAGCGGCTCTTCATTCTGATCATCACTACCATCAAGCAGCAGTGCCTCCACAAGTTCCTAGTACTCAGCTCTATGTGTAACTGCTGGTTGAATAACAGAAGTCTGCAATTCTTGCTAAGAGAGGCAAAATTATTTTAAAAGCTGTTTACATGTAAATGAAAATCTGTCAAAATTAATATTTCCAAAATGTCTTTCTGCAGATAAGCAAAACTAACATAGTCAAACATACATTTTTAAAAAGAAAAACTCACAATAAAGTAAGGTACTGTCTTACAGGGACAAGAGGTTGTGGATGTTGACTCCAATTTTAAACAATATTTCAGCACTACTATTTTCAGTTAAAAAAGAAACTCTGATTTTTATGCAAAATTTCTGCACTGTTTTTGCATATTTAAGACCTAGACCAGGAGCACTTGAAGTACTAGGAGGATGGTTATCACAAAATTATTTATGCGGTAAAAACTGAAATAAATGAGTAGCTCTGTTGCAGCCATAAAAATAATCAGAATAACGTAGGCAGCATCATGCATCTGTCACACCAAATGGCATTACATAAGCACTGCAACTGGTGGTTTTCTTTTTGATTTGGTGTAGTGAGTATCCTAGCAGTCACAATCATCACAGCTGAGTCCCTGTGTAATAATAGCAACAATGTTGAAAAAAACCCCTCTCATTCTTTCAATCAACATGAACTATCAGAAACTGCTATGAAGTAAGAGCTATTTTAAGAATACCTGAGAGAGGCTTCTCAGATGACAGCTTACAGACCTCTAAATAAAAATTACCAGCTAGCATGCTAGCTGATGGAGTAAGAAAACTGAAAAAAAAAAAATGCAAAGCATCAATTGTCACAGTTATTAATAAAAAACATTAAAATAACACAATGATGCCTAAAGAAAAACAGTTTTACACTTTACTTATATTTTCAAAGGACTTTGAACAACATTCCTGACTAGAAACCACTGAAGAACTTGATCTGCTAAGAGGAACAAAAACAAAAACAAACAAACAAACAAAAACATCAACAACAAAGAAAAACAAAAAATACCAAAACAGTATTTATCAAATAGTAAATGTAAAAATTAGATTTCTCATGGGTTTATGGCTGCTTCTTTGCTTATATAAATTATGTTTTGGGGAGAATGCAAGAACTGAACAGGTAAGATGTAGACAAATGACTGCCAAGGCTTGCTTATATAGAAAGAAAGCCTCAATTGACTTAAAAAAAAATCTAGGGTAAGTAAATGACCACAGGATGGCAAAAACCCCTGTAACAATGGTAAAGCTATTGCATTTTAAAATATGCTAAATTAGCATAATCAAGTCAAAACAGTAACCTGAGCCTCACTGAATGAAATTCAGAGTCCTGAAATTCAGATGAAGTCAAGGGAGCAATCACAGTGTTGGAATGCGCAAGCATGCACCGAATTTCCACAAGGACAGCACATTCACTTCTTCAATTATCTTTTTCAGGAAGCACACTACATATCACAGTGGGCTCTGCGATAGACGGGAGGATAGTTACAGAGAGAAAACACTGTGCATGAGGTAACGTGACTGGAATAGCTTACTTAGACTGAGGAAATAGAATAAGTGGAAAAGTGTATTGCATGGGGATTTGATTTTTTTAATATCCCACAAAATGCAGAACAATGTAACATACCAAATCACACAAAGAGGTTAAAAAACCCCTCAACACAGAATCACAGAATGATGTGGGTTGGAAGGGACCTTCAAAGATCATCCAGTTCCAACACCCCTACCATGGCAGGGACACCTTCCACTAGATCAGGTTACTCAAAGCCCCATCCAACCTGGCCTTGAACACTTCCAGGCTTGAGGCACCCACAGCTTCTCTGGGTAACCTGCTTCACTGCCTGATCACCCTCTGAGAAAAGAATTTTTCCTAATAACTAATGTAAACTTACTCTTAGTTTGAAGCCATTTCCCCTTGTTCTGTCGTGACATTGTAAATAGTCTCTCTCAATCTTTCCTGCAGGCTTCCTTCAGGTATTGGAAGGCCACAATTAGGTCACCCCAGAGCCTTTCTGTCTTCCAGGCTGAACAATCCCAATTCTCTCAGCCTTTCCTCATAGGAGAATGTTGGGGTTCAAAATATGGATTCCCCTGCAAAAGGCCCTGCAGCTGAGGCAAGCAAACCTGCTGCTGAAACAAGCAGCATTGTCCTTCTCAT
>JAWWEE010000105.1:104052094-104117341 GCA_035221455.1 Xenops minutus
TAAATTGTAACTCTGACTCATAATCTCTCTGGTAGTGGGTCCATTTCTTCTGCTGGTTTATCTTCAAACCAGCACAAGCCCCCATCTAGTTATGTGAAGAACAGAAGCTGAGGTACTGCCAAAGAGGGTGAGACCTTCACTTAAAATCCTAGTGGTTGCATTCCCTCCTCCCTCAGTATTCATCATCACTTTTCCATGCTTAAGTTTGTTATTGTTTTTATTTCAGAATCTAGCTTTTTGCTTACAGTCACATCATACAATTCACAAATTTTTAGTTACTTATCCTATTCTCATTTATATGCTGGCCACATCAGTGGAATATAATTGGATTTATCAGCAAATGTATTCCCTCTCACTACTTACTCTCACAGTATTTATCAAAGCTATTCATATTCATTATTTTTTACATTAATCTTTTACAAGCCTTTTATTCACGTTTTGTTCTTAGATGCCTCAAGTTTTTCCTGACAATGTCCTGAAACTGAAGATTATGTATAATATATATTTCATCCAAGACAGGAATTTCAAATGTGTCTGGGCGAATAAGGCATGTAGTAGTCATGAAATACTGGAAACATTTGGATGCCGACACCAGCAAAAATTCTCATTTAGGGTTTTGGGGGAAGGACTAATAATTCCATTGAGAGAATCTGTTTGACATATGGATGTCTTAGTGGTTACAATTCAGATTGATTACATTGCATTTCTTTTCCTCTAAATGGCACTAAAAGCGTAATTTCCCTTTGACTGGTTGGTTAGTTTGTTCGTTTCCTGATGTTTCCTCTTGAAAGAATGAGGTCACAGTTATCCAAGTTGAAAATCATATTATTACTTCTGGTACATACCTTTAACTCTTTCCTTTTTCCATATATTCTTTCACAGTCCAAATAACCCTCACATAGAATAGATTCCATGAATCAATTATTAAAATATTTACTAATTTCTCACTTTTGCTTCAAAAACTAAACTCAATAGACCCATGTGTCAAGACCAACATTTGTCTTTATGCTCAACCCAAGATTATTTCCAGCCACAGAGATCACGATATAGATTCAAACCTACAGCTACAGGGCAGAACACATTGATACTAATCTCATAAGCAGTTTAACACCCAGTAGTTTATAATATAAAATTGTTTGGTTGGTGAATCAACCAAATCCTGAAATCCTTCCTGAGCTGCCATTCCCTTTTTTTCTGGCAAAATGTTACAATCTTCTGTTTTTCTTTTATGGCCAAAAATGGTACTTTGTGTAAGCAGGATTTTCGTGCAATGCACAGCTACACCTGCCTGGCTGTATCTATGCAAACCACTCTTGGAGATTCTCAGTATGAAAAAATCTTTGGTTTAGCATAGCCTGAAGTCTTTTTAAGCCCATATGTGGTATTTAACACAAATATTATTTTACTTTGGCCATAGTGCTACTTCAAATTGCTCATCTTTTATATTTGGCATCTTGATCAATTTTGTTCCTTGGAATGGCTTCACAGAGAGTCTGCAAATGCCTCACTAAACAGTAACATCCCAGGCATGAAGTGTCTGGGTGCTCAGGCAGGTCTCACTAGTGGTGCTTTAAAGCCTTCTCTGCAAATGAGGAGATTAGAGACAGCCATGCTCTCCCGTGCACAGCCAGCACAGCTGCTCACAAATTCACCAGCCCATTCAAATCCCTCTGGTAAATAAAGGCATTCCCTCAGCAATTTAGGTCACCGCTAGCATTTACAATATTGTTATACAAGTGTAAATAGTATGAAGTCTATTAAGAAATAAATATGCCTTTTTTTTTTTAACGTGATACCTAGGCATGCAGCTTGTAAGCTAATCTTTCCAGATCTTATCTGAGACAACTTACAAACCCTTGAAAACTGAGCTTTGTAATACAAATGTTGACAGCTTCTTAACTAGAGCAGAACACCAGTTCATTTGGTGTATATACACTGTCCTTCTCAATACTGCTGTGCCATCTGTTCACTCTGTGAATTGTAAAAGATTTTTCATCTATTGGTTTTAAAATCTGTCGGATTAATTGGGTTGTAAAATGTGAAGTCAGAAATTGGTGGCCTCCCCCTCTTTCTTTTTCTCTTAGTTACACTTCTTTCCTCCCAGTGTCCAAATGCTTAGAATCGAAAGGTTATTTAAAATTGTCATGTTATCTTGCAGCAAATGATTATTATAGCTGTCACTTAGAAGGAAATGTTATCAGTAGCCTTGTAAAATACATTTACAATCACGCTCAGTTTTCTGACAGTGATAACTTCCTGATAGTTTTCCTTCTGGACTGAAAATTTTCATATTGCTTCCTGGCCAAAAAGTACTTCTTCAGTGGAATTTCAGTTAATAGTTATGAAGTTTTTCAAGTCTGGGGAAATTGCATGTCTCTGTTTACATATTTTTTTTAAAAAACTTAGAAATTAAGCAGTAAAATCAGAGTTACTCAAAAATGCAGGGCTTTGAATCCTTCAAGGTGGAAAGTAAACATTTCTTATAAGAATGGTTTTTGCTAACAAAATAAACATTGGATGAAGTTTTCATATAAATACATTGGGAAATCTGATAAGACTTAGTAGTGAATTGCTACCCTTAAATGGTCTGCTTGGATTTAATCAGTTTCATGTCTGGCATTAAGCTCACATATCTGATAACCGAGGGAGTCTTGTGAGGAGAGAGAAGCCTGGTCTTGTAATGCAGCAGTATTTCTTATTCTTCTCTTGTTCTAGTTTCAAAACTCAGTTAGAGTTCCTTCCAAAACTTGGAGCCAACGCCTAGTGTTGATAAAGAGAGTTAAGAAAGGATATAATGAATATGTATGTGGTGATAACAGCTCTAGCCAGAGTTTTTGCTCTGATCCCTCCCCAGGCTGGGAGGGGGAGGGAAGACAGGCTCTAGGCGGGGGGCGGGGGGCGGAGGCTGGGGGTGGGGGTGCAGGGTTCGGGGGGTTCCTGTGCTTTCTGCGCAGGGTCAGCAGTTCACGGACTCGGCAGAGGACAGAGGACACACACACCCCGGACCCAGCATTGTTTCGGGACCTGGATTGTGTCTTGTTGCTCCCTGGTCTCGACAACCACCTGTGGACACCCCAGTCTGTTTTGAGGAAGAAATCACACCCGTTTCTCTACACTGCAGAGATTGGATTTCTGCTGCTTTTGTCACCTATTTCCACGGGACCTGACCTGACCTCTGCTCCCGCCATTCCCGGGAGAGAGAGCCCAGCCGGCCGAGGGCGACAGCGCCACCTGCTGTCCGTAAATATAACTGCAACCCTGAGAGAGAGTGGCCAGCAGGGGAGGTGCGACAGCGCCACCTGCTGTCTGTGGAGATAACTGCATCTCCCCTTCCTTTGGGGGTAGCCAAAGGGACTTCTTTTGACTGTTTGCCTTGTTGTTTAGGGGTGGAGGAGTTTATTACAGATTGTTGTTGTTTGGTTCTTTTCTTGATATATATATCTGTGTATTGTGGTTAAGAACTGTTATCCTTTCATATATATTTTTTTTTTTTCCTCTAATTAAAGTTCTGTTTCTAAATTTAAAGGAGAGGGATTGTTTTATTGGCCAACATAAATATCTTAGTTCTTCCCTCGAACTAAGACACTGTCATCCATGAAAGCTTATGAAAATTTCAACAAGCCTTGTGTTGACCTCAGTCAGTCTCCCTGCTTCAGGAAATCTTTTCCTGACTCTTTTGAAATGAATACATTAGCTCTTTCACAGCAGGAATTCAGACATCTCCAGCTGACTACGTAAAAGAGAATCACTCTTTTTCCCTTAGCTGGGAGAAAAATGGGTGCACATTAAGGAAGTTTCATCTTCGGTTTAGACCTTTCTCAGTGGAAAGTTTTACCTAAAATCTGAGGAAATAAGTACCCTACAGATGGCTACTACCTCAAATCTCCCCAGGGTTCAATCATATGCCATGTTAGGTAGCACATTTTGTTTGGAAATTTGATGTCTTCTAATACCATTTGATTTCCCTCTACTTTTAAAACTGATTAAATTAGAATTTCATCATTTTTTCCCCCAAGTACACATGCCACATATAAGTCAGTGTTACTCTGATATCAAGTAAAACATTTCTCAGTTTCATTTCTAAAGATTATTTTCTTACAGCAAATACCAGAAACACAACCCTCTCAATTTAAAAATTATTCTCTGATTTCTGAAGGAGAATAAGATACTTTTGAGTTATTTTTAGATCTACAAACTACTCGATTTAGGTTGTGCACCTTGCAAGCATTATTTTAATTTTCTACATTCTTGTAATTTGTTAACTGTTCTACAAAACTAATGAAAATAAGTATGGTATTAATGGAAATAAGGTATTGTTCACTCTTCATATCAGGCAAAACAGACACTTGGACCTGATGTATTTGAAGGGTGTGATCTCATATTTTTCTGCTCATACCCAAAGCTGAAACTAAAGGCTAGCTGGGCATAACATTTTAACAGCATCAACAGATGTTTGCTGTGTGTTTTTAGCTCAGAGCTGATGGTGGATATGAAGGATTCATTATGTTGCTCACAAAAGATTCTAGAATAAGAGATACTGTGATAGGTAAAGTTTCTCGTTGCTGAAATCATAAAATACATTTTATAGAATTTTGGCAATCAAATGTGATCAGATTTTTCAAAAGAAACAATTCAATTTCCATTTAATTTTTAAAAATGTCATTCTAAACCATTTTCACCACAGAAAAACGTGATATATCTGTCATCAAGTAATCAAATAAATACTTAATACAAACTGTGTAAGTCCATTTTCTGAGCTTCTCCCCCTATAAAGTGGCTTAGAGAAATACCGTATATTTTGTTAAAGAGATTAAGTCTTAGAAGAAACTTCTTTTCAGTTCAGAATGCATAATGAGGCATGTATTATTAATGCCATAATCCCAAGACTAAAATATACTGTAATGGTCATTTGCTGTCAATCAACTTTAAAATGAGATTATGATACAACAAAAACATGCTAAGCAGCATATTATGCTATTATACATCAATTTTCAAGACTTTTTTGAATTTCACTAGGGAAAAGACTGTTACTCTGTACTCCAGTGAGTTCAGAATTCTATGAATACTAACTCAAGGAGGACAAAAATAAAGAAAATGATAGAAAACCGTTACAAAATACCTTAGGTAATATTCTATTCCCAGAGAAAGTAGCTGGCTCTTTCACATTCATCCCAATGTTGCCATGTTTATATCCTGACTGTCTGTTTTGTTTAAAGCAGTAAATAATTTAGCAGCATCAAAATTTAGAGGGTATGACTTCTCTCTTTTCTGAAGGAAGCGAAGAAAATCTCAGAATGTTATTTCATCTTCTTAGATAATGCACCAATATCTACCAGGCTCTGTTTTTTATCTCTCATGTTTTATAAAATGCTTTTTAATTAATAGTTAATGTTAAGAGAGGTACAAACACTGCTGCAAGTTAAATCTGCTTTCACAATTTAACACTCAAAACAAACCAAGCTAATTTGATCATGTCTGTCAGACCAGTAGATAAGAGCTGCTGCATTACACAGGGGGTTCTACATCACTGTCATCTGCATGTGCTAGTCAGGCAAGTAGCTTAGTCTTCCATCAAATGGGTTTGTTCACCTTTCAGTGGGCAAAAAGTACCTGACTGACAAGATGTCAAAGTTTAAAATAAATTAATAAATAATGGCCCTGGAAACAACTTTGGTATAGAAAATAAAAGCGCCAGGTCTGGTCTGCCATAATCTTGTAAGCTATAATAGTTTTTAAAAAATACTGGGGGAAAAAAGGGAAAAAAAAGTGTTTCTATCAAAAACTGAAAATTACATTAACAGATGCATAATGTGAATGGGGAAGCTCCAATATATTTATTTCCTTTGCCACTGTGTGGAAGAGAGGTCAATAAACAGAAAAACCCTCTAAAAAAGAACTCCAAACTATGGAACCTATCAAGTTTCAGAACATATTCCAAGGGACTGCAATAATAACTACAGCATAAGTTGCTATTGGAAAACAGAACTAAGCATTTAAAGCTGTGGAAACCTAAACACTGAAACAAAAGCCCTGGGACACTTTAAAGAACAATAAGACACATAGGGACTTTTATCCTTGCCTGTAACACCTATTTGCACAGCTGTTTATAAAAGCATATAAGGACAAAAATTCCTATACTACAACACCACAATGAACACACAAACTCTACCCCAACATAATTCTATTCTGTCACAGGTCAGCACTTATTTCTGTGTAAAACAATTGTATGTGCATTTGCAGAGGAGACAACTTACCCACTGTCGGTGAATAAAAATTCCAGATGGGTCATGTAAACTTCCCAAAGTGGAACACTGTATCGCTGAGCCAAAGAAACAGCAATCTTGTAGACATTTTCTTCAAGTGTTCTTATAGAGAACATGAAAAAAAACAAGGAAAAGTTAAGTCCCATGAAGCACAACATGAAAATAAATACTTACATTAGAAAAGTAATAATTTCTTTTGATTTTTTTTTCCATAAAGCAAGAAACTAGATTAATTTGTAAACAAAAAAAAATACATGAAGTGTGCCTTCCTGCATTATACTCAGTGCTCCATTTGGAAAAAAAAATAGAAGAAAACAAAAACCCCAAACTCCAGAGATATTCTAAAGACAGGCACCTACTCCACACTCCACATACACTTTGGTTCTCAATGGCAGCTTCTGCTTAGCCTCTGTGCTAAAGCAAAAATCTCACTTTTCATTTAATTTCAATTAAAAAGTGATGAAGTATGTAATGTGTCACAGTCAGCACTGATTTGACTTAGTTCCAACACCTACAGTGCCTTTGGAACAACTCATAAATAGGTCCTCAAAGCTCTTCCTCGAAGTTCACAGACTGAAACAATAATTTTAAACTGAAAGGTGTGAAGACATCCAGCTCATTCTGGAAATATCCTAGAAATGCTAAAACCCACTTTTCTGTTATTGTACAATCCCCTTACCAAAACTAGAGATGGAGAATCTGTTAAAATATGAAAACCTGGAGTTAAATTCATATTAGTTTTTACTAATCCACCAAAGTCTGTCTGGTTCAAGTGGACACAAATGGTTCCTGTTTTTAGGCTGGCATAGCAGCAATACTATTAAGGCTGACACTGGGGGTTTTAGGCTTTGATTTTGGTTTGGTTGTTTGGTTTTCTTTCCTTCAGGATAATTCCAAGAAAAACACTATCTGTCTGTAATTACTTCCTAATAGAACTCTCACAAACAACTTCTTTAAAATGTATTTAGTGTGAATACCGATGATCATATTGGTTTAGATGCTTTAATTAAAGTCATATGCAACTAAGGAAAAAAGCCTAACACAACATGAACCAATACAAAATACAATTGAAACTGCAGTCTATTAATTTACAAATTTATATTAATGTAAGTCTCATGTTAACGCCATAAACTTGACCTTATCTTACTATATTTAACATCTTAAGATGTTTTACATTGTGGCTCCATTAAGTTTGCTCCCTAACTCCCTAGTATTGAAAAATACAGTAACTTTTTCATGAGCAGGATCCATGTATGATAATAAAAGGAGTGAAGAAAAAAACCTACAGATTAGAGAACATGTCCCCCCAGGTTGGTTTGTTTGTTTTTTTTCATTTACAAACACAGAGCTATACCATATCTTGATCTATATTAAATACCACTGACAGCTGGAGTCTGTGACTTCCTCACCGCTCTCAGTGAACAGCTGACACATCCATACACCTTAATTCTGGTGTTTAGATGCTCAATCCAACATAACATTACATTTCACTGTGATAGTTGCTACACATATTGTAGAAGTAAAATAATATATACAATGTCAAGTAGGAAAGCAAAATGCCATGAAAGAATATAATGCTGAAAAAATTTTCACAACCAGCTATAAAAATAGCCTTTGGATTATAACTATTGCTCTAATGGTTACAAAACCCCAACCAAACAACAACACAAAGCCACACAAAAACAAAGGTCCAAAAAAGCAAAATAGCTAAAACCCTCTTGTAATGACTCTTAGTTATGACAACTCCCGAAAATAGGCACCGAACACTGAATAACTTGCATACAAAGTAAAGGAGGAAGAACACAAGCATTAAAATTAAAAGAGAGACATATTTTAATATAAACAAAAGTATTTATTGATATACATTAACTAAAAAGAGAGGAAAACGAAAGAGAAAAATCCCACATATTATTCTGTCTCTTCTATTCAACAGCTACAGAACTTTCCCTCCTATTTTCCATCCCACCAACACTTCCCATACCCAGCTTCTTGAAACCAGACTCAATACCTCCACAAAAACAGACACATTTTTTACTTAGCAGGTCGTGGTGTATGTATAAGAGGATGATGACCTAAATTTTTTTTTAAATACTTGGTAAATCATCTGATCTATACCAGATACTCTATTTTTTAATTTTTTATTTTAAAATATTTTATTATTTATTTGTATTATTTTTTATTACATTCCTTTGCATTTTCCAGAAATCATTTAATGTACTGTCAACAAGGGGTTTACTAGTTATAGTAAAGGGTTAAATTTCTGCAAGAACTGCACAGTAGGTATACCACTGGCTAAGGGCAAGATAACTGGATACTCAGGAAAAGGTACAGTATTCTTCAGCCTAGGCATCAACACTAATCTCAATACTTAAATACTTACACTAATTTAAAAAAAAAAAAACACAAAACAAAACAAAACAAACAAACAAAAACCCAAAACCTCTCACCACAATATATACAATACATTACTTTCCTTGTACCATCAATTCACATACAGACTATCTCGGCAGAAGGAAAAGGTGATCTTTAGGAATGATCCAGTAACCCTCCACACAAAAAGTAAATACAAATTCTGATTTGTATGATTGCTTTAGTTGCACAATAATTAAGTCAATCATACAAATCAGGAGTGGCACTTGGCATTAGTGGGATCCATTCCCCCTAGAATTTTATAAACCATACCACAATCTGGCCTTTCTGTCTTAAGAGTCACATGTAGCAGCACAAGGCAATGGAGGTTTAAGGAAATTTTATCACATAAATGAAGAACAGGAACAAACTATTCATTGTCAAGACAATGACAAAAAAGCACAATTGTTGCATAACGAAAAGCTGGAAAAAAAAGGCCATTACCCTGCAAAAGATCTTTTAACTTCTTTTACACACCCCTTTTCATGCCAGCCTTGACTACCTGTCTCTCTGAGCCTGAGGACTGCCAAATAAATCCCCATAGAAGGCTCCAGGGCAGACACACTTTGGATGTATTTTGTTGGAGTTGTTGCACCAAGACTGGTGCAAAACCAGTCCCAAGCAGTTCTTGTAGATGGTTTTTAGCCACCCTGCCTGTGTGGTAGCATGAATTTCAAAAGTATGCCTGTGCTGTTGCATTCAGCTGGGATTTTGCTGACTATCTTCAAGCTCACAGAAATAAACATTTGGCAGCTCAGAGCAATTTTTTTCCCCTATCTTCTCTAAAACCTCTGTTGTATTATACACGTGCACGTGTTTGCTCACAAGCAGTCTCCAACATTTTGTGTTCACATCAATCAGCTGCAAAGCATCAGACTGGATTCAGTCATAATAAAAGGGAAATGAGATCCCCTTTTTCAGCTGCCCATCCTCACAAGATATTAAAAAAAAAAAAAAAAACATAAAAAACAACTTGGAGAAGTGAAATGAAGATTTATGCCAAGAGCCTTTAGTTTCCTCTCATGTTTGAAGCTTGAAAATGAGACGGAGGGCTACAGCTGTTTGTTAAGTTTTGCTGCAGCGACGCATCAGGAGAACAGGCAATTAGGCAGAGCAGGACAGCAAAAGCATACACAATGTTTCAGGGAAACTAATGTCTCCAGGAAGAGCTGAAGTACATTCAAAGTGGTTGTACACAAGACTTTCTAGTTTAGTCTTCTGAAAGGGGACCAAGTTCATATACCCCAAAATCATTCTGAGAACGCAGAAAGCACATGCAAAGTTAATAAATTAAGACAGACTGATAATCACATAATTTTTCTACAAATCAAAATAAGTCTTTCAGAATGGTGACATAAGGCAAGGAAGAAATTTGCATTAAAGTATTAAAATTAACTTCTGATTTCAACATTTTTTATAGAAAGCTGAGAAGGGCTAAAGATCACAGAGCACTAGAATAAAACCAAAACAACACAGCCCACAAAACAAAATTCAAATCCTAGACACCACCTAAGAGATGAGCTGAAGTAAAGGAATAAATTCAAAATCTTAGACACCATAACTGGCCTGAAAGCTACATGGGACTTCACCTGACTAGTCAAGAATTCCCATTCAGTCTTGTTCTAGTTTCCCTAATTCTCTTGCAAATATTTTCTAGCTCTATTTTGCTCAGATATATTGTTAACTTCTTGAGAATTAACCATGATTAAGTTTGTGAGGCACCCAAATCTTTAAATACTGGATAAATAATGCACGATAAGCTCCAAAGACAATTCATCAAATAGGAAGATAAAACAGACAACTACTGATTAAGTAGTTTTAGCAAATTGCTCATTCTAGTACAAAGCAGTTTTGTAAATACGATACCATCTCCTCCATGTGTTGTGCCTTTAAACAGCGCTTCATAAAAGATTAAAAACATGAGGAACTTAATTAAAAATTAAGAACAAAATATGTTACACAATTACATTGAATTTGCACGTCTTTTTCATTAGAAAATGCAGATTAAGAGTCAACTGAGAAAATTAAAGCAAGGAAGCTGTAAGATGAACAGGTAATTAACTGCATCTTAGCAACTGCCTAATATGGAACTGCCACTCTCATCCACATGGTATGAAGCCTCACTTTTAGTAACCCTTTCATATTGTGTTTTTATCTCTACTTACTTACTTTCTCTTCATATTTACTTTCTTTCTACAAAAGACATTATCTAAAGGACCTCAGATAAGAACGTAAGTAAGCTTCCTGCATTCAATGTAAGTATCTGTGATAAGAGAAGATATTTGTATTGAAATTACTGTAGATAACATCAGGATGTAACATTCATCCAGTGACACACTACAGGTATGTGCTTAGTGAACAATATATACAAAACAGGTAATTCCAACAGAAACATTAAAAGATGATTACAAGCTCTTTTTATGAATGCAGTGACAAAATCTGTGCAGGTATAGATTTTACAGATTCAAAGTATCAGCTTAGTGTTCAAAAACTGCGATCATACAACTATTCTTATTCAGTATATCAATGGTTTTTAGTAACAAATTTCTATTGGAATTGTAACTATAGTGACATAGTGCAAAACTGTGAACATCTAAACATGCTCTTGAAAACCTTTATGCAGAGATCAGCTGAAAATCTGATTTTAAACTGTATTTAATGCTTCTTATTGCAGAAAATTCTTCCTTTGACAATCTGACAACTATTCAGCTGTGGCTGTCCTCAAAACATAAAGAGTTCAAGTCATATTCATGACTTGTTCACAGCTTAAAGTAACTGCGTGAAGATTTCAATTAGAAGTATTTTTTAAATGAAAAGACAGTACTAGCTTATTTATTTATTTTCTTTCTATTCTGGATTTCTGAAAAGTGAGATAAAAGCATGGTAAATATCAGAATATGGGTGGTGAAGGCTTCAGTACTTACAAATGAATACAAGGGAAAATACAGTGACATACAGCAGCTTTAACTAAATTAGTAAGAATAAAATACATTTTAACAACTTTTTTAAAAAAACTATAGCTCACTACAAACTTTGATGCTTGGCCATAACCCTAATGGATTGCAAGGAGATAAAAGGAAGAGACCAAACCTCCACCTGTACTCTAATTTCATTCATCCCTAATTAAATTTAATATTAGCAGTTAATAGACACAGTTATATATCCAATTAAAAGTTATAGATCCATATATTTGAGCAACATTTCATTTAAGTAGTCAAATAGAAAAATCTCCAATTGTAGTAGCATTACAGTGTAAATCCCTAAAGCAACTGGTAAATTATCCCTTCTAAAGGTTGGCACTACTTTCAGCTTACTTTCCCGATGTAAAGCTTAAAGTAATTTCATTTTGAAGTAAAGAAAATAACATAATAGACATTACTTACTCTGCCAATCCTAGTATTGTTTCTCTCTTGTACTGTGCATCTGCTGTAAATCTCTGCACATCCACTCCTTTGCCAAGTCCTTGCAGAGTCTGAGCTTGAGTGAAATCCAGTAGTCGCTCATTGTAGTAATGCAGCTGATTTATCAAAGTGGAGATTTCTTCAGGCCAGTCTGCACATCCGTACTGAGTAACGTGCGTTGTGACCATCTGAATCAGCTCCTTTGGATCAGCCTGTGAAAATAATTGACAACAAACTAATGTATTCTGAAAAAAAAAGTTATCAATATATAAATAAATTTGCTTATGTTTCTGGGAAGTTTTAAGTAAAATAGAACTTCAAATTTTCTGTAAGGGCTACTTGGTATGACATTATAATTTATCCTTGGGGAATGCTTTAGAACATTCCATATTATACAAAAATTAAAAAAAAAAACGTCATGGAATTAATAGTAGCAGGTACTTCACTAAGACTGAATTTATTTGGTTTTAAACCCCTCATTTTTACTTACATTGAACTCAGCAATCAACTGGTAAAACACTTCAACAAATCAAAGACAAGTTACAGAATTTCTGATACACTTCTATTATACAGAACTGAAGAAAGGAATAGCTTAGGAATAGACATTTTAAGTGCTGAGCACTGATACTTTCAAAGAAAAAGTGTTGCAGAATCTACAAGTTACTCACAAACAAGTTACTACACCCTGAAACCTTCAAAGAATTAAATAGTGCTCACCTATGGACTAGGACAAACTTTGTTTTCAAAATACCTTAATCACAAACAAAACTTACTCTTCTGTGTTTGAAATTACACATCAAGTGCATATTTTATAAACAACTAACTTCTATAGTCAAAAACCCTCACAGCTTAGAACACAAAGCAAATTGAGTCTACTTGTTTGAAATTAAAAAGGACTGCATGCATGTTCCAAATTATGTCAAGATTTAGACAGTGCCTATATTTAGTAACTTCCCCTTGATAGAGCGGTGTGCAATATGTAAGCACTCATCTCACTTAATACCTAGATTTCTCTCTTCCATGAAAATTCCATGAAAAATGAGGCCAGGGGAAGCTCAACACCAAAAGGAAGCACTTGGACATGTGGGGGGCACCCACTGAGGAAGGAGCATCTCCAGAGGAGTCACCAAAAATACCTGGGGATGCCGATGTAGTTTAAATACTTTCTAAAAGAAACAGTTGGTTGAACTGTTGTGATCTCAAAAATGTTGAGTGCACCAGACCAATATACTCTGTGTTTTTTATTACAGAATGATTCTGATAAATTAGAAGCTAAACTCAGGAACATTAATGAGAGTGCACAGCAAGGTAAAACATGCATCGAAAGTTTAAACCCTAAGGCATGCTTGAATTTTTCCATGACTTGCTGGTCATTCTAAATTGATTTTTTTTTCTTTCCAGGTCTTGGTTGGCAGGCTGCTTATCAAGTCACATTAAATGCTACAGGGCATTCTTCTTCCTCTTCACATGATACACTTCTAAAGCCCTCCAAACATTGCAAACTCATTGGTTTTATAAACAACATCAGCAGCTCCTTCAAGGTTGCTTAGAAGATTGGTAATAGAATATTAAAACGTCCAAAAAGGGACAAGCAAGCAGAGCAGTGTCTCTACTACACAATCATATCAGCTGGAAACCCACACACTGCTTATGTACCCTGGTATCTCATTCTATGTGATACATGAGAAAACAAAGCACAGAAACAGGGTACGTCAGAGTAAAATGAGAATATACATTTAACATAATTGCTTAATACTTCAAGTCCATTGAGAAAGGCAGGTCCCTCTGACAGTCTAGGTGAGTAATTTTGCACTCCTTTGCTAGGTTTCCCCTCTCTCCATTGAGTCCTCATTTGTTGCATCTTCGTAAAATCATGTGTGCAATCTTCCATGCTGCCTCTTTGTTCAAAGGAAAACTCTATTTGGAAATAATGCCTTAGGGTCTACTGGTCTTATTAACAACAGATTTACAATAACAGAATAATGCACTGTATGAATATCCATGTATGTATATCCATAAAAAAGTCTTCAATACAGAAGATAAAGTTATACATTCAGATTAAGAAAACACAAGTGGAGTTTCTTTCTATTGCAAGCCATTGCCAAGGATTGTCTCAAACTCTTCACTACCAAAGAATCTTTTAATCAAGTATCATCCTCTTTTATCTCTTACAAAACCTGTGCTCCAAACTATCATAACATAACATGAATCCAAAATTAACTTTGAGAAATCCCCCAGTCTGTTCCACGCAAGAACATTCTTGCTATCTGCTAACTCATTTTAGACCTACTAGGGTTTTTTAATGTATAAAAAACACTTTCCCAAGTTGCAGTTGCTTACAAAACTCATTTATTAGAATAACACGTTTTCATTCTCAGATTTGTCTTCCCTCTATACATCATGTTTTCTTAATTTATTAGGCACTCAAGTTCAGTGAAAAAAAGGAAAAACAGGAAGCTGAAGTGTTTGGTATCAAGCTGCACAGAACTTAAAATTATGAAATACAAGTATTCATTCTTTAACATCATCACATTTTTAATAATACATGTTTTTAAAAAATAAGCACAACTATTTCTACATCCAGTAGATAACCAGTTCAATTAGGCATGATGTTTATTCTAGCAAGCACTTAACACAGAAAGATCATGATAGCTGTATTGCCAGTTTTAGAAAGTCTTAAGTTTTTAATTGAAAAGACCATAGCAAAAACTAGGAGATAGCAGCACATGAGCAAGGGAGATCAGGGAGCAACATTCTGCTGCAGACACAGTTTACTTTGCTCATTATCCTGCCTATAGCTGTTGCCCATCGCCAGTGCAGCTAAGGGAACCAAACCATACTTCTAGAAAGCATTTTTATTACAGGAAGAGGAGAGCTCTCTCTAATTCTTGTAGTAACTACCACAATCCCTGTAGCAAGAGATTCAATGTGCTAAAAATTTGATGGAGGGGAAAGCAAGAAAAAAAGGATGAAGTGAAGCACACATAGGCCATACTTTTCCTTATATACTGAAGCAAGAAAAAAAGATTTACAGGAACAAAATAATTCACTAAAGAAGTAAAATCCTGACTGGGCCTGCTCATTCAAGAAGTAAACACCAACTCTCCACAAGACAGCTTTTCTTTAATTAAATTAATGACACTTGTCTTCAGCTGAGACTGTTGCCATGCTGTGAGTCAAGAGTACATTAACTTAGATACTGCACCATATGAATGTGGGGCAGCCAACCTTTCACATCACAGCTCTCTCACATCTGATCTGCTCAAAGCAAAAGATCAAGTGCATAGCCAAGATAGAAGACATCTCAGAAATAAAATCTGCACTGCCACATCACTCAAGTGCAAGCATAGTTCAATGTTCTTTGTCCTTCCACTGCTGCAGCTACATACATTATTGGGTGACAACACACATTTGCTCAGAATCAGCTTTTACCACCATTTTCTTAATGGACACAGAAAGCAGCAGATCTCTTCAATCACCAGCAAAACCACACCAGAACAACATATAAGAATACCTACTCCAATACCTTTCATAAGCTAAAAGATACATCAGAATAAAATTGTACAAACTTGTTAAAAATGAAGTAGAGAGGAGCTGAGCAATAAATTCTCTATTATTAAGCATATAGATCTTACACATTCATATATTCAAACAATATTCTGTTTCAGATTTATAATCATCTATCAGAAATTTTTGTAACATAGTCTAATGCCTCAGGTATATGAAGTGAAATGATTTTCAAGCCTGACCAGACTCTTTAAAATGCTTCTCAGCACAACACATGATCACGTGGGTGATGCAAACAAGCAATTTCCTACTGTACTAAAAAAATGTATATCCAGATTATCCAGATCCAAGATTGCAGCTTTGGACTTCAATTCCCTAGCCTCCCTTCCCATCTTCATGACAAATTTCATTCAGATTTCTCTTTTTTCCAAGAACTGAATGTCTGATGATTTCATTCCAAATGAGTGACTGGATCACTGCACTGCTGCAGGAGTAAGAAAATAAGGCAAGAGGCTGCTGTTCAGTAATGAAACATAAAAGGGATTGGAAAAGTTATCCGGGAAATTATTTCTACAGTTACATTAAATAACCTGTGTTTGAAGAGTTGAACAAATTGCTTTAGTGCTCTGTTTTCACAGAATGGTTTGGGGGTTGAAAGAGATCTCAAAGATCATTCAGTTCCGACCCCGCTGTCATGGGCAGGGACACCTTCCACTAGACCAAGGTGCTCAAAGCCACATCCACCTTGGCCTTGAACACTTTCAGGAATGGGGCATCCACAGCTTTTCTGGGTAACCTGTGCCAGCATTTCACCACCTCAGAGGGAAGAATTTCTTCCTAACATCTTAGCTAAACCTACACTCTATCAGTATTTGCCCTTGAGAAAAGTCTCTCTCCAGCTCTCTTGTAGCCCCTTTAGGTACCAGAAGGTGCTGTAAGGTCTCCCCAGAGCCTTCTCTTCTTCAGGCTACACAACCTCAATTCTCTCAGCCTCTCCTTCTAGGAGAGATGATCAACTTTGTGGCCTCCTCTGGACCCCCTCCAACAGGTCTATGTCCTTTTTTTAGGTTATGGACCTCAGAGCTGATTGCATTGCTACAGATGGGGTCTCACCACAGCAGAAGGGCCGAATCACCTCCTCCCTTGACCTGCTGCCCATGCTGCTTTGGATGCAGCCCAGCATACACCTGGCTTTAAGGGCTGCAATCTCACATTGCCAGCTCACGTTGAGTTTCTCCTCATAGAAAGACTTCTTTGCTTTGATTTCCACCAGCTATTGCAACAAGAGTGAGGAATAATTTGTCCCAAGAGAAGATGCATTCACAATTTTTTCTTTTACCTCGTGTTCTTTTACTGACTCTCTCTTATTGACTAAGACATAGATAAGTCAGGTTTATTTAGAAAAACCTCATCATTTCACCTGACAGCTGTTCCAGTGGAAATAATACATGATATATAAAAGGTTAAAGTGTGAACTGAAAGAACAGCTCTGAAAATAGAAAATTACTACACGGTTTTGAGTGAAGTGCCTAGTAAATTCATATTATATAATTCATTTCCCATTTGCAGTCAGCATTACTCTCAGTAAATAATGATATACTTTAGATAATTATCATAAACCTTCTGTCTATCCCCATTTTCTCTAAAACAAAAAAAAAAAAAAATGCCTTTTGAATAAATTATGTTATTATCCATTCTTTTAGAATGTCTTTAATCTTTACCTATATGGCAGCAGGTGCAGTCATATACAGACTCTCGGACAAGCATACACTCCTACTGTAAAACTTCATTGCAATATGATACAATTTTAGTTCAAGTGCAATAGTTTATCCTTTTAACTTGTACAGTTACTTGACTGGATGTGTGGAAATATTTCTGTATTTTACTAATTTAAAGAAAAAACTGAAAACTAAATATTCCATGAGCTACAAAACGTTTAATTTCCTCTTCCCTGACAGCTATTAAAATGCTAGAGATCAGATATTTTTCATCCTAATCCAGGAGTACTGCTAGCACTTCTCATTAAAAGCATAGATTCCTCAGGGACCACCTTCTCTTGCTGTGATGTACATTTTCATGAATAGCTTCCTCAGCTGGAGAGGCCAACCTAGCATTTAGCCTTAATTCTCCAAGATGAAAAAACAAACAAATACAACCCAATAAACCAGAAAATCCCACCACCAAACCAGTCAAACTACTAAAAAACAAAGAGATGGAGAAGCCTACTCTCTCACAATGGAAATTCAGCATTGCCTAAAAAGTAACATATATCGCTAACTCAGATGAATAAAACTTTTTTAAAACGTCTTTTCTTCTAAGATGATGAGCAAATTTTAATCATGCTGCTTGCAAAGTTCATGATACTCACTGACTGGAGAAACCAGTTACAGAAGCTTGGAAAACAAATGTAAAAGAGAATATAAAGTCACTTGACTAGAGTAAGACTGCTTCAAAGAACTGCTGGTCACCTTTGTACTGTTTCCCAGAGAGAAACTAAACATTTTGCGAGAAGAAAAGAATTAGCACGTATCCCAGCTACCTCCCTCACACAAAAAGCCACAAATACGTCTCTAGAGGAACACCAGCAAGCCAAACCTCAACTCTCTGCTGAAATACAAGGCTGGTTTAAAGATCCTCTTTTCTAAAAGAACATTTCTAAACAGCTGGCTAAAGAACAACACTCACTCTGCTTTCAGAAGTAGGATATAACAGAATAGCTTATATAACCCTTGAGAGACAGAAATAAGGAACACTGCAAGCATTTCTTTTCAAAAGCACACTTTATCTTGAAGAAATAAAATGGGGTGGGAGGCAATACCAAACAGCTATTTAACAACAGATCTTTTCTGAATCACCTAAATAGTATTTGGTCCCAACTAAGAATGCCAATATTTTGTCATGCTGTGTGCTTAACAAAGAAAGATGAGGATCTGTGAAACACCATCTTACGTATAGCAAACACACCTCAACTAAAGAAATATAGTTACCACAATCTGGCTGCACTGTTTGTAATTGCTGGATTAGTATTTCAGGGATCACACCAGAACATATTCAAAACCAAGCACAATGGCTGCTAGTTCAGGAGAGCTTACTTGAGCTTGAAGCCTTTGGACATGGCACTGTTTAGAGTTCTCCATTTCTGATAGCTTAGCTACTGATTCATTTAAAAAATACATGATTATGTATTGAGACATCACTGAGCAATAAGCAAATCAATGAGGAAACTTCACAAAATGTGACGTGCTAAAGAGTAAATTGAAAGTGCTGACAAGTGCCTGGAAAGTGTCTTATAAAGAATGGTAAAGCTCATACCAAAAAGTTCTGAAAAGTCACTCAAAGTCAGGAAGACAACTGGAGAAGTGGTAGGATCACTTAGTGAAAAGGTGTGGAAGGAGCACTCCTGGGTAAGTCCGTAACAGTGGAAATCATGAGATCTTTGTGGGAGCCCTCACCACTGAAAGTGGGGGGGAGGGAGCTCTCAGAAGAGCGAGATGAGTTAGAAGAATCTGCCAAGCGTCAGCTGTGCATTTGCCCACCACCATGACCAGATGGCAATTCATCCTTCAGGTCTCAAGGAACACAAATGTGAAATTACGTTAAATGGCAGGTGAAGGTGCATCAACAAATGTTATAAAAAATAATGTGCCAGGCTGCAAGTACCATCTGAAAAAACAGGATGTAGAAAGAATACTCATAGGGATGACAGAGCAGCAAGTCAAGTATCCACCCCTGGTAAGATGGTAAATATATATAAAAAGTTATAAAACCACTGAGCATTAAGAGATTAGTGGTAAAGAATCAGCATGGCCTCTGTAAAGGAAAATTCATTTTGCTGGAGAGCTATGAGGGTATCAAAGAGCACATGGACAAAGGGAATCCTGTGACAAAATACACACAGATCTTTCAAAATCCTTTCACAAGTTTCCCTACCAAAGTCCATTCAGGAAACTTAAGTTGCCTATGATTTGGAAGAACAGTCCTTTCATTAACTGAAATCCAGTGAAAGGAGAAGTAAAAGCTTAAAGATCATGTTTCAGATAGGAGAGAGCCAGCGTCAAGTCCTCAAGGTGAAGGGTTTGAGATCACTTTTGTTCAGAATCCCTTACTGATGACTTGGAGATGACTAATAAATCATCAATAAATCCTAATGTTTTCTGTTGATACTAGGCTCTTTGAATTATTCAAATGTCATGATGGATGTCACACTACATATGAAGACTACGCTGTTTGGCCTTTTTCCTTTTTTTTTTTTTTTTTTATTTTAATGTTAAAGAAAACTCCTCCCAAGGTCAATTCAGTTTTTTGTCTGCCAGTCAGTATCTCATTCATGATGCCTTCTGCCCCTGCCTTCCTTTTCCCTGATTCTCCTCTATGTCACAGACTCCACACACATGAAGGAAGATCAATGGGAGAGAGAATAGTCCAACACAGATTTAGGGAGTTATACACTTGTTTCTCTCAATTTTGCTTTTGGAACCACCAGGTGTGCACTGGACATGGAAACAGAAGCATACACCAAATGAAATAAATGGAATTGATTCCCCCTCCAAGTATTAATGAGTAATAGTACCTGAACATGTATAAGCAAGCAATGTGGTATATGAAAGAGTAAGCAGTATTAGGCATAAACAGAATCATGAAAAGGAAGTGGAGCAACCTAAAGACCAGCAAAGGAACTTGATGCAGAACATACAACAGAAATTTCAAACAGTGAAGCAACAGGGAGAAACTATGCTGCCAAAGCACCATTAACCAAATGAAAAGAGGGGCCAAAGAGGAGACAAAGGCCTGAATCAGGACTTAAAATAGTAACAAAAGTGAAGGAGGTCAAGTTTTAAGTCCATCATAGGGCAACAATAAAGTGCACTACCATTTCACCATCTACAACAGACTTAGTGCTACCCATTGCATTTATGGACAAAAATATGAATGTCTAAACAGAACGAAACAAGTCTGCTTGACATAGTCTGACAGTTTTGCAAGTTGGTGTTAATAAACTCCAATAAAACATCACGTACATAAACCAAATTTGAAACTAAAAATGTATATATTATTTCTAGTAGGTTAAGCCCATAATTTAGGAATGTGACAGGACAATATCATTAAACACAAAACAACATGCAACCATTTAATGAGCATTTCACTTCCAACAAGAGATTAACTCATTTATAGACTTAACTTATAGATGTGCTACAGTGTAATCAGGTTAAAGATATTCGACATTATAAAACAGCATTAATACATCTGTTTACCCATCAGATCTGCTGCTCTCTCTCTTCCTGTATGCAGCCTTCTTATAGAATATTTATTTCCATTTCAAATTCTTTATTTTCAACATCCTTTATTCAGAATAGAATACATAGCATATGGATTATGGCTGGGAGCTTTGTTTCTCTGTATTAATATAACTGTATTGACAATTTAGATCAACCTTACACAAATAAGCAACAAAACTGTCTTGGGAGCCAGGTCAAGTCTGCAGAATGAAATCTCATAACACCAACACACTGAGTCCCAAATTCAAAGCACTTTTCCTTTGACCTAATTCTGCCTCAGAGAGGTTGATAGAGGCTTTCCAATCAGCAAGCAACAGAAAAGGGAAGCAGATAAAGTGCACAGAGCACAAGTTCACTGTATAAATATACCCTGTCACACAGTGGCTAAAAAGCCAGTTATATCAGGGTACTAAACTCTGTGGAACTGAACTTCCAGCTTCTTCACCAACTCCAGGTTGCAACTCAAGTATCAGTAAGTAGACAGTCTTTCAACATACTGCCAGTTGAAATGCACAAAAGAACAGGAATCAAATTCACTTTCTTCAATGAAAAGGAACATGTAAGGGAATAAAAGAAAAAACTAAGAATTTTCTGACAGCAACTTTCCTCATCTGCTATTAATTGCAAAATTCCCATCCCGCTCTAAAACTCAGCAGTATTTGTTAGAACTGTTGTTTGATGTCCCAAGAAAGGCTTTCCCCCCATCTGAGGTCTGTAAAATAATCCTCTCCAAAAACACAGAAACACCTCAGCAACAGATCAGCATGAGAACAGGAATATATTAATTAACCTTAGGCTAACTGAACTTTTTCACTCCTTTCTAGAATAAACAATTTATTCTGGGCAATTATCAGATCACCAGGATTGGACAAATGAGGAGATAAGCAGTTAATAACAAGAATTACCCAGCAACTTTCTTCATCAGCTATATAGCTTTTCTCCTCATTCATCAAGCCTAGGAATTAGTGAGCAGAGTGACAGTGGGGCAAGAGCCTGTGCAAGCATGGTTCAGCAGCAGCCAGAACACAAGAGTGTTATCAACACTGCTAGCCACAAGTGAAAAGTACAGCTGCAACGAAGAAAGTTAATCCCATCCCTACCTGGCCCAGGTACAGACCTAACCCAAAAATAAATACAGTTTCTCAAAGGGCAGTGAGTCTTCTCACAGCAGTACATTCCACAGACAGTTCATTTCTGGAAATTTTGTTCTCTTCTTCTTTCTGGCATTATTCTTACAGATCTTTATCTCTCGTTTTATTATTTGGGTGGAAAGCTCCTTTAACGTATTCCTCAGGATAAGAAAGTAATATAGCTCAGATGCCCTAAACTATGGCTGTTATGTTTATATTACTATAACAACTAAAACTCAAAATTCTCTTGGGCACAAAATTAAAGCAATACTTTATACCCAAATCCCTTTGTTTGTCCTTAAAGCAAAGTAATAACTTCATGAGAAACTGAAATTATCAAGCTGATTTCCTTTTGGACACCAACAGTACAACAAAGATAATGAGAATTTCTGGAAATTTATGATTCTGGTTTCACGTGCACATATTAGCTGTCAGTATTCCATGCCACAATTAAAACAAACAAAAAAAAAAAAAATCAAGCCTTCATGCCACAGACTCAATCATTCCTTCAATATATCTGTCCTAACTAACTAGCAAGTCTTAAAAGTCTGTCCAAGCTAATGGAAAAGAAACGTTCCCCCCACTCCTCATTATCCTTACAACATTACTTCTGTCATTTCCATTCTGACAACATTTCTTCATTATGCCAGAGGTACTCATGTACTGTTTTCAAACATTGTCATTTTAAAATTAGAAACACAGGAAGAGTAGATTTTTCTACACTTTTATGCAGTTTCTTATAAATTCAACTAGAGTTTTCCAACAGGATACTTTGATTAAATGGACTTGAGAAATCACACCTACTGTGACTCAGACGCTGTTACCAATATATGCTCTGTGATCTTGAGGATTCACTTTTAAGCATGTGGCTTAAATGCCAAATTTATATCTTCACTGACTATGTAAAGATTGAGAACAGAGGGAAAACAAGGATTGGTTATACACCTTTACCCATTAAAATGCACACAGTATCTTCTAAGAATAATGTATAGCTTGGAATTAAGTTAAAGGTCCTAACGGTACACTACTTTGGCTAACAGCCAGAATATAAAGGTGATGCAAGACACCAGGGACATGAGTTGGAAGATGATCTACTATGGAAAGACACCTACAACTGAATATAACATCTTCATAGAAGTTTGAGATCAATTTTTTTTTTCCTCCTACAGAACTCTTAGGAAACACAAAATGGAAACAATGGCTGGATCTATTCCCACGGATAGCAACTAGCATGGCATTGATGAAACCAACTTGCAACTGGAGCTATTCTTTATTACCAGCATATAAGATCTAAATTTAAACAAATGGCCCTTTTGAAGTATAAACCAAGCATTTATGTCTGTGGTTTGGGTGGGCGTTTTCTGCTTGTTTTCCTTTGTTTGTTTTGATTTGATTTTTTTTAAATTGACAAAGAAGTGTATTTATGTTGGTCAAAAGCATCTGTTTCTATTTCTTCTTTTCTAGTTCACTGACATTCCTTCACTTGATACCCTTGGAATTAGTAACAAAGAATGTATTTGCTCATGTCATTTTCTTCTTATTGGGCATCCATTCCTGGTTTTGTGCGTTTTTTTCTCATTTTCTTGTGCTGTTCCCTCAGAATCTTCTCATAGTTATTTTCAACAGTTACTGAGTAGCTTAAACAGAGAACATAATCTTTTTAGCAAGCAACTTAGAATCCACTGTTTATCACCGTCAGTATTTTGCCAAGATGGAATAAAAGATTTACTTAATGATCACATCAGTAAGAGATAAACTACATGGTACCACCGATAGGACTTTGTTTATTAAATGGCAATGGGAATACAAATAGTTCAATCTAAGATTTCTGTCCTCATTCTTACAACTGCCATTTTTCAAAGCCTTCACAGCTCTTCCTATAAAATAGGACTGTTTAAAAAAAGGTAAACTAAAAAAACCCACGAATCTTTTTTCATCACAGCTGCCTTACAGCAGATAGATCTATAAGCTCAAAGAAAGCTTTTTAACAAACATGAACTCCTCACAACCAACATATTTTGCAAGCCCCACGATTTCCAGTTGTGAGCTACGTTTTCCTTTAGCTTTTAAACAGAACGCAGTAAAATGCAAATCTTAGCAGGAACATGAAAGGCTTCCTAACTGAAGAATTGGGCAAATATCGAAACAGGCTTTACGCTATAAATCAGGAGTCATTCTGAACACAGAAAAAAGAATCTCATGTCACAGAGGTGATTAGTGGTCTTTCTTTTCAGAAAACTGGTGACCAGAAGTGTTCTTTTAACTGTAATTCAAAGCTAGGCTGAAAACCAAACAGTCCAGTGAGCCTCTGCACAGGAGAAAAGAACTGGTGTAACTTCAGAAAGGCTCTCTTGGAGCAGCAAAGGAGAGTTTTTACACCAGCATCTCAGAATGGCAATTTGTGCTTTACTAAAACTTTGTATATTACCACTTCAGTCTAATGTGGATTTTACCATGTAACTGCTTTATTCACAGGTGATGGATAAGGAGCAATGCTGAGCCATTTCAAATAGAGAAACTTGTCAAGGGAAATAAAAAAAACTCATCAGTGAATGAGGATGAATTTTCAAAACACTATATATGTAAACTGAAATACAAATCAACACATCTCAGGGAAAGCTATGGAAACTTTTTGAACAGCACTGCTCTTGTTGAAATGGACTCTTCACTTTTACTAGGAAGAACTATATTGCAACATATACAGTATTGCAAGATGACAGCATAAACTACACTCATTATTGCTCAGTGTTTATAAGCTACTCTGCAGACTGATAGTGCTATTACCTAAAAATGACACTTGATATTGTGCTTCAAAAACTCTTCCACAAATTGTGAAGTACTTGTCTGTCTACAGCACTGTAGAAGAATAATTATGCGTAACTTAGCAGGCTGCTCACAGCATAAGTCAGATCAGCTCCTTAACAGGCTTAACTCATGCACTGGCTTTTTAGAATAGCTTTTATGCTGCACATTAATGAATGTGGTTTTAAAAAGAAAGAGTACTAACCCTGTAGAGAGGGTGGCATTTGTCCTTGAAACATGGTGCCAAACAGGCATAGATCTGCAGGCTATAGTAATAACTTGCCAGCTGGAGAGACAATGCAGAATGTAATTGCTTTTCAAAGAATTTGTTGGCATCTACCACCTAGAAGAAAGAGAGCATTAATTTAGATGAAAGAATTAGCAAGCATCCAACATTAAGCATATAAACTTTCTAAAAAGCTACTTGCTGTGATGTAGAAATAGTTCTGTGTTTTTCTGGCACAGAAGTAAATCAGTAACCTCCACACACAAAGCTAATTCTACATTATGGTGTTTTTTTCCCTTGCACAAACACCTAACCAAAATGATTTTCCAGCTACAGTTTTGCTGCTTCTTTACCACAAATATTTGAGTGACATCAGGATTGTCCATCAGGTGGTCCAACTTCTATTTTAAGTAAGAAAATATATCTTTCCACCAGTGCCTTGCTCATTAGCCAGTTCAATGGCATTTGCTCAGTTTCCTTTAAATGTACCAGCCCAAACTCTAAGAATGTGTATTCAAGTACTTAATATTTTAAAAACCTAAGGAAATGAAATTTTATTATGGAATTTTGAGATGCTATGAATAGTTTTTCATTATCAACATACCTGTGGTAGTGCAAGTAGATAGGCAAGAGACAAGGCCGCATCATTTGGTAAAGCATCACTTGCCAGTTGTAGCAGAACTGCAACACACAGGGAATGGAAACAAAGCTTGGATTACTGACCCACCTAGCCTTGACAGCTAGCAAATGAAATGTTTTCAATGCAACTGTATTTTATTAGACAGTAGATTGAAGCACTATATACATAATTAAACACCTAGCAGCACAATCCAGAAACAGATAATATGTAATTAAACTGCGGCAGTTTTACCTTAACTTCTAGGCAAAGTATTTGATGCACTAACCAAACAAGAATTAGACCGTGGAGTAACAGATGCTAAACAAAGCCACCTGTACTGATTTACAACAAGTAAATCTCCCTTGAAAAATCAAGGCAGTAATGTGATGTTGGAAGAGTTCTAAGATATCAACCTCAGGAATGGTACAAAATGCCTTTTCTTCAAGTCTGAGCTTTAATTCATTCATCACTGAACACATTAAACTATATTAAAAACTTGTCTCAATTGAAAATAATTTTTTTCTAAAAAAATGCTGTGTCATAAGAAACACCAAAAACAAGTCCTGTCACATATTGTGAGTACTAAGCACTACAGCAGTTGGTATCAATGCATCAAAGAGTAAGTACTCTGACTATAAAAACATATACTTCTGGTAAAACTGACACAAAAATTATCTGCTTTCCCTACATTATAGATACCAAACATATGGGTTTTTTCATTTAAAAAATCCACTGTATTTTATAAATCATACAAATATGAGAATCAATATGCAGACACAAGGTAAGCACCCAAGCTTGTTTAATGAGTAACAGGACCTCTCCTTCAGTCAGTTGTCGTTGAAATCAAACATCACTGTGGTGGCTATGAAAGTTTCAACAAACAATTACAAATTAATGATCACTGTAAAAAACTTAATATTGGGAGTAAAGAACATAAATTACTATTTGCAGGGTCAACTTCAAAAATCTTATGAAACTTGTACCAGAAATTGCATGAGAAAATGTAAAAAATACTGGTTTATAGTAGTATTATTAGTATCAATATTATTCCAGTAGGTAGAAGCTATCTTCCAACTTTGTTTATTTCAAGGAAGTCTCAAACACCTGTGTTCCCACATTACGCAAACTACTCTGCAGGGCATGCTGGCAAGAAACCCAATTACTCTGCACACACAGCTCCCCAGGGAATTCTTTGTTCCACAGAATGATTTATAAAAGGCTTGAATGACCAATTGCAATTTTCAGATTATCATTAATTTGCCATCAGCCTGAACTGGATTTATATGCTGGCCCTCAGCCAGATACAAACCCTAAACTTCTATGTGGCAAGCCATCACAAAGGCTACCTACACAGCAATAGGTCACAGTTACTGCAAACAAGCCTGTCCAACAGCACCTTTGCTTTGTGTGTCAAAGAGCTTTTACTGTGCTTCAAAGAGCTTCTTGCTGCTGACAGATTGTTTCTGCTACACTCCAAATAACCTGTATACTGTCCAAGAAAAGATAGTGAGACTTGATAAATATCTAATATTAGAATCTTGATGAATTAGCTTGCAAAATCGGTAGTTCCTCCTCTGAACACAAGCAAAGTTATTTTATATATTCTCACAACCACCTCTAGTTAAACACAGACCCAAAAAACAGAGACAAAGCATTTCAGCTCTGCCCTCTTTTCCCTTTCTCTGGAAAATTAATGATTGCAAAGCCTCATGGATATACATAAAAAATTGCAGGTTCTCTTCCAGCTTAATATACCCAACATGACAAATGCCACACTAGCAAAAACTCATCTCCACCATTCAGACACCAGTAACGAAAAAGAACACAGCATCAACAGAGGGCCAGAAAACAATTATTATTTTATTCATACTCTTGCATGAAGCTCAACACTGGCATCACAGCTGAATGTACTTAAGAAGAATGACCTGACTCCACTGTCACACCTTCTCAGAGGAGAAAAAAAAAAAAAAGAAAACAAAAAAACACAACCTTGCACTGATTCAATAAATAAAAATTTTCTGTGTGCTTGTGTGTTCAAGATATGTGTTAATGTATTCACATTTAGATGACTACTTTACATACACACAGACGTGTATACAGAAAGGCTGTGTGGCATACAGCCCTACAGGAATCCTGTGACGTGTAACAGAGCCGAGTTCAAATCACAGGCTACAGACATTAGCAGGATGCCACTCTGTCCTCTCATACATACAAAAATCTACAGTAACTTAGTATCATTTCAGACTACTGCCAAATGTGAAATCTGTCAAAGGGATTAGACATTACAGGGTTGGCAAACCAGGGAGGGCAGGCAAAGTCGCAATGCTGCTGTCCCACAAGCAAGACTTTCTTAGGAAAACACTAAAGAATCTTGCTTTTATGAATAATTCTTATTTTCTATGCAGATTTTTATGCCACAAGCCTAACTAAACAGCAAAGTAAGAAGAAAGTGTTTTATTTGTGAAAATTGGAATTTTTCAATACCTAGCTTTCAACTCATATTGCATGTTTGGATTTTTTCCCTGCATAAAAACTGTAAAAGCTGCTTTGAGTCTTCAATTGTTCACTTAGCACATGAAAAAAATCTCACTAAACAAAGAAGTACATATTGCAGTTAAACAGCCATATATCCTCAAGCAAATACAAAATCATGGAAAAAAATTAAGCTATTAGTCGTTTTAAAACTCCTGAGGATAATAGGTATGAATGACTGTCTAGAGTTTATCGAGTTTAGTACCTAATCTATCTACTTGTCAGCAAAATAAACTGAAATCTGACAAGTTCATTAGATGCTAGTATAGCAGCTAACACCCCATATTAGCATTCAAGTTTCATATGGCAAAATCCCCCCAAAACTGTACAGTCAGCCTGAAAATAAACTGCAGAATAATAAATGGGGTTCATATCTGTCCGATTTTTTAAATTTTAGCACTATGCAACTAATAAGCACATTTTCAAGCTCCACAGTCCTGAAAATGTTAACTCATCATAAGGGCTTTCATGAGAATTAATAAAGTAAAGCTTTAAGAAAGGGGAAGAGGTGGGATCCAATGCCACTAATCCAGGGCTAAAAACAATGCGAACAGCAAAGTGCTAAATCCTTTATTTAGAGAAAGCTACCTTACACTTATGTTTAAGTACACTGTTTACTGTCTACCAAGAGGTGTCACACAGCAGGACTGCTGGGTACAGAATAAACACAGCTTTCCTGAGGAAAACACAGAACTCTGTTCCATAGCACAGTTGGAGGGACTTCTAAGTAAAATCCAGACTGACTACAGAAGTAGCATTAGAGAACAGAAGTATTAAAATGGTAAAAACATCAGGCTGCACACTTAAGAGGAAGAGCACAGAAGCTCAGAAACTGAAGTTAGAATCTAAAATTTCTTTTCTTCTTCAGGCAAAAGTCTCCAACACTGAAATTTCCATCTCAAAGGCAGCCACTGAACTGTAAAAAACCACTTCCAATTACTCCAGTTGGAGCAGGAAGTATTACCAAAGATCTGCCAATTAAATCATTTTCCTTATGAAAGCAATGAATATGTTCTAATCCTTGCCTCCCCCCTCCTTTAAGACACAGGAATCAAAAGCTAAAAGCTTATGGGCTTTCAGCATAAAACAGATGAGATCAGTAAGTACTGATTTAAAAGGATTTTTGCATTAATATGAAAGGAATGAAATACACATACATCCTCATTTATACAAAACTGTTGCTAACCTTTTCTAAATCACAGTATTGTTTTATTAGAACTATACAAGTTATTTGTAGAAATATCACATCTCAAACTACTGAATCAGATTTCACAGAACACTCTGAGTTGGAAGGGACCCACAAAGATCATCAAGTCCAACTCTTAAGTGAATGGCCCATAAAAAGATCAAGCCCATAACCTTAGTGTTATTAGCACCACGCTCCAACCCAACCAACCGAGCTTATCTCATAGTCATATAGTTTTAAGACAAATATGCCGGTTTTCACTAAACAGTTGAAATAAAAGTGTGGTTTATGAAGAAAATCTCACTTGAAAACTTTTCTCATATTGTGATTCAATATAATCATTTTTCATAGCAGCATTTACCAGAGTCAAATATAATACAGACATCTTCCTTCAAAAGACACTAACAGCGTCTAAATATTTAAACAGTTCATTTCTTAAACCAGCAGGAGACATCCAAAAGGAGAGATAAACGACAGGTGGTTTTGTGTGGTTTGTTTTTTTTTTAAATTGAAACTGTTTCAGTTAACAAATTATTAACTGTAACGTACAAAATGCAGACATTTCAGTAGAAAACAAAAAGTTGTGATGATTCCAGAAGCCACAGTTAAGCATTAATTAGCAAATAAAATACTATAATGAGCCTGCAATACTGAAAGCTGTGTACACATACACACAGGATCTGATCAAATGAATACACAGGAATACATACAAATAACTAACCCTGGGTTGCAAATTCTCATTTAAATGCACGTTCATGAGAATATTCAGGAAACCTTCATCAATTCCTCCCACAATGTTCATAACTTTTCCAGCCCCCAAATAATGCTTTCTGCTTATTTAAAGACAAATTTAGTATTTCTAATCTTTACTGAGCAACTCCCCTTAAAATACCAATTCTCTTGAAAACTCAGCAGCTACTTCTAGCAAGACCTCTTACCAATGAAAGATGTTGAAGCACATCACAATTTACAGAAAACACCCAGACAGCACTTCAGATTGTTGTGTGCAATTCTTCACACTTAAACCCATCCACAGATACTTCTGTCTTTACAGTATCTGGTAAACACAGGAGGGAATATACATATACCCTTACCTTCTGTAGTTGGAAGTAGGTCTTTTCCTTCACTCTTGGTTTCTGTCAGTTTCTCCGTTCTCAGCAACACCTCAGCAAAGCTTGCCAAAGAATTGTTCTGGTATGTGCCATAGCTGATTTCAGACTAGAAGTAAAAGAAAGTAACTAGCACGTGTGTGCTACACCCTCCATTTATATTTACATCAGGTGCATCAGATTCAATTCTCTACCTCAGTTCCTGTTTAATTCTGGATTTTTTTTATTTACTATAGCACAAAATTTTGAGTCACACAAATAACCAAAAATCCGTATTATTACTTCGTTATAAGATCTCAACAAAAAAATAACACTTCAGAGTTCTGTAATTGCAACTTACTTCTGCAACATATGGATCAGCAATTAGAGACTCATAAAACGGATGACAGCCTTGTTTTTCCACAGTAGCATTTTCTCCATGCCCATTTTTTAATACATCTCCAAATTCTTGACCCTGGGAAAAGTAAGTGTAGTTGATCCTAGCTGTAAAAAAGCTCATTAAAAAGTCTGTAACTCCTGATTAGAAAGGAAACAACTGTAAATGAAAATATCATTGAATTCAGTGGGGAGCAAGACAGGAGTCATCTTACACAAACCCATGCTGAAAGAAGTTCAGTATTCTTAAAAAAGGAAGAGAATCATGCTCAACAGCAGTACCAGAAAAACTAGTATCACAAGCATTATAGAAAACTCACTGAAATAGAGAAGGTAGAAATGAGAAGCTGAAAAGGAACAGCTTTGAATATAAGATGACAGTATTTAGAGTGGGCTTCATTGTGCTTTGTTCCCCAAAGTTCTGCTAAATTTCATCATAGCTTCTTACGCTATGCTAAGAAAACAGGAGAAAACCTATCAGAACACAAGGAAAGAAAACAGCTTTAGACACCTTTTTACACTGGGATTTGCTTGCAAGCAATCTCGTGATGTCTCAATTTCATTCACTCATTTGAGGTGTTCAGTTAACAGACATCTATAAAGGAGCCTACATTTTATACTAAGGTATCAGGAAACGCATAAACATCTGGAGACACATCAGCAATCCCTTACATGCAATGGTCGCAGGTAGGTTAATGATCTCTTCCACCACTGCCCATCACTGACAGCATGCAGCACGGCTTTGGTAGTCATTGTTGTGTTAGACAACACTTCCATGGTTTTTGATGTTGTCCAGTGCAACAGATCAGCGGACTGGCTAGAGGAGATGCTGGTTTCATCCTGTGAGTATACCCAATACACAATGGCAAGCATTACACTCCTGATATAATTAGGTCAATGACATAAAGCAAAATAAATTAAGACCAGGCACACTATATTAGAAACATATTTTAATGACCATTAATGTAAGCAGCAGCTGTCAAAAATAGACAAAAGACAAGCTGAAAGTGATTTAGGAGTTTCCATGTGAAGTGACACGATGAGCAGAAGATTTTGTCCCTTACTCAGTTGTAACTTCTTATTTCCAGAGACAGCAGCTGTTTTTAATTCCCAAATTTACAATGGCAACGTTCTACATAACTGTTGCATGCTTCCATTAAAATAATCACCTCTACAAATGTGGACATAAAGCATACTCAAAATAATCTTCAATAATTCAAGAAAGCTAATACTAGAGATAATCTTGTATTTGTAAAGTGGTATCATTAATTAAATCGAATTCCCAGCAGAGGAAATGGCAGAGATGTAAATATTCATCTCTAGACCAAATGAAAAAGTATCAAGCCTTAAAATTCTGCAGCTGGTACACAAAGTACAGAATACAGTTAACCTAAAAGAACCTGCAAGAACCCCAGTCTATTCTCGGTTGAAAACTGCTTCTGCAATACACGCACATACACCTTCACTTAGTCTCAGTAAACTCACACTAAAGTCCTTTCTTCAGAGTAGAAGACAACGTTCCACAAATGGGGCCTTCTATACCAGCTCTTCTTCACATAAAGCATTTAAATAATACACAGAGCATTCATGTTTGCTGATCTGTGCTATTCCCGTTCTCAAAGGTTTGTGTTAACTGCATGCTTTACAAACACTTGTACATTAGACGTAAATATATAATTAGCACACTAATGTAAACACACTGTATTCAGCAACAGAGAACATAAATAATTTCCTATATACAGCAAACTTCAATAGCTACATATCCAATGCATTTCCCTAACAACTCTTCTGTTTATTTCTCCATACACTGAAGTATACTGAAATAGCAAAATTCTACCTGTATAGCTGCATGGGAGGTATTAGTTTAAAATTTTCTAACTCAAGGCAAAATTTCAGACATCAGAGCCAAAGGATGCCAAGTTATACTCAAGAGAAATACATCCCATCATAGTCTGAGTGACAAAACATATCAGCCTCTATAAGGTAAAATGTCACATAGACAACCTTGGGTTTACTACCTTGTACTGAAGTGTGCAATACATCACTGCCTCAAGTGAAGTAGCAGGTCCATCTTAAGTCCTGTCCTTTCCTTCAGCATTTTTTTTTTCAATTTTTTTTCTGAAATTATACTATGCATTTCCCAGATGCACCATTAATGAACTGTCTGACTTGCTGAACTGGAAATTTCAGCTCTTGCTTCACCAAATGAACAGCAAATGCCAAGTATAACATATCAGAATTTTTAATGCTCTGAAAAATTAAAATCAACAGAAAATCCTAGGTCTAGTGGCTTTGGAGGTGTGGGGAGAATTTCTTTTTCATGTGGTTTTTAAATAAACCCTCTAAGTACTCAGAAAGCAAGGTTTTTGTAATTTATTTTAAATGTTCCATCCAGAATACCAATTTCTTTCTCTGCCTCCATTTTCAAGTAGATGCTGCAGGACACATAATTGATTCTTCATGGACGAAAAATAAACCAAAACAAAACAGAACCAGGGAAAAAAAGTCCCACCCAAGTACTCAATTGCATTTAAGCAAAACACTTTATTTTTTAAATAAACCTTCTTCAGTAGTGTGAAAACTAATGACCTAACTTGTATGCAGGTGTGAATGTTTCTATAGCCCTACTATCAGATAAACTCTATTGATTTTTTTCTAAAAAGAATTTCAACTCTCACAAGTAATTAAAGTCTCTTCTGCACAAATAGGAATTCTGTTTTCTGAAAAGCCATTCATTCCTCTGTGTATCTGGAACTTTTTTCTATCCTGAATCAATTTCTCATAAAAGAAATTATTTCTTAAATATTGCTAGGGATCTCATCTTAAGAAAGCAACTTTAATTGTCTCTTCAGGAGGAAATTATATTTTGGGTGTTTTGAGGGGTATTTGGGGGAAAGTACTTTCTTTTATTATTTCTTCCTCACATCCTTTATAAAATAAGCACTTTTGATTAAAAACAAAACAATAACAGCAACAACAGCTTATTAACTACAAGCTAAATTAGGAGCTTAAAATTTTGTAAGAATCTAAATTGCTGTAACAAAAGATAACCAACAAATTCTGAATTTTCAAATTACTCTAATATAAATCACATATTTATACGGATACACCTATGCTCGTACATACACATATGTAACTTCAAACAATCTAATGAAAGGACAGATAACAAAGGCAACTATTTTTTAGATAAGCCACTGAAGAGACTAATAAATTATAACACCTGCCTTTTTTGTCTTTAATAACAATTAGTCAAGGTACAAGGCTTAAAACATGCAAAAACCATACACTGCATATACCTTGTTCAATAAGTCATACACCAAGATAATGAAGGAAAGGAAATGAGATGGAACAGTCTGTTCATGAAACAGAACATCATGCATTAGCCTTCCTTTTTCCCTTTTTGGTATTTCCATTAGAAAACAGAAGTTTAAAATAGTCTCTTTTATGTAAGTATTCATGTATATTCTACATTTATGTTTTGTGACTTGAAGGGGTTTATTTTGGGGATTGCTGGATGTCCAGGCTCTTATCAGGGCTGTAACATCACTGGAACCATAAAAGTAATCTGGTGCTAAGCATACAAATGTATTTGATGCAGCTGCTGAAACACAGGCTTTGCTGACTGAGATATACAGCAATAATTAAGACATCTGCTTAACACTTCATCTGACAGAGGACTAGACATTTTGGGTCAGTAGCTAAAGGACAGGAGGATAAATAATCATGATTCTCTAATAATTTCTAACCAGCAGTGATAAAAATGTCTGACCTACCAATTTAATGTACACAAATATTTTAAAGGATCCTGTCTTTTCCCAGATCTAGTGCTTAGCAAAAATGCAAAACCAAAGATGCTGGTACTCTGTTAATGGGAAATTTTCTTTTCTTTAAAAAACTTTCAGGAAAATCATTTCTATAATTTGCACATAATCTCTTTTAGAAATTATGTCTGCTCTTCTATCAAGAGTTCATTTTCAAGGAAACTTGAAACTGTAAATTTCTCTTTTATTGATGTGCCACTTTGCAGTAATTATGCTTTCATATTCAGATATGTAAAAATAATTTATAACAGATGTAATGCATATTTTAAGTATTATGCAGATTTAACACTAAGAGCTCATTTACAAAGCAATTGATGGTTATTGTTTCTACTGCTTATACACAACATGGCATTTCATGACTAAGCATTATATTTTAATTCAATAATTTTAGCAATAATATTCTGAAACACTTTTTATGAATCAAGAGCTTAATTTTCTGAGATTTTTTTCCTGGAGAAGCATAAGATTACTTTGTTTAGGCATTTGCAGCACAGAGAGTAAAAATGGGTGAGGATTGGTGAAACTTAACATTGTGCTTAAAAATAAACTGGTATGTTGGAATCATTGTAGCTTCCAAAGGATAACTTCCTCAGTGGATCCCATGAGTTCAACCAACAGTGATACGCTGACACAAAGCTTGTGTAAATGCATTACCTCCTACAGAATAATTATGTGTGTCTTTATCACAGCATTTAGGAATTCCCTTCAGAGTAGGGCCACCACAAACTTGGAGAAAAGTTACATTGAAGACAACATGACAGCAATGTTAAATGACACATTTCTGTGCAATCTGTAGACCAGCTGCTACCATGATTTCTCCAAGTTTCTGGGGGAAGAAATTTGGAGGAAAACTTAATAAAAAATGAAATTAGTCTAAACATTTCTTGAGAAGAGTTCATCAAGAGAAGACTTATGGGAAACTATGACCAGCTGGTGATGCTGGTTGATAAAGAAATTATAGTAGAGACTAATGATTCAATACTAGACAAAGGTAAGAAGAGGTAGAAGAAGGTCACTATAGCTTTGAAAAGGAAAACTAATATCCTTACAGACAGATATTTTGAATACAAGAGAAAGAGATGCCCAAACACATGCATGCTAGAAAAAGCTTAGTTGAGTCAATACAAGGAAATTTACATTTAGAACACCAATTTGAAAAGGTATCAATAAGTGAGAAAGAACATTTGCCAAATCCTTGAGAAAAGGATGCTATAAGACAAGTGAAAATGAAAGGAGTAAAAGAAAAGGGGAAAAAAATCTTACAGTTTGGGGTTCTTTTCTTTGAAGAAAAATTCTGCGCAAGGCAATGAAGGTGAAGCATGAGCAATTAGCTGAAGTCTAACTATGGGGATTGCAGATATGGGATACAGTTAAGTCAGAGAAACTGAGTTATCGAATATATTCCTTTTTTAACATTTCAGATGTCTGTAACAAAGGAAGAGTTATACAGTGAATAGATTCTTGGCTATATTTCCTCCTGTGTCATTGCAAGAAATGAAAAAAGCTATAAATCCCTATTAAGTCAAGAGGAAGAGAACAAAAAGATAGAATTAGGAAATACACAGAACTCATTTCATAGTGTAATAGTCTGAAACACTTCATGCCAAGAAGCTGTAGTAAACTGAAAGAGAAATCCCCAATGTAGCAACACACAAATTTGCCAGGTCGATTGTCTACCTATTTCCAATTCTGAAGAGACAATCAACCACAACTAAGGTGGGTGGAAAAGGAAAGCTATATTGGAGAAATTCTTGAATGTAAATTCCCCAGCATAATGAAAATTGCTTCAAATATCCAAACTGAAATAGTAATTAAGTTAATTAGTGAGTTTCTTCAACTCTGATAAACCCTTGAATAGGTTTCTGAATCATTTATATGCATGTCTAATTGTTCCACCACAACACAGTCCTCCTGTCTATGGAAGCCAATGCATGACAGATGATCATAGATACTAAAATAATGTAAATATATGCATCCATGCCCATACCAATTTTAACAACACCTCTTTAATAACTTTCTGCTAAGAGAGATCCATCTATGGATTTCCAGAAAATACAAAGATTTGTGCCAGCAAAACAGACCTGTTCTTCATATTGATGATTCCAGCAGGGTAAGATGTTTGGCCCTCTTCCTCTGAATACCGTCTACACTACTTTACCTTCCTGCCATTTATTTTATATCTATGCAAATACATACATGTACATGCGTGTTTACATATGCAAATATGTATACAAGTATGTATATACACACATATATACATATAGGAAAACCACACACAAAATATATAATCCAAGGACACTGCCACTCAGATACCTTTCTCAAAAAGCCACACTATGCAACGTGAACTTTCTTTATTTCTCTTTCCTTCTCTGTTTCTCCCACCCTTTTTATCTCTCTCTTTTCCTGTATTTCTTTAAGGTTTTTGTCCCCTGCCCCCAGATCTGTTTATCATCTACTGAAAAATGTAATTAAACAGAAAACAGATAAAAGAATAAATTAAATATAGAACTTTCCAGTTCAAGGAGTGTGAAAAACACATTTCTTTTTTTCATAAATAGGTAATTATATATTTTTCAAAGAGAGAAAAGTATTTTCAATTGTACATGTTCAAACTTAAAATAAGACATAAAAAGTAGAACAAATAATAGAAGACTTCTTTCCTGTATTTCCTACAACACACTCAATGTTTCTTCTGATCTTACACATAAAAATAATTTCACATGCGATATATGAACATTATAAAATGGCAAAGAAGTCGTAAACTTCATGATGCACAGAACAAAGGGGAAAATCAGTTCCATTTAAAATATTTTTTAATTAAATATGTAGTTCAGGCTTATTTTCAAATATTTTGCTTTGTAATTGGGGCAGATTTAAATAAAAAATCAAATCAACATAAATGTATATGATTATGTAAGTTTTGTTGCAATTTCCTCTTCTCCTGCCTCTGGGTTTATAATTTTTTCTATGGTGCTAAGGTTGTGTAGGAAGACGCAAACGAAAATCTGAACAGATTAAGTATAAATTCATAATCAAAACCCTAAACTTAAAACAATTTGAGAACAGAAAGTAGTACATCTAATGTTGCCCATTTTATCTAGTAAACAGACAGATGTTGCTGAAAATTCAAATTCAGCCCTCCAACATAAAACAGAACAAAATCATTATTGCTTTTTAAATTCTCATTAAAACTTACCTCTGTATCCTTAGTCATCAGCAAAGAAGGTACTGAGACACTTGTATTCTCACCTCCTTCAGAAGGAAGAAACTGGTAATTCACAGCCTGATAAAGAATCTGAAAACATGAAATAAATATAATCTTTTACCAGTCATATAAGCAAACATAAGAATTGTGAGTGGTATCATAGGAAACCCAAGAAATTCTGATGTAAAACCTTCCATGATAGAAAAATAAGAATGCAGGAGAAGACATATAGCAGAACACACTATTTCTAGCATTCTAGACAAAATGACCTTCCCTTCTCCATGATTTTTGTGTAATACTTTTCAAGTAATCTAAGCATTTTTAATTTTTAATTATGCGCACCCTGCTGTACTATGTAGGCTAAAAAAATGATAGAAAACATCCCTTATCTGAACTGTGACTCTGAGGTTTTGGGAAGCTCCACAAAGACAAGTGTTACACAGGATAGCATCTTTGTGAGCAGGATTTCTGCAGGCTGTAGAACTGGTGAAAGTCAAAAGACACTTAGAGCTGTTTAATACCTCTGGTCAGTGTGACATGATAAAGATCTTTTGCATCTACCCATCTATCTACACACAAAGACAGTGTTTGGACAGGACATGTAGGACTTCAGACAACAGAGCTGAAAAGGTCCTTCTTAGTTTCTGGAGGAAATAATTGTAGAAGAAACTGATTAAATGTACTTTGACAGAAAACATTACTTGGCTTTGACTTCCTGGGGCAAACACCCAATTAATCATCACTGCGCTATTACTACAAAAGATATTGCACTAACAAAGAAACCTGAGCAACAAATTAGGTCTCCAGTTTTTTGAATGAAGAGGACAGAAAATCTGTTCCGTTTGAGCAGTGGGATGCAAGAAGGTGAGAACCAGTGGCTGAGCAGCTGCATTGCGTTACAACTAAGAGGACACAAAGCCTTTTAAAGCAACCAGGCAGCAATACAGAAGCTGTGAATTAACAGAAGGTCTAATAAATTTGGGTTTATACAGTGCGAAAACTTTGTCTGACTTCAAATTCTAATTCTAGGTAAAGGCACGCAATGGAGGGGGAAAAAGTTTTTATTTCAATATTGTACAGGTATCAATACTGAGAGGATCCCCCTCATGTTTAAGCTCAAAATTCTACCTCTCAAATTTCACTGTTTTCATAATGGAGAAAGTAAATAGCATGCAGAAGATAAACTGTATTTGAAATCTTTTGTAGAATTTTATTCTGATAGTACCCTGTCACTGAAATAGCACTGATCACTTTCACGTGTTGGCTGTATTTCTTATACACATTACTATTCAAGTGATTCTGGAAAGAAAAAGGCTACACACTTGCAGATGCCTTAATTAGCCTGCACATGTGCTGTAGCCACAGCTTCCCTCTCCCCCATTCCTAGATTGTGTCCAAAGATCTCTAAGATGTTTCTATGACACAATTATATATCTAAGAACACTGTCAACTCTTAGACAATTATAAATTCTTAAACAAGTCATAGTATGTAGGCCAACCACAATTACAGTGAACAGAAACGAAATGTTCTGACAAACTAAATTACCCCAGTACAGCAATAGCATGATCAGTTCAACACCTAAGACATGATTCTGTTAAGTCAGTCATTGCAGAGTTAATAAAGATGGCTCAAACATAAAGCCTATTATACTTGTTAAAACCATTACATCACTGAAATCAGTAAGAAAATAATGTCATTGTATATTGGGTAAAGATCGTAAAAATCGTAACATAAACATTTAATAGACATTTATGTGAGAATTTAATGAAGTTGCATTACTAGGTGTAAACACCTAGAAAAGTTTTCAATATTTCATTAACTGCATTTGCAAATAGAATGTTTAAATCAGGCAATCAATGAAGAAATTAAAAGTATTAAAGATAGACAATACAACTGCAGTTCTACTTTAGAAACCAACTCATCATACAAAACTGATTAAAAAGAGACCTCATTTGTTGAAATATAACAAAAAAAGCAGAAAAATAGAGCAGAATGAATATAAATATACTGGATCACAGAACTTAAGGGAAAAAACTTGAAAATGAGCAGAAGTTCCCTTTACTCTGGTAAGCACTGAACTTTCATGGAAGAAGTTGCAGAAACACGTACCTGGGTTTGCAATGAACTGCTCACTGCCAGCAATGTCTCTATGGCACTGGGGGGACAGTGGGTCAAAGCAAAGGCCATGAGCTCCTGACGCATTCCCAAATCCTGGTAGCCTTCTGACTGCCCAAGCTGACTGCATACTTCCCAGCTTTTAGAATAACCTATAAGGGAACACAAAAACATATTTCTTATCACAAATGACAGGAGGATGCGGCCAAATTCTTATTGGATGAGATAAAGGAGGGCATGTGGCACTCTTTTCAACACTTAACATCCCCTGAAAAAGGAACCATAAAGGCTCCATAAAACAGAGGTGTAACTCAATTTTAGACTGACCAAATGCATGAAAGACTCATTTTTATCATATTGTAGATATTAATATAATAGGCATCTGTAAGCCTACATCCTCTGCTTTACATATTACAATACTGAAAATCTTGCTAAAGTGGCAGTAAAAAAATCACTTGATATATTAAAAGAATCTCAATTCATCTTGGATTTTTCCCCCTCATTCTCAAGGCAGGAAAAAAGAGACAAACAAATCTCACCCTCTTTAGTCTCTTATGTATTTCATCTACCTCCACTCATACCCTCACACACACAAATTAAAGGTAGACTTCTAAAAGACCTGCTCTTTCCTGCTAGCTGTAATCACAGATTTTTACCAGTTTTGAAAGGGGCACAGTGCAGAAAGAACTGTGATTCCACGAAGCATACAGAAAAGCTCCCTAGTCATAGTTTGGTATATACTTATTCCATACAGTATTTGCTGTACATGTCTCTATTCCATGGAGATGTTACTTCACTTCTACAAACAAGATATAAATGCTATTTTAATTAAATGGTCCAATCTGAAGTGCTACACCTCAAAATGACCATCACCTCATGCAGCCCCTGTTTATTCACTTCACCTGTGGCCATGAGCTCCTGGCAATGCATACTAGCTGCTTTGTAGTCCTGGAAACTGAGAGCCTGTTCCACTAAAAGGATTAAAACTTGACCTTTTCTCTCAATCTGATCATCTCCTGTAAGAAAAATTCAAACATTTTATTAGTTATTAGAAATTAATGTTCAACTGCAGCTTACTATTTCATTTCTTAAGAATTACTATACACCACAACATGGAAAGCCCCACTTGAAACTGAAACAGAAATAAAATCATGTGCTTTGTCCTAAAAATAGTTATGTATTTTAAAAAATTCAAAATATTAAAGCTGGCTGGAAAAAACAAAAACGAACAACAAACAACCGCGTATTATGTCTAGGTTAAAAAAAAAGTTTTAAAAACTGTATGTATGTGATAGCCAAGACATAGACCAAAACTGACATTTAAGCTAAGTGATACAGAAATCAAAATCCTGACACTGAAAAAGGTCTATGAACTGTAATAGAAGAAAAAAAATGAATTTTTTGTTATCTTACAGTATACAAAGACCCAGTCTAAACTATCACTTCATGGCTCCAAATAAATCGTGAGATGCAGAAAATAGGCATTTAAAAATCCCTAAGCTCTTAATTTGAGTGAGTAGAATGGAAAACTAATTTTTTCACACCATACATGCATCTTGGTCACCAGACCTTCTGGACAATGCCTCTTCTGCCAGTTATGAGTCAAAAGTAATACTTCAGATTCTACTGAACTTTTCTGACTAAAGTCTCATCAAGAATCTTTGTAGAAAAATGTCCTGACCTCAATTCTCAATTTTAATACATCAGCATTCACAGAGGAAAATCTAATCACACAGCTCATCTCCTTTTCAAAGCCAGTTATAGTCAATACAAATTCAATACAAATAACATTTATACCTGTCACTCTTTACTAGTCATCTATTTTTTTAAAGCTTTTTCCAATTTAGAGTGAACACAAGAGAATGAAATTTATTTACTTTACTAGCACTAGTTTGTCCAGTCTTGTGCTCAAAATTCTATGTATGTCCATGCACAGTATAAGGTGACAAAGCATACACAGGAAAAATAATCTTACACTATTCATTTTAATCTAGGAAAGAATTTTTAGAATAAAAATGAGTGTATTTTTTTTTATGCAAGCTTCTTGCTCATGTTTCTCCTCTATTATTAAAAGTGATTTTATGCAGTCAATGCTGTTAGTCATTTGAAAAGGGCACTGGTTTATGAAACTGTATTACTACAACTTGTGAAATGCAAATATTTCAGAAGGTTAAACAGATCCAGTTTCAAAAACCATTTAAAGAGTGCGTGTTCTTAAATTGCATAGCTGTTATTTTTAACTCCACTTTGCAGATCCGTCACCACAGACAAAGCATATTTCTTTCTAAAGCCTTCTCAAAACAAAAGCTGCAGCACTTGCACTAGAATGACATTCAGGCGAGTGAAGTTACCCTAATTACTGAACTCAATCAACACTCCCCTAATCCCAGCACGTCACGACTAATTCAGCTGGGAGAACAGGTTGCCTTCCCATCATTTTATCTTTTGGCCTCCTGCTCGATATACTGCCAGCACACAGTGTTGTAAATTAATCACATTTAAGGCTCTTCTGTTGCAAAATTTTGCCCTCTGGAACCTGGGAACCTCTCATTCGGGCAAAAGCAATTACAGATGACAGAGGTGCTTCTATCTAAGACCAGCTAAATGTGAACTGTCATTTCTATAAGCGAGAGTCACATACTTGCCACTCACCTTCTGATGCCCACTTTACCCTGACAGCTTAACTTCCTGCTGAGAGATCCGAGTAGCAGACAAAAGACAATAATCAAACTACTGCCACCGAGATTTCAGCTAGACAAAATAATCACTGCTATTTATTCCCACTTCAAAATCGGTGGGATTGGAGGAAAGGGAGGTAGAACACTTGGACCAAGGTTTTTCTAAACTGTGCTCGAGCAGTTGTGTGCTGTCAAATCCCCAAACCCCAATGTTTCAGACAAGTAATTTTTATGTAGTAGGATGCATCACCTCATGTTTTGCAAAAGCACAAGCATAAAATACAAGGATCGTTTTCCTTCCAGTCCATGGCTATACTTGCTCATCTTATCTCCACTGTTTACTCATTTACACTTCCACTGCCTTGACACACACTGTTACGGCATAGAACAACCACCAGCCCCAGTGTTAGTGGTGAATCCCCTGTAATGCACAGCCTGAGCCCTTCTTCGCACAGCTTTCATTAACAGTGCAGTGACTTGTAGTGCCACCTGCTGCAATTTAGTCATTGCCTTCTATTCAAACATGAAAAAATTCACTTCTTCAGCTTTATGACACCTCATTTGATAGTATTTTAATTAGTGAAGTCTTATAAAAGTGAAAGTTTTGAATTCTAAATTGTTCCTCTTGTCATTTTCACAGATAGCCAAAATTTAAAACCAAGATAGGAATGACAAAAACCCTTTAAATTGTGACCTGATTCTATTACACAATAATTCAGCATCAAGTCTTAATGTTAATGTCTGACATACAGACTCAAATCAAATTTAGAAACTGGAAAGGAGAGAATGGGAGGCTATGTGTGTGCACACGCCTGAGAAAATGCGGGAGTTTCCATCCCAGGAGGTATTTAAAAGACAAGTAGAAGCAGCACCAAGGACACGGTTCAGTGTGGACTGGCCAGTACCAGGCTAGACTCGGTGATCTTAAAGTTTTTCTATAAACTAAGTGATTCTAAAATTCTAGTATAAAGGATGAGAGGAAAAATATGGATGGTCAGAAATAACAGAAAATATGCTTTTCTTGTGAAATAAAGGATGTTCAAATACTTTTTAAAAGCTTGGATCCAATTTGGGTGATATAAAAAAAAAAACAGCTTATTGAAACACCTTGGATAAGATGCATGCTACTTGTGAGTAGCTAACATTATCTTGAATGAAATCATACTATACGAACTTAAAAGTCAAATGATAACATTGTACATGCACTTCAGAAAGCCAGTGTCACCTACATTTAGGAGATCAGAAACCAACTATATAGGTAATTCCACATGCCAAAAACTCGTTGTTAAGAAAGGTGAATTTAAAAAACAAGCTTTGACTTAGGAATCTGAGCAAAATTTAAAGTTAGTAGACTTAGCTTATGGATATCAAAATTTAATAAATTGCCACAGAAAGTTGAGAGAAAAAGAGAATAATTAAAACATTTTTAGAGAGCCTGACAAAAGAAAAACACAAACACTCATCAGATCTTTTAGACATACAGTAAAAGCAGAGATGCTCTTAATCTCTGACAAGCATTTTTTCTACTCTCTTTTGCACACATCTACTCAAATAATTGCATAAAGTGAATTTTTCACACCCTGTCTTAACAAAGTCTGTGGATTAAGTGAGGATCACGAGACACAGAACAGCTCCAGCTTCCCGAGCAGGTGCAGATTTTCTGGCTGTCATGCTGAGCACATTCTCCCTCATTCACTTTACCCATCTGTGAAATTAAGATAACACTTGTGGTGCTTACTTTACAGAGGCAGTGACAGGAGGCTTAAGTAGAGTTTACTGTCATTAATCAAATAGTTTAAAGTAATTAAGAAACTACCTGATATATCATTACCTAAGCAATATTTAAACTTTGTTAAGTATGAATATAAATTCTATTACTCACTTTCAGCGCTGCTCTCTAAACAACCTGTATTCAGCAAACAGAGCTCATGAAGCTCCTTAAGGATAACTATGTGCACTCTACCCTTGCATCCACAACAAATGCCTTCTTTTAAAATGGAAATTAAAATATATATGCTCATAGAATTTTATAGGCTATATATTATACATAGTAAAGCACAGCATAGACTATATGTTCTATATAAACACATATGTATAAAATTTATATGGGCATGGATAGATGTAGCAAGCAGGTCTTTCCCTATCAGTAATCATATGGGGAGGTGTGGCAAGAGGAGCAAAGAGGGAATTGCTGAAACCAATTCCTTCAGTTTGTAGACAGAGCACAAGAAAGGACTCTACTGGGTACATGCTCCAGGTGGATTGGGAACGGAAGGGACCACAAATCTGGGCATGCATAACCAATACCAGAAGTATGTTCTACAAGACAAAAATCAGAACTTCTTTCACAGTAAAGGTGTCTCATAAATCAGGATAATTGCATAAGTAGTGAAAACCAATTAAGGACAAAAACCAATTCTTTCTCCCAGAGCACTTTATCTAATTCTTCATTAAGCAAGTCCATAAAGTTCAATCCCTGGATTCTTTTCCAATATGGAGACCCATCCAATATGATTCAATAAAACCATCTGCTTTCATCATAAGCTGCTAGAAATCAAGATAGCCTTTCCCAGTAGTTTTACACCTGCCAACAAAGACTACCTGTATTAAAACCACAAGGAAAGTTTTTCTTTTCTAATATTAAATTTAAAATAAAATATTCATTCACAATTTTTTTAATCTGTATGCATGAGCTGCCCTTTTGGTTACAAACTAATTTATGAAATAACATTAATGTTTTTTACCATTCTTACGATGGGGCTACCAAGCCCTAAAATAACTCTTCACCATATTAATAATTAATCATAACTCAGTAACTTGAATTACAAGCTGACAGGTACAGAAATCCATTTTTACATGTCTTGTTTTCATGCTTTTGTTTTTTTGATTTTCTTTATATCTACCATCAAAGCCCTTCATTACAGACTATGACTAAGGCTATGTCAGAATTTCACTTCAAATCTGCTCTCAGAGATATTAATAACCAATAGTTAGAATTCCAGACACAAAAAACTTGAAGTAAAAATGATATGTTGTTTACAGCTTTCAAGTCCAGAAAAAAAAAAATTAAAGAAATTAAGAAATACTGAGTTTCTTAAAATGAAATAAGTCTGTTTTCCATAATCCATCTCTTACAAGTTTCGATAAAACTCACAGCTATGGCATTCTCATACCAAATCCGTATCTTACTTATAAATCAATATCCTCTAGAGAAACCAGCTTTTCAATATAAGCAATACAATCAGTCATACTTTAATGACAGTGAAATGGTTTTTAACCACAAAAGCTTAAAGCTACTTAAGTAAAACAAAACAATCAAAACATTGCACTCCACTATCAGAGAAAGTTACAACTAAATATTATTCTATAACCCACAGAAGTGACATTTATTTAGCATAGGAGACAAGTAAAATATGTCAAAGTAGTGTATTCCTTACCAAGATTCACTCTTGAAATATACTTTTTCTACTAAAATTCCCTACTTATCACAGGAGCAACCATCAGCATTACTCTTGAGGTTACCCATTAAAGTCAGAGAGCCCAACACTCACAGAATAAATACGTCATTTGTAGAATAAGTAGTAGTTTTTAAATCATTCACCTGTTTAAAAATTAACCAGCTCACACACTCATCTTCTGGTTTTCTCTAGCCTGCTAAGCGCATGGAAGAGAAAAATCAGGAGGCTCTTTCATCATCTGGCTTTAAGTATCTCTTCTAACTCTCTTTTCTGTGCTGTCTCTGTCACATCACTGTGATTGTAACACTAGAGCACAGACACTACTGTATTAATGAGCTCTGTACAAAGTTCTCTACCTAATACCTGGTGCCTGACATCTGTCAATCTCTGGAGATGAGAGTCATGAGTCTGATTCCTGTTCAAAGGTACAAGCCAGGGCACTGTAAATACTGATCTACACCTAAGGCACTAGGCTATCAATACTGGACAGAATACTTGTGTTTTTAAGCTTCATAGAATCTCTGTGGATTTATTCATACAAAGAGAATCCCTTGGAATCAAAAAGGAGATAAAACAAAAATCAACAGCATTAGCCTAAAGAACCCAGAATACTAAGAAAAACTAACATATTTAACTTTATGTGGGAGAAGGAGAAGACAGGGAAAGAGCTGTACAGCAATCTTGTCTTATGAACCAACAGGGAGGCTTTTTTTCTTTTCTCCAAAAGCCTTATAAGCAAAGAAAAAAGAAGTTACAACTGTCATTCCACTGTTTCAGTGGATTACACTGGATCCAGCTACCTAACGCGGTACCATCCCCTCCCCTCTGCCACCTTTCACATAGCAGCGCTATGTAACAAGAGCACTGAGACCATAGTTGCCTATGACTCCTTTCCTTAGTACCCGGGCATCCTGGGAGGTCAACAGCCTATCCTCCTTACATCTGTTCATAACCTCACACAACCCTCTTGAATATCTCCCTCCCTAGGTATAACACTATGCAAAAAATTGCCGATACTAAACTTCTGAAAACATAAGAAAAAAATCTTAAATTATTTAATAAATAGAAAGAGAAAAGGGAATTAGCCAGGCATGCTTCAGTGACAAAGCCAGAATGCACTGATTGTATATGCCATGCTGCATGAAATATGAATGTCTATTTTATATTTCTATATTTCTACATGATTAAAATACAGCAGTAGTGTGTTTACAGCTGCATTGATTAAGTATTTTTCAAAAATCAAAAGGCAGATACTTTAGGTAGGCTATCAAAAAACCCCCCCATAATATCCTCAGGATTCAACACTGGAAGATGTTCAGTTCATTAAATGAATACTCAATGCATTATTTTTAGTGCCCAAAGAAGATACAAGCAGCATAGACAAAAGTCTAACAGCTGAAATGCATGCTTTACAAATGAGTTTTCCCCCCTAACTTAAATGTGACTTATTAAGTCAAACTACCTTATCTGACAGAGATAATAAGTTTCACTGGAATTTTAGTACTACCAATTAATTGTAAAACAAGATATTCTCAGCCACAACTCCTCCAATCTGCAAAAAAGCTTTTACTCCAACTCTAGATTAGACAAGGCATTTTTTATTTCAGGTATTAGAGGATCATCAGAGCAGCTGACCATTTTCAGCTGTTTTACAGATAGAATATTCCATTCATGTAAAATTTTTCATTCCTCCCCAATGACTGCTCTTCCAGATGACTTTTTTAGTGCCATCTTTGAACACATATTCTAATGATCAACTCAAATGTCCTCAAGCATAACACACATTGCATTGTGATTCAGAGACTTAGTAACACAGCTTACCTGCAACCCTGAGCAAGTTGGCAAGTCCCAGGAGCTTAGCAGACTGTTTATAATTCGTTGACATCTGAGCCAGGCAGTCCTTGATGAGACTGAGTCGATCAGAGCACAAACGCACTGTTGGAAGCAGAACTGGTGTTAAGAGGTTGCACAAATGAACCCCACTGCTCTATTTCTGGTTAAACAATGTGGGCACAGGAAGAGTGCTGGGGAATAAAAGAACATAAACAATCTGAAAAGCAGCCCAAAGCTGTTTGCATGCAGATGGTTCATTATACCTATAAAATAAAAAAATAATACCACGGTACCTCCAGCTCCAATCACTGTAAGTCAGACTGTGAAAGGACTACAGGAGAGAAAAACTGACCTGAAGAAAAACTTATTTTTGTTTCAGGTTTTCACATTCAATGGTTTTAAACTTATATGATTAACCAATGTACTTTTATGCCTTTTTCTTAATTATCATTTTTGAAACATTCTGAAAGACTGCTAATACAGACATTAACCTTCATTTAGAAAGTTTTAAGTAACTAAGATTTCATACTACATTTTATTGTACCATGGACAAGATACATCACACAGATTGAAAGAACCATCACAGAACCATTCTTCAAGCTGTTCTAATTTACGTAAAAATTTTCTGAGCAAGTGGGAAGGATAGTCTGCAAATCACCAGGTTATGTCACCCATATTCTGAGAAGATTATAATTAGTACTGCATTTCAAAAAAGAGTTTACGAAGAATTAAACAATTATCTTAATTGTATAACTTAATACCACGAACTGAATTCAGTGCTCTATTTAGATAGTTAGTGGGTGGTTAACTTCAGGGTGCTGCTTTAAAAAGGTAATGTTTTCATACCATGCAAGTTCTCAGAACACAGAGGAACAGCATTCAGATCTTCCACTTAACACACTGTAAGAAATTAATGGCTGCATGTGGGATAAACACTGCCTGAGCATATTGGGCTTAGAGCATATGATATTAAGCCTCTCAATAAGAGGAAAGAAGTACTCGCATAATGAAAACGCCATTAAATCTGGAAATCAAGTTAGAATAAAACAAATTAAGAATGGAGGAGCAGGAAAAGGTTACACTTTCAGTTTTAATTTTAATATTCTATCACACATATATTCGTATACAGTAATAATATGTTTTCATTCACTGATTATACAAGCAAGATTTTTTGTAAATATCTAACAACTGAAAGTAATCTGATGGGTCAAACACATTAAAAATGGACTTTTCTTCACCTTTTATGTTAATAAGGAATCTTCAGATTTTATTAAAATAGAGCATAATAGCAGTCCATAAACTGCTGAATTTGCTAAAATTACAAGTTGGGGGAAGCTCTACAGAAAACTAAACACGGAACTGCAAATAAAAGTCTATTGCTAGTAAGACTATTGCTGTGGGAACAGCTGATCCTTAGTGCTACTTTAACGACATTCTATCAAAGTAACCTACCATTTAAAGGCTTTTATTAAAACTTGAAAACATAATTTTAATCTAATTAGATTAATTTGATTGACATGAAAGATACTAGAGCAAGGATAAATCAGGCTCATTAATGAAATTACAAGCATGATTTCACATATTCTAATTAATTTAGATCAGTTGTATTACACATACTGTTAATGCCGTATTATGTCACCATTCTTTTTAAAAGATGCCTTCCTGTCCACACCAAAAAATATTGAAGAAAGTACATGAACTTTTCCACAGGCTGAACAAACAGACTAAAAAAAGAATTTTAGTCTAGAAATCAACAGGCAAATACTGCAAGATCTAGAAATCAGGCATCCTCAGTCCAGAAATGGTAAAATTTCAGAATGTTACATATAGAGCATCAACTCACTTGAAGAAATACTTGAAAAAAGGAGAACAAAAAGAGATCACCAAAGTAAAGTAACAACAGCCACTAAGGACATCTATTTCATTTTCCATAGTCCCAGAACTGCTCTCTGTAAATCCCAGTACTTCTCTGCACAATGCCAGAACTACAACACTACCATCAGCATGTTTCATTGGCACTCAGTGCTCACACCTCAGCCAGTTCTCTTGCTGTGCTTCCCTTACAAATGTCCATGCAGTTTCATTGTATATAGTAATTTTTTTCCAACTCCTGTCCAACAACTTTCTATTCCATTAAAACAGATTTAGTTTTAACCAACTCATCAAAAGAAATACCTTGTAAAAGTTCACTTCCACTTTCATTGTGTTTTATATACTTCAAAATGAAACAGCCCAGTGGAAACATGAAAACTGCCTATCCATGAAGTATCTCTCTCGCACCAGTTATTTTAAAGCTCATCAGCACATGAGCAAGTGCAGATTATTTAGCAAAAAAAAGATGAGCTCAAACTATTCCTGTTGAAGTCACCAGGAGCTTCATATACGTGCTACTCTTAATTGTTTCAGCCCCAAAACAGAGGTGTCATATGCAAACATCTTCCTTATCTTACATAAACTAAAAAATTTTATTAAAAAAATCATTTTTTGTATGCATCTGTAAACTGTTTGGAGGCAGGAAACGAACCCTTTTTAATCACGTCACACTTCCGTAATAGCAATTATTTCTCATGCCTACTTATGCTTGTTATTCAAACAATCATATAAAGAATAAAACTATGCAGTACCTTGTAGAGGTAATATTTTCACTCCAAATTCTTCAAGGTAACCAAGAGCACGAATGAGGTCCAGCTCTTCCTGAACAGCACTTGGACTGTCTACAATAAGTTGCAAACAGCACCTAAATAGGAATGAAACATATTTTTCTCAACTTTCATGAACACATTCAAAGTTAAATTTGTGCAAAAAGTTCACCTGTGAGTAAAACAAAAAAACAACACCAGTAATTTACTATGCTTATGAAATGTCAGTACTTACTAGTTTTGAACACACACTGGAAGCGTTTGGCACTATCTCTCTGTTATTACTGGCTAAACAGTTCAACAAATTTCAACTGGTTGTGATAAGCACATCACCTACACCCTTCTCAATTTACGCCTGCAATGAATTTAGCAAAAAAAGATGAAGACATATGTACTTAAATACATAATTATTTACGAAAGTATTTTTCCTATCGCTGTTGCATTTTGGTACTGCCATATACTAGAAGATAAAAAACACTGTAAAAAGTTGATTGGAAGTGAAACAGAGTCACTGTCTTAAATTCAGTTTCCTCAACTAGCCGCTCATCCATCAGCATCCTCACAACCTATTCAACAGGGCTCCCCTTGATCTGTTCATCCCCCAGCCTGTATTGACCCATGGGGTTGCCCCGACCCAGATGGAGCAAGTGAACTCGATCTTGTTAAGCTGCCTGATGTTCCCCTGGGCCCACTTCTCAAGCTTGTCCAGGTTCCTCCGGATGGCATGCTGTCTTAGTGATTTCAAATGGCTTAATTAACCTTACACATTAAATCAGGAATTTAATTTGTGCAATATGCCATATGGCTTTTATCTCTATGTGTTAAGAATAGACATGCTTACATCAAAACTAAAATACAACTTTATATTAGTTGAACATCTCATCTGAACTCAGCACGTTTTTCAGAAGGATTGACTAGTATTTCAGTGACACGAAGATTAAAACAGAAGTGGAACAAAAGAGCTAAAGAAAAGATAAATACATTCTACCTAAACCAACTTATACAGGGAGGCTACCATACGTACACACCGCGATAATCCCTCAGGGAAACAACATTAAATTACCATGAAACAACTCACCGGAGGTAAGTCAGAGAAGGACCAAAACACAACAAACACACAGTCACACATTCATAGGAGGTATTTGAGCTGTAAACCACATATTTTGAAATATCACCATAAAATTGTAAGATAAAAGCTGATCAAAGGATACTTATGCATTTAAAAGGTCTTTAAACCCTTAACATTGAAAGCAATGCTACTTCTTGTTTCCAGAGCCTGATTATGAAAATAGACTCTCCATAGGAGACTGGGCAAGAATATTAGGAAATAAACCCCAATTTTCTGACAACATTAAATCAGTTGTATTTACGTACATAATTGTAAACATACCTGGCCAACTCCATACAGCTATCAGTCAAACTCGTTGAAGAATTGAAGTATTCTCTGCCAGCAGCCAAAACTAGTTCAATACTTCTTGCATAGCTGACTCGGTACTGTGGCTTCCCTTTTGATGAACTTGGTAGATCCACTGACCAAACACTGCAATGCATCATTTGCCCAGCCAAGTGGATATTGTCTATACTGCTTGAGCATAAAAGACTTTCGGTGAATATCTAAAAGAAAGAACAATAATTTAATAACCTGCAGCAGCAGCTTCTAGTAAACTTATCTGCCTTCTATGGAAGGATCTTTGAAGTCAAAAGCATATATTCAGTCCAAGCAGAAAGTCTAAGTTCTACCAAGGAAAGTACTAATATAAGTAAAGCTAAAATTAACTAGGAGCTAGTTCTTTCTACTAACTGAAGGAAAAAAAGCATATTAGCTGTTTTTTTACAGTACTATTTAAGAGATCAGAAACAGACCTACAATCTGAGGTGTTAATAGGCTGTAAGAAACTGAAAAGGCAATTCAGTATTAAGACATTCAAATAAACAACATAGGAAATTCTGTATCCCTGAAGAAACTAAAAATATTTACAACTGAGCACATAAGATGTTCTTTAAATTTCAATAAAGAGTATCTTCAAAGAATGCATACTAATATAACACTGCATCTGTTGCAAAACACCTAATTTATTTCCAGGTCAAAGTTTTGCCTGCTTTAAGACATTCAAAATAATCTCAATTGCTTATAAAAATAAGTGTTTTTTTTCTTAAGCACAGTCAGTATTATCCTACTGAAGATCAGCACAGACAATTAATCATTTCAGAAAATATCACAGCTACAATAATATGGCCTTTATCAAAGGTTTTAAAGTTCATAACAAACATAATTAATGAACTATAGAAGAGGCCAGGTTGGAAGGAGTCTCAAAAGATCATCTGCTCCAACCTTTCTTTGGAAAGGAGGCATAGATGAAATTATCTAACACCCTGTCCAATCACATCCTGAAACGGAAGTATTTCTTCATTAGGAAGAACCTCTCCAAACCACCTCTCGCTCTGGAAAGGAACACAGTTCAGTGCTTCTTAAAGAACATCACATCACACAGTTGGATCTTCTTCCATTCCACAACATCTTAATCTTCAAGGAACAGTGAAAGATGCAAAGCATGATAGTTAAGCCTTCTTCCTCAAAGATCACATAAATAACATTTATCTCTCTCAAAATTTTTGGACATGAAGTCCTTCAAGAGGTCAGAATTCACTTTGCATGGGAAGCAGAACAAAGTAAGCATTATGCTAAAAAACCTCACATGGCATTGCAATTTCCTTACTGCCTCATCAATTTCTCCATGTTGAAGTTATCAAAGTATAACTGTACATGACAGCACTACACTTCAAAGCATTTTCAGCAGTCCTATGTAATTTTACCAAAACTGTTTGATTTTTTTTTTTAGATTGCATGGTTCAGATGTTAAAAAATAACGTTAATAGAACACTTATATTAAGATCAGAGCAAAACAAATACCTTATTTGCAGAGTGTTCTAGTACTATATTTTTTTTAAATGCACGCCAAACCAAGTACACTAAATGTAGCCTATCACAAAACCATGAATATTAAATATGTCACAGCTCTCTCTGAGCAACTTCAAGTTGTACAACTACAGAGAATGAGTGATTTTTTCATGCATTGCTTTTTCCTTTTTTTTTTCCTAATCTGCTTTTAAAACCTCTCTGAAGAGCTAATCAGAGTGGTAGCCATAAGCAATTAAGTCTGTAAGCTGCAATAAAACCCTCTTTCATATATATGTATGAAAGCATATGAAAGCACCAATTACAGTGGACACAGTGCTGTATCTGCAATAAACCCCAGTATATTGAAAAGAATATGCAAATAAAAAATACATGTCACAGCAAATTCTGTATCAGTCTAATAGCTCTCTTTTGCAAATACTAATGACACAGGTTTGGGCTTTATGCACACGCAGGGTTTTTCCCCTTTAATGAAATCAGATTTCTCATTCACGTTATTCTATTTCAACTGCAAGCAGTATAAAGTCCATAATGCTGTAATGATCTTGGATAATATTATCAAACTCGAACTTCCTGTTTAAGGAATGCTTGAGAGAAGACAACATTTATCTAAAAGACTGTTTGTTTCCATTAGTTTGAAGTGTTTATTTGTCAAAACATTTCTACAAAGAATTATAGTCTACAAAATACAGCCTCGAGAAGACTCAATTTTTAAAAAGGTGAATTCTAGTAAAGTATATACAGGATATTTATCAAAGGGACTTTTTGTGAAATGATTTAACAGCACAGATTTTCGATTTTAATGAAAATACCGTAAGAAAGCCAGGAGACAACCAAGCAACACAACACATAAAAATGCATTTACATTTGTGAGCAACAATCTGAAATGAGTATCTGTAGCTTATCCAGGACATAAGTCAGCAAGAAGACATCAAACTCACCTCATAGCAAGTATCTGAATGTAAACACCTATACACTTTCTGCTGCATATCTAACATATGCTGGAGCAACTCCTTCCACTGTGTCTCACTGGCTGATGGTTGCCTACAAACATATTTTAAAATTAAATATTCTCTTTTTCAGCAAATTTAAAGATAACACAACATTTCCATCACCAAAAATAAGAGTTTTCGCAAATGTTATTTCAATACTCAAGTGGACTTTCAACCAGAAGTGATTTAAGGACAGAATGCTTTTAATATTAATATTAAAATAGTGTCTGTGGAGTAAAATGGCTTGACAAGAATGCAATACCCAAGTGTTTTCTTTGTGGGATAAGACAGGGATTTAAGCAATCTCTCTCAAGATCCCCCAAATAGGTTTCAATAATTTTCAAGAACACATCAGAAAGTTGGAAATGCTATCTTCCTACTAATCCAAGAACAGCAGGGCAAAAGCAAGTTTCTAACAGCACTTGAAGATCATTATAATGCTTTTCACTGTGGGCAATCTCCAAGGACTAATCAATTGCATGCAATCACAAGAGAATAGAGTTGCAACTTTATTTTGTTCCTTAAAATTGAATGGTATTCACATTCTTGACCCTCTGGACCCATGGATCTGTTTACTCACAAAGATTCAACTTCTTGTGCTCTATTAAAACTTTCACTAGTAAAAGCACTATGAAGGCTTTTTCACATTATCTTGAGCCTTTCAGATTAAAAAAAAGACTTTTTTAAGTTACAGAAGCTAGCTCCAGCTAATAATGATTTTCCCATGTGGCATTAACTTACATTCTGGCAAAGCCAAGGGTCTCCACAACAAGTAGAAAAATCAACATTTTTCCTACAGAGGCATTGACTTGATCTTTCTAAAGAAAGGTTTTTAGAACTCTTACAAAGCTTTCATACTACTAAACATCTAAATACTATTCTATCATCACCAATAAACTGTTGTGCATGTTTCCTTTAAATAAGAAAGAAATATCACCCTCAGTGATGGCTGGTTTTCCCAGGGTTCAAATTTTTTATCTACTCGTGCCAAGAGCCTGTAATAATTCATGTACAGATGAAAGATGAGTTAAATGAAGTAGTTCTTAAATAGAAAAATTGAAAAATTACACTGGGAACATAAGCAGTAGAATCAATAAGTAAAATCAATAAATTATCCTATTACAAGGGTTCCAAAAAATCACGCCAAAAGAAACAAAGTGTTACTCTGCGAATCCCAGACTCTCAATAAAATTAAATAGGTCTTAAAGGACATCATTTACAACATGTCAACTTTTACAGTTCATCATCTTGCAGTATTTTGCAGCCAGTATGCCTTTTAGGCTTGTTTACTTGAATACAACCATATTAAAAAGCAGGTTTGAATCAAGACAGAGTTTCTTGATTATGGAGAATGCGCAGCCAAAATACTAATTGTGTTAATCATTAGTTTAACAAATGTGTTTTATGTACACCACCTCCAGGGTGAATGCCACAGCTCCCTACTGCAACCAAACAGGCAGGGACACTCTGTCAACAAGGACTGTTACCTTACCGTCCATTCCCTCTTATCTCCCGCTCCCCTTGGAATACTAACTTGCGACCTGTGTGCCTTGTCAGCCTAATCATTAGCTTCCGAGCCTCCTCCACATTGTCCTTTGTGTCCTTCACAAAAGAAACAGGTTTCTGAAGTCCATGTTTCTCCAACAGTTCTGACACACTGTAAATAGAGAGTCAGCATTTTTGAATCCTGCACAATCGTACAACTACTGCTGCAGCAGGAGCCTTAGAGCTGTCTCAGACAATGTACTGCAAATGCAAACAGTCCCCATAAAATCTGTAACAGTAGGGATTAGCCAAAGTAACATTATCCCTATTTTTAAAAATATATAATAATAATAATAATAATAATAGTAATATTGTGGTGTAAACACATTAAACACACACCACCAACAATCTGATGACACATCTTTACAGTGTTTGTCCTTGACCACTCAAAACATTATAGCGTATCAACATCGTAACAAATTCCTCAGGTAACCCTCTTTCTCCTCAAAAACAAAACAAACAAAAAAAACCCCCAAACTTTTATTCCAAGAAAAACACCTAAGAAATTCTACAATATTCAAAAATTTTAAACCATTCAACATTTCTATGTTCTGAATACAAATAAACATACAGATAATCTTGTTGGCAGCACTAAAAGCAACATAAATATTCTTACTGCTTTCTTATCGTAAAAGAGTTCTTGGCTATGCCTAGTGACTTCTGTAAGAATACATTATTTATTTTTGCAAAATGAAATACCTAAGAATTTGTTCCAGTTCATCTACTTCATCATGAAGACTGTTAGTTTTATCTGTTTCAGGCCTGCAAAGATATTACACAATTAAATACATATATACACAAATACTTCTTATAATCTTTTCAATGTATTTCATATTACAACGATACATAGAAAAGCAGTTTGCAACATTCCTGAATTAAATTCAAATTTATATTTATTTGAAAATATTAAAACTGTTGGCTTCTTGCTGGAAAGGTAGTTAAAATTGCAAGGGTCCCTCAGTCTCCCAAGAGCAGAGTTTCTACTTCTTCCTTTAACTTTTCTCAGACTCTCTCCTTCCTATATGTGAAAGATACTGAAAGAATAGTTTACATCTCCTCTTCATGCTTCCACTTTCTTCAGAATTACTTGTCCTTCACACAGGTATCCCATCTTTCCCTCTCTCATGGGGCCATATTCCTGCTTGTAAACCAAGTGCAACATGCCACTTTTGTAACGAGACCTATAAAACACTAACACTTGGTCTCAATTCAGACCGTAACAGCCTAAGGAACTAATACAGAAGCCTTGGTCTAGGCTGCTACTTCAACTTGTGTTTTTCTGCATTACCTGATAGAGTACATACGCATCACAAGCATACACATACAATGATCACAGCAACTCACACAGGACCAGAACATTCCAGTAACATCATCTGCCCTTTAGTGACTTAACAACCATTTTTAAAGCATTAATTCACAACCATATTTAATATTTTTAAAACATTTACAAATAACCAGCTGAGAATGTTTACCCATATCCTCTTTGTGGAAGGCATTCCAAAATATCATAACAGAGAGAGAGCTGGTCATCACGCTCACAGCTATAAATACATTCCAGTGCTGTAATCATAAGCTGGTCTTGATCAGGAATAATTTTTTGCTGACACTAACAAGAAAAGAAAGCACACTCATTTTTATTTTCCATTTCTAATTCAACAGTTAATTGTCTTGTGAATACAAAAAGATGTGTACTCCAAGAAAATAAACAGTCTTTAGGTGCAATTAGAATGTCCCTTGCTAACAACCTGGTGAATTACCTGTTGAAGTCACAACCTGAAACGTAACTTGCTAGTTTCCTGCACTGCAGACACTTGAAAGAACAGTGGGGTGCCATTATACCCTTCTTGAATTGGAAAAGTGGAGAGGGTGCAGAGTGAGGAAGGCAACTGCAGCAAACATTTGTCAGATTTGTTTAAATATGTACAACAGTAACAACAGACAGAAAACAGCTGTGGTTTTGCTTCACTGGTTGATTTCTGTCCATACACTCAGAAGGTTCAATAGCATGCAAAAAATGTGCTTATGTGCTCTGAAAGAATTATTTAAACCATAGAAGCACCAAGAAACACATGGAAGGCAACTTCAACCCTTACTCACTGAACTGTTGCCTCAATCCTAATGGCCCCCACTTTACTCTAGATTTTCTGTGGAAGGCAGTAGGCATGGGAATTAATTTGCAATTTAATCCTCATAAAATTCCTCAGAAGAGAAATATCAATTACATCATTAAACTCTTTCATATCTATTTTTTAAAAAGAAATATGCCACAAATTTACTTTGAAGAGGTCACCAGAAAATTACTTCAAAGAAGTATCCATACAATAACTTTTGTTCTACTAGGTCAAGTTCATTACTACATTTGTTTGACAAGCTCATCAAGGACTGTTTAGTTGCATCATAATTTATGGTATAAAACTTTTTAATTAATGTTTTCTAAAACAAAAAACCCTGGGTCCAAGAGAAAGAGAAAGACCAAAAAGATGATACAATTTAGACGAACTTGCCCTATTTATAAATACATCTCTTCAAGACAAGAATTTCCAAACAAACCAGTAAAATCATCAGGGCTCTACACTTACAGCAGGTTTTGAATTCTGAAATATCTTCAGAGGTAGAGTCAGGTCTTCCTTTGCCAGTGTTACTAAATATTCTTTAAAAAGTGAATTTGCAAGACCAGGGGACTGATTTTCACATCGGTGGAGAAAAGGGATCATCCATTGATAAACATTCTTCACATATTTTTCATTGGAGGACTGCAAAGCACAATGAATTACCGAGAGGAGGAAAAATAAGAACAAATTCAGCTTCATTGTCCAAAATAAGCAAGAAAAGCAAAAAACAAAGAGAATCTATTTTGATCGATGTAACTGAAACAGTATCTTCAGCTACCACAAGTAAGAGCTGAAACCTGACATTCACTACCCACTGCACAGATCATTACACCACGAAGCACTGAAACTATCCAACAACTTTCTGATACCCAATTGCTTGGGAAAACTAAGCAGTAGTAGAGCCCATCACAAGAGGAAAGCCTAGCTGTCTTCCTCCTAAAATTTCAGTTTGAGGGAAAGATCAGCTTGCAAGCATGCCAGAGTAGCACTACTTTCAGTAATACAGCAAGAATGCAAGACTGGAAAAAGATGAATAGTTACGTAATTCCTAGAGAAAAAAAAAGGAAATTTTGAGTATTTTCCTCTGGACATTCTTCAACTGAATTTCAGAGCCCTGCTCAACCTCTAGCTATTTTTCAACCTTTCCAAGAGGTCTTTTTCTATACTGAAATGCCACACACAGGCTGACTACAGAGCTGAAAAACACACTTCTGCTGCAGAGGCAAATATTAAGATTTCTTGACAATATTTAAACACATCAAAAAACATTCAAGGAAAACATTCCACACTTTGTATCCGCAGCATCATCAACAGCTACACTGAAGATCCTTTAAAAAAGATCAATGAAAAGGCAAATCACAATTTTCAAAAGAAGATTTATTAACGTTGAGTGCCGTGCCAAGGACAAAGAAGTGGGTCTTTGGGAAAACTGAGTCAATTCAGCTTTTGTTATAAATAAATAAACAAAGAAATAAACCCCACCACAACAAAAAACAGGAACAGTAAAGTGTTGATTTTTTTGTTGAATTAAAGATGGAGGTTCATCAGAAAAATGACAGCCACTAACAGTATCTTTACATACACAGGATCTAGGGTAACCTGAGCTATTGGAAACCAAGGTATACATATTAATTTATTCAAAATACTTACATTCTTCATCAACAGTCTCAGCTTCTCAATGTCTTTCATCTCTAGAAGTTCCTTCAAAGTCAAGGTTCGATCACCATCAGTCTCATAAACTACTGTCTCAAGTGTGATCAGATTGTCACAAAGCACCTGCAGACCAGGAATATTCCTCTCCATACCAAGACGAACAAGAGACAGAGCACAGTCGACCTGAAAAATAGTTAAAAAAACCACTGTTCTACAACTGTTTGCCAAAAACCAACATCAATATGTGCTCTGTTTGCATCTATTTTCTTTTCCTATTGCTTAATAGGCAATTTTAAGTTTGTAGAAGTTTTTGTGGACTGTATATTCCTAAACGGCTTGCTCTTCTCAGCTTTATAAAGTTCAAATAAAATGCTTAATCTTACTGGATGATGTTATTAAAGGCTTTGGACCAAGATGCATCCCACTGATGCATGTAACTTAGAGTATTTTTCCTTCTGGAGATCACATACAGAGATACATCACCTCATCTCACTGCGTGAAATACGGAGGACTGCTCTACACTAAGACAATCAGGTAACTGACATGTAATGTGACTTTTCTAGCTGACCATGATTTAATAATTTTAACTGTTACACTTTATGTCACAGAAGATAATGACCACCTTTATCCCTGGTGACTGAAACTACCTTTATATGAAAGGTTCTGTTTTTATTTCAAAGAATGGAACACTGGCTGTATACATTCAGTGATGCAGACAAATCTGGAAAAGCAGAATAAAATTTAATTTATATGTTAACAATTAAATCGATCCTTGGAAGTTGCTTTCATTTCCATACATACTGATAGTTGTAATGATTACAGGCAACAATGACTAAAGAGCCTTGGAGGACTGCAAACTTGAAGAATAAAAGAACTCACCCATCAAAACTAACTCATAGTGATACTTCCAGTCAACCTCCTTTTCCTGCAGCTGAATTGGCTTGAGAAGCAATAAAACACTAGAGCATGTCAGTGATGAGCTCTGTTCTTACCTGCAATGCTTATCTTTACGATACAGACCTTCAAACACTCTTAACATATGAAGAAAATCAAGTAAAAATAAGCTGCATGATAGTCCCACAGACACACAATAAAACTGCCAGGAATTAATCATGACAATGTCACATATGGACATATGACAGTGACACATGACTGCCACATACCAGTATACATGATACAGTACCATGTGACAGGTAATAAAACATGTTTCCTAACATCCTGTGCACAACTTTCCTTCCCTTAGTTATAAACACAGCATGTAAAGGTAAACACTTTTCATGGATTACAAAAGAGCTACTGTCTCCTAAGGTAAACCAAGTGAAAGGGAATCTATGGGCTTCCTATTCATTCCTAAGGATTAATTATTTGGCTGAGTAAACTTTGGAGCAAGCATAATTACACTTCAAAAGAAAAAACAAATACTTCAAAAGCGACAATGAAAATTGAGACACAGCGTACATTACTGAGGGAAAAGTGTGCCATTAATATGCGTGACGATAGTTAAGGATTCTGTGGAAGGTGGCTGATCAGCCAGCGTCATTTCCTCACTGTTGTTCTCACCTGCATTGCATATTTTTCAATTTCCTGTGCTCTGCTCAAATACCAATCAGTAGCGAGATCTACTGAAAGGTCAGTAGTCCTGTACTTCAATAATTCAGGTTGCATTTCATACAGAAACTCGCCTTCATCTGGCAAAGTTGGTTCAATAATCATCCTTTAAAAAGAAAAAAATTACATTTATGTTTAAGTATGTATATGCCTGTATTTTTTTCCCATCAGTCTATTTCCTAAAACTTCTGAAAGAAAATTATATATTCAACCTGCTGTTCCACAAGAATTTGATGAGATTCAAACGCCAATGACAGTAAATGTCTTTTTTTTATCAGCAAAGTAACCAGTAAGAGATTTTAAACAGGACATAAATCATGAAAGAAAGAATCCTCTTTACTGAAACAGGTATACCCAACCTCTGCTTTCCATCTGTTCCTCACACAGTGAAAGGCAGTTTTGTGACCATTAATGCTGTTACAATAATGTTATGGCTGACAAGTAATGAGATGGAAGGAAAAATAGATAAATAAATCAGGATCTCCAACAGTGACCTCCCACTGTTCACATGCACTTGCCAAAGTTACTCATCACACACTGCACCTAATGCTGTAACAGGGAACTGCTGCTGCTCAGTCAGTCTCACAAAGAAAGCTGAGAAACACAAGTTAGTGCATACAAAAAATAAGAAGTGAGTCTTACTGGGTATTTCCTACATTTTAAGTATTAGTAAGTAAATTATATACCTGAAATGTACATAGAGAAATATTTTTGCTTTTTATGTATACTTACCTGCATTCTGCTTTTTCACACCAGTCTTCTTCACGATGTTTCTGCTCATTCCAAGGAAGAATTTTCAGTATCCCCTTCCTGTAACTGGTATAACAGAAAAGGGAATCCTTACATAGTTTCACTTCTTTTCAACTTGTTATGGCACTCATTAAATAGAGCATACACAAGTATTTCAGTGAATTCATAGTCAGTGTATCATTCAATTACTGTATCAATTCTCTAAGATTGATTACTTCTTAATGCAGCTTTACAAGTGTGATTTTGCCTGTATATTATCCGTACAAACACATATCCTACCTACACCACTCGCAATTCAATAAAAAACATTGACTTTCTTGCTAACCGTACCTTAAAAAAAGGAAATAAACCCACTACATGCTCTCAGAATTTTTATCACTTCACGCTAAGTATTCTGACTTCATATACTGTCACAGAAGACTGAAATTAATAAAAACCTGTGACCTTTACAGCTTGGAAAAAAGAAAAAAAACCCACAATTGTTCAAATTGTAGCAAAAAATCCTAGTACTGAAACAAGATATACCCTGCTGTACTGATCTTCTCGATTAGATCTAATGTGGTTTTATAACTACAAACTTCCACAGCAAAAATTCTCTAAATATTGAGGTTGATGAAGAAGTAAAAAAGTCTCTTTAGGATGCAGATTAAGAACAGTATGGGCTACTACCAGAATGATTAGTTATGGCTTGCTACTGTAGGCTAGCTGTTTAAACAGCATAAAACATGAAAAAACATATCAAGCCATGCACACAAACTAACGGAGAAGAGCCTTAAAGGCTCTGGCACTTGTAGAAATAAGAAACAAACTATATACAAAGTAGAGACATTAGAGTTGCAGCAAACTGGAGCAATAAGCTGTTTATATTTCACATATTTTCTCGTGACCCAGATAATAAACAGCAATAGCAGTACTACATGGTCAATCCCTATTTATAAACTAAAAACTGACACAATCTTCTCATCCCTAGAAAAGCAGCATTGTAACTCAGCAGCTTAGAAAGAAACAATTCCAACCAACAAATCAATTTCATGATATAGTAAGAGTCAAAACAAAATAGAAATCAGTAACTCCATCTCATTTAGCAGCAGCCATTACACACAATGAACAGGCAAGGCATGTCCACACTTAAGTGCCCTGCCCTGTACACACAGACATCTCACCCAGAAGGTTGGCTGCTATCTCTTTCACTCCTCCATGTATCAACAAATAATATCCCATGTTTTATCACAGTAATTCTAAAACATCAAATGACACATGCTGCAGAAATCCAGCAATGAAATAGCAGAGGCAGATTTACAGGTTATAAAAGTCAAACAAAAGGAGGGGAGAAGATGGAAAACTGCTAATTCCTGTGTTAAAGCTATAACAACACCTGTGTTCAATACCAGTTTAGCTGGACAAAACTCTCTACAGTTCTCTTTATAATTAGGCACCATATAGTAACATCACTGAAAAAGAATTAATAAAGAAAACTCCAAATTAACCTTTGTGGTATAAGAACCAGGAATAAAGTCACTTTCTTATTTTTGAAAGATTCATCGTTATGAATTTTGGGGATTAGGGAGGCTGTTAGCTGTTTAATCTTACCTAACGTAATTTACCAATAACTTTAAATATGAATGTTTAAAATTGAGTTAAAAAACTAAATTATTATGGCCACATTTCAAATGTCATGTATGAGGATGTTACTTTGGAAGGTCCAGTTTGTAGTGAGAAAGTCCTATTTATCAGCTGAAATATCAAATACCAGAAAAGCCAAAGTGTGATTAATGCTGTCTTCCAAACTACAAAATCAAGACAGGAGAAGCAAGACTTTATGTTTCAATAAATAATGCTCTCCTTTTTTGTGTTCTATTTAATAGAAAGCAGGATAAAATTTGCCCAAGACAATTTCTTTTCTTAGTAAACTTTTTCCCATTTACTTCCTAATAAGCTTAAGAAGACATTTCAAGGGGGGATTGGTCAGTTTGTTGGGTTTTTTTGGGGGTGAGGTACTGAGGAAAGACTGGGGGTAAAATTCAAGAAAAGTAGAAACTTAAAGACATAGTTATAACAGTATGGAAATTATAGGGGGAAATACATTTGGTACTCCCTGGATGGCATGTGGGCAACATGCCCAACTTCCCACACACAATACATGCTAAGGGGCACTGAACACAGAGGGTAAGGTGGAGGGGACACTCTGTGGCCAGACAAAGGAGGGAACTCGGTGGTACTTTTTAGCTGAAAAGCCACATAGCAGCTGAAAGCCAAGGTAGATAAAGGAGTATGTCTTGCTGTTGAATCATCAGCCCTGGTGAAATCACTTTCCTTGGACTGATACATATCCCCACCCCAAGGTTATTTCAGATTCTATACTGACGTTACCCAACGCCAAGGTACCTCCATCCTTCACAGAGTAAAATGTATAACTAGAGTCACTGGAGCTCCACTTAAACGTAAAGAAATAGTATAAAAGTAAGTTAAGAATGGGGAGAAGTCAAGGCTGAACCTGTCTTCTGCCCCACAGGGACACCTATTGGGTAGGAACTATATTCTATGCTCACACTGAGTGAGTACCTTGAGCTAACTTTATTTAGGGAGGAGAGTTTGTCTGTGTATTGCTTTGAACATGTTTCTTCAGTCAGATACTATCACTGGCAATCCTCAAAGCTTAACCTGCCACAATTTTATTAATAAAGCATGTTATTCCATGAACTATTAGTGTGAGCGCATCAAGGGTGCCGGCAGTGGGCAACATTCCTGAATAAAGGTGTGGAGCCCCCAGAGGAGTCTCTCCTCTTGGCATATAGCCCTGAGAAGTCAGTAGAACTGCTCTCCCATCTGGAGTACTCAGTGAAGAGCCCCCATAATGGGGGACACTGACAGACTGGTCAGGCACGAGGGTCTTGGACAGATTAATCAACACAAAGGGTTTGAGGCAATCTCCCCTTTTCATCCTGTGAGAGGGGGCTTGGATTTTTTTGTTGGTTGGTGTTGTATAGAGATAATACACACAAAAGATAGTAAATATTCCTCCATCATTTATCAGCAGACACTGTTAATAAACATCCTGTTATAATGAACTGTATCAGCAAAGCCCT